>WION01000007.1:0-600000 GCA_015039365.1 Amanita rubescens
TTTGTGAGTGACATTGCACATTTTGTGAAAGGCAGTCTCATCACATCTTTTCCTATGACCAACAGTCTGTGAGTGACATTGCACATTTTGTGAAAGGCAGTCTCATCACATCTTTTCCCATGACCAACAGCAAGTGAATGATATTGCACATTTTGTAAAAGGCATGCTCACACCATCTTTTGATATGACCAACAGGTTGTAAGTGACACTGCATACATAATTTGTGAAAGGCAGTCTCATCACATCTTTTTATGACAAATAGCAAGTGAGTGACATTGCATATTTTGTTAAAAGAGGTCCAAGTCTCATTACATCTTTTCCTATGACTAACAGCAAGTGAGTGACATTGCAAAATTTTTGACATTCATGCTGAGCATACTATCTCAATTTATGAATCTTTGATATCCTTGCATCTTATGTATATCAGCAAGTGAGCATATTGCCATATCTTTTCAATATCTTCCTTTTACATTATTATCATCGTAGATTGTAAGATATCATTTAAGCTGACCCACTCCCACCTCATGTGATCATTCCTCTCACTTACATCACCTTCCATGATTTCCAGGTGAGTGTTGCTTGTTCATGAGGTATTGATTTTCATATCAATTTCCATGCTAGTGTGTAGGTCTGACTCTGATACATTGGATATTTTCCTTTATCTCATGACTAGGACAAACTTTTCTCCATGTTTGGAGACAAAGAACAAAATTTTGCAGCCAAGGTATTTTTGCTCTTGTTTTTTGCATAGTACACAACTAATGCCATTGCAATGAGCCAACTGATTGCCAGATCTTAGTTTGTAAATTATTCCTTTTCAATTACTGTATTTATGCTTAAACTTTCAAGCACTCGTTATCATTGCCAAGCTATCCTTTTGGATCAATAAACCATTTCTGCCATCAGTCACAGAAGCCTTGGATCAATACAAACAAAAAGGCTATGTCCAGAAGCTGAAGACTAACATTACTCATGACTTTATGCACTCTGGTCATCAGGATTTTGTCACATTACTCTATAGGCAGGTGACTCACATTGATGGTATGTACTTTGTCTAGTCATGGACTACTTATGAAAAAAATGGCAGGGTGAATCTCACAGGATGGTGTTACAGTGGATTAGTCAGACAGGCTCCACTTACTTTTTCTTATCATCTAAAGCTATGCTTGACTCATACAGACTTATGTACTTGTTCACTTACAGTTACCTGGGCCCTTGTTCCCTACATGGTAGTAACCATATACCCATCCAGGCTTTACCTTTACCTACTATGCCACATACCCCAAAGACTTCAACTATACATGTATGTTAACCCTTCACCATATCTCAGTATCTCCTTGTAGTATATAAGACCCACCATTGCCTGTAGTAGTAGTTGAACCCTAAGTTCATTACTTAGCTCACAACTTGTTCTCTCAATATCAGTTTATCTCACCTACAATGTCAACTCTAACTTTGTTCATAACATTCTCAAACCTAAGACTATACATACTATTTCACAGTCTTAGTGCTTGCCCTTCTAACTCAGACTTAGCTGTTGGACTAAGTCTACTTTGCCATATGCTTCTAGCATTGGAAGCTGAGCAGGGGTTGGCCACCCCCACTATTAGAATATAGTGTAATTAACTGGTTGTAACTGGCAACTGTGTTAATGCATCCACCCCACCAAATGCCAATGCCTGCCATAATCCCAGCACTTCATACTCCCCCACCTGTTCCTGTGGACTGCTGGTGGAGTCCCACTGAAATGACCAAAAATGGCAAAAGCATGGGGACTCCCATGTAGCTCCCTGTTCTGGGACAAAAGAACAAAAACAAGTTGGCAGAAGGGCAGTGACTCCATGTGGATGAGTCTCAGTGGACTCCCATGTACATAACTCCCTGTTCTAGGACAAAACAAAAACAGGTCAATTTCAATCAAATATAGTATTACTTTCATGTCATGCACACTTTGTACACATTCCTGTCATATTTGGACTCCTGCACAAGACATGCACATTTCATTAGAATGCTATATACAGTATCCATAGTGTTACATAGCAATTGTACAACTATAAATTGGCTAAAGTTTATCATCCTCATTGTTGTCCAAACATCTTGAATTACTATATTGAATCTGTGGCATTAGACTCTGGAAAATGGCATAGAAATGATCTTCGTATGTCACATTCGGCCACCCAAAGTAAAAATGGGGAGGAAAAGTAAAAGAGGTCACACATTGGGGAAGCTTTCCAATGAATCAATTTTATTAAATAAAACTTGGCCCCAGAACTAACAAGGAGACCACTCTGCTATTCTTCATTGCTTATTCCCGTGCCGTGTAAACCGGCGATCGCTTCTTCAGAGGATGAGAGGGATCGATACATCGGAAGGGCAGGCAGGGGCACTATTGTTGTCGACACCAGGGGCGTCGTTTCTCGTGAGGTTAGGATTAGAATGATTACATTCCATGAGGGAACTGCTGGATATTGCTTCCTGGGTTAGCCTCATCTGCTTCTCCTTGTACCGTTTGGCTGCCCGGCGCATCTTGGAGCGCAGTTTTCTCCTCTGCATTCGAGTTAATGGAGCAGATGATGAGGGGGTCGAGGCATGGATGGAAGGGCACGCCACTGCACTATCGTTGGCACCAGGGGTGTCGTTTGTCGTGCGGTTAGAATCGTTGGAATTCGGGACAGGATCATCAAACATCGCGTTCTCGACCCGCCTCCTTTTGCCGTTTGGCCGCCGGGCCCGGGGAGACCTAGAGCGCGTCCTTCACTTCATCCCTGGATTAAATTGGTGGAAGATGGGTCGGTTAGCGGATGGATCGATTGGTGCAAGGCTGGGTAGGTGGGCGGCTGAACCATCGATGCCGACACCAAAAGTGCCAATTGTGGTGCGGTTAGGATCAGAATGACGGGAATCCACGGGGCCGTCATGCATCGCGCTCTTGGTCATCTCCATTTGTCGAGTTAATGAGGCAGAGGATGAGGAGGTTGGTATATCTCCGGAGGTGTGGGTAGATGTGCCATTGCTATCGGCCGCAGAGGTGGCATTCGCGATGTGGTAACTACCATCCTGAGGAACAGAGTTATCATAACCTGTGAATACAAAGGCGTCAACGTGAGCATTCCATTCATGGAAGAGCATGGCAATATGATCGTGACTTTACGAACAGATCCAAGTATGCACTTCTGAGCGTGCTATACATGTTGAAGAAACGCCGTAACCTGTTGTCCTTTATGATATAGTCAACGGTTCAGCGGAGGCGTCGCAGGACAAGATGCAAACGCGAGTGGTTCTCAACATGATAGATGAAAGGAGACGCACGCCGCCAAAACGACATGCCACAGAGTCGTCAACCAAGTCTTTCATATCGATTTGCAAGCTCCGTTTCAAGTTACTCCCAAAGCCGGGTGATATCTTGGCTGCACTTGACGTCGAGCTGCCAGGAGCAATATACACATCGGGATCAGATGAAGTTATTGAAGGTTGTCGTCTTCCACGTATAAGCATTGTTGGCAGTTTCTCCTCTGCATCTGAACCGTGTTTTGTTGCAAAGTCCAAGACGCGCCCCGTAGATATCTTCGCTCTTTTCTCCTTCGCTCTCATCCACGTCAACAACGTCTTCTGAGCCATACTCTCGCACGTAGTCGTAGTAACTCCGTTCATTGTTTGAGGATCGCAACTGGCGGTTATGAGGACTATAATGCTGAGGTTGTCGTGGCTCGGTAGACGAATCCGTCAACGAGGATTCGCGTGATGATTATCGAGATGGACGGCGGAGAAGGACCGCCTCAGGTCGACATGAACGTTGGGCAAATACCTCATAGTTACCATATATGGCGTAATCTGGCTTTTCTGCCCACAACCACTAAGTAAGCCTACATGTAAGCGGCTACAGTGAAGCCAGGGTCCCTCCCATTTCCGCTTGAAAATTGAGCAAAAAATGAAAATAGAAATAAAAACGAAGTTCTACAGCTTATTACGTCCAGCGTGTGAATGCTCCGAGTCTATATAAAGCTCTATTTGAATTTTAATAAAGGTTCACACGTACACCACATCCATAGTAAGTCTTCCAGTCAGCGAGTACGACAGCCCTATCGGTGTCATCGGTGCATCGCACCGCAGCCGTGGCAGTGAGATCGGATGACCCGTTCTCCCGTTCGCGTGCTTGCATACTTCTCAGCCTTTGTCGCGCACCAAACCGCGAGCCAACGAGTTGAACCAAAGGGGACATAGCGTGGGCGGGAAGGCCTGACCGTTGAGGGTATCCTCCCAGGCGGGAATGTCAGAAACGCTCTCGACCACTATGAACTGTTCTACTCGCCGACACGTCTGGTTGGGCCATGTCTAGAAGTGCAACCTCGCCTCAGATACAGGGGGCGCACCCCGCATGGTCTACAGAGATCCGTCTCCTCCAGATACACATACGTTGGAGGCTTGGAACCGACATACGAGGGGCTGCTTTCGCCTCATCACATAATGCAGGATCGCTGACTAATATTTGATAGAGACCAAGCAATTAGCCGGACCGACAATGGGAGTTGTGGATGAAGAGGCCAAGGAAGCTTTAAAGGAGAATTGACCTGTTGTGTGAACGCGTAAGTGGCTATAATTTGCCCTTTACCTTTTCCTCAGTATCAGTGATACAGGTTACGTCGAGCTTGTGAACGTCCTAGTTTTTCAAGTTGAACTTTGCAGTTCACATGAACACCTTTCTAACATCAACTACATCCATGGTATGTACATCAGTCAACAAGTCTATAGCCCTATCGGTGTCAAGGTGCATTGCACCGCTGACGTCGCAGCGAGATGCGAACATCTTCCGCCGGCATCTTAAATTTGTTTCCCGGTCTCTGAGGGGGTCGTAGTCACGCACCATACGGTCGCCTCCGGGTGCATCCTTAGGGATGCTAGCTCATGGCAAGTAGTGTTGCTTCAAGAAACACATCCGACCCTGCTTGACTCCTTCTCGAGGATATTAGTCAAGCGTTCGAGGTCGGATGTGTCAGTAACGCCCTTGGCACGGCTTTTATCCGTCAACATGTCTGGATGGGCCATGTCCTCGGGTGTGAACTCCCTTCAAGGTGTGGTATCCGACATGGTCTATAGAAATTTCTCCTCCAGGCGAGTATGTTGGAGGCTGGAACTGACATACGAGGGGCTTCTTTATTCTTGTTTTTATCTCGTTGCACAAGGATGGATTTCTGACCGTTGTTGTTTGACAGTACAATTTTTTTTCCATGGCCCAAGGGACAGCGACGTGCCCAGGCATGAGATGGTGCTTATCCAACTAGCGCTAGTACGTCTTTGCTCCCCCCAAAATCGTGGGAACCATTCGTTATCTTATCTGCGTCTCGACCACCCACATGCACTAAATCAATTGTTATTTCGCGCTATCGTTGTTTCCTGATATGAGCATAGCTAATACCAGCCTTGCTGCCAGTTAGTTCATGCCAAATATTGAGTGACGGTTATTATAAATTATCATGAATAAGTAGTACATTTGCACGTACGAACTTATCGTTAGTTCATGCCAGCTTCAACTCAATTGCAGCAAACAAACTCTGTGCTGTCGCGGACAGCGCATCCCATATCGATGGCAGACCAAGTTCGTACCAGAGGGTGTTCCTCAGATCGCTCCACGTTTTCTGTAATTCCGCGTCAAACTCCAAGTCTCTATTTTTGATGCCACGTCCCAGGCGATCGACACAATTCGAAATGGCATGCGCTAACAGATCACTGAGCATGCTGACACCGCCAATAGAATTAACATCGTTGATGTATTTGATCAGGTCCTTGCATGTCCTTTCCATGAACTGGAGTCGCTCTTTGAGTGGGAGTTAGCCACTGGGAACCGCCTTGGTCAAGGTTGACGACTTACCTTTCCTCTCGTCAGACGACATGATTTGTAGGGTCACTGGCGGATGTGTGACATCGGCGGAAGAGGACAATGAACTACTCTTCTGAGTTCCAACGTTAATCGGCACCCAGTACTTGTTAATCTTTTCCACAAATGCTTCCGGCGGGCACACCGAGAGATCGACCTCCTTATTTAGTGCACCTTCAAGGTCCATATGCACCCCACCAATTTCTTGCAGAAGCTTGTCCAAGGAAAGATCAGGATGAAAGATGGCAATGTCGACATCGCTGTCTGGGTGTGCAGTGCCTTTGGCGTATGAACCAAACAGGTAAGCGGATGTGATAGATGGATATGATTTGATGACAGATGAAGCAGTGGAGAGGATGTCGGACCGGGAGTGGGCCTTAGGAGACTCTGTCATCGTTCTGGTACACCAGATGCACCGTGACATGCATCGTCACAACACCGGAACCATTCGTATCCGCGTCGCGACCAACGCTCTTTCATCTTTTACGCATAGCTAATACCAGCCTTACTGTCATGATGAATGTGCAATTCATAATGTTTTTACTACTCGAATCAACAAGAATGTGAATTAAGGATAATCTAACATTACAAACTTGCAAAAAGAGAGGTCGCCGAGTCCGAAAGAGTTGGAAAAGGTGGGATGAGGCTAGCCAACCGTGGATAGACGAGGGTAGTGCGTCTATGGAGGGTGGCAATGGTCCAAGTGGGTTGGAGGGATGGTGGATTTCTATACCGGAGGATTCTAGGCTCTCCGACCGCGCGGAAGGATTGATGTAGGGTATTACCTGTCCTGATATCGTAAATCATCCAACCGAAATCAAAATCTAAATCCGCCAGTCAATCCCATAACATTACGTGGATCGATCCTCTGCTTCAGCGAGAGTAGCTTGTCCACATTCGCACTATACATATCACGCAAAGGAGTATCGAAGATGGCGTAATTCGGGTATAGCGGTGCATCAATGATATCCTGTCTATCCCGAATCGCAACTTCATGAATTTGAGTAGCGCTCTGGCGGATGGCGTCGTAAAAATCATTGTCGTACGTGGCATTTAGCCACCCAAAGAAAATGTTAAGAGGGAAATAGACGTGGTTGCGGGTTGGAGGGTAGGCCGTCGGTGTCGTGTTATGACTCAGGATAGACGGTATGAATGGCTCGACGGTGTACCCGACGAATCCGATTTTCTCGAATAGAGATTGACCCCAGAACTGACGGACAACGTTATTGAAAGGCAATCAGTTGATAAGATGGTGACATACGCTCGTCTCATTTTGGATTGCCGCCATAACCTTTGGAGAATGTTTGAGCAATGGGACAGTGTGGAATACCCCGCTAAGAGTGGATGGTTCAGTTTCGGTTAGATATGAATGGGGTGAAACTTGCCGAAGGCCAGCGAGAGAATTGAGACCACCAGAATTGATGAAATCGGTAAAGCTCCTTGTGTGTACGTCGTTTGACACAGCAGGAATCTTCAAAAAGTCGTCAAACAGTCCTGGAGGTGGGCTAGGACCATCATAGTACATGGTATGCGAGACTAAGACCTATAAGCGGAGAGCGTAAATATATAAGTCGATGGCTAAGAACACTTGAAAAACATACCGAGCCATTGGAAAAGCTGTATGCCGGCGAAATATTTGCTTTTGTATCATTGTTATTGGCACTGAACTTGATGACAGCAGCTGTTACATCTGGGACAGAAGATGGGGGATAGATAATTGTACCGGCCTAAATATCGTATCGACCTTTCATTCCTCGCAAAACTGACGAGATACATACCCAGACCGCCGATTGTGGTAATGCATTCAACGTGAAGCGAGTAACGACACCCTAATAACAGGTTAGCTAGTAGTCGTCATCTGGTTATTAAGACGCCTTACGAAATTGTTTAGACCTCCCTAATAAAAGCGAATGTGAGCTCATCCGACGGGGGGGGGCAGAGAAAGAAAATCACCTTGAGCCCAAAGAAGAGTTCAGCGTCTGATTGTTTCGTCACTTTGACTACTTTCCCGTTAGGCTTTACAAGTTCATAGGCAACAATAGTGTCAATTCCAAGTCCAACTTGATTCGTCTTCCAGGCATATCCTTCAACCGCCAAGAATAAATGGGGGTGATGATATCCAGATATGTTCTACTCACCACCACCGAGGAGAAAACCTCCAACGCCTATTCCAGCCACTCTTGCGCCGGCAACGCTGCGATTATAAGGCGCCAAAGCATCGTAAACGTTATCAAAGAGGAGACCGGAACCAAACTCCACCGTTTCTGTTGAAGAGTCGTAGACGACTTCGTTAAACCGGGTCAGTGCAATTTGAACGCCCGGAGTGGACGAGAATCCAGGATTCATAATGTGGCCTCCGCTTTTGACCTAGATAACGGAACAAGTTTAGCGGTTAGTAGCTGAAGGCGATGAATGTGATACACACTGCGAAGGGAGTACGGGACTGGCCTAGGATTTGCAGCTATACGACGATAATCGATATGAAGTGCAACATTGGACGAGAACAGTAACATGACCCACGATTTTTCCTACGTCTTGTGGTGTCCCAGGTTCAACCGAACAAGCTGATTGCTGCGAGCTAGTGATGCCCCAGTGAAATGTATCGTTATCATAAATTTTGCTGCCTGGACAAGCATGAGGAACTACGACGTTGGGGAACCGATTAACACCTACCGGGGTAGAAGACCGCACTTTGGGGCGAAATTGCAGTGGATATAGCTTGGCATACTTTTTTATAGCCAGTAGAATCGCGTTCGATGATGTTGAATGGATTACAGAGGACAAGCGGCGGGAGAACTGAAACGAAGTAGTATAAGCTCGCTAACATCACTGCTGACTTGGAAACGGTAAGTCACCTGCTTGCTTGCTTTATACTCGAATTCATCATGCTGTAAAGTTGCCAAAAAACACCGCTCATCTACACAGCATTGATCATCTGAACTTCGATCCTCGTGCTTAGTAATTACGCGTTGGAGCATTCGCGAAGTAGGTGACGCTGACGCGGCCAGTTCAGGTGCGCGTCTCCAGAGTCCGGTGACTGTAAAATGCCACGTCCACAGCTTGAAGTAAAGTGTGTTATTATAAGTTGGCACATCCTGCAGAGAGGTGGAGGTCAGATGGAAGTCAGAGTTTTCATCTCCGCCGAGCCTTGGCATCACTGCTTCAGATCGATATCATGGACCCTTTCATCTTTTATGTTCTTATTATTTATTACACGAAATCGATTATTTCGCACTATTCTTTACTAGCATTGCTGTTTCTTGATATGAGCATAGCAAATAATAGCCTTGCTGTCATGATGATCGTGTAATTTATAACGTTTACATTCTCCAGTTACGAATAGACTCGAATCAACAAGAACAGGACAGCAACGGAAGAGAAAGAAAAAGATATGGATAAGCAAGTTGAGAATAACGTAACGTTGCAGATTTGCCATGAGCGATAACTACAAACTTGGTCACCGAGTCCGAAAGGACTGGGAAAAGAGGGATGATGCTAGCCAACCGTGGATAGACGAGGGTAGTGCATTTCTGGAGTGGCAACAGCCCTGGGTTGGAGGGACGGTGAATTCCTATACTTTGGGGGTTTCTATACTGAGGACCCCAAATACGCCTTCCGGGGCCGAGTTCGAGACACAATTGCGTGCATGACATAGTGCAGGTGCCCCGAACGCTGTACAGTGACCTCGAAGCGGCGCACAGCTCAAGTCTGAGATGCGAGTAGTAATTGCTACAAGCGGGAGCAGTGACGACAATCAATTCGTCACGGTGGTCGGAAGGGGATTAGATAGTCGACCCGTCCGGTGCGCGCTTCGACCTCAACGTTAGCGCTTTTCACGGCTTCACCATTTCCGACATCTTCTCGGCATTGAGGGAGGTGATATCCCAGGATGATGGTATAATGCACCATCACGAGCGGCATGGTACCACGTCAAAGACGCTGTCCATGATCCGGAGTAAGATTATGTTATCAAAGCGCCAACAAAGCCGATGCGCCAGCGACAATGTCATGTACTCTGACTGAACCGCTTCTAGTAGATATCCGAGTTTCTGGATCTGAAGAGGCGCGCTGACCAGATAATCCAGGGTCTGCCAGATGCTGAGGAGCAAATAGTAGCTGATGAAGGGGCGGAATTGAGGATGAGGAGAGGAAGGGTGCGGAAAGGCCAGAAAGAGGTCCAGTGTACGGACAAGCAGGAGGACGAACGGACGGGGGCCACTGTTAGAGATGATAAAGAGGGCGTGTCGCAGGATGTTGTTGAGATGACAGAGGCGAGCGCCGAAAGGGTGCCGGTATCAGTATAGGCATCAAGGGGTCCGACTTTGAGCCGGTGCAGGGGGAAGAGGAAAACACCTCTGAGCCACTCGGGTCATGTGCCGGCAGTGTATAGATTTCTTAAAATCATGGTTAACTGTTGTCTCTTGTTGCCGTGCCGTACCAAGACTCACTTGGAACGAACATTTTCATTCGAGCCTTACTTGGCTTCATGCACAAACTCTTCTTCTAGTATACGGAATTCACTAGAAAAAATTTTTTTAACAATGTTCTGGCTCGGCAACTAATCACTTACTCTAGTTGCCTTTGTTTATACGACCATAATATAGCACAGATTATATATTATATTGATACAGTCCATTGTATTGATGTTACGAGTCCATGTGCACTATTAAATGATTTAGTCCTGCGGGGGATAGTCCGATAAAGATTGAATTAGGAAAGCGCGCTCGCACGCTATATAGTGATCGTAGAATATCTGCGACTGTCACGAAACCCAATGTCTCCGACGCCTGCACCTCTAGCCAATCGTGCAGATGTAATCGTAGAACAATGTTCTGACGATGTAGCGTCGTTGCGGGTAAAGTGGCAAAATATTCCCAGTGCGCCACTGGGAGTACGGACTCGGGCCATGATGCCATGGCGTACTGGACACAGAACGGGTGTCCGCGTCGTAGGTAGTCCGCCACGACCACCCGAGTGGCGTAAGGGACCCAAGTAAGTGGGTCAAGCTCTGTCGTTGGGGCACTGGGCCGCGTAGACCCAGAGGCAATGGGCGGGAGTTGCTGGAATGTGAATAGGTCACCCGCCACTGATGTCTATATAGCGGATCTAGGTCAGCGCCCACAAAGGAAGGACAATGACATGGAACTGACACTTTGTGGGGGCGCTGGAGGTATC
The DNA here is from genome assembly GCA_015039365.1 of Amanita rubescens. Classification (NCBI taxonomy): domain Eukaryota; kingdom Fungi; phylum Basidiomycota; class Agaricomycetes; order Agaricales; family Amanitaceae; genus Amanita; species Amanita rubescens. The sequence continues at coordinate 11,048 of WION01000007.1, forward strand.
ACTTGTGAGAGTCGGACGGAGGATGGGGCGCTAACATGACCAGACGCCAAGTATGGCGGATTGGGCGTTGAGAAGTGAATATATTGGCCCATGGCGGTGATGCGTTGGTGCTGGTAACGGTTGAAGCTGAGGAAGGGGATACAGGCGCCCAACGCGCCTTAAAAAGGGTGCGTGCGTGAGAACCTCCTTCCAGGACGGGTCAAGATGTTTGTGAGTGGCAACTTGAAGAGGTCGCGGCGAGAGAGCAGGTAACAAAGCCAAGCGCAAAACCAGACGGGGGTTATCGTCGGAGAGGGGATCGCTCATGATATCTTGAGTAGTGGAACTTGAGCGGGCCACACTGCATAGCCGATATTAGCAACTTTGGAGGCGTCAGACGAAGCTTGGCGTATAACATACCTGGCTACATGGTTAAATTGGAAACGCGCCTAGACCGACCTTCCAGGAGGTTTGAATGAATTAGAGGGGATGGGAATGGAGGATAGTCTTGGTAGAGCATCAGAAGATGGGAAAAGTAAGGGACTTGGCTAACGCTTGACTACAGGTTCTTATGCGCGGCAAGCGACAACAAATATTTGACGTTGTTTTCTCCAAATATGGAAATCGATATCAAACTCAATCAACACGCCGTTTACTCATATAATCTACACTGCCAGACGGGTATCATCTTGATTTGGAATCGAGTTGATACACCCATTTCTGGAGGAAAATGAGAATAAGATGGAGAAGAAAGACTAAAGTAAACTATACACTTTTGACCGACCGTGCGAAAGTACGTCTATCTTTTCTTCTTGGTTATCTAGGGCGCTACTTCGGTACCTTCGGTACGCCCTTGATTCCCGTGACGATCATTTAAAGCTCGTCCGCCTCAAAATACAACGAGAACCAGTACCATCAAAACTATGTCAGCCTCGTGGCTCTGGCGCCAATTCTCCGTCCCAAGTTTTACTAAAGACCATCATGTAAAAGCGTTTGACATCAGCGCCCAGACCAAATCGGCTTAAGATTCTCATGACGAATTGTTACTCCGCTAGTTTCCGACACACTGCTCTCAATCCCCTCTTCCCTCCCGCGACACAGTTACATATAAGTCCCAGTCAGACGAAAGCATTCCCCGGTCGAGGAATCGTAACAATCCACGTATGTCATGTTTCTTCATCAGATTTCGCTTCTAATGGTTCTCCTTTTCAAGCCATCGAGTCATTATCGCTGTCCGTAATCTAATCTCTGCCGGTCCCGATCGTAATAACTCGATAGCCTCTCCCTCTCGTAGCCTCCCAACTTCTCCTAGCTCTCTCAACCGTCACATCGACTCTCTCTTGGTCATGACGGGCCCTTACGTTTATGGTGCCCCTGGCGCGTACCCTCACCCATACCAACAGACTCCCTACACCGCGTATTACAACTCTCCTCACGCCTCTCCTTTCATACCGCCCGCCGAGCTAAGCAACTATCCTCCCTCTCCTTATCGCAGCAACTCCCCGCTTCCTACCGTTGACATGGCACCAAACACCGTACAATTTCCAGGCAGCTACGATACAGCAGGATACCCAACCCAATATATCCGGCCTCGCGCTCCGTCCTATCATGGCCCCCCTAATCCATACGTAGCGCCAATGGTAGCTCCTCCACCCCAGGCAGCACCGTGGCCACGCCCGCACAGGCTTTCCAACCCTTTATACCCCGGCGTCACACCAACCGCCCAATCTTATCCGTCCTCTCCCTGGTCCGCGGTCGGAACACCTCTTCCCCTCTACACCGACCTCCCTACCTCGTTCGCCATTCATCCCTTCCTCAGCGGCGAAACCCCCAGGCACGACTTCATGTTTAATCTTTCATCCCAATACTACACTCCTATGCAAGTTATCCACGGACAACATGTCCCACTCGGTAATGACTCTTTACAGCAGCCTGCTACACATCCCCCGGTGTACCGCCTCAGAATTGTATGCGATGAGTTACCCGAATGGCCTATTCATTTCGAGTTCAATCCGGACAGTTACCGCGAACAAACGGGGCAGGTGTTACCCTACGCGCCGCCTATCACGTTGGGGGATGTGCTAGCCCAAATTCACCGAACGTTGCAAGAACGGATTACCCATGGAGATTGGGCGAGACTGGATCATAGGAAGAAGGCTAAAGTCAGCCAGGCGTTCACCGCTAGGTGTCAAAGTGCACCGACGATGCAAGAGGTTCTGAGGTCTGAAGGTGTAAAGAAGGTGGATTACCTTCATGAAAGGATATGGTTCAAAGGGCTGCTTAGGACGAGCGACCCGGAGGTGTTGAAGCTCGTGGTATCGCGTCGTCCCTGATTCTAATTTTCTACTTGGTCCGGAACGTGTTGCTTATCTATCAACCAGTGCTATTGTACGAATTTAGGACTTTTTCCTCGTGTAGATAACGTGTGCTGTGGCATACCAAGAATAAACTAAATTCAGGACTAAATTTAGTTTGATCCAACAAAGTTCAAACGTTCCCTACTGGTGCTAGTCGAAAATGCGGTAAACCTTCCATTGCGTTTTACCACCCGCCGATTCTTCTTGCTGTCCCGAGGTTAAGGCGGCGAATACGTCTCTGACTACTTCCAATGCAGTCATCGCTCCATTAACGTCATACTGCTCACTCGTCATTCGACGCACCACTGTACGGCGGTCTTGAGGCTCGCGTTCTTATTAATCGCGCCCAGTTATGGAATGGAATTATTAATATTTTCTTCGACTTGTACAATTAGCAGCATAGATATTGAAAATATTGTGTATGCTTTAAAACAACGGAGGGTGATGATTCCATACGAGTATTTCGACAAGTTTATGATCAACTTTTGCACCGTTTGCATCCCAGTCTTGATCACTCGTGAGCGCTTTGGCGAACAAAGAAGTGAATTCATGTCGTTTGACTTTGGGGAGTCTGTTCACCATGCTTGGGTAACGATTGATACCCACTTGTTCCGCTTCACTGTCAAATTCGTCTTGATATCGGACGGCTACCACCTTCCGAATGGCCTCTAGCAGTTTCGCAAGTGGCCGGTTCTTGAAGGTCGCGAATTTGTTAGAAACGCCTGTCACCACTTCCGCAAGCTTCGACTGACCACCTGCAGCCGTCCCACCTTGTAATCTGTACGAGTAGTCAAATATTCGTTGAAGTTCACTTGTAAGTGTCTGTGAATTCAGAGAATGTGATGAATGTCGAAGAGCCATCCAGTTCAGAACATGATAAAAAGATTCCAAGTTATCTTCGCGGTTATGTGGGGGCTCATGGTCGTACCCGAACAGCAAACGCGCCGCGGCAAATTGCCATGTACCCTTTTCGAAATCAGCTTTATGTATCAAGGTAACGATGCTTACTCACGGTGCGTTCTGTTGCATGTACCTCATTCTCGGATTCAGGGTTCATAGTTTTGCACAAGTCCCAATCGATGAGAATGCCGGTCCCATCGCCTAATATGATGAGATTCCCAACGCTGATATCCCGGTGTAAAATGTTTGCCTCGAAAAATGCATCGTCATGCGCTACATTATTACTTGTCAGATTTTCTCCTGTTTACAAACCACGCGTTTACCTATTGCTGCGTCGTGAATGGCTTTCACAAGTTCTTTCACGGAGGAAAAGGCAGATAAATCGCGACCGACGTCGTCAAGGGCTAACCGGTAGTGCCTGAATTTACGGATTTTTGGAAAGTCCTTGCTTGGAAACATTTCGGCCGCTTCATGAGTGATCGTCTTGCGTGTCCTTTCCTTCAGTTGAGCAAGGTTCCTGACCTTCTTCGCGTGTAATATCGGATAGATTTGGTGCTTGGGCAACTGTCCAGCGATAATGATGGGCCAAGTATCTTTCAGAAATACTATTTTCTCGCTTTGTTCGCAAAACGCGCGGAAAGTACGCGTAGAACGGCCCATAGGAGACCCCTTCTTCCCAATGATGTAATCATTTTCTCCCAGTTCCAAGAGGAATAAATTGCATTTTTCGTCCAACTCTGGTGTTTCTCGGACAGTTTTGGCCTTAACTTGGCCCAACACACGTTCGACTGATGTGTCGTGATCGCGAACAGCGGGAGTGGCATGACTGTACCTCCAGTAGAATTCGGCGAAAGTCGGTTCTGGAATGAGGATTCTTTGGGTCACGACGGGATCCCACCGTTCGAAAGGGCCATCATCTTGAAAATCATCATATTTACATTCATGAAGAATTTCGGCTTTTTCGATAATGTCGGAATTCCTATCCAAGTGAGAGAAAAGACAAGCCGACATCAGGTTTGGCTTCCCTTTCGTGAAAGTCTGGAGCAGGACGAGTGGCAATTTTATGAAGCTGCAGGTTGCCGTGCTCACAGAAACGGTTAAACGACTCGTTCTGAACAAGGAATGATGTGCGCTCTTTGATAGAAGTATTGCCATCAAAAGAGGTAACAACACTTGGGGTTGGATTAGACATCGCGGGTATGGCTTCCGGTGAAGTTTAAGGTCTTGTTTGGGCGTGTTTAGTATGCGGACAAAATCCCCGCATACCTGAAAGGTGATTTTAGCATTACGCGGCATGGTCCGAGCAGGCGCAGCGAGCTGTCTTGTCTGCAGGCGGCATGTACTGTGCCGCGTTTGAGTTTGTCATGGGAATTTCCGCCGCACAGCCACGCACACCATACATCGCCTCAACGTCAACACTAATGGCTAATCCGAGAACCGATTGTCCGTGTACTCCGCATGACAAAGGCAAAGGTGATATCTTCGCCACTGTAATTTGCCCAGCTTGTCGTAGCGCCCGCAAGGTCGTCGTATCATTCATCCGGTTCGGGGTGGAGCGGGACGGTACCAGGATCCTTAAATGCGGGGAGTGCGAGAAGTTTACTTTTTTCTACGACGTGGATTCAATCTGCAAGAATTGCAAATGGCTGGTCCCAGACATCAATGACCAGCTGTTGGAACGATTCACCAGGAACAGGTGGCCCGTTTAAGCGTTCAGAGGACGAGTGTGTAGGTTGTGGCCATGCTTCTGCAGCTCACCCCGTGTCCTTTGGATTCGGATGCCCCCGGTGTGGTACAACATGCACAATTTCCCAGGAAGCCGTGAGCACCAACTCAGGCGCAGTCGCTTTGTGCTCGAACTCGCTTTGTCATTTCCCTATTAAGATTCCGGCAACTATCTGGTGTCAGCACTGTCGACGTAACCTTCGTCACACGAAAATCGCGACGCTTATCCTTGAAGCAAACAGAGAGAAGCCGAGGGAAGAGCAGAGCAGCGGCGTTCATTCGGTGATACGAGCGCTTACCAGGAAAATATGGCGACGACTTCACCAATTCTTACACAAGTCTAAGCAAGAGACGACTATGGGTCAATCCACAACTCCACTCCCAGCCACCTCCCTACACCCTCCGGAAAGGCACGTGGAGACGAATGCGGGTCAATCCATAACCGCATCCAGAGCCCGAGACCCTGAGGACGTAGAAGGCTCTGCATTCCAATCCCTCGTCCAACGTAGCATCACTGCCTGGGATTCGCTCCATCATGTCGATGTAGAGGACGCCACTATCGATCTGCATGCACGCCTTTTGAGGAGCAGCAGCTCCCTGGAGAGCGTTATGTCAGGCACCCCCGTTTCTTTCTGGTTTTTTCAGCGCAGAGAGTCATTCATGAACCAGCCAGTGCTCATGAAATGGGATCCTCATCGCTTAGATGAATATGTTCTTATCCCGGTTGCCGAGGGATTTGTCAACAAACGGGATTGTATCTTCGTCAGTCATTATTGGCGTGCTCCACATCACCCCGACCCCGAAGCAGCCGATCTGTCCCTACTCCAGCCAAGACCTCGATACCCTGGAATGGTCTTACATATGGGTAGACTGGACATGTATGCCCCAAGTCCCGCGAAGTGGAGTGCAGCAGACATTCTTCCAAAAAGGTCTCGCACGCATTCCCATGCTTCTACGGGACTGTGAATTTATGTGGAGATTTCCTACTTACGAACCTCGCGCCTGGATTCTATACGAGGTCGCGGCATGGGCCCTCGACCACAGGAGTTTCTTCTGGAGCCACGATAATAGACCATTCATTCACCACCTGCACGAGATGTTTACAAGTGGGGTGAGGCCTGTGTTTGACAAGTATGGATACAAATGCACAAACGAAAGCGACCTCGAGCTTGTGACCGGGTGGTTGGAAATCCATGTCCTTCTTTGCAAAATCTTTAAAGATGACGTCCATTCGAGGCGAGAGATACTTGATCAAATCAATAAACCGAATGTGGGGAAGTGTACGTATTGGTCAGAACGGGGATTGAAATTCACCGTGGACAAGGTCGAGGGCAATATATCGTATCTGGATTGTATTGCCAGGTTCACGCCCCTCGTCCGCCGCACTGATCCGTGGTATGAAATTACGGTCGTTGGCGGGTCGGAATCCCGTCTGGCTGTCAATCCTCAGGAGTTTTCACGACAACACCATGGACGCTTTTTGGCTGTACCGACCCAAACCAATGTCTCTTCAACTCCAGCCCTCCACGGCGCTTACAGCATCGATCTCAACGGTGCTGATTTTCGAGTGGTGCAGACCATAGCAGAATTCGTAGGGGCATTCGCCAGTTGGGATCGGGTTGCGCTGCTCTTACGCACTGAAAAGTACAAGACCGACATTCATGACAACATGATGCGACAAATCGAGTCCAAATCTGCACCCTCATCGCTGGAGCAAGCATTTCAACATGCTTGCTTCACCTGTGCTGGCTGCTTTCGGGGATTCCCCAGTTCTGAATTGAATAGTAGGGCTTCAAACTTGTGTACTTCCACCCACGCCGTTGCAGGGACATGGGGATTCACCAGGTTCAGCGGTGAGAATGGGGCCTGCGTACAGTGTGGAAACCTAGAAAGCTTTCTGATATTAGAGGTCAAGCAGAGCTATCTGGATGCTGTTCGCCGATGCTGGAGGCACCGTGCGAAGCATTGGTGGGTCAGGAGGGAGTGGCGGGTCAGCAATATGTGACCGTTGCTCTGAAGGTATAGATGAGAATGGCGAGACCTATCTCGTCAGCAGCAGCCGGTTAGAATGTAAGGCGCTGCGCAGACTCGCTGCTTAGCGACGGAGGAGGAAAATCTCCTGAAGAACTTATCATGCTGTCCTACAACGCGGTTCAATCCCCGATTTTTCTGAATAGGTTTCTTTTCTCAAAGATCTTTTTTTTAAAATTGGCTTATCCTCTTTGAAACAGTATCAAGGACTCGAATCAACCCAAGGTAGACTCTGGTTCTGCGACTATTTTGGCACTGGAGATTGCGGATGACTTTTTGTTCGAGGTTTGATTCTTGATTATGCCCTTGGTTCTTGTATTGAGCATCACTTGTATTTATCGATTATTAAGGTAATATGGGATGTGGCCTAATTGTATTCGTACTGGCAGTGTCCGTGACGAGTATCATACTAGCTGGCCTATAACCTCCAGCTCATTTCACCACCCACTCCTCAACGAGAACTGCTATCCGACAAAGATGGCAATACCTCGACCACGTGAAACAATCAGTGCTCCACTTGTTTGTGCAAGCAAAGATTAAGAGGTTGACCGATCGTGTGGTTGACAGTGAAACCCATATATGAAACCTATCCGCACACGTTAGCCCCTCTTCCCTATAACCCACATCCACGCACATTTACCATGTTCGCCACTACTTCCTTCATTAATGTTGGCGCTGGTCATCAATCCAAAACCACTTCATCCGACTTGAACATTGATACCGCCGACGTGATTGCTGGTCTTTTCCTGAGGTCCGCGCTCATCCTTCCGCATTCAAGGACGGTTGGCTTGCCGCTGCGGCGTCTTAAAAAAGCAGAAAAGGTAAATCACCATGAAAATAATTCCCTGCTTCCTAATGCTGGCATGGAGTATATGCAGAGGCTTTTACTTTCCTCGTCGCGGTTCGGGAGGCGGACGAGAAGGTGCGCCAGGAGTTGAAAATGTCGAAGGCTGATTTCTGTCCTCCCGAGCAGTTTGACGCGATTTCTTCAGTATATCGGCTTATCCAAACGTTTGATCAGGGGATGACCCGTTTCCCTTAGCGACTTGACAATCCTATGCGGTGAAATGTCCTCGGAGTTGAGCTGCTTTGGCGGAGGGTGTTGGTTTGGTCCGTCAGGGACGCAGTTATCGAGTGTGTCGCCTGAAAAGGAATCGGTGCTGGGATGGATGAGGTGGTGGTGAAGCAGAAGGTGGGGGTGTATACCGGCGGAGAGAAGGGCGAACATGTCGAGATGGATTTGGGTTATTTCTTCTTCTGAGCCTGAGGAAGGCGGGGAGGGTAAGCGGAGGAGTTCTTTTCCTTTTCCGTCGAGAGGGACGCCGTAACTGGATTACAGGGAGGAAGGGGCCGTAGAGTTGATGTATTGTGAGGTAGCGCATATCGTACACTCTCCTTCTGGCTGCAATCCGGATTTGTTGTTGAGAGTGTTTAGTGTCAGCTCGAATTCCCATTCGGGATCGTCGGTGTAGGAAGGAGGATTCGAGGATTGCGTTTGCTTTCTTTCTCGATTCCTCCTGGGACGACGATGAATCGATGGGTTGAACGTGCGCAAACGATCCAGGATACATGATGGTCCGACCCAAGCGGACGTGGAAGACATTTATTCCAAGAAACGCAGTCCCCGTGACTCTTTCAGAGTGAACGCGGAGGTTGTGCGCCTTGCAATGTGGAGGACGATGACGAGTGGATAGGCTAGACGCAGTGTGTCGGATAAGAGGGAAACCAACGGGGGAGTACATGACCTGAGTTTTCGGTCGTTACTGTCAATTCTCGGGGTGAAATTGTCCTGAAGAGCCTTTTGGCATGCATTCCAGTCATACAATCCCTATGGCAAGCGCGCGCCAGAGATGCGATTAATCTTTTGTAGAATCAAGCCATGTTCGGACTTTCTCCCGGGTCTTTTCTGCCTTCATTGCACGTGCTTGACGCTGGCCCTTCCTCGCATAAGTGCTGCTCGTTTCGCCACCACTGTTTCCGACCCCTGCACTAAGCGTATGCCAAATTGTTCGCCCTTTTGTTTTGCGTTATCTACGTGAGTCAGTGACAGTCCAGATTGAACGAATGGCCACAGCTTACAGGTTTTATTCTGAGTCCTCCTACGCGACATGGGAATTGGCGAAGAGCGGTTTTGTAGAATGTTCTCACGACCCCGGTCCTTGCTCTATTCGCTCTCGTACCACACTTACTCTGCTTGACAAAACGCACCCTCCGTTCCTGTTTTTTGGTGGCAGTACGTGTCTGTTAAGTACGAACGTCCTGTCCGTGTAGATCTATACAATGAAGTCTACAGACACTGCATTCGGAGTCATCGGTAAGCCATCACTCACATTCTATCAAGTTGCCCCATCGAGACCCTCATCAGATCCAGTGATGGCTACAGATCTAAGAGATATAGGCGTAGGCTTTACCAACGACTCATCCCAAGAAGAGATATCCAACCGAGAGGTGCTCATCGCTGAGGAACGAGATCCAGAGCTCAAAAAGGATATCGCAACATGCGAAACAGCTCTCGCGGAGCTCCCCGAAGATTTGTTGCGAATCATCTTCGATCTCATGTGCCAGATACCGGTGGACCCTTTTTTCGAAATTACATTCGATCAATATCCTGCCTTGACCTTGTCATGTGTGTGCTCTGCATGGCGGCAGACCATATTGAACATGCCTCATATCTGGGCCCAGTTTCCATTGCGAATAACGCTTCGTACCGGACGCGGCAAGCAATTCCCTACCAATGTTCACTACAGGAGTTATCGCAAACTTCGCTTATCCCTCCTTTGGCTTACCCGCGGTGGCTCCCTTCCTAGGAAAGAACTATCAATCTATAACTGCGATCGCTGTCGCTCTGACGTTGTGAAGCACCTAGTTGCACCTTTCACATTTCTGACACTACGCCTGCGGCCTTGCGCATGGATTCGATGAAATGCATACCCTCAGAGAAATTCCACCCAAGCACATGTTATGCTTGCAAGTACTCCACATCGGTTGTTATGGCAGTAGCAAGGAACTCCGTCCGAAAACCATCCCTGCAAAAACTTTACGTCTCCCACCCCGACTTCCGTGCCTCGTAAATCTCACTCTCTGCGACTGCTTTGCAGAGCATCTCGAGAAGCTGATTACGGCGGTACCTTGGCATAACTTGAAGGAACTCTTCCTTCAATTCGATATACCGTCTACGACGTGTCTTAATGTAATCTTACGCCAAGGGATGTCCCTTGTCAGTTGTGCTCTAAAGCCTACCTCCGATGCCACGTTTTCCAGCCTACCTGATACCGAACCCTCCATTGTCCTGCCACTTATGGACATTTTAGCATTGCATTGTAGCAGCGACGCAGACGTTGCGACATTCGAGCGTTTAGTGTTGACTCCGCCTGGGTCTACTCGGCATATCGAGACGTATGCTCGCTATGATGATGATGCCTATCGGCCACCGTTCGTCGCCTGAGGTGCTGTTGCACGTGGTGACCCCTAATTGTGCTCAGGTTCCGAAGATAGTGTCGATCAACAGAAACGCGCTCAGTAGATCAGATCGCGGGGAAAGGTTGCTATCCTTCCAAACGTGTTAAACCAAGCTTGTATGAATGGCAAACTGACACCAGGGTTCTCTGCAGGAGGAGGACCTCTGAAAACCAATACGATCGCTTAAATTAGATAGCTACTAAGGATTGACGAATTAGCATATGTACGGCTGCGATGAATAATCGCTCACGATATATGCGCTGATATGAGTGACGTCCTCTTTGGGATTGACAAGACTATTGCCCGAGCTATTATCAACCCCGATCGACGTGCCGGGCTTATCTATCCAGTGGGATAATTTAACAACCTCCAAGTAGGTTAATTAATGACGGCAGCCCAAGCTGTACACGAAACCCACCTCGACATTATGTCTCTGCAATCCCTACTAAGAGTCTACATGTAATACCGTCACATCATCGCAAATAACCTTGAACCGCATTAAAATTCGAAATTAATAAGGACGCTGACCAACAGCAAGCGATAAACATACACGTTGTAAATGGCTCCCACTTTTCTCTCCTTATACTTGTAAAATACACCGTCTTGAATACAAGTTATTCAAATACCGAGCTATTTTCTTCGAAACGAAATCTTATCTTCGGACCCTTTTATGAGTCCAAAAACTAATGTCGATATTACCTTGCAACTGTCCAATCTAAACCAACGTCACAACTTGCATATATAATCAAGGAAACAAGACACGCTCACCTGTCCATTCACGTAGGGATCGCCATTAAGCCACCACTCCGGCTGAGGTCGAATAACCTCTCCAAGCGCCTCGGGTCTCGCGTCACAGAATGGATCTAAACACTGAACTTGAGATTTTCTCTTGATTTGTGACGAAGACGAGGAATGTGTCCCAGCATGTTACGCCAAGGATCGTGAATCCCAGAATGACTGGCCATTTTTTCTGATGGATCATCTAAGTTATGAGCACGCGGAGGATTCTGTGATTATGTTCCCACGGCGAGGCGATATGACCATTTTGTCTTCATCGTCAAAGGGAACAGTGGGAAGCACAAGGCCGTGGAAGACCCGTCGTAACTCGGCAGCGCCCAAAAACTAAACTTGAAAGGTTTCACTTTTTTTGGTTCATTTTATGGTCTAGGCTCAATGACACTGTAGTGTAACTAAAGAACTTATAAAGAGCGAGCGAAAGGAGCGAAGGAGAGGGAAGCAGCCATGATGACGTGGCGATAGACGAAAAGGGGAAAGCGGTTTCAAATGAGTAGACGGCGTGTTGATTGAGTTTGATATCGATTTCCATATTGAGAGAAAACAACGCCAAATATTTAGTGTTGCTTGCCGTGCTTAAGAATAAGAACGGTCAGGCAGTCCATTCCTTTTCCCACCTTCTGAAGCCCAGCCGAGACTATCCCCCGTCCTCTCCTCATCCAAATCATCTTGGGAATCGATTTATGTGCGACACGGATTTCATCATGGGATTAGGCACGTTATGCACTCAAGTTCTTCAAGACGCCTCTGGAATTGCTAACGCGAACTGTCCTCACCGCGAACCTCCACCAACATGATCACGGACATCTTCAGCGTGCTGTTACCACTCGCTCATTGCAGACAGGAAGTTCCCACACCTACCATTTTTAAATCGTGCGCTGAGCATTTCTGCTCTTATTCCAATACCACCACCATCGTATCGTCACTATGCGCACTGCAGCTCAGTATTACCGCTTTTTGTCCAGCGATTCCGCGGCAGACAGCAGCAGTACATTGTCATCGGAAGGGGAATCATTGAGAACGGCGCAAGCAGCGCACCAAGCAGAAGTGGGTCCCTCATCGCTTAGCTGGCCAATATCATGAGCGCTGAACCACAATCCTCTCACCAGACATCCGTGGTAGCGTTCGCCTCCATACCCTTACTACCGCCGCCCGTCGCAACTGAGACGAGTTGGTTCCAACACCCTGACCCCATTAGCTGGGTCCCCTTTGCCACCCGTCTCGTAGTGGCAGACTATCTGCAACAAAGCCACCCGTATTGCGTCGGGTACGCACTCGCGTCCTGGCCCGAATCGGTGCTCCCTCAAACGTATTGGGAGTATTTCCACACCATCCCTGCCACCTCACCCAGTCTCCCGACTGTGGTGTTACGACTCTCAGGTCGAGGTCGATGTCGATTGGAAGTGCGCCCAACTTCCGAAATTTTAACGGTTGCAGATGTTTTGCGATCACTATACACCATGCGGGTTCACTTTCCCAATGCTATTTTCACTGGACTCAGTTACATGGGTAGGAATCATTTTATCGTTCACTTGGACTTGTAGCAAGATCTACATGGACCGTTTTAAAAATGTTTTTCAGCATCGCATCTGTACTTTATTTATGCAATGGAACAAATCTTTCTGTATCTTGAATGTTAACAATAAGCTTCGTACGCAGCAATCACGAGTAAGTTTATTCTATGTCTCTTAGCCGCCGCCGCTACTGTTGAGGACGCTGACCAATAATTCACGCTCTAGGCACCAGTGGGAGGAAAGCTCCACGACCCATCGATGAGACTGATCTCCGGTCCGACTTACGGGGTCTTATGCCTCGAGCCAATCAGCCGGGTCCTGCGCAACTCGTCTCACGGCGGCAGGATGAGTATCTGTCTGCACCTATTCAGCCAGGCACGCCATCGCATCAGAGTGGCTGGAGTCAATGGTCGGCTTCCATGGCAGTTGCAGTCCACTTGGTTCTTGTCTGTCCCCGCCGACGCCAATGTCCCTGACGATATGGAAATAAACAACTAATGTCTCCTGCCTTTTGGACGTTCACACGAAGAGATCTCGAACTCGTGCCCTCAGCACGCGCCACCGACACATGACCGTACTGTGAAGTGCCGGGACCGCACGAACCGGATATGGACTGTCCTGACAAATTCTTTATCTGACACGTGAAACTGATATGCTAGTGATTTTTTGTGCCTTCAAAGGAAGGATAAGACGTCTTGATTGGACCTATCAATCCGTATCGAGTTAGACCACCCACGAATATAGATGCCAGATCCGAGGATGGCTCGAGATGTCTCTTTTGGATGCATTATAAGGACGCATACAAGCGGCGGAGAGGCAAATCAACGAGGCTTAAAGTATCCTTTTGGAGTCTATTTTCCCTGCACCTTGTTCACCCCGACCTGCAGTAATAGTGGGCGCATATTTGTTTGCACCGTCGACAATTTTCTCACCCTCACTTATTCCGGGAATATACGCCTATGGTATGTGAGAGCCTGAAACATGGCAATTATCATCTTGACAGTTATTCATAGGATACAATAACTGGACCTGGTGCACCCTGCTTGGTTAGCGTCCCGATACGTTTTTGAGAACAATTCAAATCATTAGATGGACCCTCGTCTATGGATAGCGGAGTGTACGAAACGCCTCTAGCCGTTTATTCGACAAATTGTCATTGTTCCTCTTATGCGAGGATATAGTTTATCATCCCGCGACAATTTGGGCTGGTGGCGTCAAAAGTGCTATCGTGACCCTGAGTGTCATGCATCTCACCCTGACGCTTCGAGTATCGATGGTTCGTTTGTGCAGCGACCCCGCCGTTTTCGTCGTTTCTGCTCAAAGGCAATCGAGAATACTCAAATGGTATACGAGCCGATGAGCGAATCCTATCGGAGGATATCTCACCGGTGTTGCGATGAAATGCTATACCGCCTCGTGTGCGGGAGGTTACCGTGGTTGGAACGATCCTGTGCATTGAATGACAGCTCCAAACAAGTCCACTAGAACGAATCGATTCGCTCTCAATCTCGGAGACACCTATCCTGATCTGGACTATGACTAATTTTCTAAAAGGCAAGGAAGACGACGGTGCGACCTGTGTAATGATGACATCAAGAGCTAATTTTAAAAATTGTAGAGGATTTAACTTTCCTTCTTTATACGGACACCACAGCGGTACACCAAAGAAGAACGTGTTCCAACTACAGCAGCTATCTGGTGAAGTCGGCGCATTGCGAAACGCATAAAAGCGAACTTTCAGAGAGCAAAATGATCAGAACCTACACACTTGACCGTTCCCAACAACAGACGCTTTTCAAACTCTCCTCATTTTGAACCTGGTCTTTCTAGGTGAGATTAATGCCAATCAACTGGGAGCCTTGAGTATTGACGCACTCGAGTGGAAAAAAATGCCGGGTCGTCATGTTGATTTCGCTTCTACGAATATTTGCATCACAGATGTCGACGAAACGCTGGAAGAGGTATGACACTGTCCGGCTTCATCATGACTTCACATTAACTGGGGCCACGCAGACAAAGAGCGCCAACGATGACGACAGAGAGCAATATCAAGGCACCCTAGTCAGTACTAAGTTTCATGATCCACGTCGTATAAGTTGTCTTACCCATGCATCTTGGTAGTGCGTGCTCGATCCTCCCTCCCCTGTGGAACTTCGAGATACACCGTCACCATCTCCCATTGAGCCCCAGGTATATGCCCGCATTTCCTGCGGCTCCGAATCTCTCGTGAGGTATCCGCTTGCAAAGAGGCCCATCGACACTGGGCTATTTCACTCCCAAGAGTTGATACGCCCGGCGGTGAACCCTGGAAGGGACAACATCATTGTAAAATACCCTCCCATGGATATGTGGGAAGTCATGGCATCCAATGATATATACATCACGGTCGGGGATGTATTGATGAAGCTGTACGAGAATCAATCGTCTTTCCCACCTGGCAGTTTATTCAACGGGCTGTTGCTGACGGACGACGAAGCTTTACTGCTCAAGATCTAGTGAAGACGGAATAACATGATTAATGTTTGTATTGATAGCACCCTACTACCCATAAGTTATGTTTTTAATTTGTAATTAACCTCTTGGGCATCATTGAGCGTCTAATCGGGTGTTCACGGAGCCGATGTGTGCGCTGGCACTGGGAAGGTTATATATAGACGAGGCACAACTGTGTGAGTAGGAACAAAATGTATACGTATTAGAAACGATAAATGGCCAGTTGTATGTTCAAGCAGATGCCGATGCCAAGCGCCAGTTCAAAAGCCTTGTGTTCATAAAAAGAGAAGACCTTCACGAGTATTTGTACTTGTTGGTTTCGGCAAATACGGCCTCGTGGTGGCAGCCATCCGCGATGATTTTGGCGGCCAGCCGCCAGCGTGACAATTATCGTCACGATTCCGAATACTGGCTAGAGTATTTCGTATTCACGGCATTCAAACCAAGTCATATCCGACAACTTAGGTTCCTGTTTTGCGAAGTACACGGAGAATTTACGGTAAAGGGCCTCTCCCCAGCGTTCTGATTGGTAATACGAGCTGGTGTTTTAATGAAAGACGCTGGAAAGGACGATCAGCACGGTATGCTTTCAACCTCTATTCTTTTATGTCAAGCTTACTGCGTAATGTGGCCTCAAAGTTGTGTTTTTCCTTACGGTATCTATTCATCGGCCCATCTACATTTCCCAACGCTTCCAATCCCAATATTACAATGGTTCGTCTGCTCCAGCTCCCTTCCCGGACATAACGTTACTCTTGTAAGCATTTCATAAAGATCTCATGATGCTGTCAGCCAGGGCCTAGCATACAGCTGGATCGTTTCCTTATCTCCTCAGAGACAGTTTTACGGTTCGGCCGTGAACCTAAAATAACCTCCTCGTCGGGAGTGGCCCTGAGGATGAAGTCATGTGCATCGCAACCACTCTTCAACCTCAATCGTTACTCTACTATCCCACTCTCATTGTCTTAATAACTACTCGCTGTTCATGCTTTACGATGCCTCGAGGACTGCCAGAATGAAAGCCACCCATGTAACATTTGCCCCTACCAACATCTGCATTAGCGACGTCCCGCCAAAATGTCTCAGCAACGCAGTAAGCCCTATACCTAGCTCTGGTAGTCAACGCTTACATGACCCTTCATAGATTTCGGCTTTCCCTCAGCCGCTTTCATCCAATCCTCACAGCGCCACGAGGTCCCTGGTCCCGTCAGAGAGGACATCATCTTCTCTGTCTATGAGAAGCGGCATGTCACAATTGTATCCAGACCTCAAGCTACCGGTCGTGCAAATCTTTAGCAGAATCCGCCATGGAAGCAGAGATATCCTACGATATTCTCTATCTCTTAATCCAGCGACCACAGTCCTTTTTCGTCCGGAAGACCTCTCACAGCCGGCCACTAAACCCGGGAAAGAGTCCATTTTACTATTCTTCCCTCCATTAGAAGTGTGGGAGGTTACAGCATCGAATGGCCAATTTGTCACTGTCCAGGATGTGGCGCTGAACGTTTATGGAAACCGATCTAGGTTTCCGTCACGCGGTGTATTCAATGGACTAGCGTTGAAAGATGAGCCTGAAGGTGACATTTTCATCGTATCTATAACAATATCATAATGGACTCGAGTGAATGTACCTATACTGCGCTTATGTCTGCCATAGTTACTATACATATAGAGCTGTCAATAATTTTCACTTTTTTTTTGATGCACCGTGAGTCAAGTGCCATCGCGGCCGCAAAAGGAACCTGGTATAAAGAGATTCCCGATTAGGACATTTTGCTTCTTCCAGCGTGAACGGTGCAACAACAACAACAGGTGCAAATAGACCCGGACTCACTACCGCCCTGGAGCTGGCATCGGTTACTGAATCTTGACAATTGGAAGAATGATCCCAGAGTGGCGCTATTCGAGCTGAGCCAAAGACGTTGACGTGATCCTGCAGAGACGCCCGGCCATCGGCATTGAAAATCGTCGGTCCTCCGAGCGCCTGGTCGTATCTTTCAGGGACCCGAGACGGCACACTCGCAGCGAGCACATGTTGGTTCTGCTGCGGTCGGTGAGTCGATTTCGACCCCCCGCAACGTGGACTCATTCATTGCTTGTCTATAGATTGCTGTTGCGCGGGTACAGCATTACAGTGAGTTGGGCGGTACACGTTTTCTTGCGAGAAATGACTTTTTCTGTACAGGTAGGGGCACCCGCTGCGGAAGACTACCACTTATTCTCAACAATAACTACGGCTGGCAAGAGACAGAGGGTGCAATCGAGATTGTAAGCATCGGATGTACCCCGCCCGCATAACCACTTCTGAACCTCGCAGTATATGCTTCGCCCGACATGCTACTTGTTTGCCTGCCGCTGGTTATTCTTTGTGCCATAGTGCTTCGCGTACGTGTTCCCAGTCATTCTCACAGCCGAATCTGTCTTTATTGTGAACTGTATAGATTTCTATCTATTCCCGCTATGGTACGATTAGTCACGAGGCGGCTATATCTGCTCGTTCCCGGTTACACGTTGACGTGGTATTAATTTTAACTATTAAGTCCAGATCGTGCGTGGTGCGGCTTTTGGTCTTTGTCCGTGTTCCAGCTCATTCCATGTCAATTTAGGGTCTGACACATTGCCCCCTGAGACGATGGTACAATTTGGAAGGACACCAGAATCCACCAATGTCTTACGCTATAGCTGATCAGCTGCAAACGGAAATGAATTATGAAACAACTGAGGCTAAAGCCCCTCTATGACATAATTCTATGCCATTTTTTCGTCGACGCATCTTGCGTTGTGCAATAATTTCGTATCCCGCCTTACTAGTCACGTCCTGCACCAACATGGCCTATGTTTCGCGCTGCATTATTCGTAGACAGGCATGCTTCATGCACTATCATCAATGTTCGAACAGTACTTCACGAAAGCTTCTGATTCCGCAGTCTAAAAGGCTGCTCAGTCGGCGGTGATAGGGCGCCAGGCCAGCACCAAGTTTGGTATGTAGTCGACCAAGATCAAGATTTTATTATTAATAACGATCGTCATATGCATCATCCTTAGCTTCCTTTCCCCTTGCGGTGCCCTGAAATGAAATTTCTGCCAAGTATTCGACATGTTCCGAGGCATGCGCATCGTAGCGCCCCGCTACGAGGCAGCAAACCCTAAGTCACCTCCACGTGCGCCACATTTGGGATGTTTGGGTGACATGTACTGAGATAACTCCGCGGATTCGGATATCCTGGATTGACCATGAAGTGGCCGGGGTGGCATTAGATTTCTGCCGACAACGCGCCATGCTCCGACAGTGAAGGTACCAGTGTGACATCAGGTTGATGTCCTGTCACGCTATTTTCCTTCCTTTTTCGCCTAATGTTCAACTTCTCTTCCCGCGTCTCCTGCGGATTTGCGGTATGGGGCACTGTAACTTTCAAGACTAGTGTGACCCGCGTGCCGAAAACGGCTGGGCCCCGTCAATGTCTATGAGGAACTTCCCTAACTTCGGTCGAACAACTTGCGCCACCGCATGGTATGCAGATAGGCCTTAAAAAGTAAGATTCTGCGATTCAAAACATGAATAGCAATTTGAAATATAGCGCGCCCTAACCTTTTCAGTGCACCCCCAAGAATGCACAGGTAAGATAATGTGCCGGAGGCGTTCAAGAGTGGAAGCACCGCACTTACTCAGTCAGATTGGTCCACAAAATTTTCTAGAAATGTCCACAATGTCAGGCTCTACGCTGTGTTACCTGAACCCTTTGCCCAACTTTTTTCGGCGACCCGCCTGCCAAGACCAGGGTCTAGGCCCTCTCCATGAGATGACTCGTCCTGCAATTAATAGCGTCGGTTTTCGCACGGCTGGATCTGTGCACGACACTGGGGCGGGCAATATTTCCCAAATGGGTCTGACAAAAATGACTTGTCACTATGTCGGTGTTCTGCACCCGCAAGATACCTGTCCGGTGTTGACCGATTCGTTATCATGTTTTGTCCCACTGCCTTACGAAAGACGATTACCGCCATGGCCCAATGGGGTTACGTCCCCCTTACAATTTCACCAATCCTAGGAATGTCTCTCGCCGTTGCTTACAAGTTGAGAGCAACGTGCTATCAGCGCAAACCGCTTTTGGTGCGTACGTCTGCATTCGCTCATACACACGAGGCTGATAGGTCACTTTAACTCCTCTGCCAGGTGTAACGAAGCTTTTATCGTGTCGTTATCATTGTTATTGCCATAGAAGTCGAAGTGCACGCATTTTCGGTTCGGACCAAAGGTATCCACGTTCGTCCCGTTTCTGTCTGATCGGCACGAAAGACGTACTCGTCACCCTTAGCCAGTACTTGTTTCGTCAGGACTCAGCTGATACGTTTTATTCGCCCGTGAATTGTATTGTATCTTACCCTTACTACTTTAATCCCCATTTGAGAACCCTCCATTGCTGCAGGGTTCCTTCAGGGATCATGACAAAGTCAATGCTAGCTGAAACATTGTCCAAAAAGTATTAGAGTTATGGGTAACTATGACATGCGTCGTGTTGCAACGGGATAGCGTATATTTTGTTTGATCCGTCACGCATCACGCATTGTTCAACCATGCCAAATGTGGCAATGTTTCTAATTCTGTTTTTTTGGGCGCGTTGCTGTTGTGGCCATGCATGGGCGCACAGCGTCCAGGTCAGTCGCATAGCTCACAGTTCATGACGAACGTCTTACTACAATTCCGCAGACAAGAATATTTTTGTTTGAATGAGGGATATGTCTATCACTGCGGTGCGTGACGGGTCGCACAGCCTGATAAAGAAGGCGCTGAAGATAACCGATGCGAAAGTGAAGCCTGTCCAACTCGCCCAAGGTTTGGACAAAGTCTGAAAGAAAGTTTGTCTTCTATAATAAGAACAAAACACTGTGCCCAAAACTGATAGTGTTCAAGGCTATGATCCCACCTTTGTTAGGACGTCTTCCCCGCTCTCTTCTTCCTCGCGCATACCTTTTCCTTCGGTTTCTTCGTTATTCCGACCTGGAATCTCGGACATGACCCAAATACGCGCGCGTCCTACGCTACTCTATCCTTATTCCGTCGAGAAACTTTGCTGTATTTGACAGCTCCCTCACACGAACTTCGGAACTCTCAAAGCCGTGATTTCGGAACGTCGGTCGGCGGGCATGAGGCAGACTAGATTTACATCGTCTATTTCAAGTCTGTCGCAATTGTCCGAATCTTTGGAGGTAGCCGCCTAAGTTCCCTCCTAGATCTTCGTCCTGCTTCACTGGTACATGACGGTTGGCCTCTATCGTGCGATTTTGTCTGTCAACCTATTGACTCACTCAGCGAGATCTTATTGTGTTTGGCCCTCTCCCGTGACATGTCGCAAAGTCAGCCACCCGATGTCACTGCCCTTCTATGTCTTATCTAATATAGGTTATCGCGGACTTTAGGCACGAATAGAGTGCTGCGGACGTTAGATGGTATCTTGAGTAAGCCTTACTTCAACTCACGAAAGCCTAGAGCATACTATCAGAGTGTTTGTAGCAGCTGGTCATTGCTTATTTATAGAATCGTATATAAACCAAGGTCGTGAACGAACGCAACGTCGACCCCCTCGATTTTGACATCGTACAAGTCCCCAAGAAAGTGTTCTCGCAACCTTGACTGGCCCTCGAAATACCATGCCCCGCGTCACCTTCACAGACGACATTCCCACCTATAGCTCGCAGAAGTCTGAGCGTCAATCACCGGCGCCACTCGCCGTGCCACGCCCAATGGTACTTGCCACTCTTCTCTCCACGCTTCTCACTGATAATAGAGGTTATAGAGACCTCAGGAGGCCCAAGCTAACTCACAGCACGCCCCACCACCAACAGATCGCCCATCTATTGTTCCATCAATGCGCCCAACCGTGAGTCCGGTTTTAATTAGTTATTAATATATTATTTATTCGTAAAAAAAAGAGAGATTATGTACCTGCCGCCCCAGCATTCACGCCACCATCGAAACTTGGATCCACGGTGGTATGCCATCCCTAGTGTTTAGCAGCGAATCGCACTTTGAATATGCTGTTTCAGCCTACAGATGACCCCATGAAATCGAGTACTTCGCAACAATTACCACGAATCCCCACCTCACTCAAAGTCAGTGCAAAATGCCGCCTGAGCTTCACAAAGACTAATGTCAGGATAGCAAAAGGCTGAGCCTTTTTTCCCAAAGCAAACGGCACCACAATCGGTGCGCTACATTTCATCCATCGCACAAATGTTGCCTTCGCCAGTACGATTTTCTCTATTCCATCTTTCGTAACTTATTGTATACATTGCAGGAACCTTGTACTCCTGACATTCCGAGATCAAACGAGACAGGAATGATCACAGTCCACAACGATATCTGTTGTGGAAATGAAGACTGCATCGTATATCCAGTGACTACATGGCCATCGTCAGTTCTAGCTTATGACGACGAGATGCTCTATAAGGAGCTGCCTGCAACGGAGCCACCTTTCTCATCCTTGACGATTGAGGCCCCAGACTACTCTTTCGTTTTTGAAGTCGCGGCCTCTTACGCGGACTTTGTCACAGTCTTGGATGTGTTAGAAGCGATTTACCAGAACCGAAATCACTTCGATAAACGGTGGTTTCATGGTTTGTACTGGGCAGGTGATAGATTATGTTTGCAACTTCATCTCACTGACGCCGATTAGGACGGCATTCTGCGGATCATTAGACAACCAGCGTCTAGATTATAATATTGCTGTACTTTTGATACCTATATTATCATATACCCTGGAGCATCAATGGGGCGAGCAGATATAGCCGGCCTTGTTAGCCGAGAAGAATTACGCTCAGGAGCTCCAAAAGCTGACAATTTCCCCGAAATGGATGCCTCCATGATCTACATGTGATTGTCCGGCTTATGGAATAGTAATGCAGCGGATCTCAAATTTCATAATGTCCATTGTACGTTCCCGTTGATGGCTGTACCGGCTCCCTAAACGATGCGTAAGCACTTGACAACGAAACATTTCGGGCGGGGCCACTCTCTTGTTAAACATCATTGGCACAAAGCCAGGGACAGGGCAGATCCTCTTCATCTTCATCCAACGGTGACCGCCCATACGGCGATAGCGCGAATAATTCTCATAGCTCGGATAAGGCTAATTTCTGGTCGGATCAGCAAGATTGGCCGATGGGTTGTTTGTCTATATTATTATACTATGGGACGAATCCCACACGCAGTTAATCTTCCGCTGTTACGACACCGCCAGCTGGTCCACTTTTCCAACTACACAGCAATAAGTCAATCCGCACGATCTCCAGAATCGGGCCAAGAACCCAGAATGGTTACACCGAACAGCATTATCATCGCCTCGGGCGTCTAGCGCCGTGGGTATGAAGCCTGACTCACGCGCCCGCGGGCGCGCACAGCTCTGTAACCTAAATGGGCGATAGTTCGTGCGCCGCTAATCAGGTTCGCCAAGTTCACCATTGACCAGATCCTTAGTTGAACGACTTGCCTTGCGGTTACGTAGCACGTTCCCTCGCGACCACATGCGCAGCTGTGATCCCAATACCGCGTATGCCTTATTCATATTCAATGCGGGCGGAGGCCTTTGACTTGGCTTTACAGCTAAACGACAGATCGCCACTGATAAACGTGGATCTTGACAATATCTATATGAAGTCAGAGATACGTACCCACTACTACCGTCAGTTTATTTATGCACTCTTGGGCCGCTTAGCCATAATGGACGGGACGAGCCCAATCCAGCACTGCTGAATCATCCAATAATAGCCCTTTGATTCGAAAATGGAGAGGCGGTACCAAGCTACGGGCATGACGTGTGGAATCCCTCGGCAATATAAAGCCCCCCAGCTCACCATTGAACGACCACAAACTTGAACCCACCCCTCTCACAGTAAACTTCATACTCTCCAAAGATGCCACGAAAGCACGTCCACTTTGCCCCCACCAACCAGTATCTTGCTCCACCCGCGGGGCGCACATCACGGTCTCCCTCACCTGCTTCATCCGCAGGGCCATTGACCCCGCCCTCTCACGCATTCACACTTCCTGGACCGACACCGTATGCCTTCCCGTCGAGTCCTTCCAAGTCGAGAGTTGTGCCTACGCGCCTTCACTCATTAATCGAATACGCCTCGGCACCTACTATCATCTATGACTTTGTCGATCCTCCGTCCGCCATGTCATCTAGGCGAGACCGGATTTCATCGCGCACACTTGGCGAGCCCGCCACCAGCCCTCCCATGCAGAGTATGACATTGGTTTCAGCTCATCTGCCGTGGAGGATCCCAGTCATAGCACGCAATAGATCCTTCGTCTCTGTAATGGACGTCATCGACGCCATTTACCACTGCTTACGAACGCAGGTCGGCGAGCCGGAGTACAAGCTTTTGCCCACAAGAAAGGATCAGGAACGGGCGAGCGCGGCTTACAGGCAGCGATACAAGCGTCACAGGGACCCAAGGACGTACGATGAAGAGAGGCGCCACGGTTTGCGGCGGATCGACTTCCTTATGGGTCATTCGAAGTTCAGAGGTCTGTCAAGGACCGATTCTGGTCCTTCGACGTGGTTCCTCAATTTCGGTTGAACGCCGTAGTTTGGCGATGAGTTCGGATGTTTAACCCCAAGGCGCCGTAATATTCGGTGATTGAACTGCCCTTGCCACAGATACGATGACTCCTCTCGCGGAGAAGCTCTACCATCCTCTTTAGCTGATTACTGGTGATCGTCTCGGTTTGTTTTACCTACTACCTGGACCGTTTTTACGTGATCCATAGTGTTCTCCTCGGACGAGATACTTACTTGACTCGATGCCACGCCACTTACTTATAATATCTATGATATATTTTTATGCATCATGTCCCCACGTATGTGCTCCATCCTGTGATCTTATCGCAATTAGGACTAGCACCTGAAATCATATGCTATAAACCCTTCAACGTGATGTCATCTGTTCGCGTAACGCATCGCGCTAATCGGACATGAGATTAAGGTGTGAGATAAGCTGCATCTTACATACATACATAGTGAGTTTAAGGTAGAGCGCTTCTAAATGTGCTAGCACGGGTTTTCCTAGAAAGGAGCGTGACGCTCGGCTAATGGCGTCACCTGTAAGCAAAGGTCTGCTGACCTGCGCCGCTCCTCGACGGTTCCGGTATATATGTACCTAATCTATGGTTTGAATTTCGGGACGGCCATTTTTTTGGGACCCGAGCGCGCTATCTAATGCGGATGCGCTAAGTCGCCACCGAGGAACGCCGCTTTGCATGACGGCGGCAATCCGAGTTCAAGGGATGCAGCAGTTAACATTCTCGAGCGTATCGATGCCGTAGCTACAACCATGTGTGCAAAGTACGCAATCTGAGGGTGGCCACGGCCCCAGATGCTCGCTCCATCCATTGTTACTTATTTTCGGTTACTTATGCGGACGGGTTCCTAGATCAGCCACTGGCGATGGCTGTCACTCGCGTCACTTGTCAACTTGATCCCGTTTATAGCATGACATGTCCACAGCAGCGATAAGCGGAGTTAGACGGAATGGACAAGGTCTGTTGAGGCACCGTGGAACGGAATGACGTCTCCCAGGGCTGTTGGCCCGCGGCCACGTCACTGTGCTTGCGCAAGCTGGAGAAAAGTATTTTGTATTGCTGTGGGTTGTGACATTTAGTCAACAAGTCCGGAGTGATTATACAGATGTGGTTAATACAAGCCACCCTCCTCCCTGATCTCAAGCATTTATCACCGCTGGGCGGCGGGCCACGGCGTTTTCACACCTATGCCGTCAGGTTTACCATATTGGGCACGCTGTCAGCTGCGAACAGGGGAATCACTCAGTGGGGGTGTGCATACGACACAAATACAACCACCGTTCATATCTCATGAGCAAACCCCTGATGCTTTCAGCGTCCTGGAATGGGACTTTGAGAACGGATTAGTGAACAAAGACATCATCATCCGGGACGCCTCACAAGGTTTGTGGAGGCTTGGGCATCTTTCGCATCTGAAAAAGTTTTGCGATGCCTCTGACTCAAGAACGATACTTACGTGAAGGGTCGACTGTCTATCAGCTTAGTGTGACGACATCGCCGCACAAATGTAACGTTTGAAAAATAATGGCTAAATTCGATCGGAGGCGGAGGATCATGCTGGACAGTCACTGGTATAGTGCCCCATTGAGAAATGAAAGCTAATGGGTAACGTACAGCTAAATTGACTCCAATGGAGGAAGAAAGCAAAGAAAGAAGTCCTGTTACACGTTTTGGAGCAGTAGTACCCCTGTGTGATCAGCAATTTTTCAAGCTTAATATCTCTTTAAAATACTCAATGCTCGACTCTGATACTGGAATTGGAGGGAATTGGAGGGAATCGGTACGCTGCACTTTGAGGGCCCTAAAGCGCCTCAGAAGCCTATGACTAAATCTGCGGAGGGTCATGTGCATGATGCCACTATAATTGGACAATACTCATTCATCAACGGCCGTCGCTATGTCTGCGGCAGCGTAAAGTTTTGCGGAGCACGTCGAGTCCTTCTATGGCCTTGCGCAGACGATTTGACGACAGTAATGCAGCTCTCTAGTAGGATCAATGAAAGCCTTCGCAAGCCTTGCGCTTCTGGTTGCACGAGGCAATGTCAATCATGCTGGCATGCATCATGTTTCGTGACTGGCATGTCACAACCTGAGACAACTGTTTTATACATCTGCCGGTGGCCTTATACTTGCACGACTTCTGATGCCTTCAATCGCAGCGACACGATCCGTAAATGCACGGTACAAACCATCCTACTTGCCCGTCGCCGTCATCACAGGTGGCACTTCTGGTATTGGGAAGCATACAGCACAGGCGCTCGCCAAATACACCAAGGGGAATGCGCACATAATATTAATTGGACGGAACGAAGCGGCCGCCAAAGATATTATCGAGTCGTTTCCAAAGCCTACTAGACCAGACGCTCATCCGGATTGGAAACACGAATTCATCCATTGCGATGCCAGGGTGATGAAGAACGTTCATGCGACTTGCAAATCTATTTTAAATCGTGTCTCAAGAGTGAACTTTCTCGTCCTCTCCCATGGATACATGGATTTCAAGGGGAGAGAAGAAACGGAGGAGGGAATTGACATAAAGATGGCATTACGGTATTATTCGCGATGGATGTTTACCCATGAGCTTTTGCCTTTGCTGAGGAACGCAGGAGAAGCAAGGCAGAAAGCGAGCGTCTTGACCATCATGGGCGCGGGATGGGGACCAAAGGTTGACCTGGACGACTTGGACCTGAAGAAAAAATATACGGGTATGGGGTGCTCGTTTACCACTTTATCTTACAATGATTTGATGATGGCGGTCTGTACTACCTCTTTCGTATGAGTGTAAGCAACTGAAACATATTGCAGGAGTTTGCTGACAGAGAACCCGGTATCGCTTTTACTCACATTTATCCGGGGGTGGTGGACACGCCAGCGTTACAAACTGTCCATTGGGCCTGGCGCTTGTTCCTATACACCCTCGCGTGGTTCAGGCCCGAAACGGCAGAGAATTGTGCAGAGTACATGCTCTACGCTTTGATTGAGGGCAGAGAGGGAGCCTCTTTCCGGAACGAGACATCAGACGACATTGGTTTTGTGAGGTATCATGGGACGAAGGAGTCAGAAGCGAAGTTGTGGGAACACACGGTGCAGTTGATCGGCCAGGCTGGCCAGGAAGGGGATGGAAACTAATACCCTGCTGTACTTCTATTTTGGGAATTTTTTTTTCGGCGCTATTCACACTTACCGACTCACTGGCCATGGGTTTCCAGCGATAGGATCGTAATAGAACCTCAGATGCATTGTAAGTTATTTTCCGTTTGCTATGTCTGCTGTGGAGTTAAGCGACTAAGATGCGGGAGAGCACATGGATGGGTGTGTCCATGGTGCTCAGCAATTTTCGACGCGGTCACTGAAGATGGGGACACGAGAGGGTTGAGCAAGATCGGGAGTACTTTAGATGCCTGACTTTTTCCGCAGGTTTTCAGAAATCATTTCAACCCTACCTCAAGGACGAACTTTGATTTTCGACCCTGGTCGGACAAATATGGCTAGACTGAATTGTTGGCCATGTATTTCTCTCGTGGTCACCTCTTTCATCACAGCGTCCTCGCTTCTGCTCCTTTTCCCCTTCGTGCACTATGTCCGACTTCCAGAGGAGCTTGCTCGACTCCTTTGAAGCATCGCTCCTGGTTTCATCCACGATGTGGGGCATGACGACACTCCAAGCAATCTCCTATTATCGTACTTTTCGAACGGACTACATCATGCTGAAAGTGTCGGTGAGGGCGCATTTAAAAATGATGAAAAATGACATAATTTGACCGTATACTGGTTAGGTCGGCGTGATATGGTACCGTCCCTCCGACTTTCGCGGGCCATTTCTAACCTTCAGCAGGGCGTTCTACACAACTTACCTTGTGTGCTTCGCGTACGGTTTTCACCAGCTGATGACAGCGATTGGACCGGCCGTCGGGGTAATACCAGTTACAATCAACATAGGTTCTTTTTTTGCGTCGTTCACTCAGTGCATGGTCCAGGTAAGTCTCTTTACTCCGTTCTGTAACCTGCCTCCCTCATCTCGTCTTGCGCTAACTCTAAAATGATTAATCGAACTCGTTAGGCTATTTACGTGTACCGGATCTATCGCTTATCGAAGAAACACTTCATCTCAATCTCATGCTGGATAGTCATCTTTTATAATCTATGCGCAGGCATGGCCTATAATAAGATTTTCTTCAATCAAAATCCAGCAGTCTTCGTTAGGCTTGAAAAACAGTTTGAATGGCTATTCATTTCTTGGTACAGTGCCACAGGGGCTGTGGACCTTGTGATTACGGGGACCCTTTGTTACAAGTTGCTCAGGATGAGGCGGAATGAAGGTATGAATAACACGCCAAGGTGAGTGATACTAGTATGTGTCTTGAGCAACTTGACGCTCATTCCGCGCTAGATCTTCGGATATACTAGAAACGGTGGTGCTATGGACGGTCCGTAAGTCTTTTCTCCTCCCGAAACTTAAACTCTCGTTGAAACTTCAAAAGAAACAGGCATGATTACAAGGTAACCCTTTTTCACTACGATGCTCTTAAACCGTCTTTAAATGGCGAGCTAGCATACTCGCCGTCGCTATTGTCGTTCTTGTAAGTGTCCAGGTGTGATCGTGCCCGCTTATGGCTTATTCTTGACATGCAGTACTACACTGTCGCTAACCCAGGTTGGTTGCCCGATGCATGTGACAGGTGGCATTTTCTTATTCGGCTACAGGTCCCTGGATTTCTCTCACATCAATCATCACAAGCGGTAGGTATCAGAAAATGATCGCCGAGCACTGGCTAACGTAATCGCTATTAGTATATGCCCTGTCGCTGGTAACTCTGTGAGTGACTCCCGAGACGCCAAAGGCGTGCCTCATCCTTGGACCGTACAGATTGAACGGTCGATCTATACTGTTGAAGAACCAGTCTGATCGGAGCGAAGCTACCACGGCCGACACGTTGACGACACCTATAATTTCCGGCATCAATCATAGTATGCAAAGTGTGAGTCCCTCATTTTTGCCTAGCGATCAAGGTTGCTAATTTATATTAGGATACATTCGAACTCAAGCAATTCGACAACGATAACCACGGCAGCCCGTGTTGAGCATGAAGAGGACAATACTACGTTAATTTTTCGGCCTCCAACAATACCCCACATTTGAACGATATTTTGCCCGCCCAGCATACAAGACGCCTTAATTTGTATCTGTAGAATGCGGTAGGCCTTGGCCACCGCCTAAATTTTAGCATCCCAGGGCAAGTGAATTATATCGTATCCACTTATCGTATATAGTAGTCACCTTTGATTGTATTTTTACTGTGATGAAATGACCATGATATAGTCCCTATAAAATCAGGGTAAGATGACGATGAATAAGCAAACAAGAATGTACTTTGGACCCCCGATCCCTCGGATTCGAGCAACAGCCTCTGGATCAAAAGGTACTGACCGAAAGTCGGGAAGATTGTCGTTCAGGGATCGCGTCGTTAGAGAATAAGTTAACGTGATTATATCAGGGTTGGAACATGAGACCGCAGTTTCGTAATGGTAGTGTACGGCATGCCAAACGGTGACGGTGCCTTGCCTCCACTGAGTCCTCCCTCAGAAAACTGGCCGTACTACAATGGTATTCCAAGTTGGGACCTTTAAATTTCATAGCTCCACGTGTCCACTGTCCTGTGAAATATTCGTCATGTGTCCATTTTGAAGCCCTAAATTTTCCGCGCTTTATAGGGCCCGTTGTGTTCGTTAGCCGATGATAACGATCACAGGGCCAACAGCACCCGCGCCTTTTCTGGTTCTAGACGTGGGTAGTAACTTGAATGGCACCTAAAGAGGGAAAGTATCATCCACTATTGGATTAGCGGATCAGCAGGTCAGTTGCAAATTTCCATTGAGGCAACGACAATTGAATTGACCCCAATACTGAGAACTAATAGCGTGTGGGAGACTCGGACGCGTTGACGGTTTCTTTGTATCTTGTGGGTTCCCCACCTGTGTCTCATAGCCAAGTGAGCTTCCGTGTGTCATAGTCGACATTGTAAACATAAGTAAAACATCAATCAGATGAGCGTATTTTAGGAAATAAACTTTTGATATCATTGATGTCCATAGAATGAATCGTTGACGCGGCCGATGATGAGAGGAACGCTGAGAAACGGAGAACATACTAATACTAATATTATATGCATATGGACCATGAAGATGCTATAAGTTGAATCGCCGAGTCGAACTAACAGTAAACGCCAACCATGTCTGAGAAGCACGTCGGAGTCGCGATGGCGCACGAGATAACTTGGATTGTGTAACACAAAGTTCCATTGTGAAAAGAAAATATGGCAGACAAGGATACGAGTACATTTCGCGAAAATCCCAAGCATTTAGTATTACAACTCTAAGTTTACATTGAAATAGTTGTCTAAACCCGCATAACTGAGCCCGAGAATGGCTGCATTTGGGAAGTGCGCCCGGACATCGTACAGTGCGCGCAGGACGTCTGCGACGGTAATGAACTGCGATGAAGAGCGCACCTCCAGTCTGAAATGGGATGGTAATCTTAATACCACCGTCGACAGACAAGGGGTTGTGGCCGGTAAGAATTCGAAATACTCCCAATGATCCACTGGAAGTACTGACTCTGGCCAGGACGAGATGGCATACCTGATACAGTAAGGATGACCTCGTAGAAGATAATCGGCTAATATGGTGCGAGTGGAGTAAGGAACCCAGCTCAGTAGATTGATTTGATGCGTCGAGACGTCGGGTCGAGATAACCCTGCAGCGTTAGGCGCCTGTAGCGCTGATGTGGAAGGTGCAACTGGCATTGGTGTAAGCTATGGTAGAATTGGGTTAAACGCTGATAACAGTAGGGAAACGAGGAACATACTGATGATTGTTGCGTCAATTGGAATATAGATGAGTTCGCTCTGGGTAATCACTGAGAACGAGCTCGACCGGAATTGTCGTCCGGTCCAAACGACCGGCGAGGCTTATGCGTTGTAATGGTGGGATGGGAACTGCGCTACCCAACAATATACGGACGCCAATGCAATAGGAAGTCCTATGGTCGCCTTCGATAGGTGATCGACATAACGCCGACTAACCGGGACGTCGAGAGGGCATCATAACAAGGCAAAGTGTACATGATTCCTGGGTGACGGCACTTGGGTACTCTACATCATTGGGGTCAGAGATGTCAATAAGACTTGGAGTCGCGCACCTGAATGGTAGTACAGTGTCATTTCGCGGCCGGGCTCCGAAGCAGTCTGAATGTATCGGGGGAGGAGGGTCTCAAGTGCGGAGGGCACGAGACTCCTCCCCCTTGGAGAGACGTTGAAACGTTGAGGTCTGACTCCACATTGGCTGAATGTGACGGTTTTTTATAAGTTATCGAAAGGCATTTGGCGTTATTTGTCCTACGGACAATCCCGTACATCCTCGTACATCGGACAAGGACAAGTACCGTTATGTTCAAGTTATTGTGTCTATCTAAGGAACATACAATGGATTTGGAGCAGAAGGCCCGCGGTAGGCTGTGCATCCTCGAGCGCTGTGGGATACTGGATCTATATCTGGGTGACTGATATCATTGTGAGTCATGTTAAGGGCGCTGCATTAGTGCGATTTCCTAATTTTGATGAAGCTTGTTCTTCACTCTGGGAAAACAGGTTGTCAAAGTTGACCTCCACAATGTGATGGGCCCGGACGGGGTTACAGCTTGCTTTGAGTTTCAGAGCTTGAATGTCTAGGGAGCGGTACAGGTAAACAAAATTGAAACTGGGGTTGTCGCTGCAGCGACGCGGTCATTGATAAGTATATTTTTATTATCTCGTCCTTGACGATAAGAAAATGACCATCTGAAGACGTCACCTTCCGGGCGTCTAGAGCCGAAGATATGGCCCTTCTTCCTGGCCTGGTGGAGACTGATGTCAAAAGGAGGATTCTGGACACCGAGAGGTACCTGACACTTACCGGCTGACAGGGGCGATTTCACGGGGCGTTGGTGTCGGGGAACAACCTGCGCCTTTCATTCCGGCAATCTAAATCACATCGTTAGACATGGACACCGAGTACAATTCGCTGAGCTCACGAAGATATATATAGCGGAGGAGCGAGAACATCGCCTGAGAATGAAGATAGTCCTCCTGCACTCGAAAAATTGACGCTGTCTTATGATCTTGATGAAGCCCAGTCAAACCGCGTAATTTTCAGACGATAAAAGTCCTATGCCACGTAGGAATGTTAGTTGTCACGGCAAACGTATCGGCAAATGGAAATTAGAGAAAGGAATGGTGAAGGAACCTTGTGCCACAGACCTGCATACTTTGTGGATCCGGCGATAGGGCAACGGGCGAATCTAAAAAAATCTCTCACCAACTTGTGCCGCGTCCGTGTCGTCGTCGCAAGTTATCCTTAGCAAACTAGCAGTACTGGTTCTGCTCTGAATCGCCACAGATGAGCCAATTTTTCGGACGTAAAAGTCCTTCTTACCTTCAGCCAATTTCTACCACATAACGGGTTTCCCCGAATCACGGAAAACTGTCACCTGCAGGGTATTGCAGACATTAATCAGATAACTTGTACAGCATTCATTCGTAGTTTGGGCATTCTCGTACCGATTTCCGAGTCGTTTGAAACGGAAAAGGAAGTCACGGTGGGAGGGAGATGGTGTGACATTTGCGCATGTTTGCACCACGCTCCGATTTCCCGCCATTTCCCGCCGTTCGGTCTCAACTCTTCCGTCGTGCAGGTTCCGCCTCTGGACCTTGTGACGATGGCAGAGGATCTTCACCGTCGTTTGTCTTCTTCGTGTTCTGGGCCATAGTCGACCCAGGGACCGCCCGCACAGTAGTGGTTTGCGATGGTGAAATGGTCACGGTCGAAACACCTTTTCCCTGCAATGATGTATTCTAGCTTTTACAAATCAAACCATCAATATTTTAAACATCGTAAAGAATGAGATACGCGTCGGGTAATCAAAGTTCTCCTGCTCCCGAACGTCTGAGACGAACGCGGCTCCGACGGTGGCCTGCTGTACCTGGTAATCGTCAGATCTCGAATGTCTGAACAAACATACGCCCCGGTGCTACAAGCCGGAATGAGACAAGGCGGCACAAGGAAAATCTTTGCAAGGGCGAAGCAGGCGCTTGGCGTCTCAAGTTTTAACAACGGTGTATAGAGGTATTGCGCCCCTCAGCTTGCTACACGTCTGTGCGAGTTGGGCGCAATCATCAAGGTCCGGAATCCTTATGGTGGCATCCTTCCCTTTTGTGTCGTACGATACCCGCAGAGGCGGTCGCATTGTCTTCATGTCAATCCAAAAACAGTTTATACTCCATGACTCATTCCTCATGGCACGTTTTCCAAAAGCCGCTAGTCAATAGCATATATCAAAGAAACACCGACACAGTTATCCGCCGGTTCCGATATTATCGCGGTTCTCCTGTCTATATTACTGGGTGCCGCCGGGAACACGAAGCTAATCCTAAATTGAGCGTTCTTGATATCCCTGGTTGGCTCCGCGGGCGGGAACGTAGGTAAATGCCGCTATCATCCCTGAACAGGCCCTTTTTCGACGGTATGACGCATCGACATACCTTCTTTTCTTTCGCTGCTCACGCGTCTGCGACAGGCTATGGCGACTAGCCATCAATGAATTCACGTTCTTCCGCGGTGGTCTTCTGATTCAACGTCCGATATAACCTGGGAAGCATTCGATGGTGTAATATCATGATGGTGGCGCAGATCGATATGGAAGACACTCTCGGTCATTCGGAGTTGGCTTTAGCCGGTATGCAATTATGGCTTCTTTTCGCGTCGACGATGTATCTGCTACCTACAACACGCGGTCTCCACTCGTCAATATCCCTGTCGGTTCAGCTTCGTTTGCCGATACGACCGGCCAACTACAAAAGGTGTTTGGATGGGTAGTCTTGACGGATCTTACTGACATATGTCTTTATTGTTGACTCGACCTGTGAGATCACTGGTGCAAGCGCGAGGCAGAACAATCAAGGGACCATCACATCTTACGGATTGCCTGTCAAAGCCTTGACAGGACGCCAAAACGTGGTTTAGTGGAAGAATGTCGGACCGGATCTATTGTCTAACTGCGCGAACAAACATATGCCCACCAACGCCCACAATTACTGCAAGCGGAAACGAACAGAGAACTCTCGACGCATGAATTTTTACATCAATAGGTTCATAGATCATCATGCGCATTCTGATAGACTACTGCCGTGAATAACTACAAATTCCTCGAAGTGATGAGAGGATTTCTTCCGAACTGAAAAGTATTGACCTGAAAGTCAAACTCCTCAAAGTGATAACGTGGGATTGAAATCTCTGATTTACGTGCAGACGGTGGCAAATGAGATACAAGTACACAAGCACGTTTATACAGAAACGTAGAAAGATTAGACTGAACAGAAAAGAACACCGATATCAGTCTGTACTGGTTTCCCGGTATTCTACTTAGATCTGAAAGGACAGAGTCAGTCATGAAGAGTGGATGCCCAAGAATTTATGAAACTCACGGCGATGATGTTGACATTCTGTCGTGCAAAGAAGAAACCCTCACTGCTGCCGTGATTGATCGAGAACTTTCCTGCGAGACGTGGCTCAGATGCCGAAACACCATTTGCCTCGATCACAACAGACTCTTCTTCGCCCGGTTTCACTAGATGAAGTTGGGAGGCAGTTTTGTTTCTGACCTCCAGGAGCTGCGGCTAAGGTATGGTTCGGCGCATGAGATGATGAGCGAATATCCTTTGATTGTGACCAAGACGTTGGACGTACTCTGGGCTGTCCCTCAAACAGCTGGATGGTAAGGACAGACTCTCCCCCGTAGTTAATAGAAAAAATCTCCAGGTCATTAAATTTGACCAAATACGATCCTGCTTGACCCTCGTACTCTTCTTCGGCCTTCACTTCCTTGGACTCATGGCCATCAATAATCAGTTGAAGGGGGTCAAAGAAGTGGTTTTCAAATGTGGCGGTGGACATCTACGGTCGAACGACTATGATGAGAACTTGGTGGTAAAGAACCTGAGGTTTATGAGACTATCTTGTGACTCAGTAGTTGGAATTAGGTGGAGCGATCGAGACATCGGAGCCCGATCTCGTGCCTACGTCGAGATATGGCCTTCCTTCCCGGCCTGGTGGAGAAAAGCAGAATTCTGGATAGCGAGAGGTACCTGACACTTACCGGCTGACAGGGGCGATTTCACGGGGCGTTGGTGTCGGGGAAGATACAACCTGTGTCTTTCATTCCGGCAATCTAAATCACATCGTTAGACATGGACACCGAGTACAATTCGCTAAGCTCACGAAGATATATATAGCGGAGGAGCGAGAACATCGCCTATGAAGATTGTCCTCCTGCACTCGAAAAATTGACGCTGTCTTATGATCTTGATGGAGCCCAGTCAAACCGCGTAATTTTCAGACGATAAAAGTCCTATGCCACGTAGGAATGTTAGTTGTCACTTCTGAATCGCCACAGATGAGCCAATTTTTCGGATGTAAAAGTCTTTCTTACCTTCACTGTAAGCCAATTTCTACCACATAACGCGTTTCCCCGAATCACGGAAAATCACCTGCAGGGTATTGCAGACATTTATAATAAGATAACTTGTACAGCATTCATTCGTAGTTTGGGCATTCTCGTACCGATAAACTTGCCGATATCCGAAACGAAAAAGGAAGTCACGGAGATGGTGTGACATTTGCGCATGTTTGCACCACGCTCCAGTCTCGACTCTTCCGTCATGCAGGTTTCGCCTCCTTGGATCTGGACCTTTTGACGATGGCACATCGTCGTTTGTCTTCTTCGTGTTCTGGGCCGTAGTCGACCCAGCGCACAGTAGTGGTTTGCGATGGTGAAATGGTCACGGTCGAAACACCTTTTCCCTGCAATGATGTATTCTACATCCGTAGCTTTTACAAATCAAACCATCAGTATTTTAAACAAGATACGTCTTCATCGTAAAGAATGAGATACGCGTCGGGTAATCAAAGTTCTCCTGCTCCCGAACGTCCCTCAGCTTGCTACACGTCTGTGCGAGTTGGGCGCAATCATCAAGGTCCGGAATCCTTATGGTGGTATCCTTCCTTTTGTGTCGTACGATACCCGCAGAGACGGTCGCATTGTCCTTATGTCAATCCAAAAACAATTTATCCTCCATGACTCGTTCCTCATGGCACGTTTTCCAAAAGCCGCTAGTCGATAGCATATATCAAAGAAACACCGACACAGTTATCCGCCGGTTCCGATATTATCGCGGTTCTCATTTTCTCATCTATATTGCTGGGTGCCGCCGGGAACACGAAGCTAATCCTAAATTGAGCGTTCTTGATATCCCTGGTTCGTTCCGCGGGCGGGAACGTAGGTAAATGCCGCTCAATCATCCCTGAACAGGCCCTTTTTCGACGGTATGACGCATCGACATACCTTCTTTTCTTTCGCTGCTCACGCGTTTGCGAAAGGCTATGGCGACTAGCCATCAACGAATTCACGTTCTTCCGCGGTGGTCTTCTGATTCAACGTCCGATATAACCTGGGAAGCATTCGGCGGTGGAATATCATGATGGTGGCGCAAGCACGTTTATACAGAAACGTAGAAAGATTAAACTGAACAGAAAAGAACACCGATATCAGTCTGTACTGGTTTCCCGGTATTCTACTTAGATCTGGAAAGGACATAGTCAGTCATGAAGAGTGGATGCCCAAGAATTTATGAAACTCACGGCGAAGATGTTGACATTCTGTCGTGCAAAGAAGAAACCCTCACTGCTGCCGTGATTGATCGAGAACTTTGCTGGGAGACGTGGCTCAGATGCCGAAACACCATTTGCCTCGATCACAACAGACTCTTCTTCGCCCGGTTTCACTAGATGAAGTTGGGAGGCAGTTTTGTTTCTGACCTGCAGGAGCTGCGGCTAAGGTATGGTTCGGCGCATGAGATGATGAGCGAATATCCTTTGATTGTGAACAAGACGTTGGACGTACTCTGGGCTGTCCCTTAAACAGCTGGATGGTAAGGGCAGACTCTCCCCCGTACTTAATAGAAAAAATCTCCAGGTCATTTAATTTGACCGAATATGATCCTGCTTGACCCTCGTACTCTTCTCCGGCCTTCACTTCCTTGGACTCATGGCCATCAATAATCAGTTGAAGGGGTTTAAAGAAGTGGTTTTCAAATGTGGCGGTGGACATCTACGGTCGAACGAGAGTCAGGTTAGGACAACAGAACTGAGAGGGGAACTACGAACTAGAACTGGTAAAGAACGCAACAAAACTTTAGAGACACGCGAACCAAATTGAAACAATGAGCTAATCGCTGACGTGACTTAGGTGGAGCGACCGAGACATCGCCGGAGCCCGAAAGGGGACGGCAACCTTCCTCGTGCCTACCGTGCACATTCAGTGTCGGATACCATCGAATCCAACATCTATTTGACTACTCGTACAGATTACAAAGTGGGACAGCCGCAGGCGGTCAGGCGAGGCTTGTGGAAGTGTTGTCTGGTGCTTCTAACAAATTAGCAACCTTCAAGAATTGGCAACTTGCGAAGCTGCTAACTGTCCGATATCAAGACGAACCTGACAGTGAAGCGGAATCAATCGTTACCCAAGCTTGGTGAAGTGACTCCCAAAAGTCAACGGCATGAGTTCACTTCTTGGTTCACCGAAGCGCTCACGAGCGATCAAATGCAAACGGCGAAAACAATGAGAACGGGTGACTTGTGACGCGTAGATACAAGGCAATAGTCATAATGTTAGTTCCCCGGCCATCCTTTAGGCTGTAAAGTCAATAGGTCAGGTGGATCCTCATACATGACACTTGACTCGCACCTTAACCTCATCTCCCAATTTTCTAACAACAATCAGAGGCCTCTCAGCCGTCTTCAACCCCGCTTCTCCGTCATCCCAGGTATAACTAAGAGACATTGCAAGTTTCGTTCCATCACAGTTAAACGCAAGGGAAGAAACAGCGTTATTGAATTTTGGATATTGACGTAACCGCTTTTTGACTTTGTGATCCCAAATGGAGACGGTCCCATCCGAACCGCCAGATGAAAACGTGTTGTAGCTATCGTGGATGTCATAAAAATTAGTCTCAGCATTAGGAGAGTGAGAAATACGCGTACGTTGGGTGGAACGCAAGAGCATTGACGGGCCAAACGTGATCGACATCATCAATCGTTTGTCGGTGGCATTTGAAAGCGTATTTCTTATCCTGAGCTTCAGGTGCAGGATCGAAATACTCGACAGCGATCCTCCCCTCAACGGAAGCAGTGGCGTAGCCTGCATATAATGTAAATCAAACGAATACATGAACGTTCTTCTCTTACCTTCACCGGTTGGCATACATGCCAGCGATCTGGTCATGTATTTTAAGCTACTCTCGCGTGTGAGGCTAGGCGCGTCCATTCTACGGATGTCGTAGATGTGGAACAATCGGCTTGCCATGGCCACGACTACAGTGTTATTGACATGGTCGATCTGATATATGCGCTCTGGAGTTGAGTGTGAAGATTGTTGCGGCGTTGGAGACCGCGAATCCCACAATCGCAATGTGCGATCCCAGGAACCGGTTATGAGTGTACCTAGCGGAATGGTCATACGTCCGTCATTGAAATATTGGATAAACTGCGTACTTGACTCCGGGGACCACGTCATCGTTGAAACAGCATCATTGTGGCTTCCGAGGACGTTGACTCCCTCCGTTCTGAGGTCCAACCTGTGAGGTAAAGAGTTAGAGGGATTTGAGCCATGAAGGACGCACAGACTATATTACGAACTCTCTGACCGTAGTGTCCAAGCCTCCGCTGTAACCATGAGCTCCATCCGAGAAACAGCATGTCAACACGGCCGCTCGATGATCAAACTTTGCTTTCGCCTCGCTGTCCTTCCCTCCCCTTTCGCCGACTTCATATAAACGTACATGCTATGAGTAATATAGTGAGTAGGTGGCGTGAAACAATGAAAAAGCTGCGCACCGTGTCCCAAGACGAAACGAGCAGATGATCGGGGTTTGAGGGCGAGTATTTCACTTGAGAAATGCTGTCGAACGGAGGCGAGGGCAGAGTAATAGAGCTTCCATCATCTATTTAATAAAGTTTAGATAAAATATCGAGCGCAGGGTGCAGGGACACTTACCAGCCATGACCACAGTTTTGGATTGTGAGACGGGAAGGAGGAAGTCTCTTTGTTGTTATTTGTTTGATATCGAGGGTGATGCCAACAACTAGAGGTTTGCCGCGCCGCTTTCTCCGAGACAACTCAAATGTCTCATTCGCTGTCAATCTGTCGCGGGACATAATTTCGCTGCGCTGGTACAGGGGACGAAGATGAATCGCGAAATCATATCGAGGATTCTTTAAGTGACCACGTACATTCTGGGTCATTTATTGCAGAGGTAAAACTGTGCTGATATAACTCAGAGGTACGCAGATGAAAATTTCCCAGTGTTTTATAAGCATGGAACAACATCTGGTGAGTGTTTGGTGTAACAAAGTTCTGATGAGCTTATCATGATTGCGAACTGCCGATGTCTATGGTCAGTTGATTTCCCTTTTAAGATTGTGCATATTGCTGCGTGGTCTTGGGTCTGATCCTCACGGCAACATGCTTGTGGTGAAATGTATCGATTGTGGATGCGCAGCCCGTCCCAAACATTGCAGGTAATACGTGTACTTGTAGGTAGCACAGGACATTGAACACCGCCAAGCAAGAGTGAGGCGTGCTTCGATCGATGCGTGCCTTAAACATTAATTGAATGGAATCTAATAAAGCCAGGATACTGTAAACGAGAGCGCGTAGTGAGTAGTTTCTATCTCCGTTCGAATGCTGATAATAAGACATTGGCCACCAAGACCATTCCAGCGACTTTCAGCGTTGATGCGGAGCACTGAATAAGGTATACCACGATCGAAGCAGGAACGTGACATCCATGAGGCACCGGTAAAAGTAATACGTATCAAACGATAACCACAGCACCGTGCGTTCCCCAACCTATTCATTTCAGCCCACCGTGAGAAGGTCAAGGGGGTTCTGGAGTCTAAAGCTAAGCTCTCTTATATTCCTTCTGGGCGAATCCACGTATCGCCCTGCCCCCTTCCTCTTTCCAGCCATACACCATGACTAAAGCCACGAAAACTCGCCCTACTGTCCTCGCTTCCTCCACTTCTTCTATACAAGAAGCAAATGAAAGCATTGGTACATCCGAAACGGGTGTTGGATCGGGCTCGGACGCCGTCGACGTCTCATTAGACGTAACTTCAATTGTATTGACGACGCTTAGAGATGCATCCAATATCCCACCTGTCCCATTCTTATCCGACGCTGCCGGGATTGCGGTAAACATCGCTGGAGTTGTACAGGTCAGTTACGCTAAACACATCTCATGGTAGTCATCAATAACGGGGAGTAGAAAGCAAGAAGCAACAAAGGCGGATTCAAGAGGCTTGGAGAGGAGTCGTGCGAACTCGTTTATGTGATTGTCCGTGCCAATCAGGACGTTTTGAGTGTGGAGGAGGTACCAGGCAACTTAACTGAGAATCTCCAACACCTTGTCAAGTAAGTTCTTTCATCGTACAGGCTCGGTGAAATAATCTTAATTTGTATGAGTAGCGCGCTTACCTCTGCTCAAAAGTTCGCACAAAAAGGCGCATCCAGGAATTTCTTCAAAGCCATGCTCTGTTCCAACGCAGATTCCGGGAAGATAAAAGACCACAGAGAGAAGTTGAAACAGTTTATGAGGGTCTTTGGTGTAAGTATTTCTTTCGCCAATGGTAGATCGCATTGACAATTCAATTGGTGTGCCTCTAGCTTCAACCAGATATCAGTCTCCACGAAACCGTGGCAAAGCTAGCATCACAACAGGTCGAGATGAAGAAAGAGATCGAACGCAGAAAAACACCGGATCCAAGTAGGAGCACAAGCCCGTCGACGATACCCCCACCCAGAACCCCCGATTCTCAAATCCCGACTAGGGGGCCAGTTAAAGTAACAAGTGCTGCGGAGGATGTGGTGCCCAACAAAACCCCTGGCAAGACCATGACAAACATGAATTCGCACAACGCGGCGACGAATAGTACATTGAATACCGGAAATAATACGGTGGCGACGAAATTGGTGACTAATAAGGGTAGATCTTAGGTTTTGCAATAGTCTGTTTCGCGGGAGGAAGCTGCGCTTTCTTGGATATGTCATTATAGATTCACACGATGTTTTTGAGCTTCTGAACCAGAACGACAAAATTGATTTATGACCGAGAAATGTCAATCTTGATACCCGTGATCTAAGAAGTGCTGCTGCTGTAGACCGTGATGCCGATCCACTCAGGAAAGCGATATCCTTCCATGTCGAGAAATTCAAAGCCTTCCTTTAGGCCGTGCATCATCCCTGTGTGAACGTGTGACATAATTCACATCAAGAGTGACAATCGTTGAGTTTATGGTCAAAGATACAACGTCCACGTGGCGCCGTCCACAGTGGTTCACAGCAATGCAGCCAGCGCTAGGCCTAGCCCGAGATCGTCACCTGATATTCACAGCCTCGTTGTTTCCACCACCTCATCTTCTTGTCTCCTTGATTTGGCCCCTCGTTTTTTCAGATACATTGCTATCATCACGAGAACCTAATCAATGGCCCATGATGAAAAGGCCACGCCCAAACCGTCGGACACGACGAATGATGTCGAGCTTGATGTAGCGGCCGTGGTGTTGAACACATTAGAAAATATTGCAGGGACATCACCTATCCCTGCGTTAAAACAATCTGCGAATCTGACATTGGAGATAACGACTACAATTCAGGTGTGTTTAGATTACGTGATCGAAACTGAGGGTATAGCTGACGATGCATTGGGTATTATCCTCTGGCTTTGGTATGCGTGGAAAGTGTAGACAGCTAAGGGAAATAAAGATAACTTTGAGGGGCTCGCGTGTGATGCGAGAGAGTTGGTTTTTGTTATTTCTTGCGCGGTTCAAGATGTGGGAAGGGAGATGAATGTACCACTTGACCTGATGAATCATCTTGACCAAGTTTTAAAGTGGGTCTCGAAACTTAAATCAGATTGCATGTTATCGACTTTCATTGGCTGACTGATGTTTATCTAGTATTCTGATTCAGGTGAAAGAGTTCGCAGAGAAAAGTTCATCGAGGAGCTTGTTCTCAGCTTTGATGTCGGCTGAAGGGGATGCGGAACAGATACAAAGCTACCGGCAGATGCTGCTACAACAGTGCGCAAGTCAATTTGGAGTACGTGCCTTGTGAGAAGCATCCGCGCGGCAAGAACTGACGTTTATTGTCATAGACGGATATCAATCTCAAAGTTATGGTATTTAAGTTGGTTGCACGACAGGCAAAGATACCCGAGCCCGAGTTACCAGAGGAACGGGTTGGCGTGGAGCGCAACGGGGACACCGCTCCTAGTCCCAATTCTAGTCCCAATCTTGTCAGCAAAAGCGGTAGTAGGAGTGTATCCACTACGAGGAGCAACGTCGAGCAGAATGAAACCAATTCGGGTAAAGAGCGCACAGGCAGTCGGGTCGTTAACGATGCCTCCACCACGACAGTCAATGGCAGCGCTGGCCACGACAAAGCGTGGGTGAAACATGACAATTCTGTACATGTGGGAGAAGGGGTAAGTTTTGCGGGAGCATACGGGTTCAATTTCGGGGGGTCGCCCTCCGTGACTTGGAACATCAGTAAGACGTCTTAAGGCTGGTTATCTCATGCTAGCGTTTCGTCCCTTCCAGTACTATCATTATGTGCATGTTTGAAACCACCAAAGATGGTAGTAATTGTGTCGCAAACATATTCGTTCGATTTTACTCAAACAGCCGACTTGTATTGAAATCGCAAAAGCTCGATGATGCCATTGAGTTCGAACACCGAAAAACACGTTCAGTGCTAGGGAGGCAAAGATTGAAAAATGATTTATCATATTGAACTCTCAGTCATATAACACGATAATCACGTTCTGCAAGCATGAGCATGCCTGCGTGCACGTACTGTATATCGTTAACGATGGAAGTGCCAGTCAAACGTGTGACGTGTGACATGTAACATTAACGCCGCTCTCTGAAGACTTTCAAGTTTCAAACGACCTTTACGCTACTATGCCCTATCGCATTAACCCGACAAAAAAAGTCAAAAGCGTCCGTTTGGTCGTACATCCACGTGGTATCACTCAGGATCTGGTTCGCGTCCCGTACTAGGCGCTAGTAGGCGAGATGATTATCACCTGACATTCAAAAATAATGCCACAGCCTCGTTGTTTCCGCCACTCTTCTTTCATCACCTTGCCTTGCCCCTTCATCCTTTCTTCCGTCAGGATCAAACCAGATACATCGCTATTGACACGAGAACATAATCGATGACCCGCCTCAGCGGTGAAAATGCAAAAGCAAAAGCCACGTCCAGAGCATCGGATGCTGCTGATGTTGGGCTTAGTGTAGCGGCCACTGTATTGCAGACATTGCAAGCCGTTGCAGGAGCATCACCTGTCCCCGGGTTAGCACAGGCTGCAAATCTGGCGTTGGAGATAACGAAAATGGTTCAGGTGTGTTTACATGATCGATCTTGGGCGTATAACTGACGACGACTGGGTGTTTACCACATGTAGGCAGTGAAAGGAAATAAAGCTGGCTTTGAGGGGCTCGCGGATGATTCGAGAGAGTTGGTGTACGTGATTTTTTGTGCGAATCGAAATGTGGAAAAGGCGGAGGACGTGCCACCGGGGCTAGTGGAACAGCTTGACCGTATTTTAAGGTGGGTCGGGTTCGAGTGGCATGTTATGGAGTTTGGTTTGACCCATGTCCACTTAGTGTCCTTTTTGATGTTAAGGCGTTTGCAGAAAAAGGCACTTCTAGGAACAAATTCTCGGCTTTCGTACGGGCTGGAGTGGATGCAGGACAGATACAAGGCTATCGACAGAAGTTGCAGCAATCTTTAGGTACATTTGGGGTGAGTATGTCGCGGGAAATGGCATAGCGGCGAACTCATGATTAGTATTATAGTTTCAGACAGACATTAGCCTCCAGGTTATGGTGCACAAATTGGTTGCGCACAATGGGAAGATGCTCGAGATGCTTGAGAATAAGGACAAAGCAGAGCCCGACGGCCAATCAAAAGGCTCTAGTCCCGATCCTAATCCAACGCCTGGCCCTGGCCCCGGTCCTGGTCCTGGTCCTGGCCCCAGTGTCAAACCGGCGTCGGGCTTTGATTTTAGCGGTGCAGGCGGCAGCCCCAACCCCTGGGCCGGTATGAAGATAAACCGTACACGAGGGGATGTCGAGATGAACCAAGTCTACAACGTCACGAACAACAGCGACTCAAACAATACCTACACGAACAGCACCGTGAATAAGAATAACACCTCGACAGTCAATAACAACTACAATCGTGGGGGAGATACCGTGACGAACGATTA
Organism: Amanita rubescens; assembly: GCA_015039365.1. Lineage (NCBI taxonomy): Eukaryota > Fungi > Basidiomycota > Agaricomycetes > Agaricales > Amanitaceae > Amanita > Amanita rubescens. The sequence continues at coordinate 55,311 of WION01000007.1, forward strand.
TTCTGTCAAGATGGGAGAAAACGTCAACTTTTCGGGCGCGTCTGGCATTAACTTTGGATCAAATAATGTGAATAATATGGGTCGGTCGTCGTAGAGTGTTGCACTTATATTTCTTCGCATTCGATCTTGACTATTTTCATCTCCATTGCTAAAATGTCATAGAAATAACATGGTGATTGCGTCATTCCGCAGAAAACACATCAGTATGGAACGCTTGGTAACATAGTAGGACCCAGATATCGGTGCTTGTGTACTTGAAGGAGTAGCTCTCACTCCTACTTTGAATGCCTCTGGTGCGGACAAAAGCCGGTCAGGTATGAACGAACGACAAAGAATTCCTGGCGTTGCAGCTGGCAGCAGGAAATCGAAACCATGCCTCAGCGGGGGAGAGTCTGAGTCGTGCTTTTATTGAATTTTAAATAAAACAGCTGCAGGACCCATCTTTCCCCGAGAGCGTATAACTTCTTGACCGGGAGTGTGTGTGAGTAATACCCTTAACCCTGGATAGCGTGTCAACTAGAGACTCGGGGAAAAACTCTCACCTATGCCCTAAACCCTCGTTATATGGCACCAGCAATACTCCTGAGCAGGCTATGCTGCACGGGGATAAGCAGCGCGAAGAATCACTGGCGAGCGAGCCTGTCACAGTGGGCACCGTGAGGCCCAGCGCTGGCGAATGTCGGTTAAAGGACCGGTTATGGGGAGCGTGTGACAGCATAACACCAGGTAGTGGAAGGTGACGCTTGGGGGCGATGCTCGAGGGAACGCTGAACAGTGGTGAGGAAGACGGTTGATAGCTTGGCAGTTGGGTGCGTGAGCGGTAAATCGAGAGCGGTTGGAGAAGATGCTCACCGCCACACCTAAAGTCACGAGCGATCACCGCCAGAGCTGGAGCAGCCGAAGTGGTCGTGGCCTGAGCGGGGAGCTACAAAAGATGACGTCGGCAGAGCTGGAGGGGATGAAGCGTTGTTTGTCGGAGCGTGGAGTGATCGGAGCGGAAACTCCCGTTTTGCTGATGTAGTCAACGCATGGGTGCGCACTGCTGATCGTGCGCACATTGCAATGGTAAGGGTCGTACCGTTACGACAGAGTTTCCGTATCTCCAAGGGCCTGGGGCATTATGATCAATCGTCCCGACTGCCTTTTGTTTGACGTTGCCATGGTGCGCAACTTCGGAGGCGCGCCGGCCCTCGCCTTTTGCCAGACTTATTTAATCAAGAATGTAACTTTCATTCCAAATACTACATCCTTTACCCGCATACATGTAGTGTACTGAAAGACTGGAGACTCGCTGCAACAAGTCTGGAACAATGCAGATTTTGCTGTATATGCCATCCGGCCCATCCCGCTGCTGTCAAAAGTCAATGTTGAAATGTTCCGAGGCCAACTGAAAGGAGGTTTCGGTCTTATGCTAGGGTGATGATGCTGCACTATGCTGCCAGTAAAACCTGGCTGATTGTCGTGATGGTATCATGTAAATAATATGGCATAATAACTGAAGTCCACACATGTGTGTCAACCAACTGGTCGTGAATTACCCTGCCACCCTTCATGATAAGCAAGTCTCTAGCTTAGTTGAATAACAATGTATGTATGGTAATGTCATATGCCATGCCAACCTTTAAAATGTGGTTTCATGGTCATTGATTGAGGAAGGGATGTGACTCAGAGTACATCAGCAACCCTGCAAAAAACTTACAAACTTATTGCATTAAGATCATTAGCTACCTGGGAATATCTGACACCCCAGTTAATAGTCAACAAGTTGGGGTCAGTAACTGTCAGTTACCCAAAGTCTCTTTGGAAAGTTTGTCCATGAGTTCATAAGATACTCTTCCAGGTTTTTGCCCTGTCAGTAAGATCATCAGTCTCCATCAGTCTCCATCAGTTTGTTTGTAGACCTGTCAATGGGATCATAAGTCTCTATTAGTCTACATCAGTTCCTTAGTAGGTTGGTCAATGGGATCATAGGTCTACATCAGTTCCTTTGTAGGTTGGTCAATGGGATCATAAGTCTCTATCAGTTCTTTTGTAGGTTTGTCAATAAGTTCATAAGTTCATAAGATGCCAAGTCTATAAGTTTATAAGTCCATAAGATGTCATAAGTCTCCATCAGTTACCATAAATGGCAAGTCAATAAGTTCATAAGTTGCCATAAGTTGCCATAAGTTTTTTTGCAGGGTTGCTGATGTAAATAACTGAGGGAGCCAGAGGGACAAGTGCCATGCTGTTTAATAACTCATTTAAGTTAATTCAAACTGCTACTTACTTTTCCATAGTCAACTACATATATGATACACTGGATTTCATTCAAGATAGCTGAGGTTCAACTATAAAAGCCTGGCATTCCTTGACACAATTGACCATCCCTTGACTCTCCTGTCTGTATCCTGTCAACTTCAGTGGACTCCTTGAACATTTCCCTGAAAAAAATTGTAGTTGGATGCTGGGATCCCATCTTAACCTCCATTAACTGGACACCTTGAGAAAGTAAATCATTACTCTCATCCCACCTCCCCTGGTTCCTGTATGTGCATGCTAGATTAGCCATGCTGGTAAGAGTGTCTGGGTGCTGTGATCCAAGCTTTTCTTTCCTTGCCTCTATGACTTCTATCTCCAGCTTCTCTGCCTCATCCCACCTTCCCTGCTTCCTGTATGTGCATGCTAGATTAGCCATGCTGGTAAGAGTGTCTGGGTGCTCTGATCCAATCTTTTCTTTTCTTGCCTCCATGGCTTCTACATCAAGCTTCTCTGCCTCATCCAACCTTCCCTGCTCCCAGTATGTGGATGCTAGATCAGCCATGCCGGTAAGAGTGTCTGGGTGATGTGATCCAAGCTTTTCTTTCCTGGCCTCCATGACTTCTACCTGCAGCTTCTCTGCCTCATCCCACCTCCCCTGTTTCCTGTATGTGGATGCTAGATTAGCCATGCTGTTAAGAGTGCGTGGGTGCTGTGATCCAAGCTTTTCTTTGCTTGCCTCCATGACTTCTACCTCCAGCTTCTCTGCCTCATCCCATCTCCCTTGGTTCCTGTATGTGGATGCTAGACTAGCCATGTTGATAAGAGTGTCTGGGTGCTGTGATCCAAGCTTTTCTTTGCTTGCCTCTGTGACTTCTACCTCCAGCTTCTCTGCCTCATCCCACCTCCCCTGGTCTCTGTATGTGGATGCCAGATTATCCATGTTGGTAAGAGTGTGTAGGTGCTGTGATCCAAGCTTTTCTTTCATTGCCTCCATGACTTCTACCTGCAGCATCTCTGCCTCATCCCACCTTCCCTGTTTCCTGTATGTGAATGCTAGATTGGCCATGCTGTTAAGAGTGTCTTGGTGCTGTAATCCAAGCTTTTCTTTGCTTGCCTCCATGACTTCTAAATCCAGCTTCTCTGCCTCATCCCACCTCCCCTGGTAGTTGTATATGGATGCTAGATTAGCCATGCTGTCAAGAGTGTCTGGGTGTTGTGATCCAAGATTTTCTTTGCTTGCCTCCATGACTTTTACCTGCAGCTTCTCTGCCTCATCCCACCTCCCCTGGTGTCTGTATGTGGATGCTAGGTTACCCATGCTGCTAACAGTCTCTGGGTGATGTGATCCAAACTCTTCTTTCCTTGCCTCCATGACTTCTACTGCCAGCTTCTCTGCCTCATCCCACCTTCCTTGGTTCCTGTATGTGGATGCTAGATTATCCATGCTGACAAGAGTGTCTGGGTGCTGTGATCCAAGATTTTCTTTGATTACCTCCATGACTTTTACCTGCAGCTTCTCTGCCTCAACCCATCTCCCCTGTTTCCTGTATGCATGTGCTAGATTAGCCATGCTATTCAGAACAAATGGATGTTTTGGTGCAAGATTTGCTTTCCTTCTTTCAAGCATCCACATTGTCAGCTTTTCCAATTCATTCCAACTCCCAATATGATGGAATACAAGTGAAAATTGATCACATTCATCATCATAGTAGATGTTATTTAGATTCAGCTGTGTTGCCTGATCATTGATTTTTCTCATGTGTGGTGTGAGCAACCCACAATATTCATAATTATCAATTGTATAGTCCAACTCAACAGAAGAAGCTAGAAATGCCTTTGTCATAAGAAGCTGTTGATCAATTTCCATCTTTGGGATTCTATCCCTGCTCCAAGAATGCACTAATGGGTGAACCGAATACAGTGTTCCACTGCTCTTAATGAGGGAAAATGAAAGCAGCACTTGAATTCCTAGTTGAAATTGCATTTTATTCCATTCCCCCTTTTCATCCAAGAGCAAGACCTTAGGATTTAACATTGTGATTGAAAGTGGGAGACCAGTTTCCCTCTCTTCATCAATGTTTCTCTTCTTATAGTTCTCTGCAGCACTTTTGAACAACTCTTCTGGTATATTCTCATGATGCAAAAAAGCTATTATCTGATACACAGCAATAGCACTCTCAGCCACTATAGCTTTGGCAGGATCTCTTTTTTGTGCAGCTCTTGCCTCAATTTCTTTCATTGAGATTTCATAAGTTCCATAGGTGCAGGACCCATAACCAGATGCACCTTTGAATAAAGGATTAGACATCAATTGATCCTGATTCTTTGCATATAATTCCAGGTAATCATCAAGGGGGCATTTACAAGTTAGCATATATGCCCCAGCTTGGTCAATTGCAAGTGGAATCCCTCCCAGCTTTGAAATGAGTTGTTTGCCTGTGGTTTGCATACTCTCTGATGCATAATCAAGCCTGGCTGATTTTGATAGCAGAGTTAATGCCTCTTCTTCTTCCATTTCAAGAACCTCCATTTCATCCACTATTATTCTCATCAGTTCCAAATTCCTGCTTGTTATCATGATATTTCCTCTATTCCCAGGAGGGAGGACTCACCTTTCAACCACTTGGCATCCACTATCTGCATTATCATATATCATCAACCAATTGGACTTCTTGGAAATCCACTTGAGAGCAGATGCAGCTGAAGAGGCATCTTCATCAGTGCCACCATTTGCCTGAGCAATCTGCTTGAGTCTGAGATCAATAGTACTCTCTGAAGAAGCATCAATCCAAAATATGTCAGAAAATCTATTTAAGATACTCAATCATTTTATGTAGCTATGTAAAGTGTCTAGTATCACTCACAGTGTTTCATGTTCTTCAATGAACTTGAGGCAAATTTGAGTCTTGCCAATGCCTCCCATACCATACAAAAGAAATGATTTCCTTTGTCCTATGGCACTGGAGCCAAAATAATCCTCCAGCCTCTCTAAGTATATACCACGACCTGTAAACATAGCACTAGAATGCCTCTGAGGAGGCAAGGGTGGTAGCACATCAGGAGAAACAACTGAGTGATGAATTGTTTGCTAAGAGTTATCATAGTGATCATTGAAATTGTTACACTGGCCCAAAGTTACTTACATAGTAATTCCCATGGACCTCCAAGAAGTGGCCTTCTGTGACGAAAACATTCTGAGCTCCAGTGAAGAAATTGCTACCTGAGCTGGCCACGACCGGAAAGGTGGGTCGGTTGTCCCCTATCATGTGGTTTTGGTTACTCATGGTTCTGTGGGAGCGTGGTTGTGAAAGACAATGAGCGATCGTACTAAATGCACGTTCGTTGGACGTGCAGTGAGTCGTCGCGGTTGTGGTCGGCGCGTTGGCTAACAAACGTCAAAAGCATGGGCCAGTGCCCTAGTTCGGCACACGGCGCACAGCCTCCTTTCTTTGATACATCGATGATATATCAGTTATCCGAGCACCCGTTGGCTAACAAACGTCAACAGCATGGGCCAAGTGCCCTAGTTCGGCACACGGCGCACAGCCTCCTTTCTTTGATACATCGATGATATATCAGTTATCCGAGCACCCTCAACGACGATGGACCCTTTCAAAGTGCGAGCAGAAGCTTAAACGTGAGTGAGACCTTTTAGTAACCGCATAACAGCCTCCCATTTCCTTAATTATTAGATTCGTTCTGCCACGATATTATGTGTTCTGTGACAGAAATGTGACGAAAAGCTTCTAGATTTGTTCTCGCCGAAGCAACGAAGTTCGACAGCCCGCCGGCCTGCAGGTTGTATCAATGGGTTAAACGTTATATTTCCACATTGACAGTTCCCACATCGCCTGCCACGGAAAAAGGCCTTGATTATTCCTGTACGTTTATCTTACCCGCTTTAGACTTCGCTTATGTCTATCCCCATGAGATTCTTGATGTATTTAACACATGTCCGGCGTTTCACGTGGCGACAGCTCAGGTGAGAGGCCGCCTGATCACCAGGAACCGCTCCTGCGTACCCAGTCGATCTGATAGGCGCCCAGGGACACAATACCGTTGTACAGTTTCTTCGTGCGGCGGATCTGGCCTTGCATCTCGATCTGGGGACGTTTTGAATTTCTATTATCTGCCCCTCCAAACATGTTGGTCCTGACTTGATTTTTATAGCACCGCTAACATGATCGAAAAGCCCTGTATGGGCGATGCGCTCTAGTTTATCCGAGATAGGATCAGGTTTACGAACACAGCACTGCTCAAGTCACCTGTATATACAAATCCAGGATGGCCTGTACCGTACTCGAACTGGTCATTTGCAGAACGTGTTATGCAGCGGCCTCCTAACCATTGCATCTCTTGTTTTTTGCACCGCCTCCAGAGTTTAGGATAAGGAAAATGTGAGTGTAAAATACAGAGACACAGTGCCATTCTGATTCTACGTTGTTTGTCATGACATTTCCCGAGCCAACGTCTCGATTTAGTGAGGGAAGTCACCTTTCCATTTCAGTTCATCCATCATTCTCATCACACCGTGGATTTACATAAAACAACAGAGCTAGACATAACTTGTATCCACCTTTGTACATTGCACATGAACAGGTTTCATATTCACAAAGACATCTGAACATAACTTTTTTTGGGGGGTTCACATAGATGGATGCAGAATCCATAATAAGAATGATTAATACAAGAAATGGCAGTTGGTACACCAACTTGGGCAGTTCATAGTGCACCATGACCAACATGGGGGCCAGGTATGCCCACTTGGGCAGTTCATAGTACACCATGACCAACATGGGGGCCAGGTATGCCCACTTGGGCAGTTCATAGTACACCATGACCAACATGGGGGCCAGGTATGCCAACTTGGGCAGTTTATAGTACACCAACTTTGGCAGTTCATACACCAATAATGGCATGTCACACACAAACAGTGGCATTTCATACACCCCTGAGAGCAGGAACGTCATGCATTTGATATTGTCATATGCAGAAAGAAAATAAAACACAAGAAAAATAAAATACAACACAAAAATCTGTGTGATATTCAGCTTTTCTCATTCAAAGAATAAGAAAAAAAGGGACATACCAAGAATAACACGATATGGCCAGACATAGTATAGAATAACAGGAATGTGGACAGGAGGATGGACTGGGAGGGTGAAGGAGCATACAGCAAGTGTCATTTAATGGTGGGAGGGCAATGGATGAGATGATGAGTTGTAACATCATAGTCAGGTGTCACATGGCTTACCTGGACTGTGATGGGTGTGATGGGATGCAGGAGGATGCAGGAGGATGCAGGAGGGTGTGGGAGGGAGCCAAAGGGTGTGGTGAGTGTCATTGAATGGTGGGAGGGCAATGAATGAGGTGGTGTGTTAGTAACATTGAAGGCAGATGTCACGTGGCTTACCTTGAGTGCGACAGGGTGTGATGGGGTGTGGAAGGGCGCCGGAGGGTGTAGTGGGAGTAGCCGAATGGTGGGAAGGCAAGGATGTAGTTGTGGGTCAGCTACGTCAACACCAGGTATCACGTGGCTTACCTAGGGTGAGACGGGGTGCGACAGGGTGCAACAGGTTGTGGGAGGGTGCAGAATAGTGTGGTGGGCGTCGTCGAATGGTGGGATGGAATGGTGGGAAGGCAAGGATATTTATGGATCAGCTACGTTGACGCCAGGTATTACGTGGCTTACCTAGGGTGAGACAGGGTGCGACAGGGTGCGATAGGGTGTGACGGGGCGCTACAGGTTGTGGGAGGGCGGTGGGCATCGTCGAATGGTGAGATGGAATGGTGGGAAGGCAAGGATGTAGTTATGGGTCAGCTATGTCGATGCCAGGTATCACGTGGCTTACCTAGGGTGAGACAGGGTGCGACGGGGCGCGACAGGTTGTGGGAGGGTGGTGGGCGTCGTCGAATGATGAGATGGAATGGTGGGAAGGCAAGGATGGAGTTATGGGTCAGCTACATCAACGCCGGGTATCACATGGCTTACCTAGGGTGAGACAGGTTGCGACAGGGTGTGTCAGGTTGTGGGAGGGTGCAGAATAGTTGTGGCGGGCGTCGTTGAATGGTGGGATGATGGCAATGGATCAGGCAATGGATCAGGCGGTGGGTCAGCAACATTGAATCCAGGTGTCACATGACGTACCTGGTGCGGCGAGGTGCAAGCGAAGATAATAAGATGGTCAAAGCAGAGGACGAGCAGGACAAGCCGGCGAGTGAGGGCGGGAATGGGCGCGTGGCAAGGCTATGCGGAATCCAAAAATGGCTGATGACGTAATACGGCAATCACCGCTACATTAAGAAAACAAGAGTGTCGGGTTATAAAACCGAGACCTTCATTTTCACTACGGCCTCGGAATCCAATGGCTCATTATCTGCCATGGTATCAATCTTCGTCGTAGATGCCTTTCCTAATTTCGCATCCCTTGGAGTTCCTACAGGCGCCTGAGAACCTGGATCCATTGAAGAACTGGAAGGGGGTAATGTCGAGGGAGACACGGCGTGTGCGCTCCCATTTGGACCGCCAGGATCCGGAGTTGCTCTAGCTTTGAGTTCCTTCATCATCTCAACCTGGCGAGATGCAAGCTTCGCAACGGTTTCCCGGAGGATGATATCGGATTGAAGCTGTGGCAGATACACCCCTTGTCACGGCATGTTTGATTAGATGATGAAAGGGTACTAACACCAAAAACCCGCATAGACTGTCGTAACTTCTCCCTGTACTCCTGTGTCCTTTCTGCATCTACGCCAGAACGCAACATGGAAATCAAGAAATTTCGAGATGCGCCTGTTTCCGCAAACATCTGAATCGAGGTTAGGGTTCTATAGATATCATTGTTTGGTTCAGAAAGCATGACAATGAAGCGACACGGTACCTGACAAGTTGATGAAGATTTTCAGTCAGATCCGTTGGCATGTCTTCCGCACTCGAAGTATCCTTGTGTGCGCAGATTATCACATAAACAAGCTCGCATGAATCATCTGCAAGTGCTTTCAATCCATTTTTATTGCGTCTTGCTTTCTGGACCCACTGTAAGTTTTGTTACTGAACAGGAGCAACTGCAACTGACCTGCACTGCTCCGACAATGTTTATCGCAATCCCAGCGGCAGTGGATAATAATGGGATAGGAATTTTGGATGCATCTCTGAGCGTCGACAATACGATCAAGGATATGTCCAACGTGACATCGACCACTTCGGAGTCTGGACCGGAATTACTAATGGAGGTCTCAAAGCGTTGCCGGCTTTTCCGCATGGGATAGGAAGAAACAAGGCTGGAGAGTTCGTTACAGCGAATTTGTATGGGTATTACTTCTGTCGCGGGGGGACGAGGTTATAAGTGACACTCGGGCAGGGCATCTATTTATAGGTTGTTGATTCAATTTCATAAAAGCATCCCCTGTGAACAAGATTTAGGTATTGACTCTACCATCAGGTTTTCGGCATGTTCCGCTCTGGCCGCTCTCGGCGCTTTCCAGAGTAGCCAGAGCGGTCAGAGCGGTCAGAGTACCTCGCCACTTTTTTAGGCGAGGTACATTGCTCTCAGAGTGGATTTGACTGCTCTGAAAGCACTTTGACCGCTCTAGGGAGCATTTTTTCGAGCTTTCTTAAGCTATGTTCAGATATGAAAAAAAGCATTTTATTTCAATTATGACTACTTGTAGTGACACTGGGGGCAAGCGCCAAGCACTGATAGTAATGTGATGACGAGAGAAAGAGGTAGGAATTGAGAATTTTCGAGAGCAACCGATAGCGAGAAAAAATAGGTATTTATGACGGATCGGATAGCGGGTGATAGCGATGAGTTCGAGTACTTGAGAATGAGACGCGCTCATAGTGCGTGAGTCGGGATTCAGTTCCGCATCCGAAAATCAGCTGAAGTATGGGTATGAGAGACCGCTGCTCACCAATGCTGCCCCGTAAGTTGTCTACTAGCGGAAGAACATAGCGCATATAATCCTAAAAAACAAGCTCAAGTGACGTTAGCAGAAGGCAGCGGCCCAGGTGTGAAGAAATGAACTCATCTTCTGTTTCTTCTAAGAGGCTAGAGCCGCTCGCCGAGTCGTAGGTGAGCCGCAGCTAGTCTGAGGTCACTATATGCGCATTGTTACTTGCGTAGGATGCAGCGAAGCCCGTACTCACGTGGAAGAGCGGCTTGGCGAGTGGTGGGGATACAGCGAAGCCCTAATCACATCAGTGAGGCAGACTCAGTAGCGAAATAGCTGAGACGGCGACTCCTTGAGGCATGTCGCAAGTATCACGTCGAATTACGCACCGCGTTTTGAAGTTGAGCAGGTCGGCACTTTCAAGTTTGCTGTAGCTAGGTCAGCGGGTGGGGATGAGAGGAGAGTCATACAAAGGGGATGAGAGGATAGGGAAAGGATGAGCATTCTCCGTTGCGCGACTCGTGATGTCATCATTCTATTTATTTGACTGTATTTACACGTCCACCGAAAATTTCACAAAGTTCAGCATACTAGCAGTCGTTTCATACATTTCCTCGAAGAGAAGTCTACATCACGTTAAACTGACACAACTCATGGCCACCCTTTGTCTCTAGCAACCGTCTACGCCGTCGGACCAAAGACCCCCAGAACGGCATCGTGCATCACCGCTGGGATCCACCCATCTGAGGAGATGTGACTTTCCAATGATGCGATGGAGGATGCACATACAATGCCCACGTCAAGAAATAGCTTGAGCAAAATCATCCGGGTCAATCCTCAGAATCGGAATTCACCCTCCATGAACAATGGCTTGCCTCCACAAGAGCGTGAGCAGCGTTGAATTGTAAGGGGAGGACTGTGCTGGTTGTTCAGGGGTGGTGGCGTTGAGGGGTGGGCCGTGGGTGCTGGAAATCGGCGAGATGTTGCGTGATGTGTTGGCATTAGTGGCGGGTATCGGCGAGCAGTGCCAGTGGGAAGACAAGTGTGATGGCGCTGATGACCCAGTGCACGCAGGCTGGAGTACTTGGCGTGATGGCGGGCATCAGTGAGCAAAGGGAGGGTCGGCGTGCGTGCGTGACGAGGGTGTGAATCATAAAACTTGTGAAGCAATGGGAGAGATCACTCACCGCCAGAGCTAGAGTACCCAAAGTGGTTGTTGCCAGAGCGTGAGCGGTCGGAGTGGTCAGTTGCCAGAGCCAGAGGAACCAAAGATGACGTCGCCAGAGCATGAGCGATCAGAGCGGTGTTTGTCAAAGCTGGAAGTGGCCAAAGCGGAAAATACCGAAAACCTGATGACAGCATTCTTACTAAACCTAGTGCCGGTTCACAATCCATGAATCCGCACATTCCAGTTGCTTAACATTCTGCATCAGCCACAACAGTATAGGTGCAAGCCTGGTCCAGCTGGCGCAGTGGCGGATTGATACTCCCAGCCCAGCAAGAGCCGACGTGCAAGTCAATATGTTTCCTTGTTGAGCATAGGTATGAATGGGTCAAAGCGACGAGGAACCGAGAGCAGTCTGGCCCTGGTGGAAATGGTTCATTGAGACGTGCGCCAAATGGGAGGATGCTAAATTAAGTTCCTTAAGTGTCGGAGCGTCGAGTACTTGAAAGAGTTTCCTGATAAGATAAGATAGGTGATGTTTTCGCAAATAAAGGCCGTCGAAGGCAATATGATATGCTATTGAGATAATACATATGCATAATTCGACGACGTAGTGCCCATCGTCATTACGTGCTAGTCCATTGAATGCACTATTTGGTCGAAAGTTACTCCTCCTTTTGTAAATCTCCACCACCACATCTAAAACCGTGACAAACGGACTCCCATCGATGATCTCACCTCCCAGGTGTCTAAACTGGGAGCTAGGATCATCAATCTCCCGCTCGCTGGCTTAGTGACATCTCTGCCCCGAAAAGCACTGTCATTTCAGGATTCAGTGACATCGAATACCGCGAACTCGGCAGCTCCCGTAACATATTCCGCCAAATAATTTTGGAGCGGAAACCTATTGAAGGAACGAAAGTAAGAGGGGCGGGCGGTGCGATCACAAAGAAACATACGGCCTGGCGGGATGTTTGTCCCGGTTCGCCACTCATGGCAGAATTGCTTACCTGGGAGGAAACGGTGTAAAAAGACGTGCTTGGGACGATGATGGACGCTTACATCTACCCGTTGACTGGAGCATGGTGGGGCATCGGTAATGTAAACGTTAGTGTCGGCAAGCGTGACACGAGCTCTTTGCATGCTGATAACCTGAATGGCTGTTCAGTATGAACAGCGTGCAAAGTACACTGAACTTACCGTAAGAAGGAAGCGGGGGGGAGTGGTAGTAGAGGAACGAGCAGGGACCTAGACGAGGTGATGACCTTCCTGCCCTCGAAATGCTCTCCTTTTATGCACTTCACGCTGACCGACAGTCCCATTCGAGCCACGTTCTATACAATAGAAAGTCACTATTTCAAGTCTTCACGCTATAGATATCGGTAAATGTCAATTAGGGAAAGGGAGCCACGCAGAAACCAAATTCGTCATGCCGCGCTGCTCCGGCGATAACATGCCACGCACCTGCACCCTTTCCCATATCGCAGATCTGACTCGCGCTCAGCGTACCACAGTAACGGTACTGCGTGAATAACGGCCACTTGACGAACCAAGGGAATTAGTAGAATGGCGGTTTTGGTGGTAGTCGGAGCCAGGGGCGACGCGCAACTTTCTTGATGGCGCTACTGAGCACTCAGCGCTCAGCAATGGACGACAGCTATGACAATGAATAACGACTCACAATGTTCTTCGCCACTAAAGTCGCGTCCGACTCGAGTCCTGGTCAAACCTCGCCTTTCCAGCGGATAAGCCGTACATCGGGTTGAAGATAGTCCGATGCATGATGAGCGGGTCGGATCTGCTCAGAATTATCACTGAGAAGCCAAAAGTATGTATACACAGGACCCTTTTTCCATACCTACAGATGTATTGCCGATTTCTACCATTTAAAGCAGTACAACTTTTGTTTTGCATAAACGAAAAATGGTTGCTTGCACAGGTTGATACTATTACTTGTATAGCTTAAACTTGTAGTTTGGAGTCCCTGTACCACATATTCTTGTTGTCGGTTTCGCTTCTTGTTCAACAAACACGAAATGAAAAAGGAAAATTGAATGTCACGGGCTGATCTTTGCGTGACAACCGACATTTCGCATTAGATGAACACAAGACGCTTCTTTGCTAACGAGGAATTTACATGTATTGAAAGATCAAGGATCCTATGTGCTCCTAATTGTCTGGTGGCTAGTCCCAAGAAGCTGCGGAGCTAGTTTAGTCAGTAGGCCTGAGCCCCAGTGCTGTATATGTCAAAACGCCAATAAGCAGATTCCACGTTTTCACATGTCAATCACAGCGGAACAAGCTGACGCCGTTACTTACAGGCCGGAATGACAAGGTGACACAAGAAGAAAGAGCCTGTATGAAGCTAAGTGGTTGGCCTCTTAACGACTTTGACAACTGTACGTCTGCGATTCTGCGGATTTTGAGTCGAGCACAAACAGTGTTCAAAATCCTATCCCTGCTGTCCTTTATATGAAAACATGCGTGTCAATCAAAGATTGGCTTACGCGCTCAAACGCAGGAATATACCCCATCAGCGCCCGTCGTTCCCCATATGCCACGAGTCTTCACATTATCAGAAAAGCGTCGGCATCAACCCTCCGGTTCCGTGGTCTTCACTTGAATCTGTTATTGTCTAGTCAGGTGAACCTACTAATATGGTCAATACGTACAAGGAATAGGCTGGCCCTCAGCCTCTCAACAGCAGAACTTCGATCACTTGCATGCCTGTCCCTAAAAGGTCGGCGTAATTCAGGCATTACTGATATTCCTGGTCACATGTGGATGCTTTGAATCCGCTTCTATCGCATTTTGCGTTCTGTGACAATGTGAATTTGATCGTGCAATCAGCTACCGCAACTAACCTATGAGGCTCCAACAATATCAATCCCAATCCTGGCGGCAGCAGACAAAAAGGGGTTAGGCGAGATTCTGGATGCATCTCTGAGTGTTGTTAGAACAATCGAGGATAAATCCAACATGCCAGCGAGACGTCGACTGCTTCTGACGAGTTTGATTCGGCAGAGTCCGCAGAGTCCGGGGTTGTCATTGGGTTTCCTGGGAGAAGAGAACGAGTTTAAGAGATGTTTTTTTTTGTGATTGAAGTGACATCGGGGCACGCAAGAGCCACGTCCAAGGTGAGCCTGAGGTTGTGTTGAAGCAAGCATTACATAATACGTTCCTGGATCGCACGTGTCAGGTCTCATCACGATCGAGATCGCTTGAGCCTGGCTTCTCATAAGACTCCCCGTCTTCTCATTCCTTCAGTGTAGCATTCTCCGCCAAATCACTCGCGAATGATTGGAGTCGAGGGAAGGGATTAGGAATGTCGGAGATACAATGACAACGTGCTACGACGTGCTCAGCTCATTGTGTGCGCGGTTTTGGTGCCAAGTTTGGGAAAGAAGTCAGTTTGAATATCGTATGTTTTCATGCCATACGATAGAAGCGGCTGGCCACGCCTTGGACCCCATTCATCAAGCATGGCCATCTCACATACCACTTGATAACACCCCTGCTCTTGAGCGCCTCCTCTCATGTTCAGTTGGCTTTACGGTTTCGACGTCCGCTACGAAGATCTTCCCACGATGGCTAAGTTGTGTCAGTGAATTTCGTCGTCATTTCCTTTGCGCTATTATCCGCTATACAGGCCTATATCCACGCAGTCTAACGTGACAAGTCTACACATGAGATAAAAATGTTGCCATCTAAAGTATATATTGTAAGTCTTCTTATCCTGCGGCTACATGATCCGATCAGATATTAATCTTGCTTGCATATAGCGTGGTCACAACCTATTTATGAATAGACTAGAGGACAAACCGGTACAGTATCTATTGGCATAGTAGCGAAATGTACATATGCTGTCTCACCCCCCTCCCCCGTTAAAGAAATTGCCAGTTACCGTTGTATTGGGCTGGAACACCTAGAAACCTCTTCACCCACGATAAACCGTACGTACAGCGAAATCACAATCCCGACACATGTAATACCAATCACTGCCACCTTTCCTGCCTTCAACACACTGTTCGTCATCATGGTATTGGCCGTTGCTCTCGGCGTCGTTTCGGGGTTCTCTTGAACAGCCGTTGGTTCAACCTTAATCCGGGGGTTGATCGAGGTACTATTTAGCAATCGCTTAGTGTCTTCGCTCTCGCTTGGAATGCTAGGAACTGGTTGCGCTCGATTTTGAAGCTTGTTCATCATCTCGTTTTGGCGAGAAGCTAGTTTTGCGACGGTCTCGCGGAGGATGATATCAGATTGAAGCTGTGGTAAATGATGCATCAAGGCGGGTTCCATTATATGGCTGTGAAACACCAACACCGAAAACTCGCATGGATTGCTGCAGCTTCTCCCTGTATTCCCGTATCTTGTCCGCATCTACCCCAGAATGAAAAAAGGCTTGAAAGTAATTCCTCAATGCGCCTCTCTCTGCAAATCTTTTGATAGAGGTGAGGGTGCTAAGAACATCGATGACGAATTATTTTTTTGATAACCTGAATGCTGAAGGAACATACTCGACGAGCTGTTGAAGATTCTTTATCAAATCATCGGGAGCGTCATCCTTATGGGCAAGGATAACCACGTAGACGAGTTCGCATGAATCCTCTGCGAGCTTCTTGAAACCCCTTTTATTTCGTCTAGCTTTCTATATTCACCGTGAGCGCCATGAATAAATAAGCTGATAGGCTTTGGACAACTAACCTGCACAGCATCAACGATATCCACTGCCATCGCAGCAGCGGCCCACAGTAACGGAATCGGCGTAATTTTAGATACATCTCTAAGCGTCGTAAACATGATTGAGGATACATCCAACGAGGTATCAACTGCCTCGGAGAGGACTGGCGCATAAGTTCTGGTAACTCTTGTCATGGAGATGGATCGTCCGTTTGAAATGATAAAGGACACAGGTGATAAGTAAACCGACCGAGGAAGGAACGTATAAGTATGAACTAAATGGTATTTGAGCTAAATGGTAAACTGATCACTGATGCAAAGCCACAACACGAGGATGTCGGATGTTCCCATGTCATATTTATTATGAGTTGTCATTTAGTATCTCCTTTCGGTAGGCCCTTAATCGGTGACGCCAACGGGAACTCATGCACGGACTTGTGAAGTTTTAGAGTTTCTCAGTATATATTCAGCCGTGGGCTGTGTGGCTGAGGGTGACTGCTCAACATCCTCGGCCTGTAATGGCTAGCCTGAGGCCTGACTCAGCGGTCATGAGCGCATGCATTTGAATGTATGTCGATATATCCGGAGTCTGAACAAAGAGTGTTAGGACCCTAATCAAACCTTCGATTCTGCTTTCGGGAAGACACTTGGTCGCGCACATAGCATGTTATTGATCACCAGAACCGCATACTTGATCTCGCACCTTTCTGGCCTCTCTGTGCCACACGTTGAACTGTACCGTCACACTAGTACAATATATAAGCACGCTGGTAGCATGTTCAAAGGGGTTTTGCGACTTTTACAAGACAATCATCGGACTGAGCGTGGTTGACATCTGCTAAGTGCGTTGCCAGATGGATCTATGCGCTCACCGATCACCAGTCATATCAGGCGATCTGGCTGGACCGTCAATGGCATCACCCCATAGTGTATAACGCGTCCGTTGCGCGGTAGCAGGCATTACATAATATTAATAATCATATGTTCCTGGATCTAGATGCTTGAAGCACGTGGAATGGTTGCAATTCAGGCAACGGCGTTCTCATCAACCGAAATCCGAACGTGACAGTCTCTCGTACATTCTCCCTCACTCGGCTTCGCCGTTTGCGAGCCCACCGCAGTCAATGAAGCCACCCATCAACAATGGCGCACGCAAGAAACTCTCCTTTTTTTCCTTCGCCAGCGCTCGCTCGACCTCAAACACGGACTCGAACCCCAACCTTACCCCTGGTTTTCGTCCTCAGAATACCGAGCAGGCGCCACCCGTGAGTGCGAGCACCGTGCTCCGCGGAAGCGAGACAGACGACGAGTGGTACATACCGTACAAAGGTCCTTACCAACTTCCTTCTTCCCCCTCTTCCCCCGGTCATTTTCAGGGCCACCACCACCGCGCTAATTCCACGTCGTCTTCGAACGTTCTGCCCGGGCGCTCTAAAGGTCCAGCTCTGGCTTCTTCTTCCCTCCGCCGCTCCCGCTCCCGCGATAGTTGGGGCGATCCCATCTATCCCACCCATGACTTACCCGCGGAAGGATCCGGGTACGGTTATGATGATTATGCGGTGTCGGGTGTCGAGTTGCAGAGAAGTAGTAGGAATCAAGCTTCCAGAGACGGGGACAGAAATAGCGAGAGAGGCAACAAGGAAGACGAGGAAAATAGAGACAAGGAAAGGAACAGAAGCGGAAGAAGTGGGTCCTTGACCGTCACGATTTCCAAGTCTCGCTTTCCAGGTTTAAATCCTGTTCTTGGTGACGATGGTATCATGAACGAAAGTACCGGCGGTAACACGGTTATTTTTGACCAGGGAGAAGCCAAGGGAAAAGGGAAACACGACGAAAAAGAATTAGAAGACAAGGGTGAGCAGTCAAAAAGTCAAACTCTTTTTCCGAAGCTTGTCATCTGACACTTGTCGCTATGTTCTATTCTAATCTGCCCTATCAATGTCCACGTTTGTCGCTTACCCGAAATGCCCGGCCGTGCATATGCGACGCGCTCCCTCGTGCTCGTGGCGTCCCTCGCGCGTCTCCTCTTGCACCGCCATCCTGATCGAATTGTGATTCGCACCACTTAATGTTCTATTGCCACCCTTCACAACTCTAGATCCGAACGGTCGACACCGCCACCTCCATCGCCCCGTGCTGATATCCCAACCTCCAACGCTTCTCGAAGGACCAATCGGATCAGTCACCTCCTCACCATCACCTCCTCTTGGTACCGCTCACGACGCCACTCCTATCAATCACGCCCACCGTCGACGAGCAAGCACAGCACCTTCCTCCTCTTCCCCTACCCGTTTCCGCTTCTCGACTAGAGCGGTGCCTGTCGAATCAATTCCAGGATCACTATCACTATCCCCATCACCTTCACCAACAGCACCAGCACTGGTACCAGCTGTCGTATCACACACGCCAGCACCTCCATCACCAAAACGATCACGTTCATCAAGAACAGAAACGGGTACCAGACTGTTATCGTTACCAGGACTCGGATTTGGACTGGGAGGTTCCGACGCAAAAGGAAATCGTAGACGTTCAACGGTTTCCTCGGGTACTGGGACGGGTAGTATTTTTGCTCGTTCACCTTCACCTGCTGCTTCTGGTTCTGGTTTCGCTTCTGGTTCTTCTCCGCCTTCTTTACAGTTGCATTTATCGGGTCAACCAACGCATAACGTTAACAGAACAATCACGCCTTCGTATATTAGCCTGGATCCCGGTGCTCTTGGGGGGGTTGGGGAATCGCCTATGCCTGTTGCTTTTGGTGGTACTTCATCGGGGTTGGGGGCGGATGGGGTTGGTACGGGGTCAAGATCGAGGTCAAGATCGAGGTCAGGGAAGGGGTTAGGGTTGGCGGGGTTGTTGGCGCCAACGCATAAGTTGTTGAAAAAGTTGTCCAAGTTGGGATTGGGTATGTCTTCGAAAGAGGAGAGGGAGAAGCAGAAAGAGAAGGAGAAGAAGGAGAAGGAAAGAACAAGGGAAAAAGAAAAGGGAGCGGACATAGGGCTGCGACCTCAGGAACCTCAGCCTCGGTCCCAGTCGACTAGGCCCATTCTCCGGATTTACCCGCCTGACCATGGGGACGGTGTTGGCGACGATGAGAATTCGGTGCTTCGGGACCGGTATCACCGGCAGGGACAACGGACGGAAACGATCGTCAGCGGAGAACAACAGCCACATGTAAGGAAAAATCGTGGGGTCGCCGAGTCAAATCATCCTCCCGTCGTTGGATCCAACACGAACACGCGCATACACTCGAGGAACCGGTCCAAGTCTTCGCCTTTACCTCGATCACCAACGGAAGCTCATCAACCTTACCACGCCAACAATACCAACACCCAAATTTACACTCACCCCGGGTCCGATACACACGCACCACATGCTCATCACTCCCATTATGGTCACTCACCTGAACCTGAACTCGAATCCGCACGGCGATCAGGTTTACATTCCCACCCGCCCTCATCACACTCGCATCATTCACAATCACACTCTGCGCATCCGCACCTTCATCTTAACCTCAACTTGAACCCGACACGTTCGTATTCCCACTCGGTGTCGACGTACGCGTCCACGTCGACGGTTATAGCTACTGCGCCGAGTGTAGGGACGAATTCGAAACCGAGTCCATCGTCTGCCGGTGCTGGTAGTGGTGGTGGTGGTACACCCGCCGTTAATAAACCCAGTCCCGGGTTGGAAATTGAAGAAATGGATCGGGAAGATAAAGATGTGTACAACGACGAAGAAGAAGAAGAGGAAGATGAAAATTATAGGTATGGAAGGGGGAGAGGAGGGGGAAGTGCGGCTTATGGTTTACAACCCTCTTCCGCGACTTCTTCGATTGAGGGTGGTCATACCGTGGGGGGACGAAAATCGAAGAAGGAGAAGCATCCGTACGCTTATAATCAGCAAATGGTGGAAGACGTCACGGCGCTTCGTCAACATCCTTACGCGCGTGCGTTTTCTCCTGTTGTTTTTTCTCAGCGTGGGTCTGTGATGAGCGCCGATGATAACGGGTTCGTTGGGCTCGGACTCGGGATCGGGGCCGGGACCGGAACGGGAGTGGGAGTGGGAGTGGGAACGATGAGGAGGCCCGGATTGACGACGAGGCAGGATCAAGTCGGGCGGTTGTCGCCTATTCCTTCTGGCTTGAGTTTGCCTAGTGTGAGTGTTCCGAGTGTGGGTGCTGTTGGGGCTGGGGCTAGCGCTGCGAGTGGTGCGAGTCTGGTTGGTGGTGCTGTTGTGGGTGGTGGAGGCGATGCTTCTTGGGATAGAGGGACTCCAACGGCGATGTTCAGAAATTCAATGTCGACACCTGATTTGAGGTTCACTGGTGGTGTTGGGGCAGATGAGGAGTGGCAGCAGCGTGTGGATGATGGTGGTAGTGCGAAGATGAAGATGCGGGTTTGGCCCAGATTGGGAGGGACCCCTTCGCTCAAGGAAAGGGAGAAGGAGAAGGGGAGGAGGGAGAAGGAAAAGGAGAAAGAGAGGAGGTGGTTGAGCACCCAGAGTCCGATTTCGATTTTATTGCCAAGGCCGAGGTTTAGGGTCAGGACGTTGGAAAAGGGGGAGGCGCCGGCGGTGGCGGGGCAAGGGTTGGGGACTGTTGGGATGAGTGGCAAACACAGCTTGCAGCCCAGGTCGCGCTCTTTGATGGATCTGGTGGGTGGCGGCGGCGGTGGCGAGGAGAAGGCTGCCAAAGTGGGCCGTCCTCCACCCGAATTGCCTGTCAAACGGGATCCGGGGATGGTCGATGCGGCTACCAGTAACGAGAATCGGCCGAGTTATGCTCGGGATGACCTGTCGTTGCTCAGCCTGGACAAGTGAGTGTCTTCTCGAGATATTTTGTCGATTCTATGCTGATCGTTTCTGTTTAGGGTCCTGGAAGAGCGCAGCAGGCTTGATAAGGACCGCAAGATGTGGCAGGCTCAAGCTGCCAGGTCTCTAGGGAACAAACAATCCCGCGAGATGTCTCGCACGAGGGCCAAGTCACTCGGTCGAATGATGAATAGCAGTCAAGTCAAGGGGAATGTCGCACGGTCATATCGACAACAAAGCAATATCGATTATCTGGCTGCTCGAGCTTGTCTTGGGAATCAGGAATTTAGCCCGCTTATGGAGTACAGCGAGGGTGGGGCGTGGGTTTCCCAACAGTTGAATGAGAAGAGCGTCAAGCATGAGAGGCACGAGCGTAAGCCTTCTGCAAGCGGGAGTTCGGGCGTTGGGACGACGAGCGTGGGGCATCGTTCAGCCGCGCCGCATGGTAAACACCAGAGGAACGATTCATGGAGCCGTTCGGCGATTAGGTTGGCCCGTTCGTTGCCGCAGATGTGTGGGATCATGGTAGGCAGTGACGAGAAGCTGAAGAGTGGGGAAAGCTTAGAGGAAGCGTTGAAAAGGGAAGATGCCAAGGTCATCAAGCTCGCCGACCCTGCTGCTGCTGTGAGTGGCAAGGATCAGAGGGTGGACGGGGCTTCACCTGTTTCGTCTGCGGCAAGCGATGGTGCGGTTGGGATTGCCATTTCGACTCCGCCCGTTCCCGAGTTTCAAGAGCCCTCTTATGTACTTCCCGATCATCCCTACGCATTTAGCGCTGGCAGGCAGCACGACGCCGTCGGAGCCGACATGACGAGTCAAGCAGATGATCTGCTGATCCAGCTACCGGCCCACCCTTATGCGCAAGGTGGACTGTCGATGAGCAGTGGTAACCCGGAGTATGCGGGACGTCATCCCACATCATCCTCTACCCACCTTATGACAAGTCTCGGCTTATCGGAAGTCTCCGCAAGGCACCGGCTGCCACCGCAGTTAACTATCGGACAAAATCGTGGGATGGAGGACCAACAGAGTCAGCAGCGGGACCGATCGCACTCGTATCCGTTGCATGTCAAAGTCGACAGTCGAAATTCATATCAGGGTTTGAGGCCCTACGTGCGGGTGGATAGTAACGTTGCCCCACCTGAGAAGTTGTGGGTGACGTATTCGCCTGGGGTTGTGAGGGAGGTGTTGCACAGCGAAGTGTTCCAGTATTCTCCCCGCGAACTGGAACAAAGGAATCTCCCTGCATCATTAGCTGCGTTCAGTAAAGAAGGTGCTAGTCGACGGGATCCTTCGGATGACGTGTTTCTCAAGAAGTATAAGAGAATGTCGACAGTCTACCAAAATACGGCGGCTATGGCGGACGCGATGTATGATGCGTTTGATCAGAGAGCGAGTACTGTCCCGGAGCCTAGGTATAGTGCCAGGGTGGATGACGGTGAGATGGAGGTTGAAGACGCAATTCATGTTCAAGAGGACTCAATGGAACCTGAGTCACAACCGGAACAGGACTTTTCTCAAGATCTGACGAGTCAGGAGCGGTATGATTACCGACCACGCCGTTCCCGGACACCCGAACCTGTCCGCGTGCCAGGTTCGTCATCTTCAAGCAAAGGCTTGGCTGACACGTCGCCTATTGAGTATAATCCATCTGGCGCCTCTTCGGCCAATCGCTTTGCAAACACGTCCAAAGAAGCATCTACTTACTCTTCGCCTGTCACGCCTTCTGCTCCGCGCATCAGTAGCCCCAACAACCTCGAGCCATTCCACGACCTCTTCTACAAGCCGCCTTGCGACAGCGAAACCGATTCACTTTCTTCACCTCCGAATGACGAAACCCCTTCCTTTGAAAATGTACCTTGGGATGTTGGCAGCTCTAGCAGTCAAAGGACCGGCTTGTCCTCGTTGGTACGGCGGCTCGGAGATGAGTTGGAGCAGATGACAATAAACCGTCAGCGTTCCTCGAGCCAATATTCGCAGGACAGCGGCATGCCGGAAATTCCCCCTCGCACGAGTAGCTTGGCTAGGCCAGGAATGCAAAGTGGGCACATCAACTCCGATGTTGGCCCGTTGCACTTTCTATTTCAGAATTCGCCTCAGCAGGAATCTAGGAGGGCGCATCCTAGTCGATTTTCCCCTTTTGACCCTGCGAATACCATTCCTGAAGATGTAGAGCTTTCAGAAAATCCGTCGTCTGACGAAAAGCCCGAGGATGATACCAGTAAGTGATCGTACCTGAGTGCCTGCATGGAAATGATTAACATGGATTTAGTGCGATACCCAATTGTTACCATTGATCCTGCCTCGACGCCAATGTCCTCTCAATTGAATCATCCCCCTCAAAGACAGTCGCTCTTTGGATCTGAGACGAATGTCAGTGAAGAACATCTTCCCGCCGAACCACTCGGGTCATCGAGGGGTCTATCTCTCGATGTCCTGCGCTCCAGCCATCTCACTTCGTCTACGATTTCTTGTATGTCTGCCCTCTCTGAATTTCCTACTCCACCCGAAACGATCATGCACGAACAAATGACCATCTCCTCTTCTTACCTTGACGACGATACGATCCCTTGAAAAGATTTCTTTCATTGACCACGATAGTTGGTAACGTCCCTCCTTTAACGTTTATCAATTTCTTTATATTTCATATTTATTTGTGTTTGTCCAAGCTATTTATCTCATTGCAATACCTCTCGTTCGTTCATATCTCTCTGATTTGCACTGTCGTAGATATCGTTACATATACACTCTCTACTGTATCACTTTGATAGGTAACTTAGACTAAAACCGTTTGGTAATCTCTTCCGCACATGCGCACGTGTTCTTTTGCAAGATCGTTATAATTTAAATAATTATTTGATTACTTATGTAACAAGTCCCTTGTCGTTTGCGCTCATCGTACTGCCCCCTACAAAGCTTTTACATATCAACGAAAGCATTTGAAAAACAACTTTCCAATTCAGGATGAATGAGGATGGTGAGAACTTGTCAAGCGCCCAACGATGGATATATATGTATTGAAGAACCCATTGCCCAGACTACCAACTCCAGCCGCCGTAGCAACCTTCCTCCATAATGCCAATCCTAGAGGGAGCCACTTATGTCGAGATCGGCAACTCAACATTCCGAGAGATAGCTGGAGATGTGTACGATTTCCGTGGCGAGGACTCGAGTACGTTCAGCCGTGATAAGCACATGCGATGACACGAGGTTAACGGTTTCATTGTAGAAAAGAATCCAATCCAACAGCTTCATGAACTGTCTCTATCCGATGCAATCTACAACTTTACACCCACTAGTCGGGCCCCCATAGACACAGGCGGATGTTTGAGGGCAATACAAGATTGGATGGCAGAGAAGAGCGTGCCAATACTATTACTTTCCGGCCCCCAGGGTACCGGCAAGTCGACTTTTGCTCGCGCGATCGCTTACGCATGCGTGCATAAGGCCAATATTCCGGTCGTTAGTTTCTGCTTCACTCCCGACCATCCTCAACTGTCCGATCTGCATCGCGTTATCCCAACACTCGCTGTCCAATTGCATAAAATAAATCTGCGGGGTTTGAAAGAGACGATCGAGGTATCCATCAATGCCGATCCCTTCATATGGTCAAGACCGCTGAGCAAACAGTTCGTCGAACTCATTATCCGACCCATTCGCGCCTCCGTTAATAACGGCGCACATAACCACATGAACTTTGTCATTCTCTTAGACGGGATTGATGCCTGCAGAGACTACGGAGCGCTCAAACAATTCCTCTCGGATATCAAAGCCAATATCGCTGATGAGGTGTATTACGGCCGAATCAAGATCTTGTGTACCAGCAGAGACGTACCCGACGTCCATGCTGCATTCCGTTCCCTTATCAACTACTATCGGCATATCTCTACCCGACCTAGCGCTAAGAACAATGTACTGCAATACCTAAACGACGCTACTCAAGACCTTAGGCAAAGTACCCAATTCCCTTGGGATCCGATCAACAACTATATCGCGAATAAATCAGAAGGTAACCTTGAAATCGCGGCGGTCATCTTACAACGTATCAGAGCAACAAATATTCGTAACATCGGTGATATTCAGGCGATTATCGATCAAACTTCCGCACAACCTCCGAGCCCGTCCAATAGCTTCAGGGAACCCAGACGAAGAGACACTCGAAGTGTTAATGATACTTCGCCTCTTACCAATACATCCCCTCTCGATATCTTGCTAAAGATTCTCCAGAATAAAAAGGTGAGATGTGAACAGGATACCTCTTCACTTTAAACGCTGATCATTCTGTCGTAGCCCGACGAAGCCATGATAGCTGTAGTGTCTCCCGGCACGATTAACTTTATGGCTGACCTCTTGAGTACTAATGACTATGTGAAGATACCGTCGAAAATCACGAACCCTCAGGATTCTTCCAATCTCCTTGACTTCATTTTCTATGTAAGTCCCCGCTTGTAAGCAAGAGAGTCATGTTAAATTCGCCTTTCCGCAGCTTCTTGACAACAACCTGCTCTATGCGGAGACGTTGAGAGATGGAAATCGCAGAGCGAGGCGACTCATGCTCAAGCTCGGATTAGGGGCATATGCTATACCTCAATCCGTCTTAATTAATAAGGACGAGGTCCAGATGAATAGCAATATGCCTATGGAATATGGGGGATTTGCGAGTGTCCACGAGGGCTTCTATCGTGGTAATCGAGTCGCTATCAAGCGATTGCGTTGCCCTGTCGGTCATCAAGTAAGCACACATCATTAGTTGGAGCAATTATCCTATTTAATCCTTTTTAGAATTTCGACCAGAAGCCCTTCATCCGAGAAGTTCTTACGTGGAGAACCCTTTCTCATGACTACGTGTTGCCCTTCGTCGGGACTTACGAGGATTCCGGGTTCATACACCTAGTATCCCCATTCATGGAGAACGGAACGTTGGGCAACTGGAGAAATGAAAAGAATCCGAGCTCTTCTGAAGTTGAAATAATGGTATCGATCTCAACGATTTTCACTTTACATGATTGTTGATGTCTCATAGATCTTGCGGGTAGCCGAAGGTGTCCAATACTTGCATTACGAAGGCGTAATTCACTGCGATTTACGTGGCGTGAGTGTGCATGAATATCGTCCCTTCATACTTAACTAAACCGGCTATAGACTAATATTCTACTCGATTCTAATCTCCAAGTCAGGATCGCTGACTTTGGTTTATCTCGAGATTCAAACGCGACGGCGACCAATAATACAACGGCGTCTAAAAACTTTGCCGCTCCGGAATTGTTAGTTGATGAGGATGAAATTAGACACACAGAGAAGACGGATATCTATGCATTTGGATGTCTCTATTACGAGGTACGCAATCCAAGTGTGGAACCATAATCTCAGTGCTTATGTGTACAGATCCATTTCAATTTGTTGCCATTCGGAACTAATGCTTTTTACGCCGTTCAGCAGGTCAAGGAAGGGAGACGCCCGCCGCGGAAGCCTGATCCACCATTGGGAGACGAAGCATGGAATTTAATTGGAAGATGTTGGGATCAGGACCCCGGTAGACGACCCACCATGGACGAGGTCGCCGAAATTATGGTTTCTTGGCCGCGATAAAGTGATTAAATGTTGTACTACTGATTTTGCCAACGTGGCTTTGTATGTTAGTTGTTTCTCATTACTATTAGTTCACACGTACATTACTACACCATACACTACTATCCTACTAGACTGAAAGCGATAAAGCCAAAGGACATCACACCGACCTTATTTATTTATCTATTTAGTTCCCGCAACCTGAAAGGTGAAGGGTTTTAGGAAGCAGCCTCCGCCAGGCAAAAAGCATCGAGCACGTGCCCCCCCGTGATCTTTGTGACGTTCGTTCCAGGGACCAGGGACCAGTGCACCCGCCACAACACCGACACGCGTGAATTGGAGTTACCCGTACTAGCCGGTGCACGGGCTTTAGGAAGCAGTCCCCACCAAGCGAAGAGTTCGACGAGCTCTCTTACGCTCCCTTACGCGTCATCGTTGACTCCTTCCTTCTAGGGGAACAGCTCGCGGAGTCGAACCCACAGTATCTGCGTTATTTGCACACACTCCCAGTGATTTGGTGATCAAGGGACTGGATAGCATCGATGGCAAGGTGCCCGTCATGTTTACTATTGACGCGCTTGATGAATGTCCCGCAGAAGAGGCACGCATTCTTTTCCGTATACTACGGGAATTGCTCTCGAGCACAGAACTTCTCGTATACGCTGTCGCTCAAGTTGATTGTAAATGCTACTTAGGGTGGGACGAGGACGTGGGCCGAGTCGGATCCCGTTTGGTGGAGGAATTCGATTGGGTTAGGGTTGTTCATCGTGGTACGTCCTAGTACAATTTTCCGTTCGTGTCATTAAACAAACCAGGCTAAGAATTGTTTGCAATTGCTTCATCTTTGGTTGACGAAACGTGAGTTGGAGACGTGCCGCGTGAAAAGCAGAGGTTTCTCGGGGGTGCCGAAATTAAAACGGGCGCCCATTACGATCCTCGTCTTCTTCCGGACTACGGTGGCCATTGCTCAATCATAACCAGGCTAAACTGGTCCAAAGGAACATTGTCGACAAAGATGATAATCTGACGGTTCCGGTGAGGATCTCGTTGCGTACATATTCTATTCCTCAAAGTTACACACAGAAAAAGGTACTTATTCCGTTTCCGATGACCTGACGACCATTGATCCCTCTCAGATCTATCAGATTTACGCCGACAGAGTCAAAGTAATCATGCATGCGGAGGAACCGATCAATCGCCGTTCTATACGTGTCTCGATCGACGACTACACTAGTAACGAGGAATCCAACAGCGACAATGATTGCTTAAGAGCTTTTGCCACTGTCATGCCTGTCGCTGATGTACAAAATAATGCAGCGGTAAGGACATCTTGTCTAGCTCACCTGCTTTTGCTCATCATTCCTTTCGCAGTCGTCCGTGTCCTCTGCCTCTAGTAGCACTGCACCGGCATCCCCCATCAAACAGGCCAAGACCTCGGCAAAGAAAGCCGGGAAGAAACTTGATACGGATAACATGAGTCTCGTTTGACGTGGACACTCTTCGATTGTTTCTTTTCGCGCTACTGTGTAAAATAAAAATGGCGGTGGTCCATAATTCTATGGGCTGCCGTTTAGACTATACTGTGCTGACGTCGTGAGTTAGTTGTTGCGGGTTTTGCCGCGAAGGCGGGCGTAAAAGCCAAAGAACATCACACCGACCTTATTTATTTATCTATTTAGTTCCATACTTGCACTGCACAACAAGGGATATCTCTCGACAATATGCTCGTGACCCCGAGTCTGCTTCAAGACAAAGGACTTCAAAGGCTGTTGCGCAAACCAAACCAAACTTGCAAACACGGATCCTCAAATTAGCCCTCGAGTTACCCTCAGGGTACGTTTTAATGACGTCAGATTCAGGAGCCACCGTGCCAATATGGCCGTGTTTGCTCTGGATCCGAGACCAAATCAGCCCTAGAACAACGCTCCGCTCGATTCTGAATTTCAAGTCATCAAAATCGCCGACTTTGGTTTATCTATGGACTTGAACGCAACTGCAATCACTAATGAGATGTTCTACACACTTTGCCGCTCCAGAATTACTTAAAGTCGGCCGAGACTCGAGCAAGATAAGCTTAAACACACGGAGAAGACGGACATTTACATGCGTACAGATCCACTTTCCTTTGCTGCCATTCGAACATAATCCCTTTTATCGCTCAGCAGGTCAAGGATGGGGATTCTCCGCGTCGGTTCGACCCACGTTGGATGATAAAGCATGTGATTTGATTGAAAGATGTTGATACCTCGATCTAGATCCGGCCACCATTGAAGAGGTTGCAGAGACTTGGTCTTGATAAATTGTCAACTATTTTGTTGACAAACGACCTAAATAAATACACAGCGCTCAGCGGCAGGCTGTATTTCCATCAATCGCGATCAATAGGAGCACATTCAGGTCTATCGGTTCGGCACGTACTAGTCTCAGCAACTTCAGTCACAATTGCAAACTGAAATGTGACGTGTGACGTTACGCGTCATGTCAAAGTTTCATTCCAGTGATGCCACGATACTGCCACCGGGACTGCTAACCGATTTGCAACAGCTGCGATCGCGTGTCCCTCATGTATAAGAACGGAGACATTATGGTTCTTCAGAAAAGTAGCGGTCCATGTCCCATCTTGGAGGTCGCGTGCCTGTATTGTGGCAATATCAATGTATGCAAATACAGGTGTCCCTCACCCAATTGTAACTGTCAATGTTGCTTCCCGAGTTGATCCTAACATGCGTCAGGTGGCACAACAGAGCACCCACGCCAACCCCGCAGTGCTTATCTTCCCCGTTTACGCTCAACGGATTCGGCCGATGAAGTCCGTGATTTACTTGGTGCTTCGTGCGACGCAATATCCGGTCAGAAGATCAGAATGATGCAATGTCGGAGTAAACAAGTCCCGAGAGGTCTCGACGCGTATAACTCTCGAATCAGGGAGTTCCCAAGAAGCAATTATCTCTGTTACATTCCACCAACAGGCGCACGACTTCAGACTTGTGCCCTCCTGCACACTGATTCTTTGCTTTTATCTGACATAGGAGACGCGCGTTTCATTTTTTTCTATGACATTGAATACAACTATCTATTTATACCGAACTTTTCAAGTCGCCGGACTACAATCATTACTTTCAACAGTTAAGGATAATTTGCTGTAGATTGCTGTTGAAGGTATTGCAATTGCCTCATTAGGTCCTCCTAACCGGATACCACGTCTCGAGGTGAGGGCAGCCAACAGAACAGTCCTCAATTTGACGAGCGATTGAAATAGAACCAAACAACAACTGCTATTGAAACTAGCACCCTTTGAGCGAGCGCAATGCCATGGAGAAAGTAGATTCGTCGGACGAGTCCGGTCCTTCCCGATTATCAACTTAAGTTCTTGAAGTAATATAAACGGCGTGAAACAGTAAACCAATCCTCACAAAATTCCCTCCCCCCCTCCCCCTCGTTGAGCCCCCGCTGCAACGATCACCTGGGAGCTTTAATACCTACCTGCTTTCCTTCGACACGCGAGCACTGCATGCAAAAGCAAAGCCTTGAAGTCCCTCCTGATATCTCTGGAGTCACCGACTAGCATTTCTCTCCATCCACCATCAAACGTCCGCCTATTAACCAATCACGCGTAGTAGGCCATCTATCCCCCCGCATCGTTCAACTTATCAGTCGCCAACGTTGTTTCCAGCATCCCCTTCACCCATTTTAAATTTAGTCGGATTCTAAGTCCACCATCACACACGTCGTCTACTACTACTAGCCCGCCGCCACGGCTGATGTCCCCCAACACTTACAACTCGAGCTCGAGGTCTCTGTTACCTCGCGTTCCTACAGGGCGTTCTTCACCTAAGATGCCTCCCGATGCCACGCTACGTAACCAGCCTGGAAGTGGCGATATTTCTCCCACTCCCGGACACCGTGACGGAGGAGAGATGGTTCATTCGTTGGATCATAATCCAAGCGTTCTGAGACCCGTAGCTGACGCAAGGATGATCCGGGGTCAGGTCCACGCTGAGCTTGCGGGGAAAGAGGATGCACGTGTGGAGATGTGTACTAATGACCATCGTGTAACATTGATGCATCCCCACATTGCGATTTGTCAGTCCTTGGATGGCCAGAGAAACGGGGTGCAAGGTACCGTTGTACAAAGGGGGGTGGTCGATTCCATTCCGGCTCGGACTCCCACGTCTAGACCTCCTGCAGCTCGCCATTTGCCTCCAAATGGGGAACTTCCCCGTAGGGCCCTTAGTCAGACTGGTCTGGGTCACTCCATTCCATCATCAGCTGAGCATGAAGAATTGTCTTTCATACGCGCGTCTAAGGAGGAAGCGAGCTCCCAATCACGTACACCTAGTCGCCAATCTACTGGCGATGCTCGGGATCAAGCGATCAAGATCGACAATAGACGCTTGCCACGACTTTTAAGCACCGGGAAACACTCAATTCAACCTCATCTCTCGGCTCTGCTTGATATCTTATGCGTGAGGATGAAGGTAAGTGCGCTCTAAATCGAACGACCTTTTAATCAAAACTCTTCCAGCGCAACGATGTGCCCTCGCTCGTGAATACGGCTGCGACAAACCACCTGATTACTATCCTAGGCGCGGAAGATTATGGAAGCGCTCCCGCTCTAATTACCAGAAATCGCGATGCCGTCAATTTGCTCGAGTTTCTCATGCATGTCAGTGCTGCCTTTTCGTTTCCTCTTGAACGTTGATCCGAACAGCCCTTTTTTTCAGATCTGGCACAGAGACCTACTAAGACGAATGAATCTGCAAGACGCGGACCGCAGAATGCGATGTCTTATTGTCGAGCTTTCTGCAACCGTAGAGGTGATCCCAGAGTCGGTCTTCGTTGATTTTCGCGATGTGCAACAAGTAGAGTCAAGTACGTTTGCCTCCGGGAGGTCTGCCGATGTGTATCACGGTCTGTATCACGGAAAGCGGGTTGCTTTAAGGCGGTCTCGCACTACTGGTCTGAGTGAGGTGAGAGCAAAAAAATCGTCGTCGTAATCTGCTAAGACCTTCTTCAGGACATGTGCCGAGAGACATTAATATGGTGGACACTCAAACACCAGAACGTCTTGCCCTGTTTGGGCGTGTATTTCACCAGTTGGCCCGGACAGCTGACAAGCGTGTCACCATTCATGGAGAATGGAACCTTGTGGGACTGGAGAACCAAGGCTATGCGATTTGCTGGTGATATCGAACGGCTGGTAATGTTCATAAAGCAGCTAACTGAGGTGTAACTAATCGCTTCATCTAGATACTAGGGGTGGCCGAAGGTCTACAGTATCTACACGATGAGGGCGTCATTCATGGCGACCTGCATGGGGTGGGTCGTTTTTCTACCCCTGCACGTAAGTAGACTGAGCACGTCATTCTTTGCAGGATAACGTGCTCCTCGATTCCAATGGGCAACCCAAAATATCTGATTACGGTTTGGCACGGCACTCCGATTCTGTGCACACTGGAATCTCAGGATTGGCTTATGCTTTTGCGGCTCCTGAGTTAATCCAGGACGACGATAGTTTCGCCATTCGAACAGAGAAGACCGATATCTTCTCGTTTGGCCGCCTTTACTATCAGGTACGATGCATTCCTTGCCCCAGACCCTGGATCCTCAATCGAGTTTTCCTATCTATTGCTTAGATTCACTATGGGCGGAGGCCATTTGATGGGAAAGGTCAGTATTCTATCTCACATAAGGTGAAGAAGGGGATCCGCCCCAAGAAGATGGCAGAGCCGATTTTGAGCGACCGAGCTTGGGTGTTGATGTCACAGTGTTGGCAGACTAATCCGACTAGGCGCCCAACGATGTCAATCATCGTTAAGACGATGCAGTCGTGGCCGTGGCCTCTCGCTTAGAGCGCGATAACAATACCCCCTTTTTTTATGCATAAACACTAATACTCATTCCAACTTTAAGAAACGCGAATAATCTGATCCTGGTCAATGTTGCATAACTGAAACAACTCGGAACTAATCAAATCATTGCTGAATGTATTTACTACATATACCCAATAACAATGTGCTGTCAACATCCTTCTGACCCTTTGTGCATGTCATCCCTTGTGCACTTGGATATTTGTCGGTTTCCGTTATAAACATGCCAATGCTACTCCCCAGCGATTTCGAATACGAACACACTAAGATGTTTGATGGGATTCGTTGCCCTTTGTTTCAAAGATACATTTACAAAGTATGAGATCCTCTGATCATGACACTCGAAAAAGTGCGACCGGACAAAACAAGCGCTAGGGAGAAGACATGCAGAGAACATAAAAGAAATCTGCCCGACGTGAGCCCGGCACCTTCTGACGATCAGGAGACATCTTCTAGTAGATCACCGTCGCTGAATGCCAGACAGTCGTACAAGTGAAGTCGTATGAATACTCTATGCAGCTTGTGTCCGATGATTGGTATCGTTACACCGTGAATATAGTACGATTGTTCTGGAATGTTACTGTTAGCGAATAATGCCCAAGACAAGCAAGAAATTATGGAGATGGGTACCTTTAGAGAAATTAAAACGTCGTCCTCGGCGCGAGCACAGCGCATTCCAACATCAGAAGTTGTCTTCTTCCAACAGACTATCGTCGTCCCATTCCGACTCGCAGTCAGAACTCTTGCGTCTCCACGAAATCATAATATCCACAACGTCATCAATGGAAGGTCGTTTAATGGGATTTTGATCCCAACACCTTTCAATTAAATTCCATGCTTCATCTTCCAATGGTGGATTGGGCTTCCGCGGCGGGTGCTTCCCTTCCTTGACCTGCTGAACGGCGTAAAAAGTATTAGTCCCGAATGGCAACGAATTGAAATGGATCTGTACAATGATAAGCACTGTGATTGTGGTTCCACATTTGGACCACGTACCTCGTAATAGAGACATCCAAAGGCATAGATATCCGTCTTCTTTGTGTGTCTAATTTTATCCTCATCAACTAACAATTCCGGAGCGGCGAAGTGCTTAGACTCGACGGTTGCCGGCGCGTTTGAATCTCGAGATAAACCAAAGTCGGCAATCCTGACTCGGAGATTAGAATCGAGCAGGACATGGACCTATAGCAGGTTTAGTTAAGTTTGAAGGGACGACACTCGTGTACACTCACGCCACGTAAATCACAATGAATTACGCCTTCGTAATGCATGTATTGGACACCTTCGGCTACCCGCAAGATCTATCATGATTCATGAAACGTCAACGATCATGTAAAGTGATGATCACTGAGATCGATACCATTATTTCGACTTCGGAAGCGCTAGGATTCTTTTCATTTCTCCAGTTATGCAACGTTTCGTTCTCCATTAACGGGGACACTAGGTGTATGAACCCGGAATCCCCGTAAGTCCCGATGAAGGGCAACACGTAGTCATGAGAAAGAGTTCTCCACATAAGAACTTCTCGGATGACGGGCTCCTGGTCGAAATACTAAAAGGATTGAATAGGATAATTGCTCCAACTAACGATGTGTGCTTACATGGTGACTGATGGGGCAACGCAATCGCTTGACAGCGATTCGATTACCACGATAGGAGCCCTCGTGGACACTCGCATATCCTCCATATTCCATAGGCAAATTGCTATTTATCTGGACCTCGTTCTTATTAATTAAGACGGATTGAGGTATAACATGTGCCCCTAATCCAAGCTTGAGCATGAGGCGCCTCGCTCTATAATTACCTTCTCGAGACGTCGTTACGCGAAGCAAGTTATGGTCCAAAAGCTGAAAAAATGTTAGTTTGACGGGCTGTAAAGCATAAAAACTCACGTAGACAATCAACTCGATTAGACTCGAAGCATCCATTTTGTTATTCACTTTCGATGGTATCTTCGCATAGTCATGCATGCTCAGTAGATAATTCATGAAGTCAACGGTGCTGAGAGGAACAACGGTCATCACATGTTCACCAGGCTACGAAATATGCTCAGCACCAGAGAAGGAAGAAGATGAAGTCAGTATCATACCCCTTTCTCCTGGAGAACCTTTAGCAATGCAGCTAGAGACGCATCAGAGTTTGATGTACTTGGGTAGCGTGCAGTAACTGCATTTATAAGCTTTCCAATTGTATGACGATCAATGTTTCGGGCATCCAAGGATCGTGGAGGTCGGAACGCGTCCCCTGAGGCGACAGACGTGGTAGGGCAATGATAATTATTGACGATCTGTGAAATCGGAATTATTGACAAATCTTGCACAACTTGGATACCTAAGCACAATAACCTCTGTAAATTGGCTACCGGTCACAAAGACGCTGTGTGCCCCATGGAAAAGGCCGCCCTGAAGATCTCCTGACATGCCATTTACGGCCTAACAGAAAGAGGTGGAGACATCTATGTGTACAATGAAGTCATCAGCATCTTGCTTACTGTGCTGGCCGCTGTAGTACGCGGCATGTTTGGAAGTTGACTGTAATACTTGTTAAATCGTAGGTTTGAGGTAAGCAATCATGGTGCTGACCTGCCCATGTTGCTGACATTATTCCTATCACTCTCGCAAAGATCAGACATTGATAGTGCACGCTTGCGAGAGGTTGTCGAGGATGAGGGCTCCATGGTGATGGCGAGAGCGAAAGATGAAGGGAAGGCGCCTCATCATGGCGCTAGCGTCCGTGTCCGAGTCACAGCCTCACCTAAGGCTGTGCTCCTCGTCAGTTTTTCCCTCTACACGACATTATTCTGCGAAAGGGATGAGTTAGACTGTTAGAGGTTCTGTTCAAACCAAGGTAAAATAGGATACCGATTGGGAATTTCACTGCGCCGCTTTGCTCCTCATCTCGTCATCTCTCTCGCCGCCATACCGTCCCTGTCAATTCCCACCTCTCCATCCTGCTCATAGAAGCAGACTTTTCTCTGAATCACCGGCATACTGAAGAGGATGACGCGATCGGGATAGAGTCTGTGCGTGCCGGTAAGGGACGGTCAACACAGGTACATCCCCAACGGGCTCGTTCCTTGCACTGATGGACACCACCGGTTCCCCCATGTAAGGTACCAGGGTACTCCAGCCCATACGGAATCCGCGCCCACCGGCGTCTCGCTCATCCGGCAATGGTAACCCTGGATCTGCGGTGGGTCCATGAATGACCTGGCCACATTGATCATCGATCACCAGTGAGCGCTGTTCGCGTCATATTCGAAATCAATATTCGCCTGAGGTGGCAAGTATGGAGGTGGAAGATGGAGTAAGTGTCGGTGTTTGACATTGCTGGATGTATTGGATGAAATTGAAAATTTGATAGGCTTGGCAACCGACGCGTGACGGCGGCACCACCGCGCTCATTATTTGAAAATTCATTAATCATTGGAGAACTTCAAAAAAAAGCACGCTCTAACCTATCTCATTCCTGGTAAATATGTAAACGATCCAATCCTGGAATACGTATAAAAGCTTTGAAAAATGCACTCAGTAAACAACTCAGAACTATCTTACGGAACTATATGTTAGTATTATTGCTTTGAAAACGCTAATAGAATGGTTATTCTGGCATCAGGCCAAGCGGGAAATCTTTGAAATGATGAAAACAAATCATAATATGTCCACGGAAGGTTGTCTAGTAGGATCTTGGTTCCAGTATCTTTCGATCAAGTCCCATGTTTCGCCACTTAACGGTGGATCAGTGAGCCCATCGAGGACGTTTTCCCAGCTTGACCTCAATGACTTGGACGTAAGAGAATTTATCAAAATAGGCCTCCATGGATGCTTTGAGGATCCCAATTTCACGATTTGATGACTTTTCCAATGGAGGTTAAATACCCGTATCTAGCAATGAGCGCATCCATGGTAGAACTGCATTTAAAAGCTTTACAATTGTATGATGGTCAATGTTTCGGCCATGCGAGGTTCCTAACTTTCGTAATCCGCCCGCTGGGACGGCAGATATGGTAGGGGAATGATAATTATTGACTATCTGCAGCATCGGAGTTATTAAATAACACATCTCACACAAAGGATGGATAACCTCTGTAAATTGGCTAGCAGTCACAGCGACGTTGTGAAAAAGACTATTCAGAAGATCTCCTGACATATTTGTTACAGCGAGGTCGACATATACAAAATTGGCAATCCTCGTACTCACTGTGGCAGTCATCCACACTAATCTTCTTAGTTTTCTTCTTGTCACACTCGCAAACATCAGACTTTGATGGTGCATGCTTGCGAGCAGTTGTCGAGGATGAAGGATCCACAATGATAGCGGGTGTGGAAGATGACGGGAAGGCATGACGGTCTGAGCGCTAGTTCTCGTTAGTCACTGGTCAAGGCTGTGTGCTCTCGGCCTCTGCTCTCCTTATCGACATTGTCCTGCAGAAGAGACGGGTTGCAGCGTTAATGGTTTGCTTCAACTCTCTAAGGTAAAAAGGCGTACCGCATGCCATCTCGTCTACTCGTCCCTATTGTCGCTAGAACCCAAGCACCCTGTCAATTCCCAGTCTTCCACTGAATCTCACTCATAGAAGCAGGTTTTTCTCCGAATGCACCACGGGCATACTGAGAGGAAGGTTCCCGGCACGAATGGGATAGGGTATGTGCGGTAACGGACGCCGGTTAACCTTGCAGGTACATCCCCGACCGGCTCTTTCCTTCGTATTGATGCGCTGATGGACATCACTGGTTCCCCTATGCAAGATAGCAAGGTTTATCGACCGATACGGAGTCTGCGCCCACTGGCGGCTCGCCCATCCGGTAATAGCAACTCCGGATCTGCGGTGGGTCCACGAATGACCCTGCTTCAATGATCACCGGTGGGCGCCGTCCAATTGCGTCATGTTCGGAATTCAGTATTCGCCAGAGGCGGCAAGTATGTATGGAGGCGGAAGATGGAGACGGTGTTTGACGTGGCTGGATTTATTTTGATGAAAATTTGTTGGCAGGCGCGCGACGCGCGTGACGACGGCACCGCAGCGCTCGTCATTTGGATGAAAAAAGTAAATATTGCACGCTCTGGATCTCGTTCTCGGTATACAGCGTCCGAGCTCTCTCAGCGAAGATTGTCGGGTGAGAAACTGAAAGGCCAATATATCTCACCAAACATACTCATTTTCCCTGTTTCTAGAGGTGCCTTCGTACGGTGTTAAGTCATCATACATAACAAGCCAGGTTGCTCTCCTCGTCTAGCTGAGACTAGCTCCGCTCGTATATCTCCAACCGTTCTCAATACCCAGGCTTACACAATGCAAACCAGCCTCCCAGATCTCCCTTTTACGAACTATAGAGACGCAGAACTTCGTGCAAATGCTCCCCACAGTACTTCCAAATCAACTCCGCGAAAGTATTCTAGGACCGACCTTCAGACGCTCATGCCTTGGGACTCCTTCCCTGATGACATTGACCAAGTCATCCAATCTGCAATCAACCATGCCAATTTACCTCTTACTCCATTCATCCTCAATATCCCAACAATGTCAAGATTCGTGGAAAACGAACAAAAGCTTCATACTCACGCAACAGTCGCATTACACGAGGGGGTCGAACGGGTCTTGCAGATGTTTGGGGTGAATGGATGGTTCGCCCTGCCAGGCGGCGGGAATGCTGCGATTATAGGAGATCCGGATTTCTCGTGGGTCATGGACGGTCCTCCGGGTCAGGCTGCACAGCTGCACCCGAAACTTGTCGTATGGTGCCTCTGTCACCACATGTGTATTCGCTAAATCTCGCTGATGTAGATTGAGTACAAAACCTGGTGGTCTGTGGATCTGGTGATGGAGAATCTTCTCGATGCCTTCGATGGCACTCGTCATGACACCCCCAGTACACGATCCTTACACGCTCTCGAACAAACTTACGGATATATGACTTTTAACAATAACAAGTTTGGTATCCTTAGCAATTGGAAGCGTGCGTTGTTCCTGCGCCGTGCCGAAACGCAAGATCGCAAGACCCTTGAATATTACCTCGTCGAACTGGATGGACCTCTCTCGATGTTGAAAGCGTGGGTCGGCATGATATTGCTTGCAAGGGACAACTGGTTCTATGCATCCCCCACCCCATCCCGCCCCCCCACGGATCGGCATTTCAGAGCCTCGAAGGCTCCCCGCAAGGAAAGGAGGGCAGCTGTTGCCAACGCTGAAGGATATCATATGCAGCCTGTCAATAGTACCTACCAGTGCCTCCCTATAGACTTTCGCCTATGTCACTTTGACATCAGCACCGCTCGCCGTGGATCGAGCGGTTGCACAGTAAGAGCGCAACTTCTACCACGATCTGCCGGGGGAAATATTACCCAAGTTGTCTGCAAAGTTGTCGATATCACGCGCTATCCCGAAGTACCAAATCCTCTAGAAGATGAAGCCCGTGCCTACGCCGCTCTACAAGACCTCCAAGGCGATGTGATCCCCATCCTGCGCGGCTTCTACGAAGTTTGGAAGATTCTGCGTTTCCTTGCTTTAGAACCTGTCGGAGATGCCATTTCCGAGGACGAACCCATTGACCACGCCCTTCGTATGAAGATGAGGACGGCTTTACAACGCGTTCACGATGCTGGATTTATCCACGGCGATATTGCACGTCGTAATTTTTGCAGGACAGAAAACAACGATGTCTTCTTGGTGGACTTGGAGGGATCTCAACTTTCCGTGAACCCAGCTGATTTCATTGATGAAATGAATCAAGTAGATGAATTGTAGATTCTACTTGTACTCCAAAATTTGACTGTTTGCAACCGTGACCAAACATGACAGTGAACGCTCCTGTTCACGAGTGATCCCCAGTCAAAGGTCTGTCTCCCCGAGATCGCCAGAATTAGTCTGAGGCAGCTAACATCTGCTCTGCAAGGCTCATCATTGCGAAAAAAGTAAGTATTGTGCGCTCTGGATTTCGTTCTCGATATACAGCATCTCAGCGAAGATTGTCAGGTGAGAAACTGAAAGGCCAGCATATCTCACCGCACATACTCATTTTCCCTGTTTCTAGTGCTTCGAACTGGAACATCCTGAAATCAACATCCGGACGACTTGAAAAGGTGCACCTGGGTGAACGCGAACTTGTAGCGCAATATTGTAATTATCATATGATTATCGTCGATGTCGATCGAGTCAGCGACCCTAATCTCCATCTGATCAATTTTGTTTGGTGCAGTGGTGTTGTGTAGATCGTGTTCCGCCGCCGGTAACTTTTTATTACCCAGCTGATATATTACAATGAACGCCATGATGCGCCTCTCCTACGATTCTGGAATAGCTTTATCCGTTACACTTTAGCTATATGAGCACTAGGGGCGGTCTGGCTGCAAATAGAAGCAGAGCTACGCGTCCGGTATTTGGCCTCAACGTTCTCATGTTCCTTACTTTCCGCTGATGCGTTTTCTCCCGCAGAGTTCCCACAAGACAATTACGATTGTCCTTAATCGTCATTGACTTTCTTGCGTCTCCTAATATATCTATTTCATGTCTTATATTGCCTTTATGGTACCTGGTATAGGAAGTTCAATGTTATCTTTAGCCCCATCATAGTATCAACAATGGCAGTGTCCCGGTACGTTACCCAACTGATAGATTGTAAAACAGGGAATGGCGAGTGACCGTGCTCGCCATTCTAGCGTGCTAGCCACATGGATATCCAGGGCCTACTACATATTAGTGCCTCGCCACCGGCAGAATGTATCACCGTCATGATGGTCTAGACCGTATTCAGGGCAATTGTTAACAATAGAAGCAGTCCAACGGAACCGCCAATACTGAACCGGTGTTCGTTCAAACTTGAATCAGTGGCAACGCCGCGGAAAACGCATGGCCCGAAAGGTCTCTGCACCCCAGTTTAAACATGATATCGGAAATGACGCTTGGCATGTTTGATGATAACGGAAAGACCTGTGACTTTTACGACATAACACCACTTAGGCAATGTTGGAAGACATCAGTGTCTGAACGGAATTCGATCATCAGAATCAGAGGAACAACTTAGTAACCACATGGCAGGGCGCTTACCCCGATAATCAACGTCGAACGAAGCTAAAGCCACCAATTCATTGGGATATCCGGGATGGAGAAGGTCCGGGTCTCCTTCCGCAATTGAACAGTGATAGGTATTCGTCTGTCGCGTATCCGCAGCAGGTACACATAATAATCATTACGCGCCCATAACATGAAGGTGTGAGCGTGAGCGAGTCTTTCTTCAGTCTTCAAAAGGATAGACAATCTTTAATGTCCTGTCGGTCCTATGTCCGTAGATGAGTTATATGAAAGATAAATGAAAAGAGCGCTCATTCATATCCTTCGAGGCCCTCGCCCCAACGGTTCTTCAAGTTTCATCGATTCGATTTCCTAGATCCATGACCGTGAGACGAGGTATCAGAAAGAGCCATAGCTGGGCTGATGGGTTACGAGACTATGCGCATAAGGTTTGCGAAAGATACTTACTTTCTCATGCGACATGGGTGCGGGCGGATCCAGGCTGCCGGAGCCAGCCTTCCATTCTTGCAATAGGTTAGAGCGCAGATAACTTGACTATCCAGAATTTAGAATTTCAACCGTCATTCAGTTCTCCTTACGGCCCTCGAGTATCTAGATGGTGGAGCAGGAGATACTCCGTCGCTTAACTTGCTCAAGATCTTCGCGGCCTGGATATACGTGTTTTCGGGGATGTTGGTCTCATCAGAAATCAGATGTCAGGGTGTGTCGTGCTGTAATCGTTCGGAGAGTTATGTATTGAGTTCTGCAGTTTGAAGAGATAGACAGTTCGCTTGCAGCG
Source organism: Amanita rubescens (assembly GCA_015039365.1). Taxonomy (NCBI): domain Eukaryota; kingdom Fungi; phylum Basidiomycota; class Agaricomycetes; order Agaricales; family Amanitaceae; genus Amanita; species Amanita rubescens. The sequence goes on from WION01000007.1 coordinate 96,341, forward strand.
GTTGCATCGGAGCGGTCACGCGAGATCGTATATATTAAAAGTCACGTGCCACCCGGCCCTAAAGTTGCACAACCGCGTCTCCCGACTTGACGACAAAGTTGCCTTGGAGACTACGTATCACAACCGATGTTTTTATTGTGCTCTTTATTCTTCAATTGGTGAATGTCTTTGCCAGCCAGGGCTTCCATCGCAACGCCATCGATCTCCAGGAAATGAAGTCCTGATGAGGCTAGAGTTATTCATTACAGGTGGCGAGTGTGGTCCGAACCAGCTCCTGGTTACACGAATTGGAACACAATAACGCCGTTAAGCACCGCAATTAGGTCTTGTGAGTGCAAAAGACTCGATTTAGCAGCTCATAAACTATCCTTGTCCTTACCAAAATCGTACAGAGAGCTTCCGGCTTGCCGAGTGCACTGGTCACTAAGAAACGTGTGTAAACGTGCAATAGCTTGTTAAGAAACAAGGATGACTATTTCCTGTGCATTCGATGCCATTGTTCTACATGAATGTGGTAAGACGATAAAATAGGTTCACGAAAAATCCCTTTTTGTTTCATTTTTGCGGCAACACGTCGGTGTCACGCAATAATTGTGGGCACCGCATTATTAAATTCGAAAGGGGCAAATATGCTCGAGGTAATGCCGCTGAACGGTTATTTTTGATTACAAGGAAACCAGAGGTGAAGAACACCTTCTTGCAGGATAAGCCGGTTAACCTTGCTCTAATCCTGGAAGAAGGCCTTCTGAAGCACGGTAAAGGCGTGTTGCATATATAAAGCATCCCTATTTGTGCCGCTAAAGCTCTCCGCACTCTCTTTCGCTCTGCTACCTTGCCGCTCAGTACCCGGTCTGACTTGTATCTGTCCCAACTTGTGGCATCAAGAAACGGAAATAATCCGGTGATGGACTGATTCCCTTCCTATTCGGACTTGGACTGCACCGCTGGCATTGCTCCTTGCATCGCTTTCATGTCATTCTCCTCCGCTCATAATCGGGCTTGCCAGCGATAACATATCACAAACACTAACTTCCTTTTTTGATTCTCACCACGATAGCCAGATATGATCAACCGAAACCGAACATGGTAACTTAAAGGGAAAGGTCGTATAATCGTTGGTTACCGGCACCGAAACTGCCATCCACTTATTCCCCAAAGTCGACGATACCTAATCTGTCCAAATCCACGACCCAAACCAACCTTGAGCGCTCTCCCAACTCGAAAAGTAAGTACAGGTTCAAACATACGGACGGAGAGAGAACATTCCTCACATCAATTTCACAGGAACTCGGAAATTGAGATCACCGAAAGACATTCGAGACCTACCTTTTCCCAAGCCCCACCGATACTGTGACTCGCTCGCTAGCTAGCGTGGGCATCTTCAATTCAAGCTTTCCCCCGGTGCGAAGATCATGGCCATCCCCGAATCGAGTCTACTACATTGACATCCCCGAACCCTAAACCCACGCACTTGCTCAGGAGTTCACACACGCGAGGGCCATCACCGTTTCCAAAGAGTTCCATGCACCTAACCCATGGCTTCGCCCGCACATCCGCATTAATATCAATAAAGGGTAAGATAACCTCTTTTCCCGAGAACTGAGTCCGACTCGAGCCGTGGTAAACAACGGAGAACAATGACTTTCAATGAACTACTTACTAACGAACTAACGATGTCGTAAAAGTTTTCCGGGTCGCCCATGCGCTACCCGACATAGTGGTGAACGACCAAGCGAGCAGGTTTCCCGTCGAAATTTCGAATGTATTATGTGTCATGGAATTACATCACTCCAACCCCCGTGTTCCTCCGTCCTTTTCGTCATGGGTAAAGCAGCGGATTTGGTCAATTCCGACGATAAGGTCCCCAAGTCAGGTCCCAAAGGTCCACATACACACAGACATCACCCAGCGCCTCAGGCCCACGCTTACGCTTATACAGTGCTAACTTACCCGCCCGCACGAGATCTCAAACTCGCCCGTGTTTCTCATGTCGTCCCAAAATGGCAAATCTTATCCTCAACGCCGCAATAACGCCTCCAGTTTTTCTGATTGGACTCTTTGCGGAATTAGGTTATATTACTCAATCTCATTTCATCATCAGTTCATCATCTTTTCCCGCCTTATTGTTCTCTTGCGATTGCTTCTTTTCCTGAACGAATCTAAAGAGACTATGGCTCACTCGGCACGGCACGAACATTATACACACGCAACACACACACACACTTTATTTATTCACAGCCCCGTTCGCGGATATGGTCAGAATCAAAAAAGAAAGATCCAATAAGCAAGTGGGTGGGTATGTATGTACACAAGCACACGAGCGTTAGTAGCAATAAGTTGACCGGTGATCGAGTGGGGCGGACGATGGAAGAAATAATAAGACACGGGGGAGGGAGGAGGGGGGTATGGGTATATGCGAGAGTTCATGATGGTATGTATGGATATGAGTATATGAACAGTTCGTGAGGGGGAATCAATAGGTACGTCGTGAAAGATCAAGTTCGGCCGTGATGAACGTGAGGATGGATGTTGAGACGGACCGCCATCAAGACGTGTTCAACTCGGATGCGGACTGGTATGCGGTAGAGGAAGAGTAGGGGGCCTAGGTGTACAGATGAAGGGAAGCAGTTGAACAGAAATATACAAGTGGGCTTCCACGAACGCGACCAGGGGGGTAAAGAGAACAGAAAACATATATAAAGATACCTGATCGATTCGAAAGAATGTGATGACGTGCGGGGGACTATGCAAAAGAAAAGTCTTGGGGATCTCATATCCATACAGAGAGGTATACCAAGATAATCCGGATGCTTGACGCACAGCGCCGCGCGTTCCGACACTCAGAATCCGTGTCCTGCCATCATTTCTTCAAACATGAGGATATTGTTCATGTGTCGAACGTCGTTCTCGAAGTGTTGTTGTCCTTCTAGTGCCTGCGTAAAGTCCTGTCCAAAGACGAGCCCGGGAGCGGTGTTGAAACCGACGTCGTCGGAACATTTCGGTAGTTCGAGCTCGATTGGTGGGATAGCGCGCAAGTCAAAGTCGTCGTTGGTCAACAGGGTATCGCCGCTCGAGGCCCAGAGGCTATCAGACTCCCATCCAAAGTTCGCGAGGTCCGGCTGCTGCGTGAACTGGAAGGTCAGGTTGTGATCAGACGATTGACACGCCTCGAGTGATGGTTGATGCTCGCAGGTGGAAGGCATCGTCAGCTGGGCGAAAGAAGTTGGCGAGGAGAGCCGACGTAGGCGAGAACGGCGTCGAGTCTGGTGATGATGGACTTGTTGAAGGTATCGTCGATGCAGGAGACACTAAAGAGCTGGGAAGCAAAAAGTTGTCTTGCGGCATGGTCAACACATGTAGCTGCGGCTGTTCGGCAGCACGTAAACTCGGCTGGTCAGGTATGTTGTACAAATTGCATAAGTAATCATTCGTCTGTACTGATCAATCAATCATCATGTCATTGTAACAAACACGCGTAGCTTACCGAGAGTGCGTCAAATTGACTCGTCTGATTGAAGGGCTGAGGTGGCACCAAGAGGCTTTCGTTGGGTATACATGCCGATAAATCCTCGATCCCTGTTTGTGATGGTCGGCGGCTGATCATGGGAAGAAGAGACGGCGATGCCGGGCATGATGGGGTCATGTGGTAGACATTGGGTATCTGGATGGCCTGGTGGTATGGAGGGGGTGTCGGTGCAGATGCGGATCGACCGTGATGTCGAGGAAGAGCCATAGGGTACGACAAAGGATAGGCTTTCGTTGTCGGTCTCGTGTTCGTTCTCATGACGGCGACTCTTGAGTGACTTCTTTGGTTTTGGCTTGTCCTTGGAACGTTGAGGCCTGTAAACGTAGTTGGGGTACATCTGCTCGTGCTCCTTCTTCTTTTCCTTGGCCAAATGCTCCCAATACTGCCTTTCCTCCGGGGACAGGCTCTTCCACTGCTGGCTGATAGTTTTCGAGAGGTCCGCCTGGCGTTGCTTTTTGACAGGGGATTCTAAAGCGCCCTCCTCCTGCTGGCGGTCCTCGCAGCATTTGCGGCGGAATAAGATGAAGGCATTCTCCGGTCTCTTGATATAGTCCTCATCTCCCTTTTTGGGCCGACGCTCAACGTCAGTCGAAGAAGACTTTCGACGCTTGTGTAGGTGTGCTTGTGATGATAAAGGGGAAGAAGGTCGTAAAGACTGATCGGGGGATAAAGTGCGTGGCATTTGCGATATATTACATTGTAAAGGGAGCGAACGGAGGTCGGGTTCAAAGGGTGAGTGCGAAGGTGAAGAGTAGGGACTGTCCTGAGCAGTAGGGAATGTGAAGGCGCGAGGAGTTGGAGAGATGATGGCGAAGGTAGGAGGTTGGGGCACGTCCGTGGCCACTTCAAGTGCTGTGTGTGAGAGATTAGCTGTGGGTTGTTGGATGGAACGATGAAGAGACTTACATCTGGACTGGATATCGCGTGTTCTTAGAGCGGGCATGATGTGTCTTGATACAAAGGTAGAGAGTCAGTGAACAAAGGCAATCGTTAGGGGAAAGGGAGGATGCTCCAGCGCGCAGGTGAGAGAGAGAGAGAAAGAAAAAGATGATGGGGTTTGGCTTGAACTGCCGGTGTTTTTCTTTACTCTCTGGGTCGGAGAACAATTGCACGAGCGGGGCACGAAGCGAAACAATACGGGAGATCGTTTTATAGTGAACGGATTCTGATTTGGCCCTTGGATGCCGATTCGGTATGGCGCGAATCTCGATATACTAGTTGCGATCTGTTTGGCACAGCAATGGAGGACCTCTTTTATTGTCTCCCGCTAGTCAGATCTCTCTAATATTTCCCCGCACGGTCCTCACCCACGTAACCACGTCCCTCTCAACGACCCTCTTTTCCGCCATCTACGGCGCTCTGACCGCCGGCCGTTCCGGTTCCGTTCCTCCGGTTCACTCCCGCCCCTACTAACTCTTACCTTAACTCTTCCTCTTCACAGTTTTAACGCGATATACCCTACACTTAACTAACCTATCCTCTACAATGGTTATACGGCACACCGTGTGACCATAACGCCATCACCCAAATTAGGTCGCCGCTCTCTCTTTCAACTTTCCTTTTTCGGTCACTCTCCCCACGGAATTCTCCCATTGGCGATGAGCATGGACATTATGAGATAAATAACCCATTATCAAATTTCGTCCTACTAGAGATATACGAGATCTATGACCTCCGGGAATCTCTTCATGCTCCGTGATTTGTGTTATTATGGAAAATCGACGCTCGCGCTCTGCTCTCCGTGGCGCATCTCCTGTCAGATATACTCATTTCCTTTTTCTGCCTCACCGGAATCACTTACTCACGTGGTTGAGATGATACGTCCATTACCCAGCCACAGAATGGGCAGTGGACCTTAATTGCCGCTCCATCGCCGATATCATAACAGCGATAAAGCCTTGTACGGGTATTTTCCAAGTCCCGTTGCCATCTCGCTTACTGCTAATGACGCAAATATTCTTCCCTTCAAGCATCCTAATACCATGAAATGACGTCGATTTACAGCCGGAGCCTCGACCGTAACTTTCATCTAACACGTTTGAGTAACTGTCACGTTAGATGATCGGCGATATTTGGGTCGCTTCACATATGGCTACCTCATTGTCTACCATTTTAAGCAGTGCACGAGTCATAAGATTAAGATTTCAAAGAGAATGTGTGCATTTTGGGCTGCCGTTTCCAAGGTCCAGGGCTAATTACTTTTTCGATCGCACGAGATAGACTGGCCTTCGTGTGCCCATCACCCTAATATGTTCCGAATATGTTGTAGAATCATCTTTAACCGGCCAAACGGCTCCCTCTACACAACAACCGGAGTGTGTGAGAAGCGCTCGTTTCACGTGCTCTCGGACAGTGCTCGCGGAACACAACCGCGCTCGCCCGTCCACGCTAACAAATCGACACGGGAACGACTGCGCAGACATCGCATTCATTTGAGATGTCCCAGGACATTACTTGCCCGTATCACGGAATCTTTCAGATTTAGATTCAGCGAACAATGTGCGACAGGAATAGTCCAGACATGTCCCGTTCACAAGTCAGAGAATACACCATTGTCAAGTAGTACAACTCATATTAGTTCACGAGAAGGTTGATCGGCTATTGCGTATCACAGCGATAACAGTGAGTCATAGTAACGAGCGAAGCCCCAAGTATTACTCACGAAAGATCGCGGGAATATCCAGAATCCAAAGCTAGCTATTGCTTTCAAACGGCAGCGGCATGCTGGCACCTCAGGTACGTACGTCCAGACCACATGAAACATTGCCAAAGACTCGATGCGCATTGTCCTTACGAAATCGGGGGAATCGTCGTCGGTCAAATAGCATTGTAATGCAGAAACACGAAAGTCTATTTTAGTCTGTCAGACTCTTGAACGGAAAAATGCGAGTTCATTTACCGTACCGTCGGAGAGTGACATACTATGATTGCCCTAAGGATGAGCGTATCCCCCTCCATTCCCAACTATTTTGCATTGTGATGATTGCGCGAATAAACCCGATCCCCAACTTTTTTTCGTTCGGGTGACGACCCTCTGTGCGTTACGAGATGCGCGGTTAACGGCTGCGCCAATGCTGTTATGATCTAGAACCATCTCCCTACGCACTATTACGCCTAGCGCAGGAATAACTTGAATCATTCACAGACTAGTAATCGCTAGTCTTCAAGACAGAAACATGGGTTATGAGGTGTGAACGGTACCGTCTGTACGTGTGCCTAGGATTAACGGCACTGGTTAGACTTTAACTGACAGTCGAACGTACGCGACCCCGGGTAAAAAAACAAAAGTCGGGTCAGATCCAAAAAATATTGGTCCGAGCTAGTCTGTCTGACCCGTTGTGTTATCAGAGTCGCCAGAGTATGCAAGACTCGACTGGCAGTAGGCGTTTAGGAGGGGAACGTGGATGACGCGTGTTGACTCAAAGTTCGGGCGGGAATGACGTAACGACGCGCCGAACCGCAGCCTCGCGTCATGGCAAACACTCATCGCAAGCGGCCTCGCTCTCGCGCTTCCACACCCACAACCTCATCTATAAACGTAACAGAACCGTCAGAACCACCACACAAAACTAAAAAACTCAAACTACACGCCTCTTATACGCTCCAATCACCTTTCCCGGACTTTACTCGCCCGAGCCCGGAAGAAGCCCAAGAAGTGTTTAACATCCTTTCGAAAGCCCACTCTCCCGACGGCGTGCACAGACTCGAGCCTTCTTCTTCCTCTACTTCTTCGGACAACTCTGCCGAATCGTGCGGAAACGTTCCGGACGTGATCGAAGCGCTTATCGGGACCATTCTCTCACAGAACACGTCCGCGAAGAACAGTTCCGCGGCAAAGGCGAACCTTGATGCCCAATTCGGGAGAAATAACTTTGCCGCGATAGCGGACGCGCCTAGGAAAGAGGTCGTAGATGCGATCAGAAACGGAGGGTTGGCTAATAAGAAAGCGGGTACGATTCAGAATATTCTGCGTTCTGTTAAAGAAAAGCACGGCGTGTATTCGTTGCAGCATTTGGCTAGCAGCTCCATGGAGAACGAAGAGATTATGAGAGAACTCATGTCGTACGACGGGGTAGGGCCCAAAACGGCCTCTTGCGTACTCCTTTTTTGCCTTGGGAGAGATTCGTTCGCGGTCGATACGCACGTCTACAGATTGAGCAGGCTCCTGGGTTGGGTGCCTGGGAAGGCGGATAAAGTTTTGGCGCAGGCACACTTGGATTTGCGCATCCCTGACGAACTCAAGTACGGTTTACATGTTCTGATGATCCAACATGGGAGAGTTTGCAAGGGTTGCAGGAAATCAGCTAGCGGAAATTGCGTTTTGAAGATTTACGTGGGGCAAAGGGTTGGCTAGGGCTCAAGTTTAAGAGACGGCGAGGGAGAGTACAAGTGATAAATGATTGATCCTTTCTCATTGCAAGGGTTTCCTGTGGTTTGAGAAATACACATTGAATCAGGTTCCCAGGATTCGACAGCGCTAACGCGCCTTTGGCCCTCCCTAATCAAGATTTGGTCCTGCTTGCGAGGGCGCACTCTAACCGAAAAAGGTAAATACGATCCACGGCGGGATCTCACGATCTGATGGTCACTCGGAGCACGAGGCTACGAGATCTATTTTTAGTGAGAGGCAGAATTTCAGGAACCACGGCTTGTTAAATGACGAGGCTGGCTCGGGAATGCAATATGTTTCCGATTTGCCGCTCGGTAAGTTTTTCGTATTTGAAATTCCTCTGGATGGTCGGTAATTGGGCAGAAAAAGGCCAAATGAAAGCCGGGTGCCGCCCATCCCGCCCTGTTGAATTTGGGGTGGATTGAAGGTCTAGACCCTTCCAACGCGCGTGGGACGCCCGTCAAGCGTCCCGATTAGAATCCCGTTCCTCCCAGTCCCGTCGGGGTGAATAATGTTTAGTTACCGCTGACAGTGATCCCTTATGGAAATGGTCAAACTGGCTACCACAACAACTAAAGCGGAAATGCGTGTATTGCCAACCTCAATATATCTATCTACATTACCCATGGCCCGACTCGCAATTGGGCCCGTGTCTTCTTTCCCTTCGGCTATGAAATGCGCCTTGCGTGCAATTGGGGCTCTGATGTTCTGATGCATCGTTTGTTTGTTTGCTGCTACTCTATCAATGCTCTCACATTCAGCCAACAGATTTTCTGCGGGCCCGGTGATTGATTCGATGTCGAGACATCCTTGTCTTGCCGCAATGTTTACCTTATCAGGAATTTTGATAGATTATCTCTTCCAGAACAGAGGAATGGACCATCGGCAGTGATACAGTGAGTCGGTAGACATTCGGGTATCAAGAACCCTCGTTTTCGAACCGTAAGATATGGTCGGGACGCTGAACATTTTGGGGTGCGTGAGTGCTCATGGATTGATTGATAAGGGGACTGTAACTGATATGATAGTTAGCGTGGAACTATCATATTCCTCCTGAGTCAGCAGTGTTCCATAAATGGTCCCGCTCACACAAAAGAAGGTGTTTATGGCAATACTAGCGGTTTTGTGGTTTAGGATAACTCGCCCATTGAATTTTTTGATGATGGTGGCGGTTTACGCTAGCGTTTCGCTAGTGTCTCAAGGCCTACAATGAGAAACCGGAACTTGAAACATATGCAAATGGGTGGGCGGGAGTGGCTGAGACGGGAAAAGACGTCCATTGTTCGTCTCGGATCCAAAATGCGAGTGGCACCTCTGTTACTGACAACGACGCATGGCGAAATAATCTCGTGTGAGCGTTGGAAATCTGTCCACATTCATTTGCGCTCCCTTTTGGATCTCTCGGTTGACAAGTAGACAAGTTTAGATGTCTCCATTTCAGTGGTGGTGTGAATATCTCGCCAACTATACTTAGGATGGCCATCAAACCCGTGTGTTTAACTAGTCTCGAAAGTCAAACTTCCTAAAAGACGATGCTTCTTTGATGAGAATGGACCAAGATGGCGAAAGTCGGGATGGCGCAAGGTACACTCGGACGTATGATCGATATGTAATGATATGTCCAACGGATATGGAATGATGAAAATGGACGCGGAGGCATTAATTACTGGACGCACGAACGCCGATATTGAACGGAAAACAGGTCCTGCTTCTCATAGCGCTCATATTACTTGCCACTATACTCTGAAGAGCATGCCCTCCGTCGCTCGCGGGACGGACCTACGGGCTTGTCATTCACAAAGTATCATGATTGGTCTGATTGGCTATTAAGCCTAATGAAGATTATACCGGAACCTTACACAAGCTATACTGGTCTGGTCCCCTTATAGAATATCAGACTAATAGCTGACGTTTGAACAGCGACCTCCTCTTCGATTGGCTGATAGACGCGCAATGTTTTATCCTTTGTCTTTCGTGAGTCAAGGACAAACGCCGATTATAACGGCTATTCCGGAGATCTCAAAGGAGTAGAGGAGAATTCCGCTCGAGACGCGTGTCAGGCTACGCAATCACATATACGAGCTTGGAAAGTACAAGACGCGATAATCGGCGTTGAGGTCTCGTGTCCATGACAAGCGCGTCCCGGTGCGTATCTTGCAAGTATGACATCATGCGGACGTTATCGAAGCGGACAGTATGGGGTATCATGGGCGTTGATGCAAATCACCAATCGATATATGTTTCGCGAATACGGAACAAGGGCACTGCTGTGATGAATACAACCCCGGGTCATAACTCCGTCTCGAGGTTCCACGTCAACCGAAACACCGATTGGGAGGGGAGGGATTTTTCGCAAATAATACGATGTCGTCAACGTCGGACCTGCAGCTGGATGAGGCTACTCGGGTGAACGGAACTTGACAAAAGCCATGCTACTATGATGTCATGACGCAGGTAACCATTTTTGCCGGATTTTTGATCAATGTCATTACGGCGCGAATTCATAATTAAGTAATGAACTTTACCAGTTTCCCATGAAAGCCTGGCGAGGGCGTCTGGACGCTCCGCGATCCGTTATCGATGGCTGCTATAGACAAAGCAAGGGCAAAGGGCAAGCGATGGTGCGCTTCATCTGTGCTAGGCATTTTGACTCTGTTGCTATCCTGTGCTGTCTGCTGCGGATCTACTGTATGTGGGCTCCATTCGATACGTCCGCGTCCCTGAGACACGCATGCTTGTGTCTTGATATGAGGCTGGGAAACGGAGCTTTGAAGCGTCCACACAAGCCTAGGAACTAGAAAGCGTTACATTAAGTTGATGTGGTTGCTGATATCGATGAAGGAGAAAAACGAGACGATCCTGTTTTCGGAGACATTCGTGTGGGGCAGGTCCTTGGCTTGTGAGGTTGGTCTTGAAATTAGAAGAAAATTGAGGCGCTTTTCCGAGGAGCGCGGCGCGGCGCTGCTCGTATGAACGGCGGTGCTTCACAGGCGAAGATAGACAGCCGTAGGCATCCCATGTCCAAATTACAGTCTGACTGGAGAAGGCATAGGGTCCATCCGCGGAGAGAAGGAGGCGACCAGCTGTCTGGCGCACTCCGTATCGTTCTCGCACGTACATCATTCAGGTGACAGATGAACTCGAAAACGGCAAGGGCAACCCAGAAGAATGGATAGGTAAACCAGAAAGGAAAGGGCTTCACGACACAGCGGATAGTTCGCACCGATCTATTCCGTAAGGACATCTGATTGAGTTGGGAGATACTGAATTGATGACCGAGTTGAGCAGTTGCTTACGGCATGTTCCGTACGCCCGGTTTCTCATGTTGGCGGTGATCGTGCGGCGGCTGAGTCCCCTCGGCTCTCCGAGTCGGCGCACGTCCGCGCCGCCACTTTAGGGTAGGCCCACGCAACTCGTGGCGTATGGTTTGTGAGAACTCGAGGCTGCCTCGAGGCGAGCACGCATTCACCTCTTCCAACATCTTCTCGACCACCAGAATGCTCTCTTAGACGTATAGTGTGAGTTTTATCGCTGGGTCTTTCTTCTGTGACTCATATTGATTTGACTCTTAGTTTCCCCACCGGACTCGCCGACTATGATCTGCCATTTTCTGACCGTCAAACGCCGACATTGTTCTATACAAAGAGGACTCGATCGAGCCTCGTTTTTTCATGTGAGCCACTCGTCTTGACTCCTACCATGCCCTCATGCGATATACTTGTACATTTGCGGCGCGAAGACAACGGCCAATGCGGCTGAAACTTCAATGTGCTCAATCGATCCGATAAGCATGCTTATTTTCCGCATTTCCCAGGGTCCTCCTTAAGCTCCGTGTTCTCGTTATTTCGGCCAGCCTTTCATTTTTCCTCTATGAGGCCACATCAAGAAATGTTTTCACAGGTGCTCACTCCAAATGGCGTCCCTTCTCGTGGTATGCCTCTGCTTACCTTCGGGTATGGCGCATGGGGATACTCACCTTCGCACCCTCATTCTATCCCCTTCGATGCTTAGCGTGGATCTTCACCCCTTTTTCTCCGTTACGGCTGCAAGTGGCTCAAGATTCGAGCGCTTTTCCCATACGTTGCTTGATCCTTTATGGTGGTTCTCCATCAAACTCTACGACGCTCGTCGCGCGAGTCTTTACAGATTTCCATTTTCCAATGCTTCGCATTCCCATTGGCTGTGAGGCACCTCTCGTTTCAGCAATCTCAAGGAAATGCCCATATTTGGAAGGTGGTTCACGATAACTCACCCGCGAGGCCCTCGGGTCAAAATACGTCCTAGTGCACTGGAAATTACGATGCAGAAGGTCGAATGGTCTGGTCGAAGCTCACGATGACGCCGCTCCTCATTGTATGCCGAGATGCGCAGAGACTGTCGGCCGATGTATTCCCTAGGCCTATAATTGAAACACACGCTAGTCATCGCGTGACTTTAGCCGGTCAATAAGGAGTCGAATAACTTACTTTTGTTGGATCTTGTTGCATCAGCAATTGACATTCTAGTGGCGTTTTCCGGTGTCGCGGGTATCTGGCAGTTCTGATTCCATCGTCTTCGATTCTCATCATCGCCGAAGGGGCTGTTCACCGGGCTGGTTTCCTATGTCACGTCCCCCTGACTTTGATTTCAGGACGTTCGGACCTTATTCACGGATCGATGTGCCGTGCGGAGGGTGTTGGTAATTTCTGATAACTCAGTTCACCGTCTCTAGGTATTTCATTTGTATAAACGAAATAGAAATGGCAGTGTTTCAGCCTTGCGCAATCGTAACTGTAAAATCACCAGTTCTGGTTGCCTTAATTTTATCAGTACGCGGTGCCTAGGAGTGCCTAGGAGTGAAAACCCCGATTCAGGACTTGGCTCGATGTTAACGGTTTTGCCTGGACTCGTACGTATGGTACAGCTTCTTTTTCGGGTACGAACGACCTGGGCTCACGGTACGATGAATGCAGATGACTACTATCATGAACAGATCGCAGTTTTCCATATTTCAACTCACGCCAAGGGGTCAACGGGCTTCGGAAAAATTCCGCAGCCTCTCTTCACTCTGTATCTCAGGTAACCGGGGCGAAAAGCGAAGATATGGTCTACACCACTCAACCACCGCTCAATGGTACCACTATCATGGCGACCTTCGGTCTCACAGCAACCGCAGATGAAAACGCTGACACATAAGAGCGATCGAGCTGCCAACTGTGATAGGTCAATCTGTCCTAGGCGAAAATCGCGGTAACATGTGATTGGTCCTGCGGTGTTATACGCTCCTAGAATTGTCTCTTTCCATGGACGTTGCCTCCTGCCCGCTTGGTTTTCACATCAGACATTTTTTTAGAAAACTTGGGTCCAAGATTTCGCAGTTAGACCCTAGGGACGTGGTCCAGGAGCTCTGATATGAGTTGTATACCGTTGGGCCTCGAGGAATGACGTCCATGCTCTGCCTCAGACACGTTGACCCGGCAGTTCTTCATGCCGGCTGAAGGCCCTGGTCCCGGGGGCTGGGGGAAAGCAAGTAGCGCTCGTCCACGCCTCCACATAGCAACAGGCTGCATTCTCGCCGTATCGCCATGACTCCGGCAGAAGACGGTGACCGGTGGAAACACCGGTAGTTCTCCAAGGATCGGGTGCATACTTGTCAACTTATTGGATTCACCGCAGCTTTGCCCACAGGCGGTAAGTACTATGGACTGGAGTCTCAGTCCTGTTCTACTGATTCTCATTAGTATTCTACGTAACGGTGAAGCACAGCATTTGGCGGAGTTTGTGATTTGGAGAAGGGTTTTTCGTTTTTGGATGAAGCTGTACCTACTCGTCTCCGCATCACTGATGTCAGATTATCGATATGAAAGCGAACACAGGGATAACACAGTCTCTTAGGTACAGTAAGGTTTCTTTACAAGGACAGGTTGGATAGGCATTCAGCGCAGCGCCCAACAACGCCACTATTTGTTTATACTTGCTACTTCTAGTCAAAACTGGTGTTGCCAGTTATGGGTCCATATATTAATATATTAATCATAATTGCGTAAGCAATCAATGTGCTTTTAGAACATTGGATTCCTAATCTATCGTTCTGCAGGCATGTGCCTCGTGTTATTTATGGTTCTACAAACCCATTACAGTACGTGTTCAGTGCGATTGTAATCATTCCTTAACCGTTACTCTCCCACATACCATCCCGGAAGTGCACTTATCGCGGCTGTGTTAAACAAAGGTGTGAAAATGGAGACGGAACCATGGAGACAATACGGAGGGATCTACAGAATGGTGGACTTTGACAGAAACTGGGCTTATACGCCTTCTGTGCGGACCTTGGAGTCATTGCCTTCCCTGCCTCCCTCGGACGCGCCTGGCTACCCTGATGGAGACTATTTCGTCTCCGGATTGGATTTATTTCAAGAAGGAGTGGCGAACGACGAGCTGGACGATCTAGGACTTGAGATTGGGATAGAACCTCTCGGAGAGCCAGCCTTGCCGGATTCTGCAGTGACATCTGTAGCAGAGCCCCGGACACCAAGTCCCCCAGTGGCGGTACGCAGAAAACGGGTTGGGCTAGTGAAAAAGTGGTTTTCGTCCGGTAAGTTATTCGGATTCGTGATTGGTGTACGATTCGAGATCGGTGACGAATCTGAACCTAGTGAGAGCGAATCTCAGAAGAAGGAAGCGAGTAACTGTTAATTGCTGCGAAGAACACGTAGTTCCGCCGCCGCCACTCCCACCGTCACCATCAGTTCTACCCACTACACCATCTTTATCACCTCTGGAGCGAACAATAGATGAAGAGCCAGAGAGAGGACATCAGACAATCGATTGGCAGGCACCATTAGCATTATGGGAGTGGAAGGCTTGGGGATACTACGCGCGACCATGGATAAATGGTGTTTGGGTGAATAACTATCGTATGTTCCTTTTCCTTGTTATCTGCCAAGATCGTAATATCTGTTTTATCCAGCTTCCCGCCAAGACATTCCAGAAAACGTCGACATTAGAGAGGTTGTAGCCTCTCTCGTTGAAGACGGTAAAAAATGCCCCGAACGATGGGTAGCAGGACTTCAGCACTCGTCGCTTCCACCACGACCTATAAGATGGTGGGGCGATCCACGGCCAGTACCGAGCTTGGCAGTGTCAGCTCAATCCATACTTGAGGCGCAAGGTTGTCGGCGTCCCTCCTCTCTTTTGGGACTTGGGAAATCCCCCGGATGCAGCGGTCCATGGGCACAGCCTCATTGCAACACCGCTGCTTCCACCCGATCGTGCGCAGCCTGCAACGTGGCCTATGACAACTGAATTCCGCATCAGTGCGATTGCTGACGATGTCGAGCTTCCCTGGCCAATTCTGATTAGGAACAAGTATGGGGTGACGATTCAAGACGTCCTTCAATGGATTCATCTCAATTTCCAAGAGTACATCAGCGACGATGAATGGAACCAATGGCCTATGTATTTGCGAAACATGGCCAACATTTCGTATGGCAAGAGACAAGGGATAGATGGAGTCAAGAGGATTGATTATCTCGGGTTCCATTCCATGTTTCGAGGGCTGGAAGTGAGTGACGACGGGAATTCCTGGTATCTTTTTGTTGGACGACCTTGGTAACATTTCATACTATTTTTAGTTAACTTAGCATTTCCATGTTTCACCTGCAGAAATCTATTCTATCTGCAGAATCAACTTCGAGCCCGAGTCATTTGTTCGGCGCGTCGCGTATTGTCACACGTCACGAGGAGCAGTCACGTCGCGTAACGTCACGACACCTCAGACGCCCGTTCTGCACAGCATGTCCGTGCTTTAAGCGCAGGACGCAGCCTTTATCGATATTGAATCTCGTGCTCGTGCGTCCATTGAGCTGGCACGCTAAAGATGCTGGTAGAACAAAGGAAGATGTCCAGAGTCGTCGAGATCGAATCTTCACCAGAACCCGAAACGTCGAGGAAATTTGACTCAAACATCGGGGACATCCCGACCGGACCTACGCCTTTAACTCGAAAAAGGGGAACGATGTCAGCTACTGTCTCTGCAGCTGCGGGTCCTGGTCCTTCGACGGTGGCTGCGAGGGCTAGATCTACTCGACAAGCAGTGAAAAATTCTCCTAGCGGGCCTATCATCGAATTGACGGACTCGGACTCGGATGACGCAGGTTTTCCTGCGTTTAGAAGGGCCCGGTCCGTCAGTAGACATACCTCTTTGACAAAGTCCTTTTCGCAGGTCAAGCTCCCAGCTTCCGTTGCGCGGGCTCCAGGGACTGGTGGCATTGATGGGGCAGTCGATGCTGGGAAGGAGAAGGAGAAAACTTTGCCGCTTTTCATGGAAACGAATGAAGTTTTCGGCGGTCTGGGTCAGACATCACAGCCCCCAGCGCCTCCTACTGTTGCGCGCCTAGAGGGTTCCCAAGGGAGGGTGAATGTAGAGCCCATGCAGTCAAGGGGTGAAGCCCCTATTCCCGAGGAGGACCAAGCTGTACATGTCTCGGCTGGCGCCAACGAACGGCAGGCCGCTCCCGATACACCCGTTCCACAGCAGGAGCAGCAAAGTAATCTGGGTGAGCCGGAAAGCGAGGAATCCGTTTTATCCGGTTACATGGCCCTCGTCCTGGAGATTGTTCCAGACGTCGCTCCCGATTACTTGCTTGCTCTTATCATCCAGTTGTATCCGCAACATAAAAATGAGACCGTCGGCCTTGCTATTCAAATGCTCTTTGAAGACGGTCAATACCCGAAAGTAGAGAGAAAGGGAAAGCGCAAGTCTGAAGGAAATCTTGATATCCGTGCCATAAAGAAAGCAAGGATAGAATATGTCGACTATTCCCAGAAGAATCGGCCAAATCCCGCAGGTCCCTACTACACAAATTTGTCTTTAGTACGTGATTGATTCCTTATTGTCTCTTTCAACGCGCTAAACTTCCTGGATAATGTAGGAGCATCTACAAACTGCATTTCCTTATATTCCCAAAACATTCATACGCAAAGTCTTTGTTCAACACAATAACCTTTATTCGCCTACACACATCTATCTTACGGATCTTTATAAACGATGCAATCACGCACCTAAAGAGCGCCCTGTCTTACGGGATACCGACTATCCCTTTTTCCCCCGTAAGACGCCATATAGGCCACAACCATTAACGATATTAAAAGATGCCGAGTTTGACAAGGAGAGGCAATGGATTTTGGCATACGACGAAGAGGACGGAGACTTGGTCAAGGTGCGCGCTAGATTAAGCGTGGTCGATGATGATGCTCCGGGGAATGATATCGATCCGAAAGGGAAAGGAAAGGCGAAGGTGACGGATCAAGAAGAGGACGAGGACGAGGACGAGGATCAATGTCTCGAAGGTGAAGGCATCGAATGTAATTGCTGTTTTACTGAGTACCCATTCGTGAGTTATAAGTACTTCCTCTTCCCAAAGGTCTGCTGACATGTGGCGTAGGAGAGAATGATCCAATGCCCGGAGGGGCACCTCTTTTGCAAGTCGTGTGTGGTAGCATACGCTTCGAATCAACTCGGATTACAAGATATCAAGCTCAAATGCATGGATCAGTCGGGATGTTCACTTCTCTATCCCGAATCTGAGCTATGTCGCGTATTACCTGAGAAATTGATTGCTCTCTACGATCGTGTAAGTCATATCCCCGTGCTCCTGCGGAGTTTTGACGAATCCTCTCGTTTGAACAGTTAAAGCAACAGAAGGAGATCGAAGAGGCTGATATCGAAGGGTTAGAGGAGTGTCCATTCTGCGATTACAAATGCGTAATGGAGATGGATAAGACCTTGGAAAAGCTGTTTAGGTGCCGTAATTATGACGGTGGATGCGGAGCCGTCAGCTGCCGTGAGTGTAAGCGGCCGGTGAGATACTACTGTTCGGTACCTATCTTACGACGCTGACGGATATCTTTCCCAGGATCATCTACCAAAAGCCTGTCAAGGTTGGAGTTGACTATTTACGCCCCGATCTTGACAATTGTCTGACAACGTCTCAGAGATGGATGAAGATAGAATATTGGATAAACAGCATACAATCGAAGAGGCGATGTGTAAGATCAACCACGCTATCCAAAACACTGTTAACTCTTTATGTCAGCCGCCGCCCTGATGCGGACTTGCCCCAAATGCCAGAAACGTACCGCCAGTTTCTTTCTCTGTTATGCCTCATTCTCACAATGCTTTACCGCAGCATTCATCAAGGAATCCGGTGTTAGTTTCCTTTTTCTCCTCTCGATGCGCTACTAAAGCCATTTTCAGTGCAACAAAATTACGTGTTACACTTGCCAAACTGTGTCATGTTACGTTTGCCGCAAGATCATTAACGGTTATGATCATTTCGATCGAGTAAGTGATGCGTTCTTGGACTTCGGCTACAATCATTCATAAAATAGACCCCGGGCGCCCCACGTACGGCAAGCGGATCATCCGAGAGGTGTCCCCTTTGGGATGCTGTTGAGACCAGACATGCGCGGGAGGTAAGAGGTACAAGTTCCTGTCAGTTTAATATCCACTGACAAGTTGTTCAAAATGTTAGGTCAAAGTCGCAGCAGAAAAGGCTATGAAGGATATGAAATCCCAAGACCCGGATATTGATACCAGTGCCATGAAGGTCGACGTGCCAGGGGTAAAGCCTCTGTCAAAATCCAAGCATCCGCATCCACTCCCCGCCATTGCACCACCTGTGCTTCCGGCACTTTACCCCCCAGGCTATGGGCCGGGACCAGCACGGCCTGGACACAATCCAATAGAACGCTATCCGCCGCAAGTTGCTGCACCTCCTCAGTTCCCGCAAATAGCAGCTCCGGCCGGGTTGCCAGCCAACCCACATGTGAATGTCCAATGGGAGCCGGTTCTCGTGCCCCCTGCTCCCTTTGTGCCTGCTGGACGGGGAGGCAGGGCAAACAGATATAGGAACCGGAACCCCCAAGCACAGAATCAGCCAAAGGGTCGTCGCGCCCGGCGCTAGGGTTCGTTTTGGAGTAATTGGTTAATGGTATGCTTCCAAATATAAACATAATGTCGTAGAGCTTCGCGAAGCCGAAACGGCGAACTAATGGTGTTGTTAACGATGCCACTCTGAGCAGCAGGAGGGCAAAGCAGTATTCATTTTGGCGGGCATTTCGTCCAGTGGATGGAAATAACTCGTATTTCTTACTATATATAATGATCAATAACGCTTTGTATTAATTTCAAAGCATTTTGTTCTTTGTGGCTCGCAAAGGGGACCAATGCAGTTCAATTGGTTTAGCCTCTCAAAAAGGGAGATGGAACAAAAAAAAGATACAAGCAGCTGGTCATTTCGGGTGATCTATATCTGCGCCTGGTGCAAGCACTTGTTAACTTGGCTTGTACCACCGCAATACTATCAGTTACTCACTTCTCCCCCAACGGAATTTGGTGACACAAGGTGCAATCAAGATGGAGAGATGCCCACAGCTTGGGGTGGGTTGCTCTGCATGAAGTTCTGCAGCCTAATGGCAGCATCTTAGTAGTAGATATCTCCAACCAGTGAACACATCTGTCTTCTTCAAGCAGACTGGTGCCACAAGTCTAGTACTGTTCACTTTTATCCACACTGGTTAATCAGGATGATACCTGTAGCTTTGTGCTTATAATAATTTGCAGCATTCATCCACAAATATCCACCTTCCAATCCTTACTAAATACATACAGTATATTCAAAACTTGGTGAAGTTGCATATGATTGAGAGTAAGGCAAACAGTATTTTTTCAAACTGTGCATTGAGTACAACCACTATTTTACATTAATCATGGGTGCTTGCTAGTGCACACATTCTGAAAATAAGAAACAAAAAGACACTCCTTCAACCATCAACATTTCAGCTTTCCCCATAGTATGCCTTTAAGCATTATGGTAACCTTATTTTTGGTTGTGCTGTAATGATTTGTTACTCACCAGAACTGGAAGGCTACATTGGGAAATGGATATAATGGAGCCTGAGGGAAGTGTGTGGCTTACCAGGGACACCAGGTGCAGTGTTCTTGCTCATTTGGTTGTAGAATCTCTGAGTGTTCATGAGATCTGGAAATCTATTCCAAAGATAAGATCAAGTACAAAGGTGAAGTGAACATGTGTTTGCCACACCAATGTTACCATGTCTTGGCTTGGCTCCAGCTGCTTAATAGTCTGTAGATTCTCTGGCTGGCTATGGGGCCTGAATGGCTGTGGAGGAGATATTAAGATAAACCTGAAGTCAAATGTGTGTCATACATACACATAACATATTCTCCAGTTGTATCTGATCTTGCTGCTTTATCTCAGGAGGATTGTCAATGGGTTGTGGGGTGCAAGATAGTGATGGTGCTGCTTCTTCCCACATTCCCTGACTTGCATAGGTGTCCCTGATGGTGTGGCCATCCTCATCATCAGGTCTAAGCTTTGCTTTTCTTACATTCTCCACCTCTACATCCAGCTTATTTGCTTCATCCAACCATCCCTGATTCTCACAAGTTGACAGTGTCAAATCATCATTTAAGATATCTGATTTAGATTTAATTGAACTATCTGGGCAGTCCAATCCAAATTCTGGTTTCAACATGTTTGTCACATGTACCTGCAGCTTTTGTGCTTCACCTGATCTTCCCTGAGTTAAATACATTAAGGACAAAGTGGCCATGCTGGTGAGAGTGTCTGGATGATCTGATCCAAGCTTTGCTTTTCTTGCATTCATTACATCAACACACAATTTCTCTGCTTCATCCCACCTTCCCTGGTTTGAGTATGTTGTCACTAGATTGGCCATGCTGGTGAGAGTGTCTGGGTGGTCCAATCCAAGCCCTGCCTTTCTTGCATTCATTACATCCACACCCAGCTTCTCTGCATCTTCAAACCTTCTCAGGTTCAAGTATGTGGTTACCAAATGGCCCATGCTGGTAAGTGTGTCTAGATGGTTTGATCCAAGCTTTGCTTGCCTTACATTCATCACATCAACTTCCAACTTCTCTGCATCACCCCACCTTCCCTGATTCCCAAATGTTAGTGCTAAATTGGTCATGGCAATCAGAGTGTCAGGGTGTTCTAGACCAAGCTTTGCTTTGCATGCATTCACAATATCCACCTGCAGCTTCTCTGCCTCATTCCACCTTCCCTGATTACAGTATGTTGATGCCAAATGGGCCATGCTGATGAAAGTGTACTGATGAAGTGATCCAAGCTGTGCTTTTCTTGCATTCACAATGTCTGCTTGGAGCTTTTCAGCCTTATCCCATTTTTTCTGACTGTTGTATGTTGATGCCAGATGGGTCATGCTGTTGAGAGTGGATGGATGATCTATTCCAATCCTTTCTTTGAAAGCATCCACAACATCCACCTGCAGCTTCTCTGCCTCTTCCCACCTTCCCTGGTTGTGATACAGATATGCCAAATTATTTATGGCAGTGAGAGTGTCAGGATGTTCTGATCCAAGCTTTGCTTTTCTTTCATTCATCACATACATTTGCAGTTTCTCTGCTTCATCCCACCTTCCCTGTTTTGAGTATGTCAATGCCAATTCATTCATGGCAGTGAGAGTAGCTGGGTGGTCTGATTCATGCCTCAACTTGAATCCATTTATTGCATTCACCTGCAGTTTCTCTGCCTCATCCCACCTTCCCAAATTCCTGTACGATGCCCCCAAATTAGTCATGCTGATAAGAGTGCTTGGGTGACTTGAACCAAGTTTTGCTATGCTTGTTTTCATCACTTCCACCTCCAGATTTACTGCTTCATCCCACCTTCCCTGATTCCTGTATGTTGCTGCCAGATTGACCATGATGATCAGAGTGTCCGGATGGTCTGATCCAAGTTTTGCCTTGAATCCATTCATTACATCTACTTGTAGTTTTTCTGCTTTATCCCAATGTCCCTGATCCCAGTATGTTGATGCCAAGTTAGCCATGCTGGTGAGAGTGGATGGGTGATTAATTCCAAGATTTGCTTTAACAGCATTCATCTCCTCCAACTGTATGTTCTCTGCATCATCCCACCTTCCCTGTTCAATGTACAACAATGCCAAATTATTCATGGCAGTGAGAGTATCTGGGTGGTATGCTCCAAGATTTTCTTTTCTTGCATTTATCACCTCCATCTCCAGTTTTTCTGCATTATCCCACCTTCCTTGTTTCTGATATGTCAGTGCCAAATTGTGCATACTGCTGAGAGTGTCTGGATGGTCTGATCCAAGCTTTTCTTTTCTTGCATTCATGACATCCATATTCAGCTTCTCTGCCTCACCCCACCTTTCCTGTTTCATGTATGTTGATGCCAAATTATACATGGAAGTGAGTGTGTCTGGATGGTCTGATCCAAACTTTGTTTTTCTCACATTCATGACATCCATTTCCAGCTTCTCTGCCTCATCCCACCTTCCTTGATTTCTGTATGTTGATGCCAAATTATTCATAAAAGTGAGAGTGACTGGGTCCTCAGACCCATACTTTGTTTTTCTCAAGTTCATGACATCTACTTGCAATCTCTCTGCATCATTCCACCTTCCCTGCTTCTGGTATGTTATTGCTAAGTTATTTATGGCAGTGAGAGTGAATGTGTTATTAGATCCATGTTTTTCCTTGCTTGCATTCATCACATCTGTTTGCAGCCTCTCTGCTTTACTCCACTGTCCCTGATTTATGTACATTGATGCTAAATTGCTGACAGTAATGAGTGTAACTGAGTGGTCTGACCCAAGTTTTGCCTTCCTCTCATCAACTGCTGCCTGTAAAACTTTCTCTGCTTCATCCCAGCTACCAACATGATGAAATACAAGTGCATATGCATCATATTCACCACCATAGTACTTCTTTTGTAAGTCCAGTTCCAATGCATATGAAGAATTTGACCTAATATGTGGTGCCAGTAACTTGCAAAATGCATAGTTATCAATATTCCAGTTAACAACTATTGAACCTGACAAAAGTGCTCTTGCT
Source organism: Amanita rubescens (assembly GCA_015039365.1). Taxonomy (NCBI): domain Eukaryota; kingdom Fungi; phylum Basidiomycota; class Agaricomycetes; order Agaricales; family Amanitaceae; genus Amanita; species Amanita rubescens. Next base: position 119,162 of record WION01000007.1, read on the forward strand.
CTTTCATACTGTCCAGTCATCTCTACTTTTGGTATGTGGTTCCTGCTCCAGGAATTTACTAGGAGGTGGATTGAATACACATGATTATGGCTGTTAATAAGTGAAAATGAAAGTAAGACCTTGATGCCAGCTAAGAACTGTAATTTGTCCCATTCTCCATCATCTCCCAAGAACAAGGTCTCATGATCCAGAAGTCTGAATGAGGATGAGAAAGAGTTTGAGTTTGCATCATCTCTTTTCATGTAGTTCTCAGCGGCATTTTTGAATAACTCCTGTGGTATATTGGTATGATTCAAAAAGGCAAAAATCCTCAAGAGCCTGATGGCAGTTTGTGCTCCCAGACATTCCTGACCAGTTTCATTGGCAGCTATGTGCTCAATCTCTTTCATGGAAATGTCCCATGTTCCATATGTAGATGTCCCATAATCTGAAGCACCCTGAAATCCTGGAGTATCCCTCATTAATTTATTCTTCTGCCTTGTGTACAATTTCAAATAATCATCAATGCTGCAACCACAGGAGTGCATGTATGCTCCTGCTTGGTCAATGGCAAGAGGGATCCCATCCAACTGTGACAGGAGTGTCCTGGACAAATCCCAGAAATGATCATCTGTGTACATCAAGCATTGCTGACTTCAAAAGTAAGGACATAGCATCTTCATCTTCCATGCATTGAACTTCCACTGAGTTTCCCTTCATTGCAATCCTCTTTAACCCAATGTTCCTACTTGTTATCAGAATATTTCCTCCATTTCCTGGTGGGAGAAAGTTTTCAACTACTGAATAATGTCCATCTGCACCATCATACACTATCAGGAAGTCAGGCCTTTGAGAGATCCATTGGAGAGCAGATCTGGCTGAGGGTCTTCCATCTGGTGATGTATTGTAGGCTGAAGATATCTGTGCAAGTACAAATTCCACACTGCTCTCTGAAGAAGAATCAATCCAGAATATGTCAGAAAAACTTGAATAGTTTAGTTATCCTGAATCACTATTGTTTGAAATACTTACAATCCAGAATTTTCTTCAATAAATTTAAGGCAAATCTGAGTCTTTCCAATGCCTCCTAAACCATGCAAAAGGATTTTTTTTCTTTCCCCCCCAACATTGGAGATGAAATGGTCCTTCAGCTTCTGTAAATACTCATCTTGACCTGTGAAGAAAGTGCTAGAATGTTTAATAGGGGGTAAGGGAGGTAGGTTAGTGCCATAGTCTGAAAGATAGTAGTTGATCTACAAGACCAGGTTATTCACAAAAACCATATGAAAGTTCTGAAAAACAACAACCTCTATAAATTGGCTATCCACAACAATGACATTCTGGCACCCAGTAAAGACACCAGTCTGAGGAGGATCTGTTGACATGGCCTTGCACAACCTAACAGTTATCAATTGAGAATTCAGGTACGTCGTGGTCAAGAAGAAAGGCAGTGATGTCACACGTCACAGGGAACCTTGTGGAAAAGAAGTTCGCAAAGCCCAGCAGATAATAGATGTGGCCCTATACGATGACCGACAATGATTGCGTAATGCATATGAATGGTGGCTTTAACTGACTCGGAAGAGGGCATGTCACACGTCGTGCGCCGTCGTCAACTCCGAGTCAGAGTCCTCACTGGTCTTGCAATCAGAGACCGTGCATTAGCCTTCTCATCTTCATCATTCCCGCATTTATCTCCCAAACCCACGCTACCCTCTTCAAGATGTGGTGTGTGGTGCTGTGTGGGCCATTTGCCGCAAGCAAGGGTTCGAGAAAGACGGTCTAGTATGGGCGCACGCTGTGGCCGCACAGTGTGACTGGCCCACACCTCGACGAGCCTCGAGCATCTCCGACGCTTAGCCCAACTACCTGTGTCTCTGACGCCCTTCTCCGTGCGTCAATCCACTCTATTCATCACCTTTGTCTTACAACTCCGACCCGTAGATGATCTTTTGCGCCTCCGGCCGCCCACACTCCCTCAAAGAATTCTCGTCAGCCATGCCCAACGCAGGCAACGCATCCCTTATCATTTAGTCTGCGCTAAAGCACTGAACCCGGTTCCATGTCTTCAATGCATCAATGCCCCGGGGAGGAACTACGATAGCTTTCAAACCAGGCAAGAGACGCAGTACAGAGGAGTTACATGCCCGTTAGGATAGACCGGAAAACGGGAGAGGCGCTGATCGCTGCAAGGATCCTAACCATTTGTGTATTTCCTATGTCATACGAAACCAAAGACGCGTCGTCCTATTGATAGCGTAGGTAGGTAGGTCGTGCTTGCTTCGCATCAACATCCCTCGCTCAACTTCATTTGTATTATTGTATTTGACAATAGACACTCGGATCAAATGACATTATATGTTACCATGCGGTGCGCCGGCTGGATGGTGATAGAGGTATGGAGAAAGCGACGGAAGTTCCGCTACCCCAATCTGTTTTGTGTCCCGGTCTAATACAAGGTATTTGCCAACCAAGAAACTGAAAATAAGATTAGCCAGAGATTAATTTTGGTGCAGGAGGTCATGACGTACGGGTGACCCATTGCCCAAGACTTAGCCGTGAGCTCAGGCATAGCAGTGCGGGCTTGGGGAGCTGATTTGGCTTTTGGCTCAATCACAGTATGTTGAGTGTGCGCTGCAAATAAACCGATGCACAATTTAGAATGATCAGGATCAGTGGGGTGCACGGGATGTTCGGCAGGGTGAGTAGGATTGGGTCGCGTGCCCCAGCGACTGAAGCTGTATCATTACTTAGTAAACGTTGAAACTCGTACGCAGGAAAAAGAATCCTTACAGATATGGCTCAATCGGCCATTCTCGCCCCCGATCACGCAGCTGAATGGTTATCGCAGGTGGGGTAATATCGCACGGATAACCGTACAGCCCGTCCTCCAGTTTTTGGCTTTCTGGAATTGATTTATAGATTTCATGCACTGCATCTGCGGGGCCACGGATGTACTGTGATGCAGTGTCAAATATAATGGTTTCATCCTCCAGACCAACTGACGTCGACTTTACGCGGATCTTTGCCTTCTTTGTCATCCAAAAGGAAGATACCGCGCAGGGGTGGTACTCGATATCACCAACGTAGACATTCTCGATCATGCCGATGTGAACTTCACCGAGAGTTAGACGATGAGAAAAGGCTATGACGTTTCGTTCGAGCTTTGTTTCGGGACTCATCCAGAAGGAAGGATATCTGAGCCTGGTACGATACTCTTCAAAGGGGAAGGGAATAACGCTGAGATAAACGACATGAAGTTGGGTAGAGAAAAAAGAGGAAGGATAGCGCACCCATGTCCTACTTTACCGAATCTCGATTCCAACCTCGTAGATGCAAAGGGTATGTCAGGAATCTCCAGTCCGCCAATTTCAACCGTATTTCGATAAAGCCACCCTCTAACCACACTCCCAAACAAATTGTCGAAGGCAGGTGCATTGACCCTATCACCTAAGGTGCCCACCTTGCTCGGGTCTATTCGCGGACGTACAGATGAGTCCACCCACATATTGAATGCAGCAGTGGCAAAAACGAGGTTATAGATGCGATTGCCAACCCTAACTCTACCGGAATATTGTGTATAACCAGGTGGTCTGGTGAGCGTTACTCTAAGTTGGTGTTTAATCTAATGAAAGATAAGAATCAACCGTGCATAGAAACAACGGTCACATACAGTCTGATCAGGCGGGTTTCTTGTAACAAGGTTCTGCAAATGCCCGAAATCCTCGCAGATACTATGTGCGTTGCTGGTGTTCGTGCTGGAGGTCAGGAGTTCATAAAATACACCACCATCCTGCGTCGAATTGATCTGAGTGGTTGCGACATCCGTACGTTGTTGACAGGCCTGTTCGATAGTAAACACAGAAACTGCAAGAGCTATTATGACAAAGGTCGTCAGCGCAAATCTGCTCAACATGGGTGAGAAAATACTTGCCAGAATAGCGAGGCAGTCGCCAAAGCTGCTCGATGGCGGCCATCACGGTCAAAACCCATACGCGCCATCGCTCCGCTGATACAACCATCACATGCATCAACGGTCAACGTTAACCCTCATCAACCATATGACGTGTAGGATCTGCATCAGCATCTATCAGCATGCACCGGCAACGGAGACGATTCCAGCCACGTGCACGTGCTTCCCTTGATTTGACTCGTTCGACATGGCTGCTCCAGACTTGCCAATTGAAGAGTGACCTGGTTCTGTCTTCTGCGCTGGTATGGCATCCGTTGGTCATCACGAGCTCTTCTTCATAACAGCATACCATATTAGAGTCGCCATATGCACAGCCATCATCAAAGTTGCTGTTTATAACTGCCTTATTTGGTAAGTGCTATGGTCCGCTCCCGCGTTTGCCCCAACCCATCAATATGATTTATCATAAAAGGAACATGTGTTCGCATCATGAATTACTCCATGTTTCCCCTCATAACCCGACGCTCTGGAGGCAACAGCACTGGCAGCAGTGGGAGCATTGAAGGCGATCTGCCAGTACCTAGCCTTAGCGGTACAGAGATCAGCACGTCTTCGGAGGGAGGTTTGAGTCCAGCCGTCATATTTGGAAGCGGTGGCGGGCGCACGGTTGTTATACCCAGTGGGCACCTATTCGCTGGTCGTACTGCCGGTGGAGGAACGCGAGCCGAAATCTACGGTACCAGGTAAGTTTAAATCGATAATCATCTTTAGATTTTTATGCTGAGGCGTCATGCAGTCAATACGGAAGTGGATATCCGAACATTACTGGTCCTGGAACCACAGGACGGGGATTCCCATTTTATTTCTGGCCAGTCGTTTGGGCTGGGAATGGCACGGGCTACCTCTATCCAACTGATGTAATTACTCCTTACATGCGAAGGAATCAAGCGGGCTAACTAAAAGATTCCAGTATGGTTTACCCACAAATACAAGTCGACCTGGAGGGCCTTTGGCTACTGCCGTCTTTCCGTCCAATTTCACGAGCACGAATACTACGTACCGCATTCTTTCAGACAACCACACACTCACTGATCTTATACCCCAAATCATCTACGCGTGTCGCTGGTCCAGCCTCGAAGCCGGCAATTTAACAGTTATGCCCTACAACGAATCCAGCCCACTGCCAAGACCCGAACAAGCGATACAATATTATCGAGCCAGCAGCATTGTCCTCACGCTAGACGGCTATAATAACACGGCAGATCTGACTAATGGTACATCTAATGTGGTACTCCCGTCAAATATCGACCAAAACCTCCTCATGTGTCTCAATACTACCATTGGGGTGACGGCGCCGATTGTGAATGCTGCTTTAGGTTCGGGTAGTATGGCCTCGAGCGTGATGGGAACGGCCCCGACGTCTGGACTGCTCGGTTTTGCCTGGATTATATGGTTGTTATTGTATCTATTGTAGCGAAGATATGCGTGAGTTTTTTTTCGCCCTGTCTAAAATGTCGACGCGCACTTACAGAAATTTAGTTTGTATTCTATGATGTCAGTTAATAAGCTGATGTATCTTTTTGTCAGCGGAATAATAACTATTTCTTGCGTGTAATTTTTTGGTGGAGAGAACGCATCTGTGGTTGGCTGTTTCCATACGAGAACGACCAAGCGTATACTTTGAGGTCAACGACGTTCGTTTGAACTTTTCTCGAGATGCGCGCTTGAGGCGTCCCTTCGTCAACCGAAGTAATCTTCGTAGTACTGCGCGGCCTACTTTCGGGAAAAGAAAAAGAATCCTTTCGCAGCTGTCTCACTGTCAACGTACATACCTCACATTCCAATTTCTATATAGGCGACCACCAGTTGCTTGGTCCCAGGCGCGAGACCGAGCCAATGTAACGGTTTTCCCTCTCTGCGTTGCGGCTCTGTAGCCGAGCGGATGGGAATCGCTTGAAACGATTGCTGGAAACGATCGGAACTCACTCATCTGTTGTCGAAGACGCAGGTTCGAAACTTGCTGACTTCCATCGCTAGTAGAGGGTGCCTGGTGGACAAGAAAGCACCGCAAATGCTGCCTCTGATCCAGGTTCGAAAGGCTCCGGATCGAGACTTTCCGCACTAGATCCCGTCGACGTCGATGTCAAAGCGACGGGTCAATATCTGACGAGCTTGTTGTATGAGCATATCGATCGTGTAAGTCATATGTTGTATTGATAGCATGTGACGGCGGTCGTTCGTAGCCTAGGATTCGACTCACATCAGCGACGAATGGGTCATCAGAAAAGGGCCGCATTGAGATAGTAATAATCGATGCTCCAACAGCATTTCGATGAGATATTGTACTTGCGATCTCGAGGACAATGTTAGGCGAGGCTATGATAAGCTGTTAGTGGGGTTTCATCATCCACTGGTAGAGTATCTGTCGTGCTGTCAGATGCTCTATCTTCTGCACTGGTACGAACTATCTTTTGCTGTTCTGAATATCGTATGATTCATTCTTGCGCTTCAGAGTGAGAGAATGCCGATCGACGCAGTAGAGATGGATATTATCATTTGATAGGTATATCGTGCACAGCCTAGATATTAGACAGCGTTGAATCCGCTGTGCTGACTCATGCACAGCCACTATCCCGCGATGCTGTAACTACCTTTTATGGAAAGCGCGCTACACACCATGGCCAGCATGACGTCCTCCATAATATAAAAGAAGCATGCGCTTGACTCCAACTCCATTCTCATCTCTACACTCCGAAGACCTCCGCAACCATGTTTGTCTATTTCATAACTCGACGCTCCAGGAAACCCCAACCGCGGCGGGCAGTCGGCCGCAGAGATGATGCTCAAGTTAAGGGTGAGATCATGCTTGGGGGAGGCAGCAGGGGAGGTGGAGGTGGCGGTTCAATTGGTAGGAGCAGTGGCGGCTCAAGAAGTGGCAGCAGTAGCAGCAGGAAAAGCAGCAGTAGCGGGGGCGCCGGTGAAGGTGAAGGTAGCAGCAGCAGTGGCGGAAGTGGAGGCAAGAGTGGAGGCAAGAGTGGCAGCAGTTCCGGAATCAGCACGTCTTCGGGAGGAGGTTCGAGTTCAGCCGTCGTATCCGGGAAAGGTGGTGGAAAATCGGTCGTGATAACTAGCGGGCAACCGTTTGCAGGTCGTACCGCAGGTGGAGGAACACGAACACAGATTTATGGCACCAGGTAATCGATTCAACGATTTATTTCGCATCCAATGCTGACTTGTCATGCAGGCAGTACGGAAGTGGATATCCAGGCATAACAGGTCGCGGAACAGCCGGACGAGGTTTTCCATTCTATTTCTGGCCCGTCGTCTGGGCTGGGGCTGACACGGGTTACCTTTACCCGACTGAGGTGAGTGTACCTTTCATGCAGAAAAATCCAGCCGACTAACATATTAATTCCAGTATGGCTCACCGAGTAATACAAGTCGACCAGGAGGGCCCTTGGTTTCTGCCCCCTTTTCTTCCAATACCACGAATACTACGTTCCGGATCATTTCCGACAACCAGACAGTCATCGACCTTATAGGAACAATCACCAGCTCATGTTCGTCAGACCTTCAAACCACGAACATAACCGCTACGCTCTACAACGACTCCGCCCCAATACCCCAACCTGAACAAGTGATACAATATTATAGAGCAAGCAGCATCGCCCTAACGCTGGATGGCTATAATAACACCGCGGACTTGACCAACAGTACATCCGACGTGCCGCTCCCGTCCAATATTGACCAAAACCTTCTTACTTGCCTGAATGCTACAATCGGAAATGCGGCGCCACTCGTAAATGCTGCTTCGGGTTCGGGTATAGCCTCAAGTGTGATACGAACGGCCCCGACAACCGGACTACTCGGTCTCGCGTTGATTATATGGATGTTACTGTTGTAATCATAGACAAAGATACCCTGTGAGTTGTTTTTTCGTCCTCGTTGCAATGTCGACCCCCTCTGACGAAACTTTAGTTTGCAACGTCGGTTGTATATGATACTTGTGTCGTAAATTAATGATGGGTTGTTGTAGTCTTTTTGGATCGGTTCGTTCATCTTTTTGTTACTGAGGCTGTAATGTTATCTCTTGAATGTGTTTTGTCAGAGAACGACTTTGTTAGGCCACTTGGATGAGAGAACTATGGACGTTGACCGCATTTATTTGAACTTCAACTCTCGGGACCCAGGCTCGAAACCCTGTCTATCACGATACCGAAGCGATCTCCAACACGCTTGATTGTGAAGCCAACGCGCACCCTGCTGTGTACGACATTGCCTCCAAGATTTGTCAGCGACCACAGGTGGCATGGACCCGCAGGTTCAAAACCCACTAACGTAACATTTTCATGCACTCTGCTACAACTCTCAGGTCAAGTTCTATGTGAAAATGTCAACGTAACTCGACGTCTGCGGCTTGAATCTCGAACGCTGCGATACCCCTGGTTATTCAGCAGAATGTGACTCTTATTGACTCCTTGGGATGCTGTTTAGTAGACGTCGTCTGACAAACTATACACCAATTTATTGAGCTATATGCGCTCATCCACAACCAAAACTACATGTTTTGAACCGCATTTGGAGATGGGGCAGCATTTAATCAATGTCGCTTGCTTCGGATCTTCTGTCAAGATACCCGGCACCCTGATGGAGGAACAGAACATTCATAGCAATCATTCCGAGCAATCGTTTCAAATGACGCGCAACCCGGAATCGCCGTTTCCACATCCATCTCCTCCGTCCTTTCCTGCGTCAGACTTTCACGCCTTTAATCTATTTCGTGCCGTTAGTGGAAAGCGAATTGACCACAGCCTGGAGCAAACATCGATATTTTGACCAGAGATCTTTGGCAGCAGGTTAGTTCAAGTCATCAATTGATCGTTTGAACTTTGATGGTCGGGTTCGAAAGTCGTCAAGTTACCATCTGTTACCATCTTTTTCCTGATTCGTCTGCGAACTCCGACATACTGCTAATAGTATAAAGCCATACGTATGAGATTTTTTCGGCCTACACTGCAGCGCAGTCCACTTCTTCTCAGCGTGCTGGCCACTTGAGAACACCTCTCTCTAATTCACAAACTCGACAACGTCACCATGGTTAAACTAAGCATGATCGCACTCATTCCGCTGATCTTGTTCGCTCAAATTTCACTCGCCGCTCCCGTCAATGGACCCGGCGACACGTACGCATCATTATTGTTCTTTGACAGAAAAAGCAGCGCTGATGTTGGTTCGTTTGATTTAGCACTACTCCCGCCACCACTGGCACCACTGCCAACAAGTAAGGCTTGCAACTTTTTCTGGCCTAATTCGAGACGGCTCAACATTGACTTTAGTGCGGGGCATTCAGGCAATCAGAAAGCAGCGACTCCAAACAAGTAAGGCTTGCGACTTTTTCTGGCCTAATTCGAGACGGCTCAATATTGACTTTAGTGCGGGGCATTCAGGCATAATGACAAAGATTAAAAAATGTTTGGGGATAAAATGCCCAAAAGTTGAAAACAATACTGATGAATTCCCGATGTGGCAACCGTAAGATGTTACACTATTCAAGGTGTTGAGCAGCTAAAACAGTTGTTCTTCAAGGGGCAAGCCTATAAGGTACTGATGAGCATATGGTTTTTTTTGAGAGTGCGATTGGGATGAGTTGGAGTCATAGGACGTTGGAAGGAATTTTGCGAGTTAAATATTATATAAGTGGTGTTTGCAATCGCAATTTGGACATCATGAGAGCCCGGTGTGCACACGACCAGTGAAACAATTATCCGACGCGGGATCTGAGGTCTTGAATCCATGAAATTTGTAAAGGTGAAGAGTCCCAGACCAGTAGAGGTTGAGTTGGACTCGGAGTCGTTCCGTAGTGGGAATGACATAATTTAAAGCCAACGTTCGAGCAGGCCTCTGAGTCTTGCGTACTTCAAGCTTGTGAGTGGTTGCGGCTCGGCGTTGTTGGAGCTAAAAGGCGTTGGTCATTTGCCCATCTCTATGTACATCGTACCTCATACATATACTAGCGATAGGACATCTCGTACACATGCAATAGGTGTAGTGCTAGTAATGTGCGCTTCTCTGAGTTTCTAGATGACGAGCATAGTACCGTGCGTTCGGGAGGTAGTTGGATATGGTGAACGCTCTGCACTGTCAGCGGAGCGGTCAGATTGGACACGAAAAGGCGAAGACGCGTGCATACCGTCAAGTTTCTCCGGACTCGGCGCGATTGGAAGAAAGAGGGACGTCAGGATGGTTTCGGAATCCGCGCTGGCGTACGTCAAGACAGGGGAAACTGGATTTTCATCGCGAATGCCGTTGGCCGGGGGAGCGTTAACCAGCCCACAGGAAGGGAAGAACACGTCTTTGCAAGTCCTGGACCCTTTTGTCCGTCTCCGTCGTTTTCCACCCTTGCGCCGCATGGCCTGGTCCGCACTTTGCTTGATAGGACACCTTGTAGTCATTCGCCGACAATAACGAGAGGGGCGTTCAGAGCCGAAATCACGGCGCTAGCGAGACAATTGTTCGTCTTCTGAAAATCGACAGGCCGTGGTACAGATATCTGAGAGAAGAGGCTATGTTGCGCTCAGGACCGCACAGGAGGGCCACTGTTACTACGCTGGATTGGTTGGACTGAGGAAAAGGAAAATAGGAATGCTGATTTTGGGCGATTAATTGGGTCAACGCCATTAGAAGAAAGGCGACACGTAGTAGGGAATCGACTCTTGTGCATAGTCAAAGGAAAAGGATGGCGGAGCCGGTACACATCAAATGGTGCTTTCTCGTCTCCTCGTATCTCTCCATCTCGCCCGACTCCATACAGCACTTCATTCGCTGTCATTGGTTCGGTATGTTCATTAGTAACCGACTCTTCGTCCATCTCCTCATTATAGTAACCGGCATCGCCCTCAATCCATGCACGACCCGCACCCACCTCCTTATCCATGCAAAACCAAAGGTACACACGAAGAGATGCGAACGGAAGGGCGGCTTGCAAAGGTATTGTTACCCTTTCCCGTACACGTATGTGAGTGAACTGACTACTTTCGTAAGCGACCCTTCATCTAAGCTGTAAAACCGCACCTTTCCTCCAGTTATCGTCTAACTCTGCGACTTCACTAGTCGATCTTCTAAATCAGGAAGATACGAAGGGATGAAGGATGGCATCAACATAGGCAAACGTTGAACAGCAGCTACGATATTGGTTATGTAATTCACATATCACCCTACTACATCCATCCTAGGCACGACTCTACAGCATTCACAAGTACAGCTACAGTATGGTTCCCATGTGTTGGTGGCGCCACACCCCATAAAAAGCACAGGCGACAAATCTCTCCCACTCCATTCTGACTTCACGATCCAATGTTGGTCCCGCAGGCTTTCAACATAACTCGACGCACGGAGAAGCCTTGTCCGCTGCCCAAGCTCAACCATGAAAATGATGATATAGGCTTTCGTGTTGCGGTCAGGCAAGAGGGAGGCGAAGGTGGTGCAGATGAAGGGGGTGATGTTGGCGGCGATGTTGGTGGTGATGTCGGCGGCGATGCTGGCGGTGACGTCGGCGGAATAGGTGATGGCGGCGCTGGAATCGATGGAGGATATGGTGGAAGTGGTGATGGAGAAGGTAGTACCAGCAGTGGTGACTCTGCTTCTGAAGTTAGCACATCTTCGGAGGGAGGTTCGAGTCCAGCCGTCATATCTGGAAGGGGTGGTGGGGCCTCGGGCATTATACCCGATGGGGAACCATTTGCGGGTCGTACTGCAGGTGGAGGAACGCGAGCGCTGATATTTGGCAACAGGTTAGTTCAAGTCGACAATTACCCTCCGATCCTGACTTTGAGTTGTCGCGCAGTCAATACGGAAGTGGATATCCGAACATAACTAGCCCTGGAACCGCTGGACGAGGATTCCCATTTTACTTCTGGCCAGTCGTTTGGGCAGGGAATGGCACGGGTTACCTCTACTCAACCGATGTACTTATTCCTTTTACGCAGAAAGAATCAGGAAGACTAACTGGTGGAATTTAGTATGGATTGCCCACGAATACAAGTCGACCAGGAGGGGCCTTGTTTACTTCCATCTTCTCTTCAAATACAACGAACACCACGTTCCGAATTCTTTCGGACAACCAGACGGTCATCGATCTCATAAGTACAATCACTAGCCCATGTTCATCAAACCTTCAAACTACGAATATAACCCCTACGGCGTACAACGACTCAAGCACATTTCCAAAACCAGAACAAGCCATACAATATTACAGAGCAAGCAGCATTGTCCTCACGTTGGACGGTTATAACAACACAGCTGACTTGACCAATTTAACATCTAATGTGCCGCTCCCATCTAATATCGATCAAACCCTCCTCAATTGCGTCAATACCACCATTGGGACGACGGCGCCACTTGTGAATGCTGCTCCAGGTTCGGGAGTGGCCCCGACAACCGGACTGCTCGGTCTCACATGGATTGTATGGATGTTGTTGTATCTATGGTAGGCGAATATACCTTGTGAGTTTAAATATCTTCGCGATATCGACATGCTCTTATGGAATTTTAGCTTGTAACGTCGTGTGTATTGTATGATACCCGTGTTGTAAGATGATGTGTAACGCTACCGCTTCAGTTCTTGTCAATGGAAAAACAACTCTTATCTCTGGGGTGGGGTTTCGCACGCATCTGCATTTCGCTGCGATGCGGGAACGAACCAACAGAATTCTGGACTTGGAAAATTGCCCTTGGCTTTTGCACGATTGTCTCGCCGACATCTCCCCCTTTCGGTCCACAGTAAACACAAAGGAGCACAATATACATGATACAGTCGACAGAAAGGAGAAGTGATCGTCGATCAATCGATCACAAGTGGGCCGGAACTTGACTTGTCCTTGGTCGTGATCGAAAACGAAGGGTCTGAAAACGGAAGGCTTGTGCTTGGCTGTCTTGATATCTTCCGTTGTCTCGATCAAACTTGCGGATGTATCGTTCTGGTAATGCTACCGTTTTTCTGGGTGGTCACACCATCTGGCATGACCCAAACTGTCACTATTGCTCCCAGTACTGAACCCACTACTTACATAATGGGAATGATATATCGTTAAGACGACATCTTCGAAATCCAGGCGCGCCCCAGAAGCAAATCTCAAAAAGTCTTCATATCATGTTTCAGAGACGATACAGGCTCTCCAACCTCGACTCAATAGAGGATGCCGAGTTGTACAGACCTGGAGGACTTCACCCGGTGTCGATCGGTGATGTTTTCGCCAACGGTCGCTACAAAGTATTACACAAATTGGGTTATGGAGGCTCATCAACTGTCTGGCTGGCACGAGACCAGCGTCCACAGTCATCTGCCTCGGACACCTTGGTCGCATTGAAGATTCTTTCTGCAGCTCAATCCTCTAGGCCGAAGGGCGAGATCGCAGACATTGTCGTCCCCGCCGCGCTTTACTCTGTCGCCGTCACCTCTCATAATCCTGCTCGTCACAATATCCTGCCCGTCATGGACCATTTCACAGTGCACGGGCCAAACGGGACGCATCTGTGCATTATCTCTCAATTTGCTGGACCGAGTCTACTTTCCATGTCTAATTTGGGTTGGAACAAACGGCTGCGCGGAGATCTGGCGAGGAAGGTGGCAAAGCAAGTTGCCACCGTAGTGGAATTCATGCATTTCACAGGGTTTGTACACGGAGGTTCGTCACCAGATTCACATTCCACATTCACGTCAAAATCTATTAACTTTTAACAACTTTTCTCCTCAGATCTGACACCAAGAAATATCCTTTTTCAGATTACTGATCAGGCCCGCAGATGGTCGGACAGCGAAGTCTACAGAGTGCTTGGTGGGCTAAAGACAGGAAAGATCGGAGCTCTCGATGGCTCTCCTCTAGGGCCGCAAGCACCCCGGGAGCTCGTCGCGCCCGTAGACACAGGTGCTCGCTCTTTCCTATCCTTTTTAGAGGAAAACATTGTTGTCATCGACTTCGGTCAATCTTTCGCCATAAACGCCCCGCCAAATAGTTATAACGTGGGCACAACAATGCATTACTTTTCCCCGGAAGCTCGCTTTGACAACATTGTCAGTACCGCTTCTGACATCTGGGGGTTGGCATGGGCAATTTTTGAGATTCGTGCTGGGCGTCCACTCTTCTGCCCGTTCATGGCTTCTCATACTTCGGTATTACTTGATACCGTTCTTACGTTTGGTAAATTGCCAGATCCTTGGTGGGACGCTTGGTGGAACGCATTCAAGGGGCGTCGTGAGTGTTTTGAAGAAAATGGAGAACTAAAGCCACCACATAAAATGCATCCCATTCGGGCGCAGCTGGAGGAGATCGGAGTCGATGACATGCCGCCGACGGTCGACTACGGACCCATGATTGAGCCTGCTGGGACGCAGCTCGAAGAAGAGGAGATCGTGCTTTTGAATGATTTATTGGAAATGATGCTCAAGTATCGTCCGGAGGAACGAATGAGCATAGAAGAAGTAGTACGACATCCATGGTTTAAGTACATCTCTGTGAAACCCACAGGTAAACGATTTTATTGTCCTTTCTCGTTTGACAAGCTGACGACCCCCAACAGCACCCCTGCGGAAAGATTGGGCCATCCGAGAAATCCCGGTCATCCGACGAAAGTTAAACATAAAGATTCCCGCCGATCGATAAGGAATGTTAGGCGAAGGGCGGTAGGTGAGGCACGACGTACTAAACATTATCGCAGTACGTTTTTGTTACGATGACATTAGTCTCAACTGGTTAGTAAGGCGATCTCATTCCACGTGACAAATGAGTATAGCTGTCCTGCTTCGAACCACCACGATCTTCTCAACATGCAGCGGATACCGCTTGATGGATGGCGAATCGAGGAAGAGACAGCATTTCGGGATGTCTCAGAAAACCCAACACCCTGATTCAGAAGATCCTGTGATCTGAAGCAAACGACATCGACTAAATGCCGCCACATCTCCAAATGCTGCGATCCTGATTACTTTGCCTTTTGAACGATCTTTCATCATCTGTCCCTCCTCGGTTTGAAAACTGTTGGCGTTTCATTTCTGCTTCCTCTATGTTGGAAAGGTACTTCTCAAATCATTCTCGGTGCTCGACTGCGAGTCGTACAGCGTCACGCGTCACAGTTATGTAATTAACATATCACCCCACTACGTCCATCCTAGGCACCAACTCTACAGCATTCACAAGTACGGGTGCTATGACCCCATGTGTTGGTGGCGCCATACCCCATAAAAAGCGCAGGCGACAAGTCTCTCCCACTCCATTCTGACTTCTGGGCGTACCTACGATCCAATGTTGGACCCACAGGCTTTCGACATAACTCGGCGCACGAACGAAGATGATGATCTAGGCTTTCGTGTTGCGATCAGGCAATATGGTGGAAGCGGTGGTGGAGGATCCGGTGGAAGCAGCGGTGGGGGAGGTGGTGCTAGCAGTGGTAACTCTGGTTCTGAAATTAGCACGTCTTCGGAGGGGGGTACGGGTCCAGCCGTCATATCTGGAACTGGTGGTGGGACCCCGGTCATTATACCCAATGGGGACCTATTTGCAGGTCGTACCGCAGGTGGAGGAACGCGAGCGCTGATATTTGGCAATAGGTTAGTTCAAGTTGTCAATTACCTTCTGATCCTGACTTTGAGTTGTCGTGCAGTCAATACGGAAGTGGATATCCGAACATAACTAGCCCTGGAACGGCAGGACGAGGATTCCCGTTTTACTTCTGGCCAGTAGTTTGGGCAGGGAATGGCACGGGTTACCTCTACCCAACCGATGTAACTATTCCTTTACGCAGAAAGAATCAGGTAGTACTAACTGATGAAATTCAGTATGGATTTACCCACGAATACAAGTCGACCAGGAGGGGCCTTTGTTTACTTCCATCTTCTCTTCAAATGCCACGAACACCACGTTCAGGATTCTTTCAGACAACCAGACGGTCATCGATCTTATAAGTACAATCACTAGTCCATGTTCATCAAACCTTCAAACTACCAATATAGCCGCTACGGCGTACAGCGACTCCAGCACATTTCCAAAACCTGAACAAGCTATACAATATTACAGAGCAAGCAGCATCGTCCTCACGTTGGACGGCTATAACAACACAGCAGACTTGACCAATGCTACATCTAATGTGCCGCTCCCATCTAATATCGATCAAACCCTTCTCAATTGCGTCAATACCACCATTGGGACGACGGCGCCACTTGTGAATGCTGCTTCGGGAGCGGGAGCGGTTCCGGCAACCGGACTGGTCGGTCTCGCATGGATTGTATGGATCCTGTTGTATCTATGGTAGGCGAATATCCTTGTGAGTTTCGATGTCTTCACAATGTCGACGTGCTCTTATGGAAGTTTAGTTTGTAACATCGTGTGTATTGTATGCTGCTCGTGTTGTAAGATGATGTGTAATGTTATCGCTTCAGTTCTTGTCAATGGAAAAAATAACTGCAGTTCGCTGCAAAGCGGGAACGACCAACAGAATTCTGGACTGCTTTCGAAAAATTGCGCTTGAGCCGTACATTGTCTGATACGGAAGCAGCCTTTCGTGCCTAATCCTATGGTCGAGAGGTTGACTAGTACCAAGTAATGCGATCATAACGGCACTGTCCTAGCTTTGTTCGCTGATGGTAGTTCCGACCACACTCCCTCTTGGCCCCTGGACCCCCACTCACTCCAGCTCACCTTTTGTTACCTCCCCCTTGGGCCCTGGACCTCTGGCTACCTCCCACTTATGCCCTGAACCACCTATGCCCCTCACCCGTGTAAACCAATACGCCTTGATTGAGGACGGCACCTCCGACCTGCAACAAAACCCAGTTCATTTGTTTATCAATTACTATACAAAATGTTTTCTGGACGTGCATGGTGGGTACCGGTGATGCATAGGTAGTTGCTGAGGCCTGAGGTGGAGGGCATGTTGACTCGCCTTGCCTCGACTGGCGGCGGTCACAGGTATGTGACCCGAAGCCGTACCGTAAGTGCCTCGGAAAGGGAAGAGGCGGCCCTGGCTCCTGAGTCCTTATCCGTCCAGTCACTCGTCCCATCCGCACTGTATACCAAGTCAAACATCTTCAAGACTCATCCAAAACAGAATCATTAGCCTCCAACTTCAAACACCCCCACTGACTTCCCCAGCTTGAATCCGCACCAAGCTCCCGACCCTCGGATATGAAAGTCAGCACTTGCTTTCAATGTTTCGCCAAGCGCCGTTCGATGGTGCTGGCAAGCTGCGACTGAGAACTTCAACCCGAGGCTAGAAGATATGTCTCAGCACTGCTAGTCATAAACTATTTTCGGTACCCTTTTTCGGATATGCGGACTGCGCGTCGGCTACACTGAGCTAATCAGGTGGAAGAGGGGATGAGTGGGATACAGATTTGCGTCCCAAAAGCGACAAAGGACTAAGCCTGGCGAGGACAAGGGCAGGGATGATAGACAACAGAAAGGGGAAAGAGAGGCGAAATGGTGGATCTTTCTTGTCAGGTTCCTCGACATCGGCGTCGATGATGTTGACCGTTTCCAAGGTCGTAGACGCCATCTTGACAAACTATACACCCAATTCATTCAGCACCAAAACTACATCCTTTGGACCGAAGTCCGACTCCAATTCGAAGGGTCGTCTTATCTCTACGAACAACACTGGGAGTACAACAAGTTGGTTTATCTATCTTACAGGTAGGTCCCGTTTGCTTTGGTAATATCGATAGACTGATGGATAGTGAATCGAGGAAGAGACAGATACTGATATGATTCGAGTGACACAAGATAAAAGGGATCAATAATGGGCCGTTTGGCTACTTCTCGTGAAACGCGCTTCTCGGGGAGGTGCTCGTGACAGCAGTAGCAGTGAAGGCGAGGGTGAAGGTTAGGTAGCAGCAGTATTGTTATGTAATTCACATATCACCCAGGCACAGCATGTTTGGTGGCGCCACACCCCATAAAAAGCGACATACGATCCAATGTTGGTCCCGCAGGCTTTCAATATAACTCGGGACACGGATGAAGATGATGATATAGGCTTTCGTGTTGCGATCAGGCAATTGGGACTACCGTTTCCACCATCGCTTCCACCGCCACCACCACCACCGCTTCCACCAGATTTTCCATTCCCCCCTCCTTTACTTCCATCACCCTTCGCCTACTGGTTCTGAAGTTAGCACGTCTTCGGAGGGGGGTTCGAGTCCAGCCGTCATATCTGGAAAGGGTGGTGGGGCCCCGGCCATTATACCCAATGGGGACCTATTTGCGGGTCGTACCGCAGGTGGCGGAACGCGAGCGCTGATATTTGGCAACAGGTTAGTTAAAGTTGTCAATTACCTTCCGATCCTGACTTTGAGTTGTCGTGCAGTCAATACGGAAGCGGATATCCGAACATAACCGGCCCTGGAACCACAGGACGAGGATTCCCATTTTACTTTTGGCCAGTCATTTGGGCAGGGAACGGCACGGGTTACCTCTACCCAACCGATGTAACTATTCCTCTTACGCGGAAAGAATCAGGTAGAACTAACTGAAATTCAGTATGGATTGCCCACGAATACAAGTCGACCAGGAGGGCCCTTGTTTACTTCCATTTTCATCTTCAAAGACCATGAACACTACGTTCCGGAATTCTTTCAGATAACCAGACGGTCATCGATCTTATAAGTACAATCATCAGCCCGTGTTCATCAAACCTTCAAACTACGAATATAACCCCTACGGCGTACAACGACTCCAGCACATTTCCGAAACCTGAACAGGCTATACAATATTACAGAGCAAGTAGCATCGTCCTCACGTTGGACGGCTATAACAACACAGCAGACTTGACCAATGCTACATCTAACGTGCCGCTCCCATCTAATATCGATCAAACCCTCCTCAATTGCGTCAATACCACCATTGGGACGACGGCGCCACTTGTGAATGCTGCTTCGGGAGCGGGAGCGGTTCCGGCAACCGAACTGCTCGGTCTCGCATGGATTGTATGGATGCTGTTGTATCTATGGTAGGCGAATATCCTTGTGAGTTTTGATGTCTTCGCAAGGTCGACGCGCTCTTATGGAAATTTAGTTTGTAATGTCGTGTGTATCGTATGCTGCTCGCATTGTAAGATGATGTGTAACGTTATCGCTTCAGTTCTTGTCAATGGAAAAACGACTTGATCTCTGGGGTGAGGTTTTGCACGCGTTCGCTGAGCGATGCGGGAACGACCAACAGAATTCTGTGCATCGTCTGATACGGAAGCAGCCTTTCGTGCCTAATCCCCAAGTAATGCGGTCGTAACGGCACTCCTTGGCACTCCATGCTCGGGAGCTTTGTTCGCTGATGGTAGTTCGGCGATAGAATGGAACATATCAATGGAATATGCCAATATTTTGATCGGGTTCCTGTTATCGGCGACTGCGCGTTCTAGGCCAGGCCCAAGACCGCACTACCTTCGCCATGGCTCCATCCGGTACTATACAAAGGTTGATGACGCATTCATACAAATTATTCCAATGGCATGGCCAGACATTCGCCAGGATATTAAGGCGCTCAGGTAAGCCGGTAACAATGGAAAACCAGCGGCCACTCAGTCTTTCTTGATCCTCCGTTGTAAAGGTTATACGCCAGTTGCAGTGGGCCAGAACACGCCAAGGATTGTCGACATTTACCAGCTCCTACCCGAGTTCATAGCGCATAAGAGATCGAGATGGTTGCCCGCTTCGGTCGTTGTCAATGGAAAAATAACGTTATCTCTGGGGTGGGGTCATGCATTTCGCTGGGCGATGCGAGAACGACAAACAGGATTCTGGACTGCTTTGAACTTTTTCTTGAAAATTGTACTTTCGTCTATTATTAAATCCTTTTGTAAGTTTCGTTCAGCCTCCGTCACGTCACATCCCATGTTTATCAACGACCACCAGATGCTTGGGTCCCAGGCCAGGCTCGAGACTGCGCAACTCTCACGTAGCTTCTCTTCTTTCCTCACATCGCGATAAGACGAGGACAATGACAGATGAACATCGTTCAGCGTCTCCAAGTCAGTCCATCAGCCTTATCTTCCTCCGTCACGCACATTGGGCGCCAGTCGTAACGAACCAAAAACCATTCATATCTGTACGTATCACCTTCAATCGATACACATCAGTTCTTATCGGAACCGATGGCATGATAGGATATCGAGCGACTCGCAAGACAGTTTTTCGACTTTTTGCCTACGGAGCAGCTCAAGTACTTTACAAAGTTCGTTGATGACGAGCTTGTTCGAATCGATCCAGCGGCCTGGCCAAGCATTTATCATTTTGTTACCTCGATCTGGATTGAGACGGGTAGTGGTCCTTCAGCTGTTAATCCCCAGGAAGTGAATTCGTCATCGCCCTGGCCTCCGCGGTACCCGCAGCCCAGGACCTCCAATCCTTGGGCTATGTATCAACAGCGATCCCGGTTTGCAACGCCAACTGGGGATGGCGCACCTCAGTTTATCTTCCTCCGTCGTGAAAACAGGGTACCGCTCGTAACGAGCCAAAAATCATCGATATCTGTATGTATCATCACCTTCGACGCTCGCCACATCTGATCCAATCCGTTGGCATGATCTATAGGATATTGAGCAAATTGCTAGACAATTTTTCAGCTTTTCGCCTTATGAGCAACTCAAGCTCTTTACAAAGTTCGATGACGATGAACTTGTGCGGGTAGATCCAGCGGCATGGCCAAGCATTTACCACGTTATTTCCTCGATCTGGATAGAAACAGCTTATAGGCCTCCAAGCGTCAGTTCTCGAGAAGTACGTCCTCCGTCGCGCAGTTCCCGGCCGTATTCTTCGGTGGATGTATTCCCGCCGTCACGCAGGAGTTCACGTTCGTCGGAACGGTCTGTGTTGAATCCAGTGGGATCACGGGAACCATCTACTCCGTGAGCCAGGAGCGGAGACGGGGTGGGAAAGATGGGGGTTCAAGAGAGAAAGGAATGAGATGAGAAAGGGGGCATGTTGTAAACCCAAATACAACACGCATTTAGATTGGGAGTGGCATATATAAAAGGAGCAGTTGTAGGAACGGGAATTCCATTCAGAACTTTGGCTCCTGCTAAATCGAGTGCCTACCTGATGCTGTGTTTGCACGCGCACAGCTTCTCTCTTCCCTCACAAAGACAATGGAAAACCAGCCGCCACCTCGATCTTTCTTAATCCTCCGTTTTGGAGACAATACACCAGTTGCAACAAGCCCGGCATCGACATTGGCTGTACGTAACATCGTCGACACCCACCAGTTCCTGGCATCCGAATTTATAACATATAGGACATTGAACGGGTTGCTCGACAATTTTTCCCCATTCCAGCCTCCGCACGGTCGCTCAAGCTCTATACAAAGTTTGAAAACGACGAACTCATAAGAATTGATCCAGTGGCATGGCCAGACATTTACCATGCTGTCACGACACTCTGGATCGAACTCGATAGCCCTGTGCCCACCGTCATCGCTGCGCCCAGAGTCCTCAGAAAGCCTGTTATATACCTTTATCCCCCTACGCCCATTTCTGTTAATGTCCGTCTTGCCTTGACATCCACCTGGAAGTTCTCTGCCATCTATCCGTTGGTTCCTGTAAAGCGAGCAGAATCCAACTCTAGTCTACCGATCGAAGGAGAAACCATAGCTTGGAACGTATTCGCGGAACCGAATGGGACCTTACGCTCATCGGATGGCCTAAAAGTATCATATCTCTACTGGGAAGCAGAGTAAGTAGCGTATTTTGGGTACTTTGATCAACTAACGCTTACATGGTTCCGTTTGCAGCGCCCAAGCGTGTCAAGATATCGTTACTCCTCCAATGTCTCGCTCTCATACGCCGGTCGAAACATTCGATCCTTCTAACCCTGTCCTGACACCGCACAATTCGGTCCTTCTTCGTGTACCAAGCGATCTCACGAAATACCTGGACAAGGCACTCCTCGCATTGGGACTGCACACCGAGGCTCGGACCTCTTTCATCACGTAAGTCTTTCACAAGTTTTTCATAATTTGCATAACGTTCCGAAATAGATTCTGGCTTCCGCTGTTTGTGAAATATGAATACGTTGCTCTAAGATTCTTGGAACAATCGTCATACGAATCTGCAGCGCGCCTTGATATTACTCCGAAGCCTGATATTGTTACGCGTGTATTTATGTTGTTCCGTGGTGTTGGGCCGCATGATCTAGCCCTCTGGACGGAAGCAGAAGAGAGGGTGAAGACGATGGATGTTGATGCTTGGAGGTCTATTGTTGGTGTCAATGCAGAGGGAATGGGTTGTGATGAATTATTCAGGGTGCTTGAGTGGGGTGGAATGGAAGTACGTTAGTAGTCAGGATTCTGTTCTGTAGCCAAATAAAAGGAAAAATGCTTGTCATAGCGATATCACATATATCACATCAACATTGTGATAGACAAGGGTCTGCCACGCGCCTACGCTACAATACATTACATTTGTGATCTAGAATGTCCAGAGGCAAAGCATGAGTGGTTCAATCAAGCTCGCCGCTTGGAGTCGGAGCAAGCGTCACAGTCACGCTCTAGGATGGCCACATCCACTTCATCTGTCCTCCTTCTCGGTTCTTCCTCCATCCAATCTCTCGTCCCATCCACACTCATATCTCAAGTCGAATCTCTACTCGACTCTCACAGATACGAGGATGCCATAGACTTAGCAGACCAACAACTCAGAAAACTCCAACTTCAAACACCCCCCGGCGACACCACCACCTCTGTACCACCACTTCAAGAGGTCGAAGAGCTCAATTACGTTTATCAACGTATTGGTTTTCAATGTTTTACCGAAACCCGGTTCGACGACGCTGGCAAACTCTTTGCGAATGGGAACCTCGATCCGAGGCTTCTCGTCAGTTATTATCCGGGTTTGAGGGGGAGCTTATTCTCCGCTGAAGATCAGGTGGACGTGTTTCAAGGCGTGGCGGATAAAATGCCTACTGAAGATTCGGTGGAGGATATAGGTGAGCCATCGTTCGTTTTTTTCTCTTCAGTTTTACCCCATAAACATCATCAAATTCTATCCTACTTGGGTTGCCTACGTCTCTGACTACAATTACCATCTTCCCCTCTCCTCCCTCTATCCCCATTTTCTTACCCGTTCCGGTCTCGGAACTGACGCTAGTCGCGGCCAACCTAGTCATGAACTACTCTCCGCATCTTTCTCCGGACACGCAGACCGCACCAGAGGCAGTTGAATTAAGAAGGGTCCTCGTTATGGCTGCGGAAGAGATGTTGGAGGGGTTTTTGAGAAGGTGGCGGGGGAAGATGGGATATAGATATGCTTCCGCGGTGACGACAAAGGACGTAGAGAAAGGCAGGGTGAAGGCGAAAGGAAAGGCGAAAGCGGTGGATCCTACTTGCCAGGTTCGTCGACATTCATGTTGGTGTTGTTGGAATGATGTTGATCGTCCCCCCCCCAAAGGTCGTAGACACTGTCCTGGCAAAACTATATGCCCAATTCGGGAAGAAAACCGAGCTATATGCGCTCATCCACGACCAAAATTACATTGTTCTATCCGAAGTCGAAGATTCTCTAATTCAGGCGCGTCAAGTCAATGCGCTGTGTCAACTCTATAAACAGCACGGGGAGGATAACAAGTTGCTTGATCTATATTCCAAGTTGGTATCTTTTGCGTTAAAAGCTTAGAATTAAACTTTTGATAGGTTAATCGATGGAGAATGGACGGACAAGACGGTCTCTGATCCGGTTACTGACATGATTCGGGTGTTACAAGATAAAAAAGATCGAAGTCTAACTCAACAGTGGGCGGTTTGGCTGATAAAACGGGATCCCGATCGGGGGATAAAGGTCAGTTCGAGTTTGCATTGATCCCTTGTTACCCTTTTCACGCATATAACCAGTTATTGACACTCAAAGAAGCGGGAAAACGGAAAGAAAAGTCAGAAGAAGACATTGCGCTATTAGATCAGGTCAAAGAGGCCAACGCGAGTGCGGGACAAGAGTACCTAGAATATCTGGTTCTACAACGCAAGTCTTCCTCGGTAGAATTGCACACCCGACTAGCGATGTTGTATGCGGAGAAGGTGATGACATATCTAAAAGACGAAACGATTTCCAAACTATGGCGAGCCAAAGGTAAATTCCAACCCTCTCGTTGAGGGTTAGTCAGTTCTCACCCATTTGTTTACTAGCTTCATCCTACGCATCATCGCAACCGCCACCCGAAACACCGTTCATATCCTACTTTGCCTCTACGACACCAGATTCTCCACATAAACGTGCCAGGCTCAAGTTCATACTTATCCTTGCGGGATCCTCTCTGTGCGACACCGATTTTCTGAAACAGAAATTAGCCAAATCCGAAGGTATCCTCCGGATCGAGCACGTAATTCTCGATGCGAGGATGGGGGATCATAACGCAGTATTGGTTGGCCTGGTCCATGACGTGAGAGATTTTGTCTCTGCCGAGATGTACTGCGCGGTTGGGGGAGGTGTGGAGGGGGTGTTGGAAAGAAAGGTAGCGTTGGGACTGGGTGCGATGGAAGGTGGTGAAGTGGGCAAGTTCGTCAATGGGTTGTTCAGTGGTTCAATACCGTCACCGGCTGCGGATGAGGAGGTGAAGAAACGGTTAATGATGATGTTGTTGGAGGTGCATATGCGTGATCCGTAAGTGTCAGTCTTGCACCAAGTTGTCCATCGAACGTTAACGGGATTCGGGTTTATTTTATTTTAGAAAAGGTACACCGGCGCTTACAGCGAAATTGTTGAATGCGCAGGCTGTTCATCTTGATACTGAGGATGTGAGTACTGGACTGGGCGGATCGTGATTGATTTTGATAATTCGTAATAGGTCCTATCGCTCGTTCCCTTAGACTGGCCAGTACAAGTCTTGTCTCTATTTCTATCAAGGTCTTTCCGACGGTTACTACATCTGCAGCATGAGGGTAGGATTATGAAGAGTATCAGTGCCAGTCAAAATCTTGAGGTCCGTGCTCAAGTGTTTTTTTATGTCAGTTCGCTGATTGCCTGAAATAGATTAAAGATGAGACATGGGATAGTCTGAAGCAGGGAGGCTGTTTCGTTGAGGAGGCTGTAGACGATGATGGTAAAGATGGTGGTCCTGAAAGTGGTTCATTTGACGAGAAGAGCGCGCTTATGGAGAAGCTTGCTGTACACTTCTCGGATTTGACCTGAGACGGTGGCAGGGTAGTTGATTCAAGGAAATCCTCCTCCTTATGCGACAGGCAATTGCAGGCTCTTCCGGATCAACGATGCTAGATCAAGATTGGAGAGGCTTCCCGCGAAAGCTGCCGTATGCCCAATCGCAAAGATGAAGGCTGCCTATAGCACGCCATCTGAGGTTGATATCCGTTCATTGTTCTTGAAATGTCCAGGCAATGAGAATCAATAGAGTAAAACGTCTTGCCTGCGTGCTTTTTTTTTTCGACGTTTTCCCAAACTTTGCCCGGACGCCAAAATTTATTGCATTCGGCAGTAATTTGATACACTTGTTGTCAAGCAGTCGCTGGGTAAATTCATTTGTTTGTATTTACCTGGTGTAAGGCATGCTGGGAGTCGAAGGATGAATCTGAGGACAGTTTCGTGTGGTACTATAAAGAGGATGGATTGGGAATAAGAACGGGGCCAGAGAGCGATTGGGAAATGGTAGATATCGTCATTATACATGTTGAATGTTTGAATTCGAACGGATAGCGCCAGAATGCCCGCCTCACCTAACTCGGTCAATATGCACATTTGGCGATTATACCAGAACGTCCCGTGTCGATGGACGATAGGGGAAGTCCGTGATATCCAAGACCTGCGGCGGGTGTCACACCCGCCGCAGGTCTTGGATAATATGCCGCCGTCGAATCAAGTC
The DNA here is from genome assembly GCA_015039365.1 of Amanita rubescens. Lineage (NCBI taxonomy): Eukaryota > Fungi > Basidiomycota > Agaricomycetes > Agaricales > Amanitaceae > Amanita > Amanita rubescens. The sequence continues at coordinate 144,898 of WION01000007.1, forward strand.
CAAATCCCTGGTATGATAAATTCTTTTCATCAGTTTCTATCTAAACAACATAACAGCAGAAACGCATTTAGACGTGAACCCTCCGAACGACTCGTATGATGTCCCAGCTCTCATACCGAACGCCAGGCTTCTCTCTCGATGATCACCTCGACAGACTTACCAAAAAACTAGAACAGCCAGTTGAAAGCGAGCATGAAAAGGTGATGAACGAGATGAGCCGTGAGATGTCCGTCCTTCGGGCACAGCAGTACGAAATAGAAAGCTGGATTGTCCATAAGGCAAGTCATTATCTTCAAAGCTATATATATATACTAATTTTTTCGATATATTGGGCAGGATATAAATGCTTTTGACAAAATCGTGATACGCGATTTGTTGCACAAAGCACAGGCGGTGCTAGCGCACGCTCGAGTCAGGGACTTGTCAGAATCAAAGTCACTTGACTATGGTATGGACCAGCACGCTCGCCATGAAAACGCCAAAGCGACGTTGGGCGCATTGCACACGAATCCCATCGCACAACAGCTGTCCGCTTCTGTGACAGCCCTCAATCTCCTAACGGAAGAATGTTCGCGCATCGGGGATGAAGTCGTTCATAAGGAGTTCATTAATCACAAGGGGTGCACAGCCGCTATTGAGAGATGCAAGTCGGTCCCGGAGCGTGAAGCGTTCGGCCTGCTCCTCGAACTGGTAATGACTTACGGGTGGGAATGACCCTCCAGCTATATTCAGACTACTACTATCATTATTGGTTTGTACACTATTAGATACGACGATACACACTAGGGTTTGCTATATATAGGGGACAAAAAAGCGATTTCGACATTTCGAATCTGCGCCCTCAGATAGGAGACAGTCGGCCGTTTCAAGCGATGCCTTGGCGTGTAGTCGCTGTAACATGTGTCCACTATACACGAATCAATTGACATGCGTAATTCATGACGATCGGGCGACATTGCTAAAAAAACAGTTGTCATTGAGTAACATCTAATTCTAATAAACATTGATCGTCGAGCCATAGCACCATTTCCACCACCATTAAAACTTGAACAATATAAATGAGACTTATAAACGAAGTCAATCACGTCGCTTAATGCCAAGCTTGCAAGCGACCAGCTTCCTTAGAAATCCCTCCCATACTTCGACCTAAGCGTGACAGGTTAGACAAACTCCGCGGTTCACGGGGGACACTAACCCGTTCATCAGGTCGCTCAAGAACAAAGCTATACCGGCGGAAAAGAGAAGCAACGACAATGCGCATCTCCATCATGGCAAGATTACGACCCACACAAGCTCTACATCAAACGGTCAGACAAATGGACGCAACTTAGCGCACAAGATCCTGCTCACCTTGGACCGACAGAAAACGTGTTGAGCGTCTTCTGCATAAGACTCTGGTCACGCTCAAACCACCGTTCGGGTCGGAAAACTTCCACATCTTCGCCCCAGACATTGACGTCGCGATGGATGGTGTAGCTGGGCACGCTGAGAATGGTACCTTCGGCGAAGTGTTGACCTGACACCGTCAAGCCGCCTTTTGGAGCAACGCGGGGAAGGCCGATACCAGAAGTGGTGTGAACACGGAGAGCTTCGTTGACGCAAGCGTCGAGATAAGGAAGGAGTTTGACCTGATCAGCGGGTGCGACAACATCGTCTTCTGCTCCAAGATGGTCATCCAATTCCTTTTGAAGTTTCTCCTGGACGCGGGGATTGCTGGCAATGTGATAGATGATAGCGGTAATTGAGCTAGAACGGCGTAAGTATAGGTGTGGTATATTAATGTTTCAACTTACTTTGCACTGCTATCCGAGCCGGCAATTAGGAAAGTTTGAGCTTCGGCTGTGAGTTCTTCTGCGCCCAAAGGCTTGCCTTCGTCATCGCGACCGTTCTGCAGTTTGCTGAGCAAATCGTTACGATCCGTGGGGTTTGCCAATCGTTTCGCAACAGCCATAATAGATATCCCGGCCAAGTACCGAACACAGTCCGTTCCGAATCGGTATCCAGGAAGTTTGCTCACGATCGGCCTCCAAGAGGGAGGCAGCACACCTATGCACATCGAAAAGTCACCACGGCCATTCAAGATCTCAACGGCGGGAATGCCGATGACGTCCGAATTTATTTCCTCTTTGCCGTAGGAATTCATGAGGGCTTGTTGGCTGCCATGGTGTTTTGGGGCCATAGCGACATCTTTACCGGATTCTAACATTCCAAATGGAGCTCCAAATGACAGGTCTCCGATGATGTCAAACGCCAGATAGTTCACCCCTATGACGGCTCTTGTATCAGTTTTGTAAACTATGCGTCATGGGACCAGAGCTTACAGGGAAGGACATTCAGGTAGAGTCGTCCATCTCTACCCTCCCATCCGCCTTCTCCATCGTTTCCGGACATGCCTTTGAGAGCGAGGTCGTGGAGCTGATCCCACCGCTTGATGAGTTGAAGAACATGACGCTTGAGGTGGGGCTCAAACTCGAGAACATTCTTCTGGGAGAAAATGTGCGAAATAATCTTGCGTTTACGCGTATGCTCGGGCCGATCACGAGTGTTGAACACGCCGCGTCTTATAGAGACGAAGGCATCATAAAAGTCGGATTTTAAAGCACCGTTTCCGTGACCGTAGATGGAGTTCAATGCCTCCGGGTCGGCGACGGAGATGTGATTGGGAGCAATGCGAACGATGGGTCCTGTTCCACGACCAAGTTAGCGAGCTAGATAACGTATCAAACAGGGATACAAACCGTATTTTTGGTGGGCTTTATGGACGCTATCAGAGCGGTGTCCCATCTTGCTAACATAGCCCAACCAGAGATGGGAGAACTTTGCGAGGAAGGGCCCCGGTCGGCCCTTTACACCACAAGGATCTACGAGCCATGGAATAAAGTGGGCGAGGAGACCGATAGCGGGGATTGCGAGAGCTACAGTGTAGTAATTGATAGAAGACATCTTGCAAGGAACTGAGGAGACATTGGACGGCGATATTTGGTGGTTTATGTACTGCGCTGCTGATGCCAGAGGTCATAATGGACACTGTTGACAACGTTAACACCTCCATCGTAGCATCAGTAACCGTGACCGCAAATCTCCAAATGTGGCGGTGAATGAAACCATTTTCCGCACTTTCACAGTTGTTCTGACCAGAAATATGTGGTCTTCTCCCACAATCGAAAATACTGGGGTGTGGTAACATGCTTGGCGTTGGCGCACATTACTCATTGACAGAACGAGACCAAGCTGAGATTGTCACGCCGTCACGTCCTGATTTCCTTTCCGGGCATTCCTTTCCTTTTTGGCGGCAGCGCATATCCGAATTTCCCATCACTCATTCCCAACAAATAGAAGTTGCCTGGTGCATAAAAGTATACCTATGTGTTTAATATACCTGATTGGCCTTCCATGACAGAGTGCTTATGGCTCGCGCCTCATCCCAGTCTCCAGATAATAGCATTACTGGTGTACACGCCGACATTCAAGTCACGGTACGCACGGTTATTTTGGGCTTTGTCAGTGGTGACTTGATCACGTCCGCTCCTTTCGACTCCTCATTGCATGTGATCGATGTCCAGTGTCCATATAAGATAGCCCGATCCCCACAGGGGCCACCAGTAATGGTAAGTAAATCTCGTTACCGATAAAGATCTGCACCTCGGTTTTCCTATCAATCCATTTCCATCCGTCCCTTGTATCTTGCTTAATAACTTCTCGCTTGCGTCCCCAATAGGCAATCCGATTGGTGGATTAGCCTTTTCCAGCGCGTTTGGTCAACTCGAACAAACGCATGAGTGGATGCTACTGGAACATGCCGGCCAACTACAGTGCTGGTGTATCGAGCTATGCCTCGGTGACAGTGGCGAGGTGAGCCTCCCTTGGCGCGCGTGCGATATTCTACGCCCTGCTCGAGTTTGCCAAGCAAAAGGCATTCCAGAACGTGTTTATGCTAAGTACGACTTCTCCGTGTCCGCGCGTGGTGCGAAAGACGAGCGGTCAACTGCTACGCGTGCAACGACTGAGTGCGCAATTAGCTCTTCTGTGCAACGAGCAGCAGGGCAGTGGGGACCATCGCTAGCTTGAAGTGATGTGCCCAGATCAGATAATGTGGATGAGAAGTATGACGTGGATGATAATCTTCCTCCGCGTTCCGGAGACGTTGGGCATCAGTACAGACTGCTACAACAAAGTAAGCAATAACTGCGGAGGCGGAACCCGGTTAGGTGCAGACGCTGTATGAGGGCGCGGGGTTGCAGCGTAGTGGAGAGATCATTTGAGGCCATGCGGGCGTGGGGCGGCAGTACAGCCGCAGGTACGGCATACGATGAGGCGGGAGGCAACAGCAGGTGGGGAGGCCATTGAGACAACGGGAGAAGGCGGTTGTGACGAGGACAACAGTAAGCTTTGTTGGAAGCCGTTTGAGTCAATGGGAGCGAAAGCAAGCAGGAGGGTGAGTTTCCATGACTGTAGCGCGGTGTAGGATACGTATGACTTTATCAGCACACATCACCCAAAGATATGTGCGGTGGCGGTTGCCGGAGGTGGGGAGTGACGGTGCATTAGTCCTCCTGCGTAGACGGCTTCTGGTGCCGGGATCTAGCATAAATAGTCCTACACGCGGGTGCGGGTCAACGAAAAAGGCAGCGGTAGTGAGGAACGCACCAACGACTCGCAATCTTCCAACTGGCACGGAAACGACGAAGTGGATGGGGCCCGATTTTTCTCTTACCTCGTTCTGACGTCTTTCGCCTAGGCTCGGAAGCAACGCAAAGCAGAGGATTTCGTACGCGAACAAGAATGAGCGGCGAGAGAAGCCGAAGCGCTGCAAGCTCAAATCAAAGAAGACGCCATGCACCAGCTACTGGCTAGAGAAGAGTGTTCAAAGCCCGGGATAGGGCGTAACCAGAATCCACGGTGGTACTGAAGCAAGTGGCTTGAGGTTTAGCATCGTCAGGTTGTTCCACCCAGAATGGTGCGCAGCTGCGTTCCGTTCCACATTTGAGGAGTACTTGTTTTTTTTTGCACCACCAGAACGTCTGGGAACTGTGTGCCTCGCCAGACCAGTCTTCGGCGACGTGAACGCAACCCTCTCCCTCAAGACGTCACCGGTCGTCTTCGACGTGCACTATTGTACCGCGACAGAAAGAAAATAAAACAAGTCGAAGCAGATTTCGAAACAGGCGCCCGGCGTTGATGAGAAAAAAAACACCTGCTGTGTCCGTCGAGATCAACCGTTTTATTTTCAAGCTTCTATGACCTTGACCGCTTACCTATATCGGCTTTGTTATGTGGTGCTTCAAGAATCAAAATTACTCGGTGCCGAATCGCGTTTGTGATTGTTTGGCAGGGCGGCGCGAATCCGCGATCGCCGAGCCCCGGTCCGCGGATTATATAAGTAACCAATACGACTCGCCTCTTCCCCACACCGACTCTAGATGCTCGGACGACGGAGCAGATGTGATCCGAGTGTGACAAGCTGCTGCCAGTTGGCGCAGATTTCCGTCGGTGGGCGAGTGATCATTCATCCGTTCAATCTTCTTTTCGCAGCTCAGTACGTTGTTGATTAAACTTCTGGCTTCCTCAGTTGTTAACCTTCACCACTAGCACATGCCTTGCATCCAGATGATTTTATTCGCATTCACAAAGGCATGGAACGCCGACCACACCACTAGACGTGGGCCCCAAGAACATTGTTAGCGGAGAAGAAGCTTCGCAATGCATTTCCAGGATCGAAGTTCGAGAAGCGTAAAATGGATGGAAAAGATGTTATATTGCTTCAATTTCGTAACGATAAGTATATAGACGAAGGATCCGATGAATACCAACAACTTAAGGATGGTTCCCACCCGTAAATGAAAGAATCCGATGATGGTCGAAAACTACGGGATTGGGTTTTAAATCACTTCTGGGAATTGAAGAATGTGTTCATCGTATGCTGTTTCAAATTTTCCTGGCTTCGATGAGGTCATATAATTTACGAACCATCATGCACACTCAACTAGTCGTTATCATCAATGATCTGCGCACAAAGAAAGCCATTCCAGCAAGTTCTGAACCTGCATCCTCAGAGGGGAACAGATGCTGGATCAATCGATCGTTTCAAGCAATTGTTTCCAGCGATTGTGTTTGGCTACCGGTGAGTCTCGCCCTATAAAGCGCCATCATCCCTACGAGTCGGACGAGTTAATTCCACGACATCTTTGATTACACAAGATGGTTCACCGTTCAGTCATGTTGTAAAACCTATCAAGTCAAAGATCTCCCCGAGCGACATCTCCCGGGCCGACCATGGTGGTATTGAGGTCTTCCGAAACATAGAGCACAAAAGACGGCGCAACAGGTTTCGAACCTGCGGGTTCAGAAAGGACCAGGTGCTGGATCGTTTCGACCGATCGTTTCGAGCAATCATTTCAAACGATTGGTACCTGTATCCATGACCGTTAGGCTACTTGGTGTAAGAACGCATTTATCCCCAAGAGCCAAAAAACGAGATGGGTGGGTCTCACTTTCCTGGGTTACTATTAGAGGCAATGTTATTCCTGCTGTGAAATCCACCACATAGAGTCTCCCTGGCGTATGTTGGATGTGTCGAGGTCTCCCAAACGCAAAGGGCACAAAAAAGTGATTTCGACAAGTTTCGAACCTGCGCCCTCAGATAGGAGACAGTCGGCCATTTCAAGCGATTTCTGTAATATGCGTCCAACTACTAGACTGCACCTTATACACATATCGACATTGCTAAAAAAACAGTTGTCATTGAGTAACATCTAATTCTAATAAACATTCATCGTCGAGCCATAACACAATTAAAACTTGAATAATATAAATAGGTATGACTTATAAATGAAGTCAATCACGTCGCTTAATGCCAAGCTTGCAAGCGACCAGCTTCCTTAAAAATCCCTCCCATATTTCGACCTAAGCGTGACAGGTTAGGCACAAACTCCTCGGTTCACGGGGGACACTAACCTGTTCATCAGGTCGCTCAAGAACAAAGCTATACCGGCGGAAAAGAGAAGCAACGACAATCCGCATCTCCATCATGGCCAGATTACGACCCACACAGGCCCTACATCCAATGGTGAGAAAAATGGACTCCATTGGCGAACAAGACCCTGCTCACCTTGGACCGACGGAAAACGTGTTTAGTGTCTTCTGCATAACACTTTGGTCACGCTCGAACCACCGTTCGGGTCGGAAAACTTCCACATCTTCGCCCCAGACATTGACATCGCGATGGATGGTATAGCTTGGTACGCTAAGAATGGTGCCTTCGACGAAGTGTTGACCCGACACCGTCAAGCCGCCTTTTGGAGCGACGCGGGGAAGGCCAATACCAGAAGTGGTGTGGACACGGAGAGCCTCGTTGACACAAGCGTCGAGATAAGGAAGGAGTTTGACCTGATCAGCGGGTGCGACAACATCGTCTTCCGCTCCAAGGTGGTCATCCAATTCCTTTTGAAGTTTCTCCTGGACGCGGGGATTGCTGGCAATGTGATAAATAATAGCGGTAATTGAGCTAGAACGGCGTAAGTATAGGTGTGGTATATTAATGTTTGAACTTACTTTGCGCTGCTATCCGAGCCGGCAATTAGGAAAGTTTGAGCTTCAGCTGTGAGTTCTTCCGCGCCCAAAGGCTTGCCTTCGTCGTCGCGACCGTTCTGCAGTTTGCTGAGCAAATCATTACGATCGGTGGGGTTTGCCAATCGTTTCGCAACAGCCATAATAGATATCCCGGCCAAGTACCGAACACAGTCCGTTCCAAATCGGTATCCAGGAAGTTTGCTCACGATCGGCCTCCAAGAGGGAGGCAGCACACCTATGCACATCGAAAAGTCACCACGGCCATTCAAGATCTCAACAGCGGGAATGCCGATGACGTCCGAATTTATTTCCTGTTTGCCGTAGGAATTCATCAGGGCTTGTTGGCTACCATGGTGTTTTGGGGCCATAGCGACATCTTTACCGGATTCTAACATTCCAAATGGAGCTCCGAATGACAGGTCTCCGATGATGTCAAATGCCAGATAGTTCACCCCTACGATGGTTGTATCAGTTATGTGAACCATGCGTCATGAGTCCAGAGCTTACAGGGAAGGACATTCAGATAGAGTCGTCCGTTTCTACCCTCCCATCCGCCTTCTCCATCGTTTCCGGACATGCCTTTGAGAGCGAGGTCGTGGAACTGATCCCACCGCTTGATGAGTTGAAGAACATGACGCTTGAGGTGGGGCTCAAACTCGAGAACATTCTTCTGGGAGAATATGTGCGAAATAATCTTGCGTTTACGCGTATGCTCGGGCCGATCACGAGTGTTGAACACGCCGCGTCTTATAGAGACGAAGGCATCATAAAAGTCGGATTTTAAAGCACCGTTTCCGTGACCGTAGATGGAGTTCAATGCCTCCGGGTCGGCGACGGAGATGTGATTGGGAGCAATGCGAACGATGGGTCCTGTTCCACGACCAAGTTAGCGAGCTAGATAACGTATCAAACAGGGATACAAACCGTATTTTTGGTGGGCTTTATGGACGCTATCAGAGCGGTGTCCCATCTTGCTAACATAGCCCAACCAGAGATGCGAGAACTTTGCGAGGAAGGGGCCCGGTTGGCCTTTTACACCACAAGGATCTACGAGCCATGGAATAAAGTGGGCGAGGAGGCCGATAGCGGGGATTGCGAGAGCTACAGTGTAGTAATTGATAGAAGACATCTTGCAAGGAACTGAGGAGACATTGGGAGGCGAGATTTGGTGGTTTATGTACTGCGCTGCTGAGGCCAGAGGTCATAATGGACACTGTTGACAATGTTAACACCTCCATCGCAGCATCAGTAACCGTGACCGCAAATCTCCAAATGTGGCGGTGAATGAAACCATTTTCCGCACTTTCACAGTTGTTCTGACCAGAAATATGTGGTCTTCTCCCACAATCGAAAATACTGGGGTGTGGTAACATGCTTGGCGTTGGCGCACATTACTCATTGACAGAACGAGACCAAGCTGAAATTGTCACGCCGTCACGTCCTGATTTCCTTTACGGGCATTCCTTTCCTTTTTGGCGGCAGCGCATATCCGAATTTCCCATCACTCATTCCCAACAAATAGAAGTTGCCTGGTGCATAAAAGTATACCTATGTGTTTAATATACCTGATTGGCCTTTCATGACAGAGTGGTTATGGCACGCGCCTCATCCCAGTCTCCAGATGGTAGCATTGTTGGTGTACACGTCTCCAGAGTCCGACCACGTCCAAGTCACAGGTACACAGGGTTATTTTGGGCTTTGTCAGTGGTGACTTGATCACGTCCGCTCCTTTCGACTCCTCACCCTTCCTCACCTCATTGCATGTGATCACTGTCCATATAAGATAGCTTGATCCCCACACCGATAATGGTAAGCAAATCTCGTTACCGATAAAGATCTGCACCTCGGTTTTCCTATCAATCCATTTCCATCCGTCCTGTATCTTGCTTAATAGCCTCTCGCTTGCGCCCCAATAGGCAATCCGATTGGTGGATTAGGATTTCTAGCGGGTTTGGTCAATTCGAACAGACGCATGAGTGGACGCTACTGGAATATGTCCGCCAAGTACAGTGCTGGCGTATTCGAGCAATGCCTCGGTGACAGTGGCGAGGTGAGCCTCCCTTGGCGCGCGTGCGATATTCTACGCATTGCTCGAGTTTGCCAAGTAAATGATGTGGATGAAATGGATGGCGTGGATGATAATCTCCCTCCGCGTGTAGTTCCGGAGACGTTGGGCATCGGCACGGACTGCAACAACAAAATAAATAATAACTGCGGAGGCGGAACCTGGTGAGGAACAGATGCCTTATTGGACGCTGTATGAGGGCGCGGGAGATTGCAGCGAGGTGGAGAGACCTCACTTGAGGCTGAGGGCGGTAGCAGCCGCAGGTACGGCCTCATTCGAGGCATAAATAGTCCTACACGTGGGCATGGGTCAACGAAAAAGGCAATGGTAGTGGGGAAAGCACCAACGACTCGCAGTCTTCTAACACATTAAACAATGCCAACGCCAGCGCCTGCTTCGAAATTTGCTTCGACCTTTTTTATTTTATTTTTGTAGCGGTGTAATAGTGCATGTCGAAGGCGACCGGCGGCGGCAACTTGAGGGGGAGGGTCACGTTCACGTCGTCGAAGACTGGTTTGGCGAGATACACCATTCCCAGACGTTCTGGTGGTGCAAAATAAATAAATAAGTACTCCTCAAATGTGGAACGGAACGCAGCTGCGCACCATTCTGGGTGGAACAACCCGACGATGCTAAACCTCAAGCCACTTGCTTCAGTACCACCGTGGATTCTGATTACGCCCTACTTTGAATACTCTTCCCTCGCCAGTAGCTGGCGCATAGCGTCTTCTTTGATTTGAGCTTGCAGCACTTCGGCTCCTCTCGCCGCTCGTTCTTGTTCGCGTTGCTCCCGAGCCTATGCGAGAGACGTCATAACGAGGTAAAAGAAAAACTGGGCCGCACTCACTTCGTCGTTTCCGTGCCAGGAAAAAACGCCTGCTGCATCCGTCATTTCCAGCGATTTTTTTTACGCAATCGTTTCAAGCGACCGCTTCCATGGCCTTGACCGTTTGCCTATATCGGCTTTGTGCTTCAAAATTAGTACTCAGTGCTGGCGGCCCGCCGGCGCGAATCCGCCTTTTCAAAGTCCGATCTTCCTAGCTATTCGCCACTGGCAGCTGAAACTTGCAAGTACAATTCTCCTGGGACGAGTAATTTACGTCTATCATGAAGCCTGTAGGGTTGACATATAAGCTAGCTCCTTATGGTGAAGCGCTGGTCGGAACAGGTGCTTACGTGAGTTCGTTTGTCAACGTCCTGGTCCAGGCTGACGTTGCACATTGAACAGAGCATTGTTTACAAGGCCTCAGAACGTGGTTCTGATAAGCTTGTGGCTATCAAGAAGTCTCGCGTCTCGAAGAAAGTGAAGCGACCCATTCTCCAGCATGAGGCCCGAGTACTGCAACTACTTCAAGGAGGAACCTGCATTCCCGTTGTGTATGGATACGGTCAGCTTGATCATTTCGAATATGTGGCTATGGAGCTTTTGGGACCAAGCGTCGCAGACCAACAACAGAAGGGTGGCGCTGGTGTGATGGTGGAGACTGTTATTCGGGTCGTATATCAAGTGGTACGTGCGACACATATGGATTTCCCTACGTGCTGAAACTCGCCTGCAGCTCTCAGGATTACAGCATATCCACTCCAATGGCATTGTACATCGCGATATAAAGCCTGAAAACCTGCTTTGCTCACTGGACGATGAATCGACTATAAAAATAATCGACTTTGGCATCGCTAAACCCCTTTCTGGTTGTCGTCCCAACAAATATGATCCACTCGCAGAACGGCGACATATTGTTGGTTCTCTTTACTGGGCAAGTCTCAATTCTCATAACGGCATAGGTCTGCACATCATTTCCACCTTAGGGGTTCTCATGTTTGTTTGACATATCATAGACCTTTCTCCACGCGATGACCTGGAATCCTTAGCGCTCGTCGCCCTCTTTCTTCTCCGCGGAAACCTACCTTGGAACCCTCGTCCGCGCTTGGAAGATCCCCTGCGTTCTCAAGAGATCGTCAGATTAATAAAATTGAATTGTCCTGGCCCGGCTTTATGCGACGGATTCCCCCAAGAATTTAGCGAGCTGCTTACTTATAGCCGCTCTCTGACATTTGAGCAACATCCAGATTACGTTCAACTTCGCCTTTCACTCGCAACATTGGCTGAGAGGATGGACTGTTCGGCCGACAGTGGTTCACTGGACTGGACATGTTGTTACCCCAAAACCACGAATCTCATTTTGCATGATCCCGACGTCTGGATCCCTTACGAGGATGAGGACGAGGGGGAAGATGACGAGGATCTCGGGAAAAACAGTTACTATGGGTGGGACATTGACCAGTGGGAGCGTAACGGGCCGAGAGACAATGATTTGACCTTGCCTGTGGTGCAGAAGAACGACGTCGATCGCATCATACCCGTAATTGTAGAAGTTGAGGACAATTAAATGTGACAATCTTTTTTTTCGCAGCTCAGTATGGCTTCCTTAGCTGTTAATCTGTACTTTCCAGCTCAGGGCTTGCATGGCTACCTCATGTCTGCCAGATTCATTGATAACACCGCACTTCATTTCACCCGGGGAGAACCGGCTCCTGGCAGAGGATTTGCTTCATCTTCAGAAAGGCATGCAACGCCGAGAACACCATCAGACATGGTTAGCGGAGGGGAAGCTTTGCAATGCATTTCCAGAATCGCAGTTCGATTACGTTCAGAAGCGTAACGTGGATGGAGAAGAAGTTATGTTGCTTCAATTTTGCGACATTGAGGATATAGACGAAGAGTCCGAAGAATATGGACAACTTAAGGATGGATCCCATCCACAAATGAAGGAATCTGAGGACATCCGGAAACTACAGGATTGGGTTCTAAATCGCTTCTGGAAGTTGAAACGTTGAAAGATGAATCTCAGGACAGTTTCGCAAGGTACTATGAATATGATCTTGGGGATGAATCCGGCATGAAACCAAGGGTCCGGGAGCGACTAGGGAATAAATGTACAAATTTCATCGAATATTGAATATTGAATGTTGAAGTCATTATCGAGTTCATTACATGTATGCTGTAATCCTGAACGTGTAGAGTTCCACGTTTTGAATCGCGTTTGTGATTGTTTGGCAGGGCGGGCAGCGCGAATCCGCCAACAGCGCAGGATCCGTCCGCGGATTACATATATAACCGGTACCCGAGCAATGTCGCTTCCCCACCCGTTCCTTCCCCACACCGACTCGTCATGGCATTAAGTCGGTGCCCAAGAAGGGCCCTCATCACCTCACACTTTGTTCGAGGCACCTCCAGAAGATACCACGACGAAACATTTGGATTTCGCAAGAGGAGGGAATACGTATTTCCAGATTGTGCGTTGGCTTTCGAGGCGTCGTGATTCTCTCTCTCATTATATTGCAGATACCCCTGCCCAATTGGAGAATCGCGCTATCAACGCGCCGTTGTTGCGATATGTTGATTCAATGCGCACACACGGGCACAGAGCAGCGAGTATTGACCCGCTTGACCTTATCCACCGGGAAGAAGTGGCTGCGTTGGACCCTGCACGGTATGGGTTGACAGACGAGAATAAACGTTACAACGTGGACGGGATTGTCTGGACGAAACCGGTTGAGGAGTCTCGGGAACGAACGGGGGAAGGAGAGTGGTGGACGTTGAAAGAAATAACGCGCCATCTAAGAGAAGTTTATGTTGGCAGAATCGCTTATGAGGTGAGCACAAGCTCCGGATACTCGTGGACGTTATTGACCTGGATTACCCAGTATATGCATTCTCCGTCGAAGACGGAGCGTCTGTGGTTCTCTCATCTGCTAGAATCTCATTCTCTCCCATCTTCAGAGGAGAAATCTGTGTTGGCGCCTATTGACCAAGATACCAAGAAGCGCATGCAAGGGCTATTGGCCCGTAGCGAAGTGTTTGACAACTTTTTGCAAGCCAAGTTTCCTAATTTGAAGCGCGTACGTTCTTTCTTTCCCAACTGAGAACACAAAATGATGATCTTGATTGTGTAGTACGGCTTAGAAGGAGGCGAATCCATGATACCGGCGCTAGATTCCCTGTTCGCAGTGGCTTCGCAAAGTGAGCGTTCTTCAGTCGTTCCTATGCTATAAAGTCTAATGTGAGACTTGAAGGTGGCATACAACACATAGTTCTCGGTAAATCCATAATTAAAATCGTTTTGCCCTCGTCTAACGATATACGACAGCCATGCCCCACCGCGGTCGTCTCAACCTATTAACCGGGTTACTCGAATTCCCACCAACTGCCCTTTTCCACAAGATCAAAGGAGGGTCTGAGCTCCCCGAAGAATACGGCTGCGAAGGAGACGTGATAAGCCATCTTGGTACTTCTCTCCTCGCATCCATTAGGCAACTTGTTCATCATGCACCCAGTTGCATCACCCTCCTTGAACTATGACAATGCACATGGCCCCGTCAAAGTCTCACTCCTGCCAAATCCTTCGCACTTGGGTTCGTCCTCTAGCTGTTGCATAGTTTCCTGATTGACTAGCCATCAGAGGCTGTCAACCCTGTTGCTATGGGAAAAACGCGCGCAAAACAGTTTTCTCTGCTCAAGACCTCACCAGTGAGTTGTCAACTTGGCGATCGTGCCATGTGCGTTCAGTTGCACGGCGACGCAAGCTTTACTGGGCAAGGTGTTATTATGGAAAGTCTTGGCCTCAGTATGTTCTTCCGTATTTTTCATACTTAACGCGGATGATGCTGAGTCTATCCGTCGTATAGGTAATTTGCCGCACTTTACTAGTGGAGGAAGCGTTCATATTGTGGTCGAGTACGTTTTAAGCAACTTTTCCTTGTTCCGTGGCTGATTGATGGTTATTCAGTAACAAGTGAGTGACAATTGGGTAATTCGAGCATAAACTCATCTTTTTGAGCAGCATCGGTTACACAACTCCCGCCTCAAATGCGCGGTCTTCTTTCTATTGCTCTGATGTCGGAAAGATGATCAACGCACCAGTGTTGCACGTCAACGGCGACCATCCAGAAGGTATTCCCGTCATTCACGTACCGATACTTTTTCTCATACCAATTCAATCTTAGACGTTATCAGAGCTATGGACATTGCGTTCAAGTATAGACACTACTTCCGCAAAGACATCATTGTGGACCTTCTCGTGTACCGGAGATGGTAAGATGACTTGTTCCTTTGATAGTCTGGCACTGACGTTCTTTGCTGCAGGGGGTAAGTAAACGTTACATTCCGTTCCTGGAGTGTTATGCTGACGGTCCGAAGCCATAATGAACTGGATCTTCCGGGAATAACCCAACCTCTCATGTACGAAAAGATCAGTACGCGACAGTCTGTTCCCCAGTTGTACGAGCAGAAGCTGATGGTAAAGCACCTTCCCCACCCTTACCTTATCCCATCAACTCAACAACTTTGACTAGCTCGAGAACGTGATGACCGAGCAAGAGATCTCCGCCGTGCGCAATGACTACAAGGCCTACTTGGAAGCTGAATTGGGGAATGTCGCGTCTTTTGTTCCGAAAGTTTCGATTTTGCAAGAACATTGGTCGGGCATTACTTGGCCGACGAATGATGAGGCAGATCACAATCCCGCGACTGGCGTGGACAATGATACTCTCATTAGTGTTGGGAAAGCTAGCATTGCGGCACCCGATGGTTTCGTGAGTGTAATACATTGTTCAGCCGAGCGCAAGATGGACTGATTCCATTCATGGTGCAGGAAATTCATCCCAAACTCCATAGGCACGTCGCCAATCGCTTGAAGAGTATTGAAACAGGCAGTGGTATCGATTGGGCAACTGCTGAGGTAAGAGTTTTGTTTCATTGTTCCTTTTGATAGCGACGCTGACGAATCGTGATGATAGGCTATGGCGTTTGGAACTCTCATGCTCGAAGGCAACGACGTGCGCGTCTCGGGACAGGACGTCGGTCGGGGCACTTTTAGTCATCGTCATGCGATGCTGGTGGACCAGAAGACGGAAGGTGTAATCGTACCTCTAAATGACGAACTGAATGCACCCGGAAAGCTCGAGTTGGCCAATAGTAAGCGTCGCCTTTGAAAACATATATGTGATTTACACTACTTTTGCAGGTTCTTTGAGTGAGATGGCTGTTCTAGGTGTACGTTTCACCTCTATATGCGTTGCTTTGAGGTTGATTTTCCGTATCCGTATATAGTTCGAGTATGGAGCTAGCTGGGAAAGGCCGAATCTGTTACCGATTTGGGAAGCTCAGTTTGGCGACTTCTTCAATGGAGCCCAAGTGAGTGTTTTTGATCCAGTTATAAATGCGTTCATCGTGATTCCCAGGTCATTATCGATACTTTTGTTTCTTCCGCTGAGAGTACGTTTTCGCCGTGCAACTAAAAACTCGTTCTGACGAACGTTGGTTAAATAGCAAAATGGCTGAAGCAGAGTGGTATCGTGATGATGCTGCCTCACGGCTTGGATGGTGCAGGCCCTGAACACTCTTCCTCTCGTATCGAGAGAATGCTTCAGGTAATGATGACTTCTATCACCACTACAGATCCTGATTCTGACCTTCTCTAGCTTACCAATGATCGATACGTACCTGATGACGGCGCATATGCCAACGTCAATATGCATGTTACGTACCCAACAACTTCGGCTCAATACTTCCACCTGTTGCGAAGACAAATCAAACGGAACTTTAGGAAGCCTCTCATCATTGCCGGTCCCAAGGGTCTTCTTCGTCTCTCTGTATGTATCATCATCCTCTTACCTATATCTGATATCTTACTGATGGATGCCCGATCGCGATCATGACAGGCTGCGTCGAGCACTCTATCATCGTTTGGATCGGGTACCCGATTCCAACCTGTCCTTGAAGATCCCTTACCAAGCGTTGCCCAAGTCAAGCGTGTCGTCATCCTCTCTGGAAAGATCTACTACGACCTGGTCAAACATCGACAAAACCTGAAGCTCGAGAATGAAGTTGCGCTGGTCCGGATCGAGGAGATATCGCCGTTCCCATTCCAGGAATTGATTGATACTCTCGCGATGTATGGGAACGCGAGGGAGTGTTACTTTGTGCAGGAGGAACCGAGGAATCAAGGTGTTTGGCCGCACGTCAAGGACCGATTGGATTTTGCGTTGGATCAGGTTGGGTGGAGCGCAGGACGTGTTGAGTTTAGGGGGAGGAAGGAGAGTGCCATTCCTGCGCCTGGGATTGGGAAGATGTATGGGGTGCAGCAGAAGTTCGTGGTAGAGTCGGCATTTGAGGGTTTATGATGGTCGTGCGTGGGTGGTGATCGGATCTTTCGGGAATTGTTGCTTTGTGCTCGCGTGCGCGCTGCGACTCCAAAGTAGTGGAATGTATTATAGTCATTCAATTGCAAGTTGAAGCATGTTCATGTTTTTGTGTTCACGCGTCGAGTCATTGTTACGTGTAGTGACATACAGAATTCACAAGCACGATAATGATGTTCAACATGCAATGGACTCGAATCTCCTCTCCGCTACATAAAGCACATCATCCGGTTCACGATCATCCAATATCTTCAATGAACACGTTCCCACTGAGAGTGATCGCAATCCCACACTTTCCTATGATCATCCTTGGTCCGTTTCTTGCATCAGCGGATTTGAACAACTCCCTAAATTCTTCGTACGACTCCTCATCTAAATGGACCATGTCGTGAATGATGAGCGACATCACCCTTCAATTCGCGATAAGATGCTGCAGCGTAAAACACTGGCTTCCAACGTAGAAATGCATCAGCAAGTTTCTTATTCACTAACAAGGTTGCGGAGATGGACTCATGATGCTCTTTGAGTTCGATGAGTCCGCGGTGTTTGTGATGAATTTCAAGTTGGAGGACACGAGGTAGCCGCTTCGAAGGTGATAATCCATTGGCGTCGTAAAGGCAAAGATCGCCAACTGAGAACGTCATATGTTCCTGGCTCCTGGGTGCTATTTCAAGGGCGTAAGGAGAAGCAAGACGTGCGTGCAACTCCAGCTCCTAAGTTCCGGCGACGAAAAGCATTCGACAACATTCGTAGTAGAACTCATGAACGCGCTTACGGCATGCCTCAATTAAATCTAATGAAGGACCCTGAACCGTTACAGCCAGCGGGTTTCGAACCTGCGTTCTCTGAAGAGGACAGATGTTGGATCGTTTCGATCGATTGACATCTGTGGCTGTAGCCACTTGGCGGATCCTTGCGCCGCAGGACGAGTGCATCTATTCCTATGGGGGAAACCAGCCAGACAAACCGAGGCTTCCTGCGTTATCAGAGGTGCCGGGGTGTTTGGAGATCTTGTGTCCACCACTATCTTCCTATTGAGGGATTATCGTAATGGGAAGGTTTCGCAAGCGTAGACCCAAAAGAGTTGAACTTCGAAGTGTCCCAAGCGTAGGCGGCACAAAAAAAGGTACCAGCAGATTTCGAACCTTCAAGGAGCAGATGATCAGCCATTTCCAGTGATTGTTTCAGGCAATCGTTTCAAGCGAAGCTCGTCTGTGCCTATAACCGTTTACCCCCTCAGCTACAGGTTCTTGCGTCGTATCGGCATACCTATTATTTGGAGGCAGTCATTCAGACTCTCAGACGCACTCCGGAGTTGCAGCAGCACCATCCGGTAAAGTGCTTTGGCACCGAGAAAATTCACAGTATAGATATCCTCGTGCTCCAGGGAACCAGAAAAAGAATACAGGCGGGCTTCGAACCCGCGCTCTCCGGGAGGAACAGATCGTTTCGAGCGATCGTTTCGTCATTTCAAGCAACCGCATCTGTGGCCTTAACCACTTCCTATAGCGGCTTGTAGGGTACAGACCATTTCAAGTAAATGTTTCAAATTACTCACATTCTTGCCCATCAGTGTGGACAGCCCTGATGTTCTTCACGTTCTTGTTGGCATCGGTAAACGTTGTTGAGACCCCGTGGGCCTATGTGCCATGAAACAATGCATAATGATTCATGATGGTGGAGATTTGTTAAGCAAGAATGCGAAAGATCATACAGAAATCCCGAAACCGGGGAGACTGACCCAACGAGTGAAAGGGGACCAACTTGGGATGATGCCAATGGGGATGTCTACGATAATTCGTTGATGCATTAACAAAGGTTTCCCCGGTCCGGCTTTTAATCGCTTTAGTGGTGAAGTCCTTGTCCATTTGTCCATAACGATGTAGTAACGCTGTAAACGTATCAGACTGTAAAAGAATTCTGAGACAACAAAAATTGATTAATATCCTAAAGCCTATTGCCTTTGAATGATTTTTCTTTCTTCTCCAGCTTTAGTGTGGGTTATCGTGACGCACAATCCCGTCGGATATTTCCTGCTTCGGGATTTTCCACAACGTTATCACCGTGATTGGGACCTGGGTAATCATTTTGGGTGGGAGGCGCATACAGCACGGTTCTAACGACACCCATTGGTAGTAATTTCATCCCTGCCAATCAGGTCTTAGGAACATGTTTGACGGAAATTAAAAGGAAGCAACATTTTATGAGTGTCCGGCCGGAACCCTGATCAGAATAAAATGCTCATCGCTGAATAAATACGTGAATGGCGTGGTAGAGTTAGGAGGCCATACTGTCAACGCGCATAAGGCGGATGTCGAACGTCAGGATTTTTTTTGGTGCGGTTGAAGAACCGCGGATGCCGAAGCACGAAAGGGTCCCAGTCATGTAGTCCTCCTTTGATGAAATGGTGGCGCGTTTGTAAATATACTGCGAATATGTGTATCATCAAGCTTTTCATATCTGCTTGTCATCTCGTAAAGCAACCAAACTTCTTAGCGTAGAAAGCATGCCTATGGTGTATATCGCTGACCGTGGACCTCTAACAACAGCCAATTTACGATTACTATAACCCAGCTGCTACGATGTTAATTCACCGTCAGGTTCCTGGTCATAAATTCGGGACGGTGAACAAGATGTGCGTGGGTCCTGATTTACTCCATTTCCGCTTCGTATCAATCATAGTTAGAAAATTGTTAACCTCGAACACGCCAACTCACACCTAAAGGGAGGCGACGTGGATGATTAGCGAGGCACGTTCAAGAGTAAGTGATGGTTGGAGAAGATCGGAGATCGGTCCGAAGACCGGTTCTGCCATTTTTCCCGATGCGCCGAAATACACCGGTACCGCCCGTCGCTTAACAGAAATCTCTTGAACAATCAATCACAGCTCACCGGATGAGACTTCCGACTCTCCGAGGCTACAGGATGAAATCAATTCGACGGGAGGTTTCGGCGCTCTGACATTCAATGTGCACAGTGACGACTCTGCTATTTCAAAAACACACCCATCTAAGCCGAGGTTTCTGGACGTCGAGACTCCACTTCCAGTTCGCAATACCATTGTCTCGACTCTTAGGCGATCCATGGGGTGGAAACGACGATGATGGCATGGACATGAAAATTAAAAGCAGGGTCAACCCCATCATGCCTATCAGTGATCATGATCGAGATTTGGCTAGATATGGATTGCAACTTTGTTCTCTATCTCAAACGTCAACGGTCATTTCCTGTGGCGCGGCGTTAGGTTCGCTCTAACTTGATTCCCAATTTCCCGTTCTGAATCCGAATCCGGGATTTACGAGGATCACTGGCTGAAAGCAGATTTTAAGTAACCGCAATCTCACTGTCAGTCTTTCACCTGGACCATCAGCCGGATAGGTCTGCTGTGTGCGGGAAAGGCGGACTTTCTCGCGCCAAGCCAATTCAAGATCAACTTTCACTGTGCCTCACTTAACAAATCGACACTGCCAATGCTCGTGAGAGGTCTTTTGAATAGATAGAATAGGAACGAGTATATATTACCAAGTCGGGTATATTCTGTCACCTTCATCTTGGGATGACAAGGTACGGGTAAGAACGTTTGTCTGTCATGCCGATCTAACCGTAACCACTATCAAAACTCTCGACATTGCGTACCCACAGAGATGCCGTGACCTCTTTGAGACCGGAAATAGCTAAGGCCGTTTATCCCTCAACAGCCTGGTGCTGAAGGTGCTTTTTGATGTGTATCCCAGGGACCAAGTGAAAGTTGCATCCTGTTGCTTAGGTAGACAGCGTGTCACAGGACCGGTTTTCTGGCCACTGGAGTGCTTCATATTCATCTATGGTTTGTCCTGTTTAGACAAGCTCAAAAATCCAAAGGAAAAAAATATTCAATACCACTTGAAACTGTCCTTGTACACGGGCTTCCAGGATTCTTTCATAAGCGGATGTGACCATCCTTGAGCTCGAGCTCTTGGTCGAACATGTCGTCTTCTCGTAAATATCACTTTTTTTCGAACGCCGTCTTCTTTAAAACTTCTTCGGACACACTACGAATGTCCATATGCAATTCTGGAAAGCATCCTCGGCATCCGAGAGAAAATCTACTTCAACCAGTTTTCCTTTGGTGAAATGAAAGCGCAATGTTTTTTGTGAGTCTAGTGGGCATGTGGTAACTACACCGAAGGAGGCCTTTGGCCCGGTGGTGAAGATGTTTCCGTAAAAAAAATTGGGGTCAACGTCAAGGACGTCGCGGTCCCAAGTTCCGCTCGGGCGGATCGGCAGGTGAGGGTTACTATGATATTCTGATCTGCGAAACGTCTTGCCTGTGCTTCATGTCAACGAAGGACGGCGTGGGCGATTAACATTGACAAGCCACGTTGCGTAGCCGACGGAAGCTGGTTGAATGTCGGAGTACGGTCCGAAGTCCGGTCCTTGCCACGCTCACACCTTGGTCCCGCCCCCTTCACTCATGCTGAAATCCCTGACAATACCTAAACCATGAATCGCGGTTCACCGGATGAGAGTTCCGAGCTGAAAACATCACTGAATGAATTCAAGTTGAACTCGAAAATAGATTGGGACGAACTTCGTAGGCGAAGTATTCAACCAGGTGGTTTCGGCGCTGACAGAAGAGACATCTGGTGCGCAAGACGTCTTCCACAATATATGCATATTCGTGATACTTTGAACGTAGGCCGAAGTTGCTGAACGTCAAAACACCTCTTCCAACTCGCAACTCAGCTGTCGATGACTCTCAAGCCACTCACGGCGCGGAAAACGACGAAGGTGGCAAAGACAACGGGACAGCTACAAGCAAGATCAATGCAACCAAGCCTGTTGCGGGCCATAAGGACGAATACCAGATCAGGCTGGATACCGACCGCAGCTTTGTTCTCTACCCCGGAGGTGAGCGTTCATTTCCTAGAGTGCAACCCTCACTACAACTCGGTTCTCATTCAGAATCTGAGTCTGGAATTGACAAGGATCAACTCAAAGCAGACCTTAACCACCTCATTGTCTCTGTCGTTCGCAACCGGCCGAAGCTCAACTATTTTCAAGGATATCATGACATCATGACCGTGATTTATCTGACACTTCCTCAAGAACTCCAGCTTGCATGTGCTGAGAAGTTGTCACTACAACGATTGAGGGATTCTATGCTGCACACATTGGAGCCGGTTCTGGGCCTGTTGCGGTATGTGAACCACACCTTTTTTTTCGCACCAGCTTAATTTTTTATCGGATTTAGTGTCCTGAAGAACCTTTTGCACCTTGCAGATCCAGAATACGCAAAGCTTCTTGGACGGTATTATCTTACTTATTTCTGTACATCGTCATATTGACATTTGACAAATCAGCGACTCCCTACTTCCCTTCTACGCTCTGTCAAACCTCCTGACGCTTTTCTCGCACGACATGCCATCTCTGCCTCTAATCCAACACGTGTTCGATTACTTGCTCTGCC
Source organism: Amanita rubescens (assembly GCA_015039365.1). Lineage (NCBI taxonomy): Eukaryota > Fungi > Basidiomycota > Agaricomycetes > Agaricales > Amanitaceae > Amanita > Amanita rubescens. Next base: position 167,184 of record WION01000007.1, read on the forward strand.
GACCGCCAATAGCGGTCGTTTATCTAGCTGCTGCGGTTCGTCATCGCCTAAATCACAAGGTTGTCATGACTAAGTTTTTGTTATGATAGGTACTTCTTTCCAGAAAAGACTACGTACAAAGCCTAGAAGGACAACTAGAACCTTTCATGCTTCACCCAATTCTTTCAACACTACCGCCACTTACAGAGGGCTTTGAATCGACAGAACAGGAATCTCCGGATTACCGAGCCGACTTTATCTTATCTCCTTCACCATCCGATGACGTCAAACAGGAATCGGGAGATGAGCCTCTACAAGGATTTCGCCTACCTGACGTGGATCTGATACCCGATGTCAAAAGAGAGGTAGAAACAAAGGATGACGATGGCAACATCAAGACAGATTCAGTAGACTCGGCCAACGTCATCGTCAAGCAGGAACTGCCAGAATCTTCATCCAGCGTGCCTATAAAGCTGCCTACGCCAGATCCAGCAATTCCTATACCCCCAGATCTTGACGTAACGCGGCCCATTAGTCCTTCCGAAGCCTTTCCACAATCCGAGACTGTAACGAAACCAGAATTCAACCCCCTCGCTGTCTCCCTCGACATGGATATACCCGTACCCAGTGCGCCTATATCGCTTCCCACCATCCTAGCGCACTCCGACTTGCTGTTTGCCCAATACCCTCCTAATCATTCCCAACTCCGGTTGTCCTCTATCATGGGCCCACAAAGCGTCGTATTCACTTGGTCGGAGAACTTCTCTGATTTGCCGTCTGACACAACGGCGGAGGCGATGGTCGGCAAACCAGAGTTGGTGTCATACCCCATTGGACCAGAGGAGATGGAAGGAAGCGAGGAGGAAGGTGAAGACGATGAAGGGTCTGATTCTGATTCCGAGTACAACGACAAGAAGCCGGGGAAAACCCATAGGAAAAAGGAGAGTGGCAAGGAGGGAGAAAAAGGCGGACCGCAGAAACGCACTCGACGAAAGACAATTAAGAAGAGAGTCCAGAAGCTCCTCAAGAAATTCGGTACGACGACGGGAGCGGGTCAGCAGATCACTCATGTAGACGGACGTACTGTGGTCACTGGTGCTGTTATGATGCTCGCAGTTGCAATAGCGGTATACAATATCAAAGCCCAGGACGGTGTTAGTGGCTTGGAGTTTGGGGGGAGTAGTGCAGGTGGCATTGGGGCAAGCATAGGTGTGGGGTTGGAAGCCGGTTTAAACATGCTTGGTGGGAATCGGCATGGACTACAGGAGGAGCTGAAGAAGATCGCGAACGCTCTGGTGGGTGTAGGTGCTAAGTTTTTGCATTTACCTGCGTGAGGGAAATAACTCTGTTTGGTTGCGTACCACCGTAACTCGGAGATGGGTATCACGGAGATTCAGATATGATGTAGCGCATAAACTAGTGTGTACAACGCATATGTATCATTCAAGCAATTAGATCTACGTATTTTCTAATATCTAAACGTTTCCAGCGGCAATTGCCTCATCTAATGTCTTCTCTCCATTTACGATAGCTTTCACGACGTTCAACGCCTTAGAGAAGTCTTCGAAAAGGATATGAGGTATTTCGTGCTGCTTGCAGTACGTTGCTAAATCGTTGTCACCGCCTGGCTTTTCCTTGACGAAAAGAACGTCGGCGTGACGAGCCGCAGAGATGTCTACATTTAGTCGTTAAGCACAACTGTCATCTGGGGTTCGGAGAGAAGGGGTGAACGAACCTGAAACACCGTCTCCGAAGAAGAATAACGTGGGGGGGTTCGGAAGCTTGCGGTACGGAAGGATAGCCTGCGATTTGTCGTGCCCGTAGCCGCTTGATGTCTATCAGAATTAGAGGGACGCAATACAAACAACGTTACGGACCTGGAGGGGTGTCTATATTTAATTTCCCAGGAGCCATCGGGACGGACATTTGCATCGTTGGCGATGATTTCAATTTCGTTGGCATCCGTTTCGCCGACAAGGTTCGAAAGAACGGCGCGGATTATAGGGGCCATCCCGCTAGAAACGATGATAACGGGTATATCGTTTGTCTTGCACCAGGAGTAAAAGTCTTTGAATCCAACGTCTAAAAGGATATCTGGTGGTGGTTCGTAACGATATCAGGTCCTTATCTGAGAAAGAACTGTGAAGGACACACTCTTTCGTAGAACATCTTTACACTCTTCAAAGGTATGTCCGTTCGCAGCGACGCTGTCGAGCATTTCGCGAAACGCATCTCTATCCGAAACGGCATCAGCAGTCCGGTCCGGTAGGAGGATCTCTAGGTACCTGAACGTCGCTTTTCCAGAAAGAACGTCCAAATTCCCGTCCCTTCTCTTTTGAATTCCGTAGCCGAGGTTGTCCGTCATGTCTACATCCGCAATCATGAAACCGTTAACACTGCAAGGTTAAGTCGTTTATGATACGTACAGTCGTTGGAATCATAATTGGTGATAGTTCCATCCCTGTATTCGTGTAATAGAGTGGTGGGTAGTTATCGAAAATCATCAGTGATCATGAAAGTAACGTTTCGATGAACCGGATAATTGAGCCTAGGGATCTAAAGGAAACGCGTAGACCAACCAATCGGAAAGAACGACAAATCGCTTGTCGGTGTGGATCGGGGGATATGGTAGAGTGCTCTCAGGTGCGGCTTCGGTTGAGTCCATGATGATGATGGTGATAACCGAGGAGTGGGATGACTAATACTGTAGGCGCGAGTTCTTGAAGGTTCTTGAAGCTTGATCACACATGTCATGATCTTATCAATAGCAATCCGAAGTTATCGGTATCATATTAATTATATGTACTACTCGATTACCCTACAGAATGTAAAAGACTCTATCGTAAATTCTATGTAAAATGTCACTGAAGGGTATAGTAAATCTACTATGTGGATAATTAAATATTAAGACTCTGCGCGACGGCATTCAGCTTTAGTTACCAGTCAAGAACCGGTGGGAAAAACTTGGCGATAAGACCCTGGTAGTAGGGCCGTAGCTTCTCGACGTCGCAGGGTTCCTCACTCTTGCTATAAAGGTCGTATGGGTTGAATGCCCGGACCGCTTCCAAGACCTTGAGATCCTTGTCATTCGTGAGGTGCATATACGCGCCCTCCCGATGCCATGGGTAAAAGCTATGGTATCTGATCATCGCCAGACCCTCAGCGGGTAGACTACTCTGGTCCTTGAGGACATTATATAGATACTGGGTTCGGGCCGTTAGGTTGAGTAGGTAACGATATTTGAAAAAAAGAGACGTACTTCATCATGCCCCCATGATAACATAACGTTGTCAAGGCCACAATGAGGTTTATAGATTCCATATTCAGTAGAGTATACGCTGTCGTAGGAGTCGGAGTTATCTTCGAATGATTCCGGGTAGATATTTTTATCTGAGAATTTGCAGCCGACGACTAGCAACGCCACATTGGTAACCGGTCCGAACCACCGAAAAGATCGACTTACCAAACGTATCCTGCAATGCAAAAGTGGTAATTAGGAACTGCCCCTATGTATAATGATTGGCAGAGGTACTCACACCGACGACGTCCCATTGACCTTCCGCGCCGAAAAGGAGCAGCAATTTACCCAGGTCGTGCACGAGGCCAGTGACCTGGCAATTATTTTATGTCAGATACACTGGCGCAGGACGTTGCAAGAATTCAATTACCTGCATCCACTCTGGTTTTCCATCTTTACGGATAGCTTCGGCGGTTTGCAATAGGTGTTCAATTTGGGAAAGGTCCGTCTGAAGAATTGACGTCACTCATGACATACTACTCGGCTAAGAATGGATGCTTACATCAGGATCGGACTCGTCGACCAAGGTGTTCAACAATTCCATGGCTTCCCAAACGCCCATGCGGGCTCGCTTTTTACTTTTGAAGTCTACGCGTGCTTTGATGTTGAACTCGACAGTTTGTTTCGCTGTCCAGATATGTGAGATAAATTTAGTTAGAACTCAGATTGCTCCACTTACCATGTTGTTCTCGGTAAAATGCCTTGACGCGGTCGCAAGCAAAATCATAGTCTCTGAAACGGGACTTGTCCTTCTCCTTGTCGAATTCCGACTCTGAATTCCATGAATTTCCTTTGATAACATTCACTAGGCGAAACGTCATAAGCCTATGTGACGAGCATGCCAGACGGCATATGCTAACCATTATCAATAGCGTCGCACGTCGCATCGAAGTCTTGAACGATCTTGGCGGGCATGGTGGATGATATGGCTAATAGCGCGTCGAGTTGAGCAGTGAAGAAGAGGTAGAAGAGGTGTAGATGTCCTGAGCCTTGTTCATCGCGTTTGCGGTCCTTTATGAAGTTCTCCTCAAAGCAGGGACGTAATGGAGGTGGAAAAGCTTGAAAGGCATTCCTTTCCAATCATAGACCCATACTCAAAAGGAGATCATTTCGAACATGCGGTTTGAGGCGATAGATGCGCGGTAAGGGCTACGAGAGTGTGATTCCGCTCAATGTTCCGAACGGCGTTCCCTTGCATGACCGTACGTAATCCACGTGGAATTCTTCTGGCATGATTGCCGAGCACAGCCACTCTCTTTCAGCTGTCCTCGCGATCGGCCGAGTCCTCGCTCCCTTTCAGTCCAGAAACAAATGGTGGCACTGTTCCATCGCGTTGGCAACCTTTCTTCAAGAAAAAAATTCCCAGTAAATGAGATTTTTTTCTTTGTTCTCCTAAGTTGTTATACGCTGTGACAGGTCGCACCGTCGCGCCGTCGCGGCATAAACCGGAGTCAGGCCCAGAGTTTCACGGAAACGTGCGAAGCCTAAGATACTTAGGATTCGTCATGGACAACCTTGGATAACCGGCTCCTTCGGTGAGAATCCTCACGCGGAGATGTGCGTATCAACATTACCCTTTTTGATGAGATTGAATCGGCCAGTGTGGTGCTCGTGTTCGGGAGGTGATAGCGAGGGGACCCTGAATAGCCCTGAATTCCGATCTCAAGCGATCCGCACGTCTTTTTCTTGTCTCGCGGATGGCGAAGAATTCGTAGCCGGTACCTGTTGGCGCAGATGACCTTGGGGAGCCTTGGGGCCATTCAAACCGGTCAACTTGATTTTGTTCCTATCATCTTTCACACGAGGGGTATGCTAAATCCGACCCAGAAACGTGCTTTTTCTGTCACTGAGATATCTGACCTTGAAGATAATGTGGAACTTCTCGCGCAACTCTCAAATTACGAAAGTTTGTTTCTAAGTAACGATCGGCACCTGTTTGACATTTGTTACAAGGAAAATCGTGGGGAACGCTTGACTTCTTAAGCATAAAACGGTAGACGCCTTGGAGGATTCCAGCATCCCTGCATCGGCGCGCTAACCGATCTAATTTGGCTTTGGCCAATCTTCAAATCCCAGATCAATAGCTACACATGGTTCCGAGTGAGAAATCAGATCTTAAAATAATTAGATACAACTTACGCCAGGGTGGCATGATGAATCTACACGAAAGGGTGTAAGAGCTCCCGCTTGCTGAGCTAACGAAGCACATACCGCTTCTGTTTCCCATTGGCCGCCAACCCATCCAAAAGTTCAATATCAGACTTCTCCAGCTTGGCCGCGCCAGTGAGCGCGCCGTTGAAGTTAGCTGCGATTCGGTCAGTGTTAACCGATTTGGGAAGAATCACAATGTCTTTGGCAACTGCAGTTGGCTCCGTTGAAGAACGATCTCAAAACAGCTGGAGGGCAAGTCAACGCACGAAGGTATCCCAAGAGTACATTCGCTGGTTTCAATCCATGCTTTGCTGCGATCTCTACAACAACTTCGTCAGTCAGTAAGGGCGCGTTGGTGGATCCGAGGGGCGAATAAGCCTGAGGAACGATGTTCTTCGATTTCAAGAAGTCTATAAGCTTATGCTGTGGGTTGTAGACGTGTAATTCCAACTATCAGGGAAATGTGAGCTTTGAAAACCACAATCAGGACGAAGACGGACCTGATTCACCGCAGGCACGATTTCTGCCGTTGGCAAGAGATGCTCGATCTTGACTTGCGAACAGTTGCTAACTCCGATGCTTCTGATCTTGCCTTCTCTTTAATTAATAAGGAGTTCACATATAATTTACTATCACACCTTTCTTGACCAGGGCTTCCATTTGTTTCCAGGTGTCCCTAATGTCCCATGAATGGTCCACATCGCGTGTGCCATCAGGCAACTTTGGGATCATGGGGTGATTCCCATTAGGATTAAGCGGGACAGGCCAATGCATGAGATAAACTGAAAAATCGCGTCATCATCGCGACTGGTGAGATCATAAGGCACACGAACGGTCAAGATAATCCGTTCCGAGGTTTTCAAGTGTTTGATCAAGGCATTGTTCCACCCGAGAGTGCCATGTACACCACAGCTTACTAGTAATCTGAGATAAATGATAACGATGAGATTAGACCCGATCGACTCGATTTCAGCGAAACTGACGAAAATTTCGGACCGAGGTACTCCAGAATTTCGAATGCCTTCTCCGACTAGTTTCTCATTGCCGTACGCCCTGCGTGTGTGGAGAGCAGGATCAATACGGGAGCCGCACAATTGAAATAGAGCGACACGAGGCTCGATTGTTACTCACCATGCACAGTCTATATGCCTATACCCAGCCTCTTTGATAGAAAATTCTACAGCCTCAGGAACGGAGCCTGTGGCTTGCCATGTACCTAGTGGGCAAGAGCATTTTTAGCGCATTGTATTCGTTCTCGCTCAAATGGGGCTTATACCTAGGCCAACGGCAGGAATTTCGTATCCACTATTCAGCTTGACTGACGGGGCGCCCATCTTTGCGTGATCGCAGGTCGGTAATGGGGGTAGTTATGCTTCGCTCGTCGTTGCTTTGAAGATAGCTAAGAGAGTCGAGCGGCCCGTCTAGCCGTGGGCGACAGTTGTGACACGTGACACGTGACATTGACACGCTACACACCTTTGCCGGCCGGTATAGCATCTACAAAACGGCACGTGCCTGGCCAGGTCCCCCAAGGCCTGGGAAGGCATCACCAAGGCTCAGAATTTCGCCCATGCCTCGAAAGTCTCGGGAGGCTTTCGAGGCCTCGGGAAACCTACAAGCCTGGCATACCCTTGCCATGGGTACCCGAGCCTGGGGCGTGCCTTACGAGGCTGTCTCAAGGCTTGTCCTGATCACTCGGTTTTTACAATAAATAAATAAATTGTATATTTTTATATTGTATCAAATTTCGACTAGATAATGCAAATGTGCCGCTGAGAGAAGTTAGTTCAGAAACCCGTAAGAAGGTAATACTAATAGTACCATTTACCTTTTCAGCTCCTTCTCCTCTGGCTGCGGCGGATAGTGTGGACGGGAACCGCTTTTGGTTTTTTGCTCTGCGTCGACCCTGTGCTGTCAGAGCCTGCTTGGCGCTTTTGATGGGCTCCGGTTGCCCTCAATCCACTCGCACTGCTCCTTGCTCCTGGCCGGTTTCTGTCTAGGTCCGTTAGGGGTGAAGATGGCGGTGTGACTTGATTCCCAGTGTCGCATCCACCTTCGTCTGGCACTTGATCTTGACCATTGATGGGCGCATTTTGAGGTTGATGGTCATGGCCGTCCTGGTTGCTGGTACTGGCTGGTTGATCCGGCGGGCACGGCGGATTTTCATTTTGAAGAAGCAGGGGGTCGATGGGAACGTGACGAACGTCTTGGTTGTTGCTTGCTGCTTCAAGAAGTTCTTCAAGTTCACGACGACGTTCGTTTTGAAGAAGCTGGGGACTCGGATCGATGGGAATGTCTTCGTGGTTGTTGTTGGTTGCTTCAAGTTCTTCAAGTTCACGACGACGGCGCTCGCGCTGGATCTCGATGGCGTATATTGGATCTGGTCCAGGATCGGACTCCGTATCGCTCCCGGATACATTCTGCAATTCAGGTTCATGGTAGATCCCAACATGACTATAGCTCCTTTAGTAGCTATTGCTAAAATAGGGAGGCACTTACCGATTCCACCAAGCTAAGATTTCCACGACCCAAGGCTCGTCCGGTTTGCCGAGTAGCCTGATAATCTGGTTGTAAAGTACTGACAGGTCAAAACCACATATTTTCACGGTCCATTCATTAGCTGAGGACAGGGTAAAGTACGTCTAATAGTATCTTCAAGTTAGTTCAAGTTGAAACACAATATCTTACGAAGTATTACCTGTACTGCTGCATATGCAATAGTATGTGCATCACACCCATTTTGTCGGAACATTTGCCTTTTTGTTGGGCGGGCACTGACGTGGTCTGGTCCGAGCAACGCAGTCGCATAACCGGTAAACAGGTGTTGATATACCTAGTATGGCTTTGTCAGAAACGGTCGTCAAGGGGAGTAATGATTGTACTACGTACCCTGAGTAAAAGTTTACCACGCAGTAGGCCGTTGTCTATGTTCTGTCCAGTGTCATATTCAGCACCTTCGTCATAGAGGAATGACGGTAATCCGGTGTTGGACAACTGAATGGCTTTTGTCCTGACTTGGTTCATAAAGCCCCTAGGAACGTTTTAGTAGGGTCAATAATAGTAATTCTGCATCGCACTGGGGATTTTTGTCAAACTCTGCTAGCAAATCTCGAGGAACCAGGAGTCGAGCAAACACCGCATTGTTGAAGCCTCGGTTAACCGATTTGATCCCGTGGATGATCGCCGAATCCACAACGATGTCCAAGTCAATGTAATTAAAAATCTTGGTCTTGAGTTCCGATGAGTCTGTCTGCCGTTGTCCCTGGCCCTGCTTAGTCAACTAGCATACATAATGGTAAGATCGATTCGGTGAAAGCAATGGAACACTTGCAAATTGGGAAAGAGGGTTCATTGGGGTCACTTTTGCTAAGAACTCGTCCAGAATCGCTTCGAAGGATGGGACAAGTTCCATGAGGCAGTTGAAGAGCCTAAGGTCTTCGTCGGCATTACCTGTTATGGGACTGATACCGCACATCACCGGTCAATCCACGTCTGATGTGAATCTGATGTGCCACACTACTCACGCTTTCTTGGGAAACAGTTTTTCGAGCTCAGGACCCCAGATTTCGGGCTGGGAGGACAGATTCTGCCTCACACCTGATACTAAGATGTCCCCAACTCTAACGAAAGGATTCAGGCCCTGCGGAAACCAGCGCGCTGCAGTTTGGAATGGGTCGAGGAGCCTAGCCATCGGGTCAGGGTAAGCGAATGATCGCGTGGTGCTGTCATTACGTACTTTGAACCCTTTGGGTTCAGGAGCGCATCAGCAATTGCATCTGCCTCCTGTGGTGTGACCTCTGAATCATAATCCCCAGTGGGGTCTGGGGAAGACATGGCTGAACGCAGGGAGTACGCAGGGGTAGAAATAAGTAGAGGAAGAGAAATTTTCTACGATAGATTTGTTTGGAGCAACACGTGACTATTAGATATCTTGCGCAGAAAAAATCCACGTGATCATCGCGTTTGACGCGCACCGTGACGCGCCCACCGCCGTCATGGTCTACAGATGCGGGACGTGTTCCCGGAGTTTCTCCTCCTCACATGGGCGAAGCAACCATGAACGCAAGTGCAACATAACCAACAATGCTAATTGGGTGTTGAAGTTTCAAGCGATCCAAAACGCCCAGCGCCGGAAGATAACCTTGAAGCCACGCGTCCAAGCCCGAGTTAATGACCAGGAGCACTTGGACAACAACTCGTCTCTACAGGGTGGAGAGAACCAACAGATTGAAAATGATATGGATGTTGATGCAACTACAACGTCACTTCAAGAACCTGTAGTAAGTCACGGTGTTCTCCCCTATCTTGTTGATGCGATTCTCCATTGATTTTTGTCATAGGACAATTATAATTTGCCACCTACGCGTTCTGGTCGAAAGCGACGACCACCCAAACGATTCCGAGATGAGCCACCCCCGCCAGCCCCTCATGTTCCAGCCCCTATCATCACTGCCACCCCGGACTCACAAATTCCAGGTGTATCTCCACCACAGCCCTCTGTTCAACCCCCGGACTTGGCTGCCTGTCCCACGTTCCAGACGGAGGCCAACAGCTACGGCATTTATCGATCATACGCCAGCGGGCGACCGTCAATATACCCACTCACCCAGGCAGCTACCAAAATGTACCAATCGCCTAACTTTGAGGAAACACATAACGAAGAACGAAGGCCTTGGTGGGCCGTTTTTAGTAGATCATTGGAAGATGTCGTTGAAAACTTATATGCGCCTTTCAAAAATGCAACGACATTCCTGTTAATGTACTGGCAAAATACGGGAGAGAATTCGAAGTCCAACCCCGAGATGGATCTGCTGACAGAAATCCTTTTAGATCCTCGATTCGATGTGAAGGATTTGCGAGGTTTCAGAGCCGAGCGAGAGGCAAAACGACTGGATGCCTTCTCACAGTCGCACATAGACACCAAGTCAATGTTCAGTCCAAATGATGGCTGGAACGAGGCTTCTGTTGCGGTTCGACTTCCCTGCGAAGGTCGAAAGCTAAAAGAAGATCTTGCTCCGTGCTTTGATGTTGGCGGAGTCTTTTTCCGCAAACCACTCGAGGTGCTCAAGGCCGCCTTACGAGGTCCTACCGAGCATCACATGCATTGGCTTCCATTTCAGGAATACTGGAGGTCGAACGAGAACGCTGAGCCAGAACGAGTTTATTCGGAACTCTACAACTCAGATGCCTGGATTTATGAACATGACCAGCTTAATGACCTATTCTCGCGGACGGCAGGGCCACTGCCTCGTATGCAAGCAGTCATAGTGGGATTGATGCTGTGGTCAGATTCAACACACCTGGCTAGTTTCGGGACGGCGTCCTTATGGCCAATCTACATGTTTGTCGGGAATCAGTCAAAATATATACGCAGTAAAACGGCTTTATTGGCTGCGCAGCACTTGGCATATATTCCCAAGGTAATGCCATTAGTACTAGTACATTTATTGCCGTCTAATGTTCGCACTGGCAGTTACCAGACACGTTTCAGGACTTTTACAGACAGGTTTTCGGCGTTTCTGCGACCTCGGAAGTCACGACTCACTGCAAGCGAGAATTGATCCACTTGATTTGGCTCTTGATACTCGATGAAGAGTTCATGCATGCGTATGTCCACGGTTTTGACTACGTTTTCTATGATGGGATTCGACGGCTTGTGTTCCCGCGCCTGTTCACTTACTCAGCTGATTATCCTGAAAAGTACGCACATGTTAATTATTCTGATAAAGGGGAACTGATGGTCTCAGGGTTCTACTTGCATGTATCCGATATCTCGCCAAATGCCCCTGCCCCCGCTGTCTTGTTCTCAAAGACGATATATCCGAGATGGGAAAGAAAAGGGATATCGTTAATCGCTCGAAACAGGCTCGAGTTGATGATATCACGACACAGGTTAGAATCGCTGGGGCTCGGAACGCCATCTTTGAAAGTGGGGATTCCTTCAATAGCAATTATATACAACTTGCAACGGGAGAAACGAGCTTGACGGCCGTTCGGGTAAGTCACAGTCAACAAACAGGCATTGATTTTGATGAGTCTTGTAGAGTGCCTTTTCTACTCGTTTCTACGAATATGGCTTCAACCATTACAACATGTTCGTACCAGATCTTCTGCACGAATTTGAGTTAGGTGTTTGGAAGGCCACCTTTATTCATTTAATGCGAATTCTCCATGCAAACGGGAACGATTCAATTCAAAATCTGAACAAGAGGTACGCTCCCACATACTTGCCACCCCATCAAACCTAAAAAATCAGCAGATACAGAGAGGTTCCTACGTTTGGTCGTGGGACGATCTATGTTTCGCCAAATTGGACAAAATCGATAAATTTGAGATTTTTTTGCATGATCATGCATGATCATGCATTATCTCCGTGATCATGCGTTGACAACTCGTGATCATGCATGGTTGATCCATGATCACTCAAAACCTCTTTTTTTTCCTATTTTCTCATTCATGCGTGATAATTTGGTTGAAAATACCCATGTGTGAACCATGCATGAACACCGAAAATCTTTTTTTTTGTCCATCTGTCATCCATGCATTATTCACGCAGCATCAATGCGTTGTTCACGCGTGACTGTCGATGGACAAAATCGTACAATAACGGCTGAACTGGCTCAACCCACCGCTGTTCCTTCCGGACCCTCTATCGTCGCCAGCCGTCCTCAGCGTCCTCCATGTAGAATCACCAATGGAGCTGGGAGGAGAATACCCTGTTCCCGCCCGCGCCGAGGTGCTCGCACCGTCAGTCCCATCACGATTCACCATTATCCCTTCTTCCCAGCCTCCGCGCGACAATCTCCCTAGCTCTTTGCACTCTTCTTTCTTGGGTATCTCGCAATGCCCTGTCTTTCTGCGTGGAGAAAGTCAAGGGACCTGCGAACCGCGTTCCCCGCCGTGCAAAGCCGGGCAATTGGGAGTAGACATAGTCAACGCTAGGGAGGCCGGACGGCCTCGATCGCGAGCCAGATGCCAAGCTACTTTCGCTCGCCGTCCGGGTAGACGATGGCCTGGTGCCCGTTGCGGATGGCGTCAGCGGAGTCGGCGTCATCGCTGGCCCCTTTGCAGCTGGAACCCGCACGATCTCCTCAGTCTCGAAAGTTTTCGCATCAACGACATGCAACAAGTTGGAATGCTAGGCAATGACTGATTAGCACTCGTCCTCGAAGCCTATATCGATACTCACCTCTGTAAACGCCAAAACTTCTCTTCCACTCCCACCAATACCTCCACCAAACTTGATGCTCCACCCAGGAGGCCTAAGCGTACCCGCACCGCCACCATGAAAATGAACATCCTCAAATAACCATCCGCTAGCTGCAGAATTACTCCGCCCAGCCGCTGCTGCGCCACTCGCCCACAATCCGCCGGTACCGGACGAACCGGGACCCAACCCAGTCGTCTTGTTCATCTGAAACACTTTCATTGATTTGGCGCTCCGCACGTCCCATACAGCGACAACTCCCTCTTGTGAGGCAACCGCAAACTTGGCGTCATCAGCCGAAAAGGCAGTCGAGAACGACGCAGCGAGCGCATTCAGTGGAAGCCAAAACGGTAGTCCTTCGGCTTTGGGTAGGGCCAAAGCCGTTATGAAGTAAACGTAAGTCGAGCACCGCCTGAAACGTGGTGAAGAAAAATTTCGGACAAGTCGCCGACGGATAGGATTGTCCGCGAGTCAAAGGAAAGCGAAGCTATTTCCGTAATACATTAATTATTCCTGCCATAAAAAAAAAACTGAAACACGAGAACGTACTGTGATAAGTTACGGGTACGGATAATTTTAGGGATCCTACTTCTTTTAGGTTTCTCGTATGTTTTGACCCTGTCGTTCTGAGTGGAACGTCGAAAAGCTTGATCGTGAAATCGTTGTTGCTCACGATCACTCTTGGTTCTACGGAACTCTCGTTAGAGTATGCTAAGCCGAGAGTATTGGTGAGAATGACTGAGTTGTTGATGGAGCAATTTTCTAGACGTTTGGAAAACTGCCAGATGAGTTTCGATGTTGACGAGGGGTGGAAACGTTTTTGTCGAGGAGGGGAAGAAGGCGATGCAGATGAAGAGGCTGCACTACTTGAAGAGGCCAACGTTGAGCCATATATTGTATGGTAAGAAAAGTGGAGGTCGGCCTCTTGCCCACCAGTTGCGTAGAGAATATTGTTTGTGTCGGGGATGCGCAGCACTGCAAGTGTATTTGGATGAAACTCGGGTGCTGCGATAATTCTGGGAGGCTAAGTACGGAGCGGAGTTGGGGTCAGATTGAAATCTACTCACTGTACCAGGAGGAGCATGCAGGTCGTGCTCGAGTATACCCTGATCATGGATGTAATTGACTATCCCTGGCTCTCGCAGGCATAGAATCAGATCACGGAGTTGCCTGGGAATCCATTTTTGGAAAAAATGAGATTTACGTTTGGCATGTAGATAGGGTGACTTACACATGGGTAATATGTGCATCCGCGGGAGCGACTGCCGTAGGCATTGCTGACGTTAGGAGGGTTGGATGAATCGCCATTACGCTTTTCGATGTAGGGGTGGAAGAAGGAAAGAAAGTATTACGTTGCGGTGCGAATTGGATGACTAGAGCTGTGCAGTTTAGGAAATTCCAAGATGGATAGCATCACTTACGAGCGCAGTAAACTCAAGCTCAAACGCAACTTTCCTTGCACTATGTTACGCGCTGTCGGGTTAAGAGGACGATTATGGTGGGTTTTCTCACTCGGCCGAGGAGTCGGAAGAGTCTGGAGTGCATACCCAGGTTCGATAGGGACACGCACTCATACGTTTTGTCCCAAGCGTGTTGCAAAAGTGGCTCGAGATCAGCCTAATCGATAGGCCAGGGAATCTCGCCAGAGCACGAGGCTCCAGCGGTTCTTGTTTTGCCTTGATAAGGGACTCAATACGACCGATTAGTATACTCTCGACTGGAAGACAGATAGTTGAATCAATGCGTACCTTTCCTACTTCGCGAGACTCGCTTCCCTTCATTGGACTTGCCAATGCAGCTTCTTTCTCAAGGGTATCATCTTCCTCTTCCATCCCACCCACAGCGCGTTCTGGTTCAGAGTCTTCGACGATACTAGTCGGATCAGTTTCCTTAGTAGGCTTAGTGACCGTCTTGGACAACTTTCGTGGCTTCGGAAGAGCGGCATGTTGAGTTACTTTCCCCCCCACGAACTTGTTCGACAATGTAGAGCGAGCTACCTGAAGGTGTTGTGTCCAAAGTCAAAGATTTGCGTGAGCATGCATGGTTCATGCGTGGTTCACGCGTTGATCACGAATGGTTAACGAGGGAGAGAGATTTTCTTGATTTTTTAAAATGCATAATCATGCGTGATCAAGAAGGATTTCTAAAATTTCCAATAAATGTTGATAATGCGTAATCATGTGCTCATCATGCGCGTTCATGCGTGACCACGCATTATCATGCATGATCACGAATGAATAATGCATGATCATGCAGTTCATGCATTATCGCCCGTTATCATGCATGATCATGTGGTTTTGTCCAGTTTGGCGGAGTAAAGACGATCCGACGCTTTGGCTCAAACGCATCAGCTATGAAGAAATTAGCAGCCCGTGACTATGAAGACTTACTACAAGTAGGTCTTGCATTGTTTGACATTGAGCTTTGAATCGCCGATAGGCAACTGCAAGTGCGCTATTCCGGTCTTCGATGGCCTTCTACCGGCGCCTCATCATCGAATCATCCTCGATCTGCTTTATGAACTGGCAACGTGGCACGCTCTTGCAAAACTACGCCTTCACACTGAGACAACTTTGAAGGCACTCGGAGCGTCTACAAAAAGACTAGGAAATGCATTGCGAGAGTTCAAAAAGGTAACATGCGATGCCTATATTACTAAGGAGCTACCATCGGAAGAAGCTTCACGAGGTCGACGAGAAGCAGCTCTACGTGCAAATCTGCCACAGGTGTCGAGAGGATCATCAACGAGGCCGTCGGCCGGAGGAAAGCGCGAGAAGAAGTTCAACCTGTCAACGTACAAACTGCATGCACTTGGGGATTATGTCAATACAATACGGATGTTCGGCACCACTGATGGATATACGAGCCAGGTGGTAGGTCATACCATGCTCTGTTGACGTAAACCATACTTACGACCGTGTCTAGGGGGAAACTCAACATAAAAAAGTCAAGACGTATTATCAGCGCGCTTCCAAATCACGAGCAACACGGAGCATCACCAAGCTTCATCATCGCGAGCATATCCTTCGCAATATTGCTGAACATAACAAAGCGGTAGAGGCAAACACAAACGCAGACCCGAACTCCGCTAGTACTAGCCAGCAACGGAGGAAGCGGAAAGTGCGGAAAGGACCCATGCTTCTCTTCGATGATGAAGAGAAGCTCCCCTATACGGACCCATGCACTCATTATCATATCGGAAACTCTACGAAATATAAGCTAAACATTTATGAATGGCCGGACGAGGAATTGGAACAAGATTTTGTATACAAGGTAACTGATTTACGTCGCTTCTTTCACATGTTGACAAATACTGTATCAGGGCTGGTATATAAAGCTGTTGGATCATCTGCTAGCCCGCCTGAAAGGCCTTGAACTGTTTGACGGCGATGAGCATGTCTTCAGCGATGAAGAGCGATGCTCTCTCGTTTTGGAGAAAGAGGCAATATATCGACACAAAATTTTACGTGTCAATTATACTACCTACGACCTTAGGCGCGATCAAGATTCAGTGAATCCTAGGACCCACGCGGACATCATGGTGGCAGCCCACGAAGATGATGATGGAACGAACCCTCACCCTTACTGGTATGCAAGGGTAGTGGGGATTTTTCACACAAATGTGCTTCGGCGTGGAGACAGTTCCCCGCCGAAGCGGATGGATTTCCTTTGGGTCCGCTGGTACGGACGCGATTTGGATCACCGAGCAGGCTGGAAAACCCGCCGCCTTCACCGCGTTGGATTCATCGCAAGCCAAGATCCAGCCGCCTACGGTTTCCTGGATCCAGCCCTTGTCATCCGCAGTGTACATCTCATCCCCGCCTTTGAACTTGGACGAACCACGGAATATCTCTCTGGTCCGGTTACTCGCCCTGCAGAGCTTGATTGTTCTGAATGGCGCCAGTTCTATATAAACCCGTGCGTACCGTTAAACATCCGGTTACCCTGCCTCAGGCTAATCATATTGAATAGATTCGTTGATCGAGATATGTTTATGAGGTTTCGTGGCGGAGGCGTTGGACACAAGTCAACTCGAGAGGCAACAGATCAATGTCTCCGAGACCGCCATCCATCTGAAGTACAGCTCGTACCAGAAAACATTGAAGATGAAGACATGGAACCCGGTGATGAAGAAACAATGGGACAAGCCGAAGACGACGAGGATGGACTTGGAGGTGACGAAGACAACGAGAATGGAGCGGACGAAGACGACGAGAACGAGCAAGAGACAGAAATGAACGAAGAAGAATCTTTGGGTCCTGAGGATGGCGAGGACCACGACGAGGACGAGGACGTCGGCTATGATGCACTATGAGCCTACGCTGGTCGACATTTGGCTTGCGGCCGGGTACTGGTTTCATTCAAAAAGCGCCCCACATACACGTAGTTAACAGTAAGTACAAGCGTCGAGCCTATACGTGTATATACGAATTACTATAATTGTAATTGGGCCCTACTACCTCCCGATGCCATGGTGGGACCGCCAGCCTGCTAACAAGCCTTGCCAGGCGGATGCGAGGCTGGGATCACCCTTGCCAGGCGGGGCCCAGCCTGGAACTGGCCTGGCCAGGGGCACAGCCACTGACCCATGTTCGAGCCGTTTTGTAGATGAGTTACCGGCAGCCTAGATGTCTCCGTCCACTCATGGTAAAGTCTTTATCTTCTTGACTCGGTGGAAAGCTTTTTTATGGCCTCGTGTTGATATCCGTAGCTTCCAGATTATCAATATCCGCAGCCATCAGTTCTCTATATGGTTCACGTTCAGTTTGAATCACCAGCGTTATATTATATGCAAATATCTTTCGACACGTCTCTGACATGGTTCTCTTGCGACCACTGCTTTACTTCTTGCAACGTCTGTCACTGAATATCGTCCAGAACCCGTTGACTGATGCAGCCGAACATTTACGCCTTGTATGCGGTGGTTTGAGAGGGAAGGAACTTTATTTTTCTTAAGGTTGCGCAGCGAACCGATTTTGGAAAGAAGAAAGCATGCTTCTATCCGTCCTCACAAACAGTCTACCTATATAAGGGATTTCTGCTTTGCACTGCTTCTCTCCGTCTACTCTGCCATAACGCCATATGGATCTGGACGATTTTGAGAAACTTGATATTGAACAGATTAATCCCTGTTCGGATGACATTCTGACCGCACGGCGAGCGTTGAAGGTCTTCGACCAGTGGTATGCACGGACCTATAGATCCGCAAGATGGATGGACTTAATCGGGGATTATGGCGGTAACGAACTCTTTATCGTCGATGGTCAGTTTACACCATATTGGCAGGCCAATATTGCTAATCACGAGCACTAGGCGAATCGCTTGTACAGCATGTTCTTGACGATCCTTTACTAGCCCTTGGACGCGATGGCGGTAAGATCCTCGTTGAGGGCAGGATCAAAATACTACTCGTTTTTCAGATTGTAGCTTCCAAATTTTGCACGCATACTTCATCTTGGAACAAGCGATTTTGGAATTCAAGCGACGATCGGCAAATTTTGAAATTATATTCTGGGAAGGTTAGGGGACACCTCTTCACCGCACGTGTAGTACTTGACTCGCGCATCGACAAGGCTTATGTCACTCCACGATTAGAACCGGAGCTACAGATTTTGTCTCGTCATCCAGGCTACTTGCGCGTATAATGCTTTTCAAGCATCTCATGAAGATCGATGGGATATCTGTTCATGTTTTCAGAGACTTGGAAGATCCGGGTTGGAAACGTTATTATGTTCTTAGAAAGGTAGCGTGCTTTCTCATGCCACGTGCGCCCACTAACACCCACTGGTAGCCTATGTTCGTGCTTGCAAACGATGGTGGCTTTGTCGATAAACCAGAGAAATTGGACGAATATTCCGCCGCATGTATCCTGACCCGGCGGTTGTTTCTCTTCCGCTTGTTAGCGAGCGGAATCTCCTTTTCCCGATTAAATGGCGCGGAATACCGAGAATTCAAGGTAGGTGCTATTCACTTTTCTCAGGCCGTGTGTTGACTCGAGGCAGATCCTTGCTTTCGTGAATGAGCAGAACAGGGACCCGGATGCGTGGAAGTTGTTTCCTCGGAACTTTTGGAAGGCTGCGTCACACTGCGAAGAGGAATTAGAAGATACTTTATCGAGAACGTGTGGGCGGGTTACACTCACTGCCCAAGTGTCAGCGAAGACCTCAACAGAAGCCTTGCTCATTAACCTTGGACGATCTGTAAAGAATTCCAGCAGCGGAGGCCAATTCACCTCGGAACTTTTGTACTTCTTCATCCTCCATTGCATCATGCTTCCTGGATTGTCAACTGGCAGCCGCGCACGGTCAATGCACAGGTCTGACGCGTTATCTAGTTTGCTAACAGAGAAATTTTTGCCCACGGTTTTCAAAACACTGGCTCGGCTTTCGACTAACGCTGATGACTGTATAGACGTCGATGGACGCGTTTTCACATCTATTCTAGCTTTCGTCTCTGAGAATCATTATGACGGCATCTCGGATCTTCTCTCTAAGGCAGATTATTCATTGCTTCAGTCTATCTGGTCGCAACTTCGTTGTCCTGGACCAAATCTCATTCTGTTCGCCAATCACTTGCCTTCTGAGAACAAGGTTACGCCGCCAGCAGTTCGCAAACACACTCATGATCTATTGACATTCGAAAACAAGGTTTTTGATAGCGTATTCGCCTCTGTCAAAGTGACCGTACAGGACACGGAAGACCAGACAGAAGCCTCCCCAGCCAAATATTTCAACTTTGCTCAGGGATTACCGTTTCGCGATGACAAACATTGGCATAACCAAAATCTTATCATCACCCGTAATTCCGGAAAATCCAAGCCCAAGAAACGTGGGTTTTATGCCCGTCGTCGGGAGTTACAACGGAGTCAAATCTTCATGCAAAGACTACAAAATCAGGCGGCGACACTAACCGGCGCGTCTGGAGCTGTTCTCCGACAAATAGTGATTGCTCCCGTTGGTACACGTAACGGCTCGCGCTCGTTGAAGGATCGCGTTGTAAGCCAAAAATTTTATCGGTATATGGTTTTCGCTTAATTTGATGCAGAAAGTGAAAGTGGATACTAAGAAAAAGGATGCCAAGCTCTCGTCCGCAGATAAATTACGGAAAAGGGTGCAGGAAGAGAAAGCCGCGAAGCAGGAGAGCGAGACGCAGACCTGGTTGCTGGAACGTCTCGGAGCAATGTCGAACATGTCGGTCACGCAGCAAGCGACCTACCTCAAAGCCTTATTCCAGAATAAGAGGTCGGAGGAACCCTCCGTTCGTCTTGAGATGCAACTTTATCAGCTTCACCTTGAATTTATGCAATGGATCAATGATGCTGATCGCGAATCTGACGTCGTTCGTGATCAACGTACCGTGGCTATCGTCCGCTTAGTCAAGGATATTTGCGATGGCACACAATTGAATCCGATCGCTGCAAAATTGTTGAAAACCGCTTTTCACGTCATCGGTTTTGATGAATATATTCCAGCCATAATCGAGAAGATCGAGACGGAGGCGGATAAACGGCTCTCATTCAAGCCGGTAAAACTTGTGTCGTCCAGAACAAAGGAATCCCATTATCCTTATATGCGTATTCAAGAAGATCCGGTACTCTGGCAGCTTCGACTCTTTGGGCAATTCATGGACAGGAGCATGGATGGCTTACCTGATCGTCGCGTCTCTTTCATACCAGACGCATGGCAAAGAAAAGTTCTGGACGGTATCGACTCTAACCATTCTCTCCTTGTCGTTGGTACGTGCCCTTGTCGTTAGCACCGGAGTTTTTGATATGTACTCGTAGTTTGATAGCTCCAACTAGCGCTGGAAAGACATTCATATCCTTCTATGCGATGGAAAGGGTTTTGCGAGAATCGGACGATGGAATCCTGGTCTATGTTGCGCCCACTAAAGCCCTAGTTACCCAAGTCGCAGCAGAGATTTATGCACGCTTCAGCAAGACTGTGGCAAATGGTAAGAGTCTTATTTTTCACGATTGGAGGTGCAGAGTTGACCGGTTGGTCAGGAAGCTGTTGGGCTATTCACACGCGCGATTATCGCATACATGACCCTCTCCACTGTCAGATCCTTGTCACGGTTCCTGAAATTCTAGTTACAATGCTATTGTCTCCTGCGATGGCACGGAATTGGACATCGCGAATAAAATGGTTAGCGTGTAATTCAGATTTGATCAAACGTGTGTCGCTCACTTTTTGCAGGATCGTACTTGACGAAATCCATTGCATCGGACAACAGCAAGGTGGGGCGGTTTGGGAGCAAATTATTCTTTTTGCAACGTGTCCTATCATGTGAGTTTTCTCTTCTCTACATGACTACTCTCCCGACGAGCTCGCCCAGAGGTTTATCGGCGACAGTCGGGTCTCCTGAAATTTTCAACACTTGGCTTGAGTCTGTCCAAGAAGCTCATGGATTCAAGCATACCTTTGTGCAACACCCATACCGTTATTCCCACCTACG
The DNA here is from genome assembly GCA_015039365.1 of Amanita rubescens. NCBI lineage: Eukaryota > Fungi > Basidiomycota > Agaricomycetes > Agaricales > Amanitaceae > Amanita > Amanita rubescens. The sequence continues at coordinate 188,276 of WION01000007.1, forward strand.
CAAATTCTATTATTTGTTGGACGAGAAAAGAAAACCCGACAGCTTCACTGGTTTGAATGGCTATCGACCAACATCTAGTACGAGATTTTTACATCCGATATCCATGATGTCTTTCGGAACGGGGAGCATGCCGTCTGATCTCGCGCTGGAGGCCCAAGATACGTTGACACTTTACCAGGCTCTCGTGCGACATAACAGGCTTTTGGGACTTGATATAGATGCCTTGGAACCACAGCAGTTCTTTGCAGAATCCAAAGGCAAATTGCTAACACAGAAAGACATCATCCGCTACGAAGCCGCTCTAAAAGATGTCTTATCTCCAATATTCGCAACATTTGATCCAACTGATCCATCCAGTCCACTTCACTACATTTTAAACGATTTAAAAGATACTATGATAACGAGTGTACGGACGTCATCGTTGAATGCGACTCCACGCGATCAGGTTTTCCTTGATAATCTCATCTATCTCATATCAGATTTACACGCCAACGATTCCTTGGTACGGCACCAACAACCATGTTTTGGACTTACTGACGACCCCCCCAGCCTGCTATCTTGTTTTCTTTTGACCGAACCGGTTGTGAGAAGGTTCTATTATCCCTTCTGGAGACGCTGGAGGCGGCAGAAAGTGAATGGAAGAAGACAAGTCCCGAATGGAATCGCAAGATATGCGCTTGGGAGGCCTGGCAGGCGAAAGCGAAAGCGAGGGAAAGACAAGCAGATCGGGAATCGAAGAATAAAAGGGAAGATGATCCCGGCTTACTTGATGAAGAAGGAGCGAGCTGGCACAGTTCTTTTGATCCAGACGAGCCTATTGAGCGGTTCTCGTTCTCAAATCCAAGGGCATACTCGAAAGTAGACCTCAAGAAGGATCTTGCAGAGTTATCAGGTCTGGTGCAGCCACATATATTACTCGCCCTCAAAAGGGGAATTGCCGTCCACCATTCCGGAATGAACAAAGGTTACAGGGCTCTCGTGGAGAGGCAAGCACTATTATGTATCTTTGCATTTTCATTCTGTTGCTAATTGTAAATCCAGTTTATTCCGTCAGCGGTTCATTCGTGTATTAATATCTACGGGTGGGATTCTGGCCCATTGATGTCCGCTTCTTTTTTTACACCTCAATTAATTAGGTACCCTTGCGCTCGGTATCAATGCCCCAGCCAAAACATGCGTTTTCCTAGGCGATTCCCCCTACTTGACTGCATTGATGGTACGATATCAAATGCGTTACAGATACAGGTAGCTGAAAATCGCCTCTAGTTCCGACAATGTAGCGGTCGTGCTGGTAGACGCGGCTATGATTTACTTGGAAACGTAATATTCTATGGATTGACTATGGATCGCGTGGAGCGGCTAGTCCTCTCCAAGCTTCCCACTCTGGGCGGTAACTTCCCCGTAACATCCACGTTGGTGCTACGCCTCTGCAACTTGCTTCATGGATCCAGTAATGCTCACGTCGCTGTGAACGCTATTCAAACAATTGCGTCTCTGCCTTCAGTCAGTTTCGGATCAGAAGTTGGCAGGGACCAAATTCTGCATCATCTGCGCTTCAGCATTGAGTATTTGCGCCGGAGTCATTTGCTCGATATGCAAGGAAGGCCAATAAATCTATACGCCATTGCGGCACATTTATACGTACGTTTAACATTAATATCTGCTATTTATGATGACACCACCTGTCTATAGTACACCGAACCGAGCAACTTGGCTCTCATAGCATTAATGCACAGCGGAATATTGCACAAGATCTGTGCACGGGGCAATACTGAAGATGGAAAACGCGGTTACATCCACCTTATGTGCCACCTCTTCGGCCGCCGTTATATCTCTCGCATCACGATGAACTCGGAGACCATGTCTAACTTGATTCGGACTTACCCTTCCATGGTCGTTCTGAAACCCTTGTCAAAAAGTGTATGCAAATCATTGAATAAACATGGGCAAGATGTGCTCGACATTTTCGTCGCGTATGTCATGGCATATTCAAAAGAACACGAATCTCGCTTGGGCCCGGGCGATTCCCTTCCGCTCAGTGGGATCCGGTTCGGAAAGCCCGACGATGCGCCCAACAAGCAGTCGCGCCTGAACCAGTATCTGGAAGGAACAGCAACCAAAGTCACGGCGCGCTCCATATTCGTCGCCAATTCAGGCCACGATGATCAATTTGACTCCGTTTCTGAGCTGGCCCGAACAGTGCGGCAAGGCGTATATCTGAACGAACACGCTATTCCTTCCATGACACATCTTGTGACCGGTAGGAAGGAATACGACCTTAACGCTTACTTACTTGACTTCTACACACATGGGCAAACGGCGTCATTGATCAAGGCGAATGGCATAAGGGCTAATGATGTATGGTATCTGCTGGAAGATTTTGCGCTCACGCTGGCATCGATGAAAGCAGCGTTGGAGCAATTGTTCACGACGAATGCAAAAGCGATGTACGAGCGCGAAAAAGAGAAAAATGCATCAAAATCTTCGAGGCGTGCTAACTCGGATAGAGAGGATGGCGTAAGTCCGGGTTGCTTTTGTCGGTTATTTCACAGGTTCGAGATTTCCTGACAGGACGCGTCGGATGAATTTGAATTGGACAGTGGCTACGGAACACTGATTGATAGTAGCTTGCCCGGAGACCAGGACGGCTTTGAAGACAAGGATCCTGGGGATGCGGAAGATTATTTGATGAAGAGGCCAATCGGGGTTTCCAATGTCGACTGGAAGGTGTATGAAGTAGTTTCTGCCGCCCGTGAAGAGTTTATGGTCAAGTTCAAAGCAACGTGGGCTTGAGGTTTTGGGGATGACGCTTAGTAAATATTCCATACTCGTTTTATTTAATGTGAGATGCAGCGATCCAATTCCCCAACTCGGTGCGAGTAGCCCTAGTAATCATTTTGATCGGATCAAGTCATAATAATGGGTGATCACATCGCAGGTAATCTTAAGTTCAACATCGGCATTTTTGCGCCGGTTGTGTCGTACAGTGTGGCACATGGCCGTGCACTGGAACGAGGCGCCAGAGATAGAGGGCATCGCGAGCCAAGGCATGCTGGACATAGTGCTGGCAAGGTTGCCAGGCCATACATTATTCAAACTGCCAGATATGATGGTAGTGATCCGGCAGGGACTCGGATGACCAGGAACTTTATTTAATGACCAAACTTTGTCTCACGAGCGAACATTCCCAGTGTTTCCGATATTGCACTGGCAGTGGCACTACTATAGTGCAAATCCCGAGTATATTTTGGTAATGAATAGTTGTCAGAATAGTTTTTCTGCTGCTAACAATATTTTTTTTCCTTACAGGTCATGTCCGACTCACTGCAAGAGCCTAGGTCAGGCATTGAGACAACACACGCGGAGGCGCGCAATAGGCGAGAGAAGGGAAAGGAACGGTTTTAGCAGGAGCTGAGCCGGAGCCAAAAATAGGCTCCGGCTCCCGATTGGAAAGAGCTCCAAGCCACGAGCCCTCGGCGCTTCAGTAACCACGGCTGGGAACGAGATTATCAGCACAACTTCACTTCCATCGATACGCTCCTCTGCGACACGATTGCTATATTTTCACCTGTCTGTCTCTCGATATGGTACGTAGTTCATTCTATACATTCTCCAACGCCTGTTTGTCATCTCTTCATGACTGTCATCGATAAGGAACAGACAGGTGTCCCTCCAACAGACACGGCTGACCTCGATGTATCCGTTAAAGACCGTAAGCGCTTTCACTCTTTTCAATACACGTGTCTTGCTTCCCGCGTTGTAGACAAGGCTTTCGCGGCTAAACATCTTCCTGATCTCGGATACGACGTGAAGGGCTTCAGAGTTTTCACCTGGCGACTAACGAATTGGACAAAGCTCGAGGAGAAGCTAACAAGCCCTGAGTTTGAATGTGGTGGTCATAAATGGTGGTGTACCCTGTTGCTGCATTTGCGAATAGCAATATTCACATGTCGAAAGGCGTATCCTTCTGTTCCCTTTCGGGAATTCGAATGCTCCTCCTCATGAGACCCTATCCGTATACCTCGATTATGCTAACCCAAAGGAAGCTCCGGAAGGATGGCATGCATGTGCCCAATTTGCGATCGCGATATCTAACATTCAGGACCCTACTACCCATACTGTTAGCTGTAAGTCCCGCCCATAATATGTTTTGTGAAGTGCTGATGTCAAGAATATCAGACGCACGTCACCGCTTTGTTGCGGAGGAACCTGAATGGGGGTTTACCCGCTTTAGCGAGCTGCGAAAGCTGTTCTCAAAACAAGAAGGCAATACTAGGCCCACGATCGAAGAGGAGTCAGCCGATTTAACTGTATATGTCAGAGTCCTAGAAGACCCGACGGGCGTACTACTACTATGGCACAATTTTACCAACTTGATCTTCTGGCCAAAAGAGCGTCGACTAGAGGAAGAAAGGCTACAACTCGAAGAAAAGAAGAGGGAGCGAGAAGAGCAAAATTTGTCCCTCACAGTAAAAGTGAGGGCTAGTTATCAAGAGCATGCCTTTACTAACCTCAATCAGATCGTAACAGATGCAACGTTTGTGAAACATGAAGGGTTCGACCTGGCAACGTTCGACGAGAAGAATTGGCCGCCATCCGACTTGCCATCATTCCGCATTTTGAAACAAGAAATTTACAGTGTTTTCAAGGCCCGGATCGCGCAACACTTCGATTATCCTGAAAGCCAGATACGACTGTGGGTTCTGGTCAATCGACAAAACAAAACAGTTCGGCCTGATGCGATTATTCACGAGAACGAACCAACATTGAGTATGCTGCCTCTTTGAACTTCTACCGTGTAATCTTAAGCTTGTCGCCAGAGATTGAGGACATTCGAATTAATATGGCAGCGGGACAAAATGACCTCCGTCTGTACTTGGAGGTCATTCCAGATCCCGCGAAGGTAATTACGTATTTAGTAAAGCAGAATGGTTCTTTGATTCTCTTCTAGCCTATTTCCCCGCCTCAGTCCATTATGATCTTCTTGAAGCACTTTAACACATCCAACCAGTCTCTTTACGGTATTAGCAAAACCTACGTTCTACGACGGAGTAGAGTGGGTGATTTGGTACCCATTATCAACCAGAGGATGCGGTGGATATCTGGCACGCCACTCAAATTGTATGAAGTATGCTGTTCGCTTGTTTCGTAGAAGAATTGTTATTAAGCCAGACGAAATTTAGGAAATAAAGCCAGGCCTGATCCAGCTTATGAAGCCGGGACTATCTTTCATACAGAGCGAGATACAAGATGGCGACATCGTCTGTTTCCAAGTCGATCTCCTCGAAAAAGAGTAAGCACCCCAACATTTTTTCTGGCCATATCTAACACATCCTCCAGGGTCCATGACTTAGAGAGTCAAAGTCGTTGCTCTGATTCGATGCAATATTACGAATACCTTCAAAACAGAGTCTTGATCATTTTCAAACCCAAGTTTGGGGAGCCTGATCACCGGGATCGCCCAGAGTTCAAATTAATCCTTAGCAAGAAGCAGAACTATGACATAGTAAGTTGTTAGATGTGTTCCTCATGCAAGCCCATGTAACCATGTTTTCTCTAGATGGCTGGAAAAGTGGGGGAATATCTAAGACATAATCCTATCAAATTGCGATTTACCACGACTCATGCCTCCAACGGTTCTGCGAAATCCATCCTTAAGCAGTCACTGAACCAATGCATAGCAGAGATCGTCACACCTAGCTACATCAAACCATGTCAGACTACAATACTGTACGAGAAGTTGGAGGTCAGCATCGTTGAGCTGGAGACAACGGAAGTGAGAACGGGGGGAGGGATGCAATCGTCATTATTGCTACGAATATAATGTACTATCCAACTTTCATGTACTACTAGTATTCCGTTCAATTTGCACTTGGATGATATGGGCCAATGAACAGTATATTGCAGCAGATGCGGGAGCCTGAGGGTTCAAGGGCCCGCAGCATTGCGAGCCACCCATCGTAACGTGACGATAACTATTGCCAGTCTCGTGCGTAGCATACGTACATCGGGTCCTCACGTTCGGAGCGACGTAAATAGCTTGAAGCAACCCCGGTGGGGTGAAAAATGAATACCCTCCCCAACCGGCGTCCGACCAGCTTGGTTGTAGCTTAAAGTGCTCTGCAGCCACATTCAGCGCGCCCTCTGGCGTCGTCACGTTTATCTGGAAGAAGATGAAGGTAACAGGAAAGACTTCATGTGTGCGATAGGTGACGGACACAACAACATCATAGGTGCCTCCACCTCCGCCGCGAAGAGCCCAGAAGAGATCAGAATACTGATATTCGTTGGCCGTGGCGTATTTTCCCGAGGCAAGGACTACCGTGAACTAGATTGCGTTGTCGACACCTGTGTGTTAAGCAGGCCAGATATCGGAGTTTCCAAGAAAACTGACCTAAACCAAACTTCGGCGATAGTACACTGTGACCTCCACCTTGGATCCACCCTCCTGCAGCACCGACAGATCCTCCAACTGATACGCCACCAACGATCGTTCGGTTATGCGGCATCGTAAGCCTCAAACCATTGCACTCCCGCGCCTAAAGTTAACGCTAATGTACGAACGTCAGGTATAACATCATTGAACCATGACGCTCAGAAGCTACCTTGATATGTCTCGTCCGACGGAGCACCTTTCGGGATGAACCGATCGCCATAACTTATATTCTTGAGGTTGTGGGTCCATAGCATAAATACACCGCGAGCTATGCTCCTGCCCAGATAATCATGTCTGTCAAGCGAATCAGCCTTTGAGAATAGTTACAATTAAAAACAAGACCGCTTACCCCGTGACCAATCTCAAATTATGCTGGGCTGCGAACGTGACCGTGGCTTGGATATCACTAACTTGTCTCGCGTCCACTCCCAAGATTGGTATGTTTCCTTGGTCACATGGGAAGCCTAAAGTCGTGTTGTAGTAGCACGCATCGATGGTCCCGTTCTTGAAAGTGAATGTTTCAAAATTGATCGATTGCATAGCTCCAGGGATGTTGGAGCGGTATGGACCATCGGAAAGGAGCGTCACGACGTTGGTGCAGTTGCCTGAAGGGTGAGAAGGAGGATAGCAAGCGGAAGCAGGAGGAATCGGTTTGATTAGGGGTTAAGAGAGTTTCGACGCAAGCTGAGTAAATTCGGACGTCGACGGCCAGCAGGCTTCATACGAACGACATTTGCATCTGGGAGTCGAGGAAACAACGGAGAAGACAGAAACCGTCACGATTGAGATAGATGGCAACCAACTGACTCTCATGGCGTCTTGGAGGAACCGAAGTTAGGGGGCGAAAGGTAATTGTCATTGTATATGTAGGCGACGGAAGGATGGGTATCATCACGTCATAACTCACGATATTATTGCCTTAGTTGTTCGTGGACCGAAACCTGCACAGCATATCGATCATTATCAAGAACGTAAAATCCGCGTTGTCTCTACGCACCGTTGATGCATTGATGAATTGCCCAAATACCAGAATTTACCCCGACACCAACGTGCCTCACCATGCCCGAAAAGCTTATTATAGCTGGAGGAGGTAGATTCTAGAGGCCAAGATGGAGCGCTAGAAGACGTGGAGTACTAGTGGCAATGGAAGTGTATATGACTTTTGCGACCATGATCAACGCATTTCCGAAGCCAAAGCTCACGGTAAGGAACATCTAAGACTATCATACAACAAAAACACCATAAACGATGCGTCAATGACTATGACCTAAGTTGTAACTATAATGGCAAGGCAAGAGTCTCTCCAGATAGATCAAGGCGAGTAATACGAGCGTACGTTTTATAGATTTTACCTAAAGTAAGGACTTGAAGAAAAAAAATATAGCAATTTAAGACCTATCAAGGATTGTCATGACATGTTTCGTAAACCTAAACGAAAGCAGATGCATTAAATGATCGAATATCCTGTGGGGGTATATATATAATACACATGGCAGAGTCTAGATGGAGCGTAGCTGGTTCCGAGTCTTCTGACCGACGATCATCGATCATCGGCGATCCCGCGTCGATCAAGTAGTGTTCCATAGATAACCCTCGGCGTATCATATATCCAAAGCCTCCGGCGTTCTTCCACCAATGGAGTCGTACCGACCTCTGGACCTGAACGAGGTGCCAGAGACAGAGGGCGTTATAAGGGGCATAGGTGGACATGGTACTGAGGTTGAGGCTGGAATGAGATTGTTTAAGAACGTCATTGGCTGCTTCTGCGCCGTATCTCTCTGCTAGAGTACTAGAAGGGAAGGCTTAATGAGGTGTACGATAAAAGGGAATAAAACGAGAACGTACTTGGCATAGTCGTCCATAATAGCTGCAACACTGTTCATATCAAGGCGGTAAGCCTTGGGCGTCATCCCTTTCCCAAACCTGTACGTGACATGGTTCGAGCACAGCAAGCCCGATACAATCACGAACACGTGGACGGGCACGAGGCCAAATACGCTCGTATACCAGTGTTTCAAAATAGAACGCTCAAAATTCAAAAAATCTTGTTTACACCCCGCCAACGCGCTCCTTGAATAACACGAAGCGCTGACTGTCGCTTCGACATAGGGGTTGTAGTAACCACAACATTGGAGTTCGTTTTGCACGCGTAGCCGACCGGCGCTGCCGAGCTGGCGAGACCACTGACTGTTAACCTTGCCTTCGAGGTTGAATGCACGTCTTTTGTAGGAGAGGTAGCCTGGAATGACGAGGGCGGCGAAGACGAGCCAAAGGAGGAAGGTGTAGACGGCAAGGAAGGGGCGGTTGTTAAGGAGGATGCCTGCCCAGCCTATGACGCTGGTGAATAAGCCCAAGGCTGCGGCGACGGTTGAAGTGACCAATTCTGGAGAGTTGGCGGTGAGGATGATGTCAGAGTGTTTGAAGACGTTGAACCAGATGAGTAGACACACAACGAGAGAGATCAATGAGTAGATAGTAAGCTGAAAGTGGATTGAACTATGAGTCAAAGAAAGAAAGATGAAACGGAGGGAAAAACGCACAAGGGTGTTGGCAACGAGCAATATCCACTTGAATTTGGTCCATTTCATTTTTTTCCTGTTGTACCCATCATTGTAGTCGTCGTCAAGTCTATTCCCAATGCGCGCTTCGCCGCTCCTGAAAGCTTCTACACCTCCTCCTCGTTTTGGAAGGCTGAGGGGGTCTCCTTTGCCTTTCCTTCGGTACGGACCAGTGCCGGGTGACAGCAGGGCAGCAGAGAATTTGGCGGGGACATAGTTCACTGTCAACGACGTGGTGGACGTTGGACGTGAGAGGAAGGGCCTGGGGGTGAGGGGGGTGGAAGGTAAGTCATAGCGCGATTCTGCGAGCATAGGGTGGGTGGAGGAAGTTGCAGAGACAGGGCGAGAAGACGAGTGGGAACTTAGACGGTAATGATATTGATACGTGTCAAAGCCAGGTGTTGATCTAAGCGGTGGAAAGTAAGCGGTGATACAGAGAGAGAGAGACGGGCGGTGGGGGATGCATACCTGGCCGGGTTACTCATTATTATATGATCGTAGTTGACGGTAAAAAAGGAATGTTTTTTATTGGTTGATGTGGAAGTCTAGTTCCATTATTGGCCAAGCTTTTGATGGACCTATGATTCTAGTATACTTACAGCTCGAAATTATCTACTTGTATCTGCACGCAATCATGTGCATTGTGAATGCATATGATAGTACATTCTCAACGTTCGCGTTAATCACAATACACGATTCGTAGTAAGTAACGAAGTTAAGAACCCGATCTTGGATCAATGCTGTGCACGGAGCAACCCGGCTTCATCGGCTTGTTCTTCGGTAGCGACCAACTTCGTCTTGGCAGCTTGAGGCATCTCGCTCAAATTTACATTTCCATCTTCCTTTTGCAAAGCTCCTGGAATTGGTGGTATCCCTGGCCATCTGTCTTTGACGAATACTGTTATTCTTACTATCAGCTCATCTGACATTATCAACCATAACGTCTGCACACTCACTTTCTAAAACAACTGGCAGCTTTGTAAATTCCTCAAAATTCCCTGCTTTGACGCTCATACGCTCAGGACGCGCGGTTGTTCCACTGTAAAGATGGCTTCCGCAGCCGGAACAGAACCACCTGCTGACTAGTCAGTGGCGATGGAAGTCAGGCTTGCCGCTTATATCAATGCCATATGAACGAGTACGCTCACCTGTATGGCTGGCAGGATTTACAAACGAATACAGCTTGACTGTTCCCTCTGCTCTGACGCTTTCGCTGTTCACGGGCACCGCACAGGCATATGCGCTACCGTTGCTACGATAACAATCCTTGCAGTGGCATATTCCCATGCCCTGTGATCACCATCAATGACAAACGTGCAGAACGCTAGCAGCGTATCCTGGCGTACCTTGAACCGAGGTTCGGTGTCAACGAACACTTTGCACCCTCCACATAAACACTGTCCTTCGTAGGGCATGTTGGTTGTAGTGGGAAGATCAACGAAATAATGATATGAAATCTAGGATTTTGCATTGTGGACGCCGGCATCCCCGGCCTGTCACGTTTGCTCAAGTGGCGCTGAATCTGATCTTTCCCCGTTCTGGCAGTGCTGAACGCGCAGGTATCAATAGCAAGGCCTGGCGTGCATGTTGTTCAATTTTAGAGGACTTGGTAGATTCGACTGACTAATCTTGTGCTTCTGATCTTATAGCTCATTCAAACTTGTCATTGGTAGGGCCAAACGCACAGGCGATCTTAGATAGGAATACAGCCGCTAACTAGCCTGCTCGGTATCTCAAACTTGTCGCCATCATCCTCATCACAAATCTTGCTTAGTGTCAGGCGCATTTTTCGTTGCCTGAGGGTCCGTCCTCAGTAGTAGTAACTTCGTCTCCTCATTGATGGACTTTGCAGCCTGGCCATCTTCAACTTGCACTGCCCCCGGAATCGGAGGAACCGAAGGCCACCTATCTTTCGCAAAAACTGTGCTCCTTCAAGTCAACTCCGATGTACTTCAATTAAAAACACCTCACCTTCTAAGACGATAGCCATCTTTGTAAATCCATCAATGACGCCAGCTCGCACAAAAGTACGGTCAGGATGAGCACTTGACTGACTGAAGAGGTGAGCACCGCAGTCTGCGCAAAACCACCTGCTGACTGATTAAAATATGACGTGACCAAGAATCGAAGCCGTAGGGTAGCACCACTTGCCTGTATTTCCATTCGAGGGATGCACAAATGCGTAAAGTTTCACCGAGCCCTCTGTCTTTACGCTATCTCTGGGCACGGGCGCTCCGCAGGCAAATGCACCCCCGGTGCTGCGGCTACAATCAGTGCAGTGACATAAGACCAGGCCCTATCAATATCTTGATAAGTTGGACAAACACAGGCAGCACGTTTGGACATACCTTGAGAAGAGGTTCGGAATCAACGAAGATTTTGCAGCCTCCGCATAAGCACTTCCCTTCGTAGAGCATGGTGGGCAAAGGAATGGGGTCAATGCGGAGGTGAACTTGATTATATATACGCCCTATATGGAATGAGTCAGAATCGAACGGCACAGTCGTGACGTTAACGTTAGTGGGTTCGGAGCTGATTATAATAATTAGATCCTCAAGTTGAACGGGGAGCTTCGGGCATTTATTGTCCCTTGACATTATTGATTCTTGTCAAAGCCAGGTGTTGATCTAAGCGGTGGAAGGTAAGCGGGCGGGGCATACCTGGCCGAGTTGCTCATTATAATAACATGGTCGACGGTAATTAAGCGCTGAATTTTATTGGATGATAGTCTCGCTCCATTTGGGCCTAGTACTTACGGCTCCGAGGAAGGTTGTGCTGGCATCTGCGCGCACACTACATTATCAACGTTATATCACACCCAAATTTAATACACCGCTTCTATCGCCTGTAACCAAAATATTCACTCCCAAGAAGTTAAGTAAGAACCCGATCTTGGATCAATGCTGTGCACGGAACTACCCGGCTTCGTTGGCTTGTTCTTCGGTAGCGACCAGCTTCATCTTGGCAGCTTGAGGCACCTCGCTCGGGTTTACATTTCCATCTTCCTTTTGCAAAGCTCCTGGAACTGGTGGTATTCCAGGCCATCTGTCTTTGACGAATACTGTTATTCTTATCAGCTCATCTGACATTATCAACCGTAACATCTACACTCACTTTCTAAAACAACCGGCAGCTTTGTAAATTCCTCAAAAATCCCTGCTTTGACGCTCACATTCTCAGGACGCGCGCTTGATCCACTGTAAAGATGGCTTCCGCAACCAGAGCAGAACCACCTGCTGACTAGTTAGTGGCGATGAGCCGCTTATATCAATGCCATAGAACGAGCGCTGACCTGTATGGCCGGCGGGATTTACAATGGAATGCAGCTTGACTGTTCCCTCTGCTCTGATGTTTTTCTTGTTCGTGAACACCCCACAGGCATATGCGCTACCGTTGCTACGATAACAATCCTTGCAGTGGCATATTCCTATGCCCTGCGTCCACCATCATCGATAAACTTGCAGAATGCTAGCAGCGTATCATGACGTACATTGAATGGTTCGGCATCAATGAACACTTTGCACCCCCCACATAAACAGTGACCTTCGTAGAGCATGTCGGTTGTGGATATGTCAGCGAGAAGAACGAAATAAAAAATGATCAGAAATCTAGAGGACTTGGTGAACTATGTAGGCTGACTAATCTTTTAATTTTGATCTTTAATCTCGGGCCAAACGCACGCGCGATCTTGGATAGGAATACAGCTGCTAACTAGCCTGCTCAATATCTCAAACTTGGGCCGCCATCATCCTCATCACAAATCTTGCTCGACCTCAGTCGACTTCATCTCATCATTGATGGACTTTGAAACTTGGCCCTCAAATTGCATTGCCCCCGGAATCGGAGGAATCGACGGCCACCTATCTTTCGCAAAAACTATGCTCCTTTAAATCAACTCCGACGTACTTCAATTAACAATACCTCACCTTCTAAGACGATCGGCAACTTTGTAAACGCATCAATCACTCCAGCTTTCACGAAAGAACGCTCAGGATGAGCACTTGACTGACTGAGGAGGTGAGCACCGCAGTCCGCGCAAAACCATCTATGGACTGATTAAAGTATGACGTGACCAAGAATCGAAACTGTGGGGTAGCGCCGCTTGCCTGTGTTTCCACTCGATGAATAAAGTTTGACTGAGCCCTCTGTCTTTACGCTATCGCTAGGCACGGGCACTCCGCAGATAAATGCACCCCCGGTGCTGCGGCTACAATCAGTGCAGTGACATATGACCAAGCCCTATCAATATCTTGATAAGTCGGCCAAACGCAGGCAGCACGTTTGAACATACCTTGAGAAGGGGTTCGGCATCAACAACGATTTTGCAGCCTCCGCATAAGCATTTCCCTTCGTAGGGCATGGTGGGCAGTGAATGGGGTCAATGCGGAGGCGAACTTGATTATATGTAGGCCCTATATAGAATGAGTCAGAATCGAGCGGCACCGTCGTGGCGCTAGTGAGTTCGGAGCTGATTATTCTCAGGCATAATTACTAGATCCTCAAGTTGAGCAGGTGAGCTTCGGGCGTTTATTGTCCCTTGACAGACTACTACCAACGTTTACTACCAGCAGGTTCATCTGCCCTTCGATCTAACGCGTATAAAAATCAGATTGTCGGGTATCACTGATATTAATCGATCGAGTACTACACGTATCAAGTGAAGCTTAAGATTCGGCGCGCGGGATGTACTAATAGATTTGATGTAATCCAAGGACCCGGGTCAAGCACCACCGTTGACGGTGATGATCAGAAAGAAGATAAGGGCTCCACGGGCGCACGCTAGACGTGACTATTGAATTGACGTCAAACGCATCGTCCTCGATCCTATCGTATCACATACATGATGAAGAAGTGCAACAAAAGTCGGTCATATGTACAGAAAAACTCTTCGCGGTCAATTAAAATGCACTTCTACTACTTCGACCATATCCTTTGATGAGTCGAACCCGTCTTTCCATGGAGAATCCTTGTCATGATCCGGAAATACCTGATGTACCGCGGGATTTGTCCCCAAGCCAGGGCATCCATTTGAGGATACCGTCCAGGTCATAAGGCAACCCTACGACCAACTCTTCGGGCCAATACGCGTTTCGGAAATCATTCTATCACGATGGTGGCGGATGATCACCATTTTTTTATCCCAATATAAGCGACTAAGAAGAAGCTGGGCATGGTCGTAGTCCGACTGTCCGAGTCGCGTGACAAGTTATTTCAAGCGTACTGCACCAAAAATAGCTACTAAAGATTCGGGCTCGCACCTACTCGCGTTCCCACCCGATCGGCATACCCTCAAACTGAGTGGCTCCTTCAGCAGGACTGACACCTGCCCATCTGTCCTTTACGAACACTGCAATGAAACAATTAATCGCGTCATAGCAAGTCAAACGTAATCAACTTACCCTCGACTGCGATAGGCAAATTGAGGAATGCATCGATGATACCAGTTTGCACGCAAATGTCTTTACCCATATTTGGGGATTTGTGGATCAGCTGGCAACCACAACCAGTACAAAACCATCTCGTCACTGTGTCCAACGAAATTTAACAAACGTCCGAGTAGACGACGACGGAAATTTCAACTAACCAACGTTGCCGTTGGGTACTGTGACATCAAAAGTCTTGTAAGTCCCTTCAACCTTAACGGAAGTTTCTGGTACGAATACTTGACTGCTGAACGCTGTACCATTGCATTTTCTGCAATCTTCACAATGGCATATGACCTGCCCACCAAGCAAAATTCGTGATCAGGTAAAACGCAAAAGTTCCTTGGAGTTGCACTATACGTTAAACGTTGGGTCGGCGTCGACTATCACTTTTGATGCACCACAAAGGCAGAGTCCTTCGTGGTGCGGGGGAGCCTGAGCCTCGGTTTGCATTGTAACAATCTCGTTTGCAAGGGCTTGATTGATGTGGGTGTGTGGGGTTTCCCGCCACGCCGATAGCTTAATATACTCCTACCCTCGGTTTATCTTCCCAATCTTGGCATTCCCTTCTCATCGGAGCTCGGGTATACTTGCACCCGCGACCTGATAAATACTTAGCCATCCTGCAAAAAACATGGTGGCATATTTGTATACATATAGCAGTCGATACCTCAACAAATTGCCTCAACAAATTAAATACAGATTCACTGTCCACCCACCGGGACTGAGCCATTCGTACGGTTCGTTTCTATTGCATCAGATCCCGTCAATCGATCAGTATTCTTAGTCAGGTGAACCAGCCGATGGAGCATGAATGATGTTTACTTATGGCATACGGCAAAGTGAAATGTGTTACGAAAGGCGGTGGTGCGTTCTGTCTCTACAAGTGCAGGTAGGTTGCATAGAAAAAGTTATTGTATCATGGACGACGAATAACACTTTGACGTAGCCATAGACCATTGTCACCAGAACCCCAAACCGCAAGAGCCACCTGAAGTACGAGCAAGTTAACCACAAGTGATATGAGAATAAGGGCTTGATGATCTGCTTACAAAGATACTCAGGCAGCAGTCTTCTGATGAGATGCCTTGATGGCAGCGACCTTGGCCTTTTTGTCGGCAACGCGCTTGGCGATTAGAACACTAGGAAATCGTCAGTAAACAGAGCATGCGCTTAGGCGGAACTTGGCATACTCGTATTCTGATTTTTGTTCCTTCTGGCGTTCGATTCTGTGACGCTTGATGGCACGGAGGTGGCGGCGGCGTTGGAGGCGGACAGGTGTGACCAACCGCTGGATTTTAGGTCTAAAGCAATGGTTAACCAGAGTCCAAGTACGTGGAACGAACGGCGCTTACGCTTTGGTATAAGGCTTAGCATCGGGTTTCTTCTGGCTCTTCACCTCTCTCCTAATTACGTATTTCCTGACATCATCTTCCTTGCTAAGGTTGAAGAATTTTCTGATCTTCGTTGCACGCTTGGGACCGAGGCGCTTGGGGATGACGGTGTCCGTCAGTCCTGGAATTTCGTTCTCGCCTTGTTTAACGATAACGAGGGACAGCACGGCAATATCGGGGCCCACAATGCATCCGCGCACGGATTTGCGCTTGCGCTCACCGGTACGGCGGATACGGTAACATGAGTGGCCATCGGCGAGGAGAAGGCGGACACGGTAGGGAAGAAGAACACCCTGCTTCATGGGGAAACCCTGCTTGTCATTTCCACCTGTAATACGGAAGACGTAGCCCTTCCATTCATCACCGAGCGAATCACCGGGCACTTCTTGTGACATTCTCTTATCCATGAAGACACGGCTGAGTTAATTGGCATAAGTTCAACACACAGAATTATAGAAGAAAGAGTTGGCATACTAGCGTTTCTCATCATCAATGTCAATGAGTTTTTGGCATCCCGTTGCGGGATCTATGAGCACAGCCCACGTTATACATTATCGTCGCCATCGTTGAGAAAAAGTCTTACTGGCAATGTTGAACTTCATTCTAGGCGCGTATAGTTAGTCATCTATGCCGCAAAATCATAGGATCATCCATACCTGTAGTGTTTATTCCGTCGTCACTGTTGGCGTCGAGGGCGAAAAGCTCGAGCTAGAAACGGACGTTAGTACTGCAACACTCGCAAACTTCCGCCTCGCTAGGGTAGAATTAAGGTTTGCAACTGTACAGCTGACTTCGGCATTTCCCACACCCAACACACCGCGATTGATCGTTCGCCGTCGCCGACAAAACTCAAGACAACTTTCCCTCAAGACTTTTATCAATAATCGTAAGTTACTTTTGAAACATCTGGTATAAAAAGTTGAATCTTTGGCAGAGTCAACATGGGTCGTATGCACGCTCCCGGAAAGGGCATTTGTACGTTGCAAGAAAATATAAGAAACGCTCGTCTAAACATGGCTGTTATGTAGCGTCCTCTGCCCTGCCATACCGCCGCACTCCGCCTTCTTGGCTAAAAACGACTCCTGAAGAGGTCGTTGAGCAAATCATCAAGCTCGCCCGCAAGGGTTTGACACCTTCTCAAATCGGTGTAACTCTCCGTGACTCGCATGGCATTCCCCAAGTTCGTTTCGTCACCGGTAACAAAATTCTTCGTATCCTCAAGTCCCAAGGTTCGTTATCCATCCAATCTATACCCACTTTATCTCACTCATTCGCCTATCATCAACTCCTTCCTGCTATAACCTTGTCACTTTGACATCTGTTGTAATATGCCTTTTGTTTGGGGATAGGACTTGGCCCATCCATCCCTGAGGACCTTTGGCACCTCATCAAAAAGGCGGTTGCCGTTCGCAAACACCTGGAGACCAACCGCAAGGACAAGGACTCCAAGTTCCGTCTCATCTTGATCGAATCGAGGATTCATAGGCTTGCTCGGTACTACAAGACCAAGCAGCAGATTCCTCCTACGTTCAAGTATGATTCGGCTACTGCGTCCACCCTGATTGCATAGATATGCAGGATAGCGTGGCTTACGATATACACTGGTCTTTGTTATGCATGTGTAGCACAAATTAGGCTTTATGACATTATATATGTATAGGGTCGTACGCCTATCAGTTATGGAATGTGGTGGCACACATCACGTACCTCGCAGATAGCAATTCTCGGTAAACTATGGTGAAATTTTCACATACCAACAACCCCTTCACCCCGACCTATCAACCTTCTTCCATGGCCCATCGACGAAGAACGGCCGGATCAGACAAAAGGCTAGCGAAAAGCGTAGTAGGATCCAGAGGATGGCGAATTCGTTGATAGACGGTTGTTCAAGCAGTGATAGTGATAATCTATATGAGTGTCGTCGTGCATCACGTCAAAAAAGACGCAAATTTATTGGTCTGACTACGGGAGACTAGTGATAATCGTATAAACTTCAACTCAGGTTCCACGACATACAATCTATTCGGCACTCTCGAAAAACAAATCAGGCAAAGAAGTTACTGTAACAGAGCTCGATCTTCCACCCAATTCAAGTTTGACCGTGACGCACTAGGTAATAAAACAGCTCTAATATGCTTCGCTATCTGCCGCATCGATATCGAGCCCATAATTCCACCATCGGTCGTCAACCACTTCCGATGAGTATGTCAAAGACACGCCAAGTTCTTCCAGCTGCTCCCGCTCATCCGCCTCCCACAGCGAAACATCCCCATTACATTCCAACTCCTTTGCGCCGCTCGCTCGAAAGGCCTCCACCACCGTAGATGCATGCAATGCCCTAAGGTTGCAGTTCGACTTGAAAACAAGCCTCTTGAGCGGTAGACTTGGTTCACGTGCAAACTTCTCCAGTAACTTGTCATTGAAACCACTCCGCACCACGGCACCGAATATCCCATGCAACGCAATGCACTCCAGCATTGGAAATGGCGGCCCCCTGTCATCCTCTCCAAACATAATCCAATCCCACACATCTTGTGATAAACACGCCCGCGTGACTGCAAACCGGCGTACGCTCCGACACCGAGATGAAAAGAGCCTCAATGCGTTGCGCACCATTGTTGTATTCTGATCGGTCCATTCGTAGTCAAGCCGATCGCTTTCAATTTCCGGCTCACGCGAGCCATCTAGATGACCATAGGCGCCGTGATACACCCAATCAAATCGCACGCAGTCCCAGGAACCGATACTGCCAGATGCTTCAACATAGGCAATTGAATATCCAACGAAATCTCCGATCCAGGCCGTCCCTTGACCAAGCCCGAAGCCGTAGGTGGTGTCATATTATGCGAGTTCCACCAAAGGCGGTGCTTTATCCATAACGACTCCAGTTGGGGCGTACAATTGAGAAGCGCCGCGATAAGTGCAGGATGGGCAATTTTTTCCTCGATTGATCCATCGAGAACGAGCGCGCTCAAGTGGGAAAAGGATGCAGAGAGGAGTAATATCGGTACGCAGTCGTAGAAGCTGTTCATGTGGAGCTTTTGCAAATTGGGAAATGTGTTAGTGGCGTCTGCGAGTACCATATCCAGTCGTGGCCATTTGGGTTCCAACAAGTAATCCGACTCGTTCTGTGACAAGATAGAAAGCACCTGGAGCGCTTGGAACGCCCCCACGTTCGGAAAGACATCATAGACAACACCGCCCGCCAAGAAGGCAGTATCGGCGATGAGGGCGAATTCGCGAATTTGAGCATTGTACTCTGCCAACAGCTTGCACAGCGCTAAAACTTCCCGCGTGCGTTCTGTAACGAATCCTATGCGCACCGTAAGCATTGCGCCCTTTGTACGCAAGATACGGGCTCGAAGGAAATCGGGTCCATCAATGTTGAACTGGCGAGGACGGAGAATCACAGTTGTCCAAAGCGATGGGATAGAATGTAAGACTGCAGTAAATTTTTTGCAAGTTTCTGAAATGGCTGGATTGTCGCATTGGCACACGATTTCGGCCAGGACCTCAATGGGAAGGTCGAAGATGATCATGCTGTGAGATTACGTAATGGGCGTTCTATGCACACTGCATATTTGAACAAAGGAAAAACAAGGAAGTGGCACACATCACTTGTTTAACTTTGCCGGAGTACCTCGCAGGTAGCGATTCTCGGTAAACTAAGCAGCCAGGGTATATGTTTCATTGACCTTCCATGACTGGCCTATGGCGAAATTTTACAACTCCAATCCAGCCCTGGAAGGCGTCGCTGGCTGACCGACAGAAGATTGAATCTTTTACTGGCATCTGCATTAGGTCGTGCAAACGTGATCCACACTTTTACAGCATCACCGACACCCATAAAGCTGGAGAAATGAGGCAACAAGAAACGGACACTGCGCCGAGAACATACGTCGCACAACATCTTGGCTCAAACAGGTTGAATGCAGGAAATGTAATGCGGTGCAGAGTGTGTTCGCAACAACGATCAAGCCGGAATGACGCTGTTTGTTTGATCATTGATCGTAACTTCAGCCATGCAGGCTGATGCCCCATGTGCCCGTTCCGGAGTAAGTCGTGCTATGCAGACTTCACGACTTTATTTATAGCGTTTTACTTGTCATAGACACCCGGCATTCAACTACAACCCCACAAAGCTCTGCAAGTATGCTCCATAAATGTTTCATTATAAGCTTCTAAATGGCTTGTTGGCGGTAAAATTTTCTCAACCCCTCCAGGCCTGGAAGATATATATAGAGTGCCTATGAGGCGGACGCACATGACATGCATGCGTGACAGGAAACCGTTCCATCTTGCCACGCGGATTTTGGGTGGCACCATTGCCATAGTATGTCTTCCTTACTATCACGAGGGTTAAGTACTCGTTTACACCGAAAGATCGCACTTGAAGTATTTGGATTTGGGTGGGACTGCCTAAGGCAAGAGGTGCTGGGAAAATAGCGCGGGGTTATTGTCAGAATGCCGAGAACATCAGGTACAGATATCGCTTCAAAGGTTGCCCCTTATTCTTCCACACAGTTCTTTTTCCAAGAGTAAAGACGTGAGTCATAGTAAGTCGTGTTTCGACCTCCAACATAAAGATAGCCGCATGGTGATTGGACAGCATCGTCCGGAGTTGCCTCCGTAGGTGGCGCTCATAGTGTTGTTGAGCATGGCAGCACCGGCACAGGTTTAGGGCATGACCTCCGATCGCGCACGGTCAGGCGGGTTGTTCGTTCAGCTGGGTCATTCAACTGTGTGAGGAATATAAATCGCTTTGACAAAGTCATTACGACCTCATCATGAGCGCCTTAGCAATCTCGTCCAAGCTTGAATCCACATTTGCTGAAGGGTGCGCTTTCACGCCAGTTCCCTCTTGATTGACTCTAAATCTCATAAAAGCACACGCAGCCCGAGCTTATCCATTGCAATGGTCAGTACTACACTACCTGTAAACAAACATACCCCTCGACCCCTTTGCAGGTGATAGGCAATGTGCTCGGCTTCTGCTTATATGGAGTACTGACCCCTCAAATGTGTTGGTGTTCCCCGCCATGACCCGCAGAAACTTTGACCAACTTGTTCGGGATAGATTTTTATCACATCACCATCTTCAACGATTCAAAGATGATGATATTCGCTGTTTATGCTATCTACCTCACGGAGACGATCTCCACCGGTTTTCTCGCATACGACCTAACAAATCTGGCAGTCGATCCTCACTATAATCCTTGCTTTGCAGGAATAATAGTTCTGATAGGCGGAGGGCTAGGTACGCTACCATCTATTTTCGGATCCCAGTATGCAACTGACATTACCAAAGTGGCGTTACTGACGCAAGCTGTGTATGCATATCGTATATGGATCCTGATGGAAAGAAAAAGGTTCATACCATTTTGCTTCGTCGCGGTACGCAGGACCTGAACGCACACCTGTTCGATATTTTAACCCGCACGTAGTTTGCTGCGATCGAGGTTATTCTCACGGCAGTGTTGATATCATCCCGAATTTCGCTTTTCATCGTCGGAACGGCACGTCTCCTTAGCGTTAAACAATACTCATCGTCTAACATTCCAGCCCATAGGTATTGTCTGCGTGCTGCCTCTTCGTCGACTTGGTCATTGCAATTCTCATGGTGTGGATTGTAAGTAACGTAGACTGGTGACATTTGATCGAGGTCTCACAATCACCTGTAGCTCACCAAGAATAGCATCATATCCAGACGATTACATCGGAGGATAATGCGTTTGTTACACATCCTCGTCGGCGGTAATATCCTTACCGGTATGTTTGCAAGACCATTTTTTCCTGGAATCTATTTACGACGGTGTGATTAGTCGCATTAAATATTGTTAACCTGGCTGCGTCGTTGCATTCCCTTTATCTCGCTCTTTCTTGCGGAATTGTCTTATCGAGGCTCTACGCAAACTCGCTGATGGTTGTTGTGAATGACCGTGATCTCCATTCCAGAGGCCACGAATCTCCACCCGAAAATAATATTTCGTTTATTATGGGAACGCTCCCGACTCCGGGCAATAGCGTCGGTGATCAAACCACAGGATGAATTTCGAAATTTGAGCGGTGCATTTTTTCAGTGGGGGATACGTGGAGGCAAACAGCGAGTGTAACATAGGAGCTGACATGCGCTATGCATCGTATTGATGTACTAACGCCGGAGGGAGGGGTACACCCATGTCCTCCATTATTCGCTATAAGCGATATTTCATTCGTCCTCTGTATTATATTGATAACGACTTCCCGAGGTATCATTTCCGTGAATACCCTTCACATTGGAACCCTCCCAAGGGCGAACAACGTGGACTATCAATTCACAGGATGAAGGAGAAACATAAAAGACTCGTTGACAAATAAAGTTGTGTGTATCATGGGGTTGAGTTTGCCCGCCAACGCCGAGATGCCTCGATGACTTGGATGCGCGCTCGGTCGAGAACGGACGAGTGCTTGAGCGCTGCCACAAAGCATTATAAAACCAATACCTTCGTTTCACTTCCTTCCACTACGCTGGCCGGCCACGGAAATTGTACAAGCAGGCCAACTCGTGGAAGCCGTAGCTTTGCTCCATCGAAGGATCTTGAGTACGTAAAAGATCTCCTGGAGCAGAAGCGACAATATCGTGAGCATGAGTGCGAGAAGCTCGGTGGCAGGTAATGAATCTGACCAGCCAACATCTCAGAGTCAGTTGCGACAGGTCGAAAAGGGCGAAGGAGAGAAGCGGATGACTCGGTCCTTTGCAATTGCTTGCGGCGTCGGCGATTGCCAAAGACACGCCCGCTTCCGTCAGCTTCTACGTCTGACATCAACTAAAGGCCCGCTCCTCGTTGTCTGCGGTCCGGATGCGTTCATGCTGATCAGGACCCACTCGCTTTGCTGACGCTCGTTTTTCGGAGATGTGTTCGAGACCCACACGGGGGGTTATAGGTCGAAAGGTGTGCTTTCATGTAACAATCTGATCTGGTGGTACAGGG
Organism: Amanita rubescens; assembly: GCA_015039365.1. Classification (NCBI taxonomy): domain Eukaryota; kingdom Fungi; phylum Basidiomycota; class Agaricomycetes; order Agaricales; family Amanitaceae; genus Amanita; species Amanita rubescens. The sequence continues at coordinate 211,058 of WION01000007.1, forward strand.
TTATCCCAAAGAGACATAGTCTCCAAAGTGAGTTTCATGTATCGCTTGATATACAATCAACGTGAAGCCCCTACTAATTCTCAACTCGTGGGCGTCACAGATCTACATATCCTAGAGCCTGGTTCGAGGAATTTCCGAACTAATTCGATATCAAAGGGGGTTGACTCAGCGTCTCCCTAGATTTCAAAGTCCCTTTCCCATCCCTGCCGTACGCTGGGTCAACGATAAGTATCCAACAATACTTAGAGTCGTTCCAGCCCTCCGGATAATTTTCATAGACCAGAGAGAAATTAGGTTACACCACCCGTAGACCGCAATCATTGGCCCTGTATCGCCGTCTGGAACTTTGAAGGACCCTCGATGCCAATCAAAAATTGCTTGGCGGTTAAGAGCATAACCTTTGATCCAACGCACCTTGCAGCACCAAAACTCGTTTTATCAAAGCCACGAATGGACCTACGTTCTCTTCTCTCCACTTCTTCCATTGCAATTTCTTGGACTCTTCTCCTTACTGAGGTTCTTGATCCGATCCTCTCATAGAGGCGCAGTTTGCTGTGACTGTCAGTGTGTTTCCCGCGATGACCAATGCTAGTCACCTTTGTGAGTGGGCAATAGGCGTTGAAATACAGTGACGTAATGGAGTGCAGCTCTGTTTTATTGTTTGGTCAATCCAAACAATGGAATCGGCCGCCAAACTGGACGACGGCCCTCGTGCGGCCGCAAAGCCCGCAACGTACAAGGACTTTGACATCGTCGTGATACATTTGGGAAGACTTCATCCAGTGCTTTAATCCAATCCTCCCCTCCTCCTAATTCCTATATATATGTCCTGCGCAGGTACTTCGATTTGATTTCCGACTCATGATGAATTGATTGGTCTGTCTCGTTACTCGAAAATCACATGCAGTTGTTTGATCCAATGTGAATGGTTTGGGGAAAGATGTCAATGTTTTGCACGCAGGTGATGGTTGTCTACTCGTTCGATATGTAAATTCCAATAGTACACGAATTGATAGTATCACCAGTACAGCCAACCCGCCGGGCACGGGTCTACATGTGTCACCCGTACTTCTAGGGGCTGAGTTGAATTTGTATCTAGCTATGTCAAGACTGGATTTTCGTCGCGAAAGGATGCAGAGTGGGTGGTTGGGCAGTTGTTGGCATATTGGGAGGGCCAATCCATGCCGCGGAGGAGAATGGCGGCCAGTTTGAAGAGGGCGTGTATTTAAAGCACTGCACGCCGCAATGGAACGAGAGGCTGTGCTAAAGTTTGGCCAGGCTTGACGAGCCGCGTCTCGGCTATCACCGGCTCTTATCGGCTCCACCCTTGCGTCTTCACTACTTACATACAACTTACAAGCGAAGGAACACTCAAACGTGGCGCCAGGCTTTTCAATCAGGATTTATTTTTTCCAAGACAGACGATATCGGACGATGAATGGAGTTAAGGTCGCTGCCAGCACACTATAGCCGCAGTTCTCGCACATGTAGTGACATGCAGTATTCCTCGGGTCATCAATATTTGTTAACCAAGATGAAAAACTGGCAACCTAAGTTATTTCTCACTTCCTTCCATTTTTTCAGTCTGCAAAGTGCCTTGCGGGCTCCTCGATGCGGAGATCGCTGGCCGAGCCCTGAAAGTGTTTCGACAGGTGATATTACGGAATGCTGTCTAACACCGTCCTCTACTGTGCCAGCCCCTTGATACAGTGCCAATTTAGTTTTGGACGTCTCAGAACTTACCGTCTGACATCAGCAAATTCCGGGGACCCGCAGTCTGCGAATTCTGCCCAAATCAGGGACACTGGATATAAGAGCGCGAACTTGAACGTGGGACCCAACCATGAGCGTCCCCTCAGACGACTCTCTGTCAGAGGTGTTAATCGATGATCTCCGATTGGCCTGGAGAGCGAATTATGGGACTGGTGGGCTACAGCTTGACTCTTCTTTGCTTCGTGTTCTGAATTTGGTTAATGCAGTGGCCGCATTCACTGTACTGGTCTACGACATTATTCTAACTTCCGGACGTGAAGTAAGCTGGCAATGGTTCGCTTTCCAACACGTGTTGACTAACTTTGGAGATTACGTTTATATGGAGGTAAAATCGTTCGAATTCGACATTGCGTCGCGCGTATGAACTCGACAGTTATGCAGGGCAAAGTGGTCCTTTCCGAAAATTGTTTACTTATTCATTCGATATTATGGGCTGGCCAATCTTGCGTGAGCTACTATTTCTATCAATTCATTTACTCCGACTGACTGTAAAATGTAGATATCAGGTTTCTGGTCGGTCGCTTGATGCTTTTGGAATTTCCACTAAGCTATCTTTGTAGTCTTAACAAGAACGTCGAACTCCCTTCAGGTATGGATTACTCCTTTTTCGTATCTCGAGGTCTGACATGGTGCGTTTGAAGACGTAAGTCAGGTTCGACCCTCTGGTAACTCTGTGTTTGACTGTCTATGAAGCTGCCGCCACTATTTGTCATTGGTTACCCTGTGCGTTCAGACTTACGGTATTACTATACGAGCTTAATATGTTAACGACCCACAGCGGAGGTCCCCTCGTTTTCTCAGCTCTTTCAAATGTAATTCTCATGTTACGAGTACATGCCCTTTATAATGGAGGTCGCGGAGGTGAATGGACGCGATTTAGCGATGATGGATGCGCTAATCGTGTTCGAAGTTATAATAATCCTTCTTTTACTATTCGCTGGTGCGTTATTCAGAATCTTCTGTTCGAAACCTCGAACTCAAGTCGTATCTAGGCCAATTTATCGTTTGTCTTTTTACTGTTGTCGTGCTACCACCTGAAGAAAATATAGGCATTGTTATACACCGGAATACGAATCAATAACACATTGGTCGTTTCCCTTCTTCCTGGTGTCCCCTGGCCCGGTTGTATCATGTCAAACCTTCATGCCTCATACGTCCTTGTTGGCTGGTAAGCAACTTCATCCACTCCCCGTATTGGGGCTGAACACATGACGTGATAGGGTGCCCGATTTGATCACACCCAGTGCGTATTATTCGCAGAAGCGCGCTCCTGACTAACTATGGCATGGAAGCTATTCTGTTCCTTTTAACAATGTGGAACCTAATACACTCAGTCCTGTCTCCAAGAGGATGGCGTGTGATTTTCCAGAGAAATCTACCTCATGCTGTGCGTATTCCTCCCCTTATCACCGCTTTTTTTCGAGATGGAACTGTGCATTATCTCGTGTAAGAGCCTCCCTTCACACATGCCTTCCATTTAGACTAAAAACATGGTCCGATTAGTCTGATGGGTCAGTTCCCATGTTTGTTATAATGCGCAAGTCACCTACTAACGACTAGTAGTTACTGCGATAATTCTTGCGACGATGACTCTCGCCTGGTCGGCTCCTCAGGGATCCTCAACTGCACCGTGAGTTACAGCAGGGGTTTCTCATATAAAATTGCTGAATTTTTACCCCAGCTGGATGATAACCTCATTTTCATTTGCAGTGAGTGACCATGCTTCTCCTGGATCGTTATTCTCATAATACGTGCGCCTTAGACTTCAAGGCTTGTCCTAAATCTTCGCGTGGCAGCAGCTCGTCTGCAAGGTAGTACCACTACATGGCATCAAACATTTTCTGTCCGAATGCCAGATATGGCAACATATGACGACGAAAGTGATCAGCGAGTCACAGAAGAAAATACAATAGAGTTACATTCATTTGCATGATACAATAAATTGTCATGTACATGTTGATTATGTTTAATTTAACTTAACTTGTATCATTACTACCGCTGCAGTTCGTAAGCCCTTCCTTCAGATGTAAAAATCATGATGTGGTCAAGCTGAACACGGCATTGCCAAGTCAATGACTTAGCATAAACGAACTATTTTAGTAATTTGGAACGACGTATGACTTACATTATTGGACTTGAACATGTATTCACCGCACGGTCTTCTTTCTATTGCTCTGATGTCGGAAAGATGATCGATGCACCACGTCAACGGTGACCATCCAGAAGGTATTCCCGTCATTCTTGTGCGCGAGCGCGATGTACTTTGATAACCAATAAGGTGTCCATTATTTGGAGTGACCAAACATTGAAACGCTATTTGTGTATCTCCTTCGTCCTGTGACCGCGTTATTCGCCCTCGGGTTCCAATACTTATGCGTGATCATCCTTAGCAAGCAGTACGCGAATGTTCTTCGAAGTCTGGCGCTCTGGTGAGAGATCGTCACAGCCGACATGTTGGGTTCCGATGGCTCGTCCTTCCCAACGCCTCTCCAAATCTCCACGCCTCCTTTTTCCACTGCAGTTCCATCAGCTGTTCACGTTTACTCTCCAGCCCATCCTGTGTCATCTCGAACTCGTGGTAGCAGCAAAATTCAGTCTTTGGTACTGGCTCTTCTATTCTTATCCGACATAGTAACGGGCGGGCCTCGGCTGTGGCGGATCTTCATGGACCTGATCGGGTCAGGACGATCTCGTACCATGAAACAGCACGCTCGATCACATTGGGTCACGACGGGTCACGACGAACCCCTAGAGGACGAACCCAATTTGGCAGTGAGACTTTGACGGGGCCATATGCGTTGTCGTAGTTCAAGGAGGGTGATACAACTGGGTGCATGATGAAGAAGTTGCCTAATGGATGCGAGGAGAGAAGTACCAAGATGGCTTATCACGTCTCCTTCGCAGCCGTATTCTTCGGGGAGCTCAGGCCCTCCTTTGATCTTGTGGAAAAGGGCGGTTGGTGAGAATTCGAGTAACCCGGTTAATAGATTGAGACGGCCGTGGTGCGGCATGGCTGTCATCTATCGTTAGACGAGAACGAAACGATTTTAACGGTGCGTTGATAGCGCGATTCTCCTATTGGGCAGGGGTATCTGCACGCAAAACAACATGATGAGAGAGAATCACGTTACTAACGCGCAGATAGGGTGACTCGGGCAAACAAGTTGTCAGAAAAGGGGCCACATCGTTTGACGCTTCACACTACTGCAATGTCTGAGTCAACCAACCAAGAGGCCCAGGTTCTACACCTCGCGGAAGAAATGATGAAGTACTGTGTTCTCTCTGAAAGCTGCGCTCAGTCCCCAGAGGCCCAGGTTCTACACCTCACGGAAGCATTGACGAAGTACTGTGTTCTCTTTGAAAGCTGCGCTCAGTCCATTAAAGACACCCCTAACAAATGTCATATATCACAAGTGTACAAAGAGGCGGTCGAGAATTGGCAATACCGCTCGGAGTTTTGTCGGCCGTCCCCCGGGAATGAAGCCGCAAGGGCAAAATTCTTTGCCGCTGTGGACGAGGTTTGTAAAACCGAGTCAAGAGCTCTTGACACGTACGTTCTCAACTCATCATCGCTGCGATGCCTTTCTAATAGTGTTCCCAAGTTGCTATCTGATTACTTTTGTGTGTTCAGCTGCAATGCAGGTCATTGTTGACCAAGATCTTGCGAGGCTATGCGATTCTGATCGTTGCTATGTGTTGGATGAATCTCGACGACTCTAGTATGTATTTAGTACGCTAGCATCTTTTTTTATGCATTGACGCCAATGCAGTATGGAACGGCTCAGTACTGTTTTGCAACCTACGTCAAATTCAAGTGCGGCTGCTGCACGGCTTCCACAACATCTGGTGTCCGCCTTCTTCCCCGAGACTCAATCAAAACAATCTTTTGGGGAACTTGTTGGTAAAAACGTCCGTTACCGAGACCCCAGGAGTGGAAAAACAAGAGAAGGTACCGTCACGGACCAGGTAACAAGCTATCTCAAAGGAACGTATTACTCGATCACAAATAGTGACGGATGTGATGAGGAGGTCAGTGAGGGCGAAATTTTGCTGGTACAGCTTTAGTGGTGATGGATTCCGTGGTACATCTTTAACGCATGTTACTGAAGGAGAACACAATGATATGAGCCGACCATTACTTGGTATCATCATCGACGCTCCTATTCCTAGCGGTCACAATTCGGCTCGATAAGTTATTACGCGCCGTGTATGGGTTACTGCCATACTTGACTTCATTACATATCCCAGTACCCAGCGACTCGCTACAGTCTCTCGATGATGCACTAAAGATTTTTCACGACAACAAGGGCTGCATCTTTGTTGATCTAGGACTCCGCAAGCATTTCAACATCCCAAAGTTTCACTCTTGCCGCCATTATGTTACAATCTCATTGTATGGAACAACTGATAACTACGACACACAATTTGCGGAGTGGCTTCATATTGATCTCGCCAAGCAAGCCTACAATGCATCAAATGGTGGATGGAACGGACCGAAAAGATTTTACAAACATGTCTAATCACCGACATTTTTTCCTGATGATCTACCCTAGCTCACACTTGATAGAATGATAAGAACGACATTGATATATGCCAATGGGAGAGTGGCGGCACTCAGGCTTTGCGAGCAATGGATGTACAGGTCTTGAGGTTTGATAGAAAGGCGACGACGAGAGCATAGAAAGACGTGGGAGCGAGCAACTTGAACAGCAGCGAGAGACTCCAAAGCAAGAGCGCGGGCGACGTGGTTCAAACGAAGAGCAACAAGAGCAAGCGACTGAAAAAATGATAAGAGTGAGCGCTAGCAGCAAAATGAAGGCGTACATCACTTGCAGAGCATCGACTCGGAAATTCACCTGGATCTCTCCCGCCGCAACCTCCTCTTTCATTTTCAAGCCTTCCGCCGACTTTAACTCCAGAAGAACTTTGCCATCGTCTTCCACTCTCTAGCTTCCTGTCTCAAGAAATCCCGCGGGCTGACATTCAGAATCCACCTTGGAGCAGACCTTTGGGTCGTACCAACGGCATAGAATTCTTTCCTCTTCAAACGGCCTAGCGACTCATTGAAATTAAAGCTCCTAAGCTTGAAGACATATTTAGGAGGAGCTGACAATCGATGCTGGTGATTGGCGCAAATTGTCAGTTCAAATGCCAAGGATTGCCTTACCCAGCCTTTGTCGTCCATTTTGTGTATCTACACACAGAATAGATGAAATCCAGTGTCATGTTTCTATGACGAGACCTTGTTTTGTACCGCAAATGGAAATAACGGAACTTTACGTGACGGATTGCAACGCTGGCACTTAACACCCCTTCATTTGCGCCCTGCAACCAACATACATAAACGTTAGAAAACGCCATGGCAATGAATCCTTTTGATGAGCGCTAGCATTAACGCACTCCCGTTCAAGTTTGAATACACATGTGCTTCAGGGTACGCTTTCAGGCTAGTTTTCGGCGCTCATCGTTCTTCATTGACCATGGCAATAGCATCAGCAGCCCGAGTTTATCCATTGCGCTGGTCAGTCCACTGCCTGTAAACGAACCGACCCTGCCTTGATTGGCGTTTTGTAGGTGACCGGGAATGTATTCGGCTTTTGTCTATACGGAGCACTAACCGTGCAAGTGTGTTCGTCTTTTCCAAACATGGCTCACAGAACCTTTGACTAACTGTTTCGGTATAGATTTTTATTGCATCACCTTCACGGAAGATTCAAGAATGTTGAGGGCGATCATATACGCCATCTACTTAATCGAGACGATCTTCACCGCCCTGCTCGCGTACGACCTGACACAGCTGGTGGTTGATCCCGATTACACCGTTTGCTTTGCGTCTATAATAATTTCGATATGCGAAGGGCTAGGTGTGCTGCCATATACTTCGAATCCTAGGACGTAACTGACACGTTTGAAGTGGCGTTATTGATGCAAGTTGTGTATGCACATCGCATACGAATGCTTACACAAATAAAATTCATACCACTATTCTTCGTTGCGGTACGCAAAACGTAAAGGGACCTGTTTTTAATAACTTATTTACTATGTAGCTGATCACAATAGAAGTTGTTCTTGTCGCAGTGTTGATGTCACTCCAAGTTTCATTTTACATTGTCGCGGTGGCACGTCGTTTAAATGCTGATCGATGTTTATTGTCTAACGTTCAAGTCCGTAGGCGTGGACCGCGTCGTGCCTCCTCGCCGACCTGACCATCGCAATTCTTATGGTTTGGGCTGTAAGTGTGTAGCTTGAGAATGTTCAATCCTGATCTCACAATATGTTGCAGCTTACCAGGGTTAAAATACGCTCAAAACAGTTACGACGAAAGATAGTACGCTTGTTGCACCTAACAGTCGGCGGTGGCATCCTCACTGGTAAGCTTCCAATAGCATTCTTCCTTGAGGTACATTTCCAACGATATGCTTAGTTGCAGTAAATGTTGCTACGTTGGCTGCATCGGTGCTTTCCCTTTATCTCACCCTTGCCTGCGGAATTGTCTTATCGAAGATTTATGCAAACTCGATTATGGTTGTGGTCAATGACCGCAAACCTCCCAGAGATGACGAATCATCATCCGCCGATAATATGATAACCTTTTATAGTATCGGAAGCCTTCCGATAGGGAGCGGTGACGAGTCTCAAGTCACCAGATGAACAAAGTTTAAACGATTTGATTAGTGGGAGACACGTAAAGCAAATGTGATAGAAGTTAACAAGTTACATGTATCATCATTGTAGTTACATCGTTGTGGGCTGGAGGGACGTACATAAGACCGGATCCTATCGGATTATGAATTCTGAAGAGATTGGTCATATTCTGCGCTTCAATAAACTTGAGATCTGAACGGTAGAAGAATATTAAGGCAGGGTCTTCCGTTGTGATGGGAGCGGGCGGATGGACGACCGCGTATCATTGATCCGCTAATGATAGCGCTATCGGTTAACTCTCGACTACCAACGATCGTATTGGGCGATCGCGTACGGGTCCTGAAAATCAGCGGTCCGAAAGTGCACGCGATATCTACAACCCGGAGTCTGGTATGTCGTCATATTATCGCCATTTGGAAGCAGGTCTGTCGAAGTTGAGAAAACTATCGATAACGCAGAAGCACATCTCGGCACGTGCATGAATTAGGACGATACCCCAGAGTCCGCGGATCAAGCTAGCACGCTGCGTCCTGCATTTCTTGCGTGATATAGGGGATACGAGCGTAGGGTATAGAATTCCTAGACAAGCCTCATGGGCATGACATCAACATGCGCCGAACATACCAAGGAAATCGGAGTACCTCCGCAGTCGCTTCGTTCTAATATAAGCCCAGGTCCTCCTTCCCCAGCTAGTAACACTGAGGAAACCAAATGGGTCTCCTGGGTCCGTAGAGGTCCGCTGTACGTTCACCACCGTAATTGCGGGATGTTTAGTATTGCTCACGGGCACAGTAATCGCAGCTTTCCTTCTTTCACCGCTGTGCAATCTTTTCCTCAGGCGAAAGATTAGGGGAATCGGAACGCTTACATACCGAACCGCTTCGTCTTTGGCATATCCGTCACATGCGCTTGCACTGAGGCCGATAGAACTTGCGATTGTAAGTCCTGCTTGGCTTATCTGGGCCGCAATGCTACCGCGTGTTAGATATGCCTACTCTCGTTGTTTGATGCCACAGCTTAGATTCATACTACCATGGTCCTAGTCAACAGCATTGAGCTTTTGCACGATTGTCTCGCCGACATCTCCCCCGTTCCTGTTCCAACTCAGGCGAATTACCTCGCAGTCGACATAGAGGGCGTAAATTTGTGCCGAAGAGGGCGCATCTGCATCGTGCAGCTGCAATCCAGTCTTAGTCAAGTTGTATGGTTAGTTGATGTGACGGTGCTAGGCGCCCAGGCGTTTGACGAGGTTGACAAAGAAGGAAGGAGTTTGCGTTCTATTTTGCAGAGACCAAATATACAAAAGGTCGGTCCACGCCCATTTCGCGTGCAGTTCACGTGGTCCCGACAAAGTTCGCTTTACAGTGGTTTTACGATGTGAGAAACGATTCTGATGCCTTGTATAATTTATACGGCGTCAGTCTCAACAACGTATACGACCTACAACTCCTCGAGTTGGCGAATCGGTTGTCCAGAGGCAAAAACGCGAGATTTTTGAACAGCCTCGAAAAGTCCGCAGAGGAATACCTCGTCATTGACCGCGATTGGCGAGCCGTCAAGGAGCAGGGCATATCGTTATTCGTTCCATCGAGGGGAGGTCATTATGAGATTTTAGAGAAGAGGCCATTGGATTCGCGTCTAGTCGCATATTGTGAACAAGATGTGACGGTCCTTTTCAAACTAGCGAAGGCGTTGAGGAACCAAATGGGAATGAAGGGGAAGGATTGGGAACTTCGGGTTTACGTTGGGTCTATATCCCGCGCTGCGCTTGCTTGGAACCCGAGGTACAGAGGCGATGCGAGTGGTCCAAGAAAGGCACTTGCGCCATGGTTATGAAACCGAATTAGCCGCATCGGCAGATTGTAATATGCAGTTAGTGTATGCATTTTGATCCGCATGTTATGATACTTTGCTGTAATATTTATGGTTGCTGTATTGTAAAAAATTCCATTGCCATGAGTTTCGAAGGGGAGGCAAATTGGTTGACTTTGGCGTGGAATTTGTTAGCGGCATATCAAGTGATCGACGTGACCCTTACGCGACTCGTGGCAGTTCCAATAAATTTACGATTGGGTAAGTCAACGGCCTTTTCTTCACCCCAACTTGTCACGTCAACCATGTTGAAGCAGCGCTTTCAAACTATCATTAACCGACTGCGATGTGCGTTCAAGAAGAAGTCGGGGCTGTCAGGGTCCTGCACGGACGCATGCACAGAAGCGTCGACCGACTTTACACAAAGTGAACACGTAGAGAAGTCCGGTGATGTGACTCCGGCGGCTGGGTCGTCCTCGACCAAATCTAAATACTCTGGCGAGAGCATGCACGATGTGTCTGCAGGGGAAAAAGAGCAAACCAGGTTGGGATCGTTGGAGTCAGGTATAGGGTCAGACGACCTGGTATCCAGGTTGTCTGAGTCGCCAACGGTGCCTCGAACCATACCCCAGCTGCCGACAATTGTGGTCGGAGAAGACCTCGAACCTCTTAACCTCGAGCCACGTAGAGATTCGGATCAACTGGTACGTTTGTTCTTCTGACGTTGTGAATATATTCTGATGAAATATAGCCTCGGGATGAGTTGAGCACCAACTATTCAGCCTGAAGGATACTAGTATAATTGGGTTGCATTTTTGGTCGTTGACGTGACAAAATATTTTTCACTCCTTGTTTTCTGGTCTGTTTACATTACTTATACGTGCCATACGGTTAATAGTACACATACACACTCGTTTAACATGATTTGTGGCGAATGATGCCGAGTGAGATAAAGAACATGATAAAGTAGCGCGAACCAATCAGGAGTCGGAAACGTAACGCCGACGCGATTTCACGTGACCTGACGCGTGCGCGTCACCTCTTACTTGCCGACTACGATGACCTTCAATTTCGAGCTCCAGGACGAGCTCCAGGCTCTTGCCAATGGCCAAAACTACGAAATACCAAACGAACGTGACCCAGAATCCGAAGATGTCGACAAACTGCTCGAAGGCGAGTCCCAATAGCGATAATGATAAAAATATTTTAACACGAACGCGTCTCTAGGCGCAGTCGAGTCTGTGGCAGAGTCCAGCAATATGATCACGGATCCAGAGATATTCGACATTTATCGAAGCATCCTGAAACACGTGGACTCGGTCTCAGGCGTTGCAATGAGCAAAATCTTGGACTCCATTTCTTCTGGCCTAGCATCGGAATTAGAAGTCACGATGCGGGATGTTGATAATGCCGACCAGCAATCCTATATGGCCCATAAACTTCCTCTAGAACTTTACGCATTCCTGCTGCATTGGTTTGTTTCCGCGGCAGAGAAAGTAAAACAGCCCGAGGGAGAAGATGCTCCTGCTGCGGCGAAGCCGAAGAAAGGAAGAGGGGGCAAAGCTGGGGGGAGATCCAAAGCGGCTGCGAACAGGAGAAAGGAGATATTTACGTGGATAGACCAGATTCCCGCCACGCTGGGTCTCATCAGCAAAGTCCTTCGCCTGAAAACGCAGCGGATATGGACGATGACGGCTGAACGGGATACATTTATCAAGTACGCGACAGTTTTTTTTTTGCTGTGTTGTCCTGACGCGTTTCAATCAAAGCTGCTTGACGCGTGTCGCTCACAACATCTCTGAAAATGAGCAGTATATGAAAGTTCAAGATATCAGAATGGGCGTGTATAAGGTCATTTGTCTTGCCGTAAAACATCATGGTCAAAGCGAAAGCATGGCGACGCAAATCATAATCATGCAAAATCTGCAATTCTACGAACACTTATCTGAGCCTATGGCGGAATGTCTTACTTTCCTCACCAAGGAGTTCGACCACGCTCAACTGGGTGACGAAATACTACGCGAAATTGCTGCGAAGGACTTCACTTCCGATAAGAAAGCAGCGCAAGACACCAAAGGACCACGTTCTATTGCGAGGTTCCTTGTAAAGTTTGCAGAGTTGTCACCACGGTCGGTTCTTAAACAGCTGAGTTTATTGTTGAATCAGCTCGACTCAGAGGTAAGCGAAAATCCTTTGCCGAATTCTGCCGTCGCTCAGTGGTTGCTTTAGTCATGGCCTATCCGAACTGCCCTAGTCGAGGTGGTGGGCTACTTGATTATCGAACTGGCGTCCTCTGACGCGTCCGAGGACCAAGATTCCCGGCAAACACAGAAACAGATATCGGATCTGTACGATCTCCTCATCGAGCGAATGTTGGACATGTCATCGTACGTTCGTACGAAAATCTTATCGGTATTCTCAAAGCTATGCGAAATCAAGGCCAAGTTCCCGAAACAACGATTGGAGGTGACCCGCGCGGCTGTTAGCGCTTTGGAGGACAAAGTCTCCACGGTTCGCAAAAATGCAGCAGCTCTGCTAGTTAAGCTGTTGGTAACGCATCCATATGGGCTTGTACATGGCGGAACATTGGCTTTAGAGAAATTTGAATCCGAGTACAAGGCTGTCAAGGAACAATTGAATAAGTTGGAAGGCGGAATTGGAAATGCTGTAGAGCGACAGGAAGGAGAGGATGACGAGGACGAGGACGAGGACGAGGAGCAAGCTGGTGGAGAAGATGACAACGAAAACGGGGCAAACGAGGAAGAGGAGCAAGATGACAATGATGGGGTGGATCAAGATCGTCCACCAAAACGGAAAAGAAAAAAGGCAAAGAAAAGGTTGATATATGCACTCTCGTCTTTCCCTTAAGCTGACTAAAATATGCACTTGCAGACCAAGGAAGCGGAGAGAGGATGAAATGGACGTTGACGAGGAGAACGAAGAGAATTCTGACGTTGGCGGAGAGGATGAGGAACAAACGGACGAAGAAGAAGAAGGATCAGGTGACGCTATGGATGAGGACGGTGAAGAGAACGATGGAAGTCGTAGTCGGAAAAAGAAGGCTAAAGTTCAACGACGCAAATCCCAGCTTGACGTCGTCGCATTGTCCAACGAGCAGGCTGCGCTTGCAGCATTGGAAAGCACCCAGGTACTCCACCTCCGCCTTCGCAAGAAGTATTATGCCGAGGCCCTGAACTTCATACGCCAAATTCACGGTGCGATGGATATCATTGCTCAGTTACTTGGCTCAAAGAATAAGCCGGAGGTGCTGGTAGCAATAGAGTTTTTCCGTGTCGCACACGAGTATCAATTTGACGCTGCCCAGGTAGGTGGTACGCACTCGGAACAACGCGAGATCTCATGAACGTCCTTTCTTACAGATAGGCATCAAGAAGATGTTGCATTTGATATGGCATAAAGATAACAATAGTTCTACGACCGAGGACGGTAACGAAATGAAGGGTATACGCGCGGAATTACTAGAGTGCTACAGGAGTCTCTATTTCGAACCTCTTCCCGACCCTGAGGTGGAGCCCAAAGCGCAAGTGAATCGCATTACAAAGAACATGATTGAGTTAGAGTTCCTTCAGGGAGAACCGTGCCTTTTGGCTAACCAGTATCCACAGACTCACTTATGACGCAACACTAGCAGAGTTGACAAGTTTGGAAGAGATGATGCGTATATTGATGGATAAGAATCGTATTCATCACAACGTGATTGGAAAACTGTGGCAGGTTTACAGTATGAGTATCCAGTCTGAGCTCGAGATGGTGGCTAACCAGCTTTTAGGCTCGAAAAAACCTTTACCAAAGGCCCAGCGTAGAGGAGCAATCATCATCCTTGGCATGCTTGCCCTTGGAAAGCGAAGTGTGTTGACAGACCACGTTGACGTCATGTTGAGGGTAGGATTAGGTAGTTGGGGTAAGGTGAGAAGACATACCTATTGAAGCGAGAAAACGGTCGCTAATTGTCCCACCAGGCGGATTTGGCGCTCGCCAGGTATACTTGCATTGCTCTTCAGCGGCTGAACGGGAGCGCCAAAAAAGTCAAAGGTACGACAATGCTCATAATGAATCGTTCAAACCTGACGAGTGGCCCAGGATCTCTCCTCGATAAGACCTTACGAATTGAGATGGAGAATCAAATTTTCCGCAAGCTACAGGAAGCCGTTGAACATCCTTGTCGTTCACGAGAATGGTTTGGGCTGGCTGAACAGGTTATCAATACAGTCTATGCTCTTGGCGAGCACCCCGATATCTTCTGTAATGAACTTATCAAGAAGCTCTCCGTTAGGGCTTTTGCCAGGCGTCAAAGAGCTGCTCCGGATTCGCAAGACAAAGAAACAGGTCTTGGAGAAGATCCAGACGCTATGAATGAGGATGAACCCGAGGTACCTTCACAAATGGAGAATAGCAAAGATTCAACGCAGAATTCCCCGTCTCCTGCTGACAAGGACTTGGGCGACGCGTTCGAACTCAGTCAATTGTTGTTCGTTGTTGGTCATGTTGCTATCAAACACATCGTCTTTCTGGAATTGGTTGAGCGCGAACTTAAGAGACAGAAGGACGAGAGACGTGCGGGTAAGAGCTTGTTTACTGTTGAGTTTCGCATCCTTACGTTCATCGTCAGCCGAGAAACGAGCCGCACCAAATCAAGGAGCGAAGGACAAGGAAGCTGAAGAGCTTGATCAAGTGGTTGGTAACGCCGAAGACGAAATAGGCGACCGGATATCCAGTATTAGAGAAACGGAATTGCTCTATGGACCAGACTCCCTGCTATCCGTCTATGGCCCGATGATCGTCCACATATGTGGAAGCCCTCATAAATTCAAGGTAAGCGTTCTTCTCGCATCACGATACGATACTGAATTATGGGTAGAATCGAACTCTGCGAGGGGCTGCCACAGTGTCTTTCAGCAAATTCCTGTGTGTTAGTTCTCAGTTTTGCGATCAACACCATAGGCTGTTGTTCAAGATCCTTGAGACGTCGAAGGATCCGCAAATTCGCAGCAATATCGTCATCGCACTCGGGGATGTGGCCGTTTCATTCAGCACTATCATAGACGAAAACAGCAATGAGCTGTACAAGGGTCTTTCAGACAAGAATTTCGCAGTGAAGAAGAACACGTTGATGGTGCTGACACATCTGATATTGAACGGCATGATCAAGGTCAAGGGTCAGCTTGGCGAAATGGCTAAATGCTTGGAAGATGAAGAACCTCGGATCGCTGATTTGGCCAAGCTATTCTTCGAGGAGCTCTCAACAAAGGACAATGCCATTTATAACAACTTACCAGATGGTATGTGTTAGTAATCATCGCGAAGATTACAAGTCCTCATCCATTCACAGTTATTAGCCATTTGTCAACTGGGGATCACGCCGTCGACGAAGAGGCGTTCAAAAGCACTCTGAAATACATCTTCAAATTCATCGAAAAGGTTCGAGACTCAAATAGCAACATTCGCGACCGCTGATTGCATTTTATGTAGGAGAAACAAGCTGAAGCAATCGTCGAGAAGCTTTGTCAACGGTTCCAACTCACAGAAGATCCCCGGCAATGGCGTGATATTGCTTTTTGTTTATCGTTATTGCCATATAAGTCAGAGAAATCCGTGAAGAAGTTGATCGAAGGAATACAATTCTATCGTGATAAGCTCCACGAGCCAGTTGTCTTCGAGCGTTTCACGGAAATTTTGACCAAGGTAGGACGCTCATACAATACGAGTCGGAAATTAAACGAATACCCTCAACAGGCGCGAGGCAACAAGAGTAAAGACAAGCCTGATTCGGAGCTTAACGAATTCGAACAGGCAAGCCTAATACCACACCAATGACATCTTTATATGCTAATGTTCCACTTAAAGATCCTCAATGAACACAAACGTCAAGGGGAAGAAGACCAAGCGCTCGAAAAGCGCGTTGAAGGCAAAAAAGCTGCAGCAAAGAAGCGGGCGTCACGACGCGGTAAGTGAACACCATGACACAATTCGGAACAAGTTTCTCATTTGTCTCTTTGATAGCACGCAGAAAGGTGCAACAAGAGCGAGCAGAATCAGATGAGGAGGCATAATGTTTGTTTAATTAATCATGTTGTAAGATAGTATACGATAATCTGCCCCGGCTCACGCAGTGATGCATGCAGGGGTTCATGAACGTTCAACGTTCAAGGTCAAGGTTAAATCTCTCACCTGTCGGATGCGTCCCTGACGTAAGGAATGCGACGATCTCATTGGATTTGAATAGTTCCAGTCGAAAAATCGCGACCGGAGACACGAAGTTCAGGCCGATTTGAATTTTCAGCAGGAAAGTTCCACCAAGATTGATATCCCCCCCCCAAACCATATATGATTCCAGATTCCAATTGCCTACACACAACAATATAAATAAGGAACGAAAAATGTTCAAATCAACAATTTGGGCATCTACTCTACAACCTGCCTCACCCGCATCGGAAGCGCTGCACCTCGCTCCCCAGCCACTTTCGGGCGGGGTAGAATCGAGATGTGTTTGTCTAACACCGTTTCCGGCCCATTCACGAGCTCGAAAGAGAAGTTGCGGATGAGGACGGATAGAACAGACTACGGTGATATTCAATACGTCAAACCCGGGAATAATAAAAAGGAAATTAGCATACCTTGAATTCGGCCAACGCGAATCCCCTTCCTAAGCATATCCTCGGCCCGTCCGAAAATGTCATCAGATGTCTATGACCATGAATATCCTTTGGCACGTGCGGGTTCTCCTCGAGCCATCGCTCAGGAACAAATGATCGTGCATCGGGGCCCCATAACTTTTCATTGCAATTGGTGAAGATGATAGGTGAATGCAGAACGGTTCCTTTAGGAATAACAAGAGAATCCAAGATTTGTCCTGATGTTGTTTCGATCGGGGCGCTCAATGGGATGACGTCGTCCTCTACGGCCTAGTACATACTTTGTTAACAGATAGCATTTACATTATATAGAGAAATTAGACATACCACGCGAATCAACTCCTCGGCTGGTGGATGGAACCTCAATGTCTCGTGGACGACAGCATCGAGGTATGGTAAATCCGATGTCAATTGATCCCACGTCGGATCGCCTGTCGAAAATTCACGTCGTAGCTCTTCTCTTAACTTGCGTTGTATCTCTGGATTGCGGGCTAGCTCTACTAGCGCCCACTGACAGAATGTCAGAAAGACCGACGATACATGCGGGATAACCATGTTTACGTACCGAGAGACTAACTGCGTAATCGACGTCAAATCACGTTGCAAGTGTCGAACAATATTGGGTTACTCACTAGATGTAGTTTCGTATCCTTCAAAACATGTCAGGTTTTTACGCGACTCAAAACAGCGAATACGTCACCTGCAATTAATAGAAGGTTCTAGCGATGTGTCATGTCAGCCACGATCACGATCAAGGGATCCGTTAGTTACATACAATCTAAATAATATCCGTTAATTTTATCGCTACGGATCAATGCTCGGGTGTATGCACCTGCGAAATAACTTCATCCGGTGTCAACTTGAAATTGGCATCTTCAGACTGTCCTTTGACTGATTCACAACATCAACTATGAGCGCGGATAAATATATGCCTAAAACTCACGCAACAAACCAAGAATTGACCGGTCTTTAGAGTCGCTCTGCGAACCCTCCTTCAACTTTTCGGTGTTCCTGAGCAGCTTGAAAGCTATCGCAGATGTTGCCTCTTTCATTTGTTCCATCATCCGCATTCTTCCCGTTGGAAGATATGTCATGATGGGGAATATCACGCAGACGAGGAGAAAAACAAGCCCGCCATTTCCTCTACTCTCGTTGAAGGATTTAAACACTTTGACTATCGGAGATTCGTGGCCTTCGAGAGCTTTAAAGTCGTGCCCAAATCCACCAACACCGATCGAATCAAGTCTGTCAACTTCAGCTCAGAACGACATTGGAATTAAGAACGCGAAAGACAGACGTGATTTTATTCATCCTGTGGATAATGTATCAATACCACAGCGATCGTGAGGAAGGACTGCGCACCATTGCTGCACATCAATTATGGCCTCGTCATTAGATTCAAATAATGTGTCCCAATTTGTTTTGACCTAGACGACTATCATTTATATAAGAACATTTGATGCGAAGAAGTTGGGCTAGCCTTGTATACAGAATCATAAAAAACGCTGGTTACCATACGCAGTGCAGTGTTGCTGAAAGCGGGCGACAAAGCCCGTCGTAGCCTTGAAGCAGTTATACTCAACATTCACTCGTAGTTTTCATACAATCATACCTGCGGTGGTCTTCGCCGTCGACAGATAACATATTAGGCCCGGCCTAACAAAACTGAGAAATTAACATTATAACTAGGCTCATCCCAACTTACGATCTTTTTCATAAACGTCTTTGAGAATGGCAATAACTGGTAGGTCAACGAATCCTTCGAATGTAGGTGCGCGATAGCTTTGGGATCGCATAGAATAATACTTCGGCCACCCATCATCGCAGGCACCTGGAACACGGGTCCGTATTCCTCTGTCCAAAGTCGATACATTTCTGCGCGGTCCTTCGATTGCAACACCTCGGGAAGCCGGCCCAAGAAGAAGTATTGGTTGGGTGGTCCTTTGAGCCTGGGCAGGCGAGAAGTTCTTCGTCGAATGATGATGAATCGGAGGAGCCTAACGGCGACATAGAGGAGGGGGAGGGAGATTAGAACGCCTAAAGGCCTTAGGGCAGACTTCAGCATGCTGGTAGGGATATCGATAGTAGGCTGGGGTACGTGCCTTTTTTAAGTGAAAAAGGGTGTGAGTAATAGAATACGCGTCCGATACAGAGTCACCAGCGGCCTACCAAGATGAAGCCAATGATTAATGAAGCATCACAAAGAGACTGCGCATGTAAAGATTAGGTTTGCGTCTACACGTCGAGAGTGGTAAGCATCATAGAATTTCTCGCGCACGGCGCACGCCAATCCTAACGAATTTGGGCTCCATGGCCTGGTCTTGTAATACTGACTTTGATCTATACTCACCTGTGATGGCTCTTGACCCCCACTGCTTAGGCATTCTGAGGCGCAAGGTATCTGACGCACGTACTGACAGGCACAGTTCAATCATTGGGGATATGATCTGTTGCCAAGAGGCTGTACACCGCGGACTTGAACACAACGCCAAATACGGCATTGAACATACGAAAGATTGATCGCCAAAGCAGGATATCATGTTACAACTCAGCATCATCAACTTCATCCTTGAACCATCACGTAACAGTCCGTACATGTGCTATGTATTCAATAGGAAGAGCTGCTGGGTTCACGCCCTCGACAGCTTCGCCGACGCATTTGACACATCAATGATCTTCATTTTCATCATCTTATGCACCTTTCCTACTACATCCAGCGTGCCATAGCATCATCGAATTGGGGCAGTTGTCGCCGCCGCCGTTTTTGATAGCGTCGGATCAGGTCAGTGGGGGCTAATGGGTCCCAGACCTGTTCTGGGTCCTCATTAACAGTAAGAATGCTCGAACGTTAGAGTTTTGTCGGCCAATGCGCCAAGTAACCAATCTACCTCGAGCTCATGCGTAGTAGTGTACAACATAAATAAACTTGGATCTTTACCATTTCCCTAGTACATGACGCTTTTTTAGATTCATGCGTCTTGTTGCACAAAAGGTTGACTCAACTATGTTGTACATGACTAGTACCATGGGTCACCAGTGTAGATTTCCAACCCTCTGCTCCTGAGCTTATCGATTCGCTCCTGGTCACCGTCCTTTATATCAGCATCGCAGAGGTCAATCCGCTTCAGGGTTGCCTGTGGTGCCTGAAACGCGTGGTCTGAACCTCGTGTTTCAAAGCCGATCCTCGGCGTTGAATTATTGTATCGTGACTCTATTATGTCCATCACGAAAGCAACGTCAAGACTGTCTTTGAGGGATAGTTCCTGCAATCGAGGACCAAGGCGACCGGTAGCCAGCCCTTCCAGACTCTTCAATTTTGTGGTTTCGCCGTTGACGTAGAACAGGGAGAGGATATTCAACTCTGGAAGCACGAGCGAGCCGAGTATCATATCGCAAAAGTCGCTTCGAACGAACTGGATGGAAAGCTGATTCAAGTGCGGAAGGAAGACGGGCTTGTTGTCTGGTCTCGATAAAGCATGACGGGATGCCTCCTTCAATTTCCACTCCCGGTTTAATGCGCATGTCAGCGTGTCTAACAGGAACACTTCAAGGAGCGGGCAGTGGCGCAGAATCTCCATACACGGGGCGGCAGAATGCACATCAGCCCGAATCTCTAAACTTCGCAACTGGCCCCACGATAGTGCGTGCACCATATCGTAGACTTCCGGATTGACATCCGTCGTTAGGGACTTGAGCAAAGGAAATTCGTGGGCCGGAAAAAAAGGACGTTTGATGAAAGACTCCGAGTGGGCATAGCCTTGGAGTAGACGAAGCTCTTCGATATGGGAAAGATTATCAACGGGTATTTTGAAGAGCGAGGATAGTTGATCAAGCGGGATATACAACCCGAGTTTTTTGAACCGATGCTTGTGAAGCAAGTTTTGCGTCGTGCTGAGGCGCATCCCCATGAGGGAGCCTAGGTCTAGGGATATCAGAGAGTCACCGGAGCGGGATAGCCACTCGTCGATCTGGGAGGAGACTCTGAGGGCTTCGTCATAGTCTTCAAGTGGACCAACTGTCACCTCGTTCCACATCCATGGATTATCTAGCATGATTTCCCGCCAATAGCCGCAGACTTGCGATAGCGATAGCTGCATGGGGATGGCTCCGCGAAGGGGGAAGGAGACAGAGTCAACACAGGACGAGAATACTTCTCGGAAAATATCGACTGGGACGTTGTTCATCAACCATGATCCGTCGAGTGGCATGTTGGCTACCCTGAAGCTCGATGTCAATTCGAGTTGGAAGCACTGGTATGTGATGTCGACTCACGGTTACAAGCAGGATCGAAGACAACTGCAGGCTTGAATTAGATGCCTCTAGTGACTCCTTATATTCCTGCCATGCTGGTCCGCATAACAACATCTTTGAGTGTTTCGCTTTCACTGCTTAACGTTAACAATGGAGGGGCTCACCGTCAAGCAATTATGCGCTTAAAGCGCTCTCCACAGCATTCAAGCTAAAATGTAAGTCCAACGAGTGGCCCACAATCGCAAGGCTCTGTAATCGCCTGCATTGAACAACAAAGCTCTCGGCACCGGGCCGTCGGCTCTCCCCGATTTCCCACTCAGCGATTATCGATTGTGGCATCAGCGACCACCTTTGCTTCCATTCCCAGCTGGCCGCCATCACCAAAGAACTTTCGAATCGAACAAACAGTTAGAGTATCATCAACCAATCACGACTTGCTTTCCTTCTATGACTCGATCCATTGGTGTGGTGCAACACCCGACATAGCCGCACACTGTACTGCCTCCGTGGCAGAACCCTAGTATGTAGGTCCAACAAACCGAGCCGTGGAACTCCAAATTCGAGAAGAACGGACTCGGGAACTGTCGCACGAACACGGGATTAACACGAGTTTATTTCCTTAAATACCCTGTCAAAGTCGTTCTCTTTCTATTCGCGATTAACATGTCACCACCGCAAAATCGCACGAATCTTTTCGATAAACACTCCATGATGCAAATAGCGCACACAGTTCTCTTGACGATTGGATTGTCTGCGTGTTATGTGCTCACCTGCGGATTTCCCTTCGGATACTATGCCAGCTTATCGACTGTTGATGTTCCTCAAGTTGTCAGAGGAGCCGCGGGTTCAACCAGTGCGGATATTGAACGAGCAGGTGCTCGAAGCCTTGAGCGCCAAATCGCGGGTTGGAAGACCATTCGCGTCGCGAGTGGCGTCATTGGCATTGGGTAAGGGACCTGATACGTTATCAATGTTATCATAATGTGCTAAAAATTATCGCCACTCGTTAGCGTCGGTATACCCGCCATTGTGTTGTACTTCCAGCCTTGGCTGGTAGAAAAGTGGACCGAAATCTTTTTGATGATCTCTGTGGTTCTCTCCGCCACGTCCTTTTCTTTCGCGACCATTCTTATCTCGTCGTTCGCGGATTGGTCTGGGGTAAGGCTTACATTTCTCTAGTAATCAACTCTCGGTACTAAAAATGCCTTATCAAGGATGTGAAGGAGCTCAAATCCGATCTTCTCGCATGGTCCATCCTGTTCTCTATCCCCAACATCGCTTTGGCGTGGTAAGTCTAGTTCCGACACAACCTCTCGACAACAATCTGATCTCGCAATAGGAGCGCCATGTCTCTCGTCACCGCCGCTGCCACTCTAGCTGCCAACAAAATCGTGTTCAGCAGTGCTATCGAGTACTTTGAAACGGCGGTCGCAGTGCTGATGTTCGTCATCGGCCTCGCCATAACCACGCTATTCTACATGGTCCACAGCATCTGGAAGTTGTAAAGGACCCATTCTCCCACGTCTCTTATCTATTCATTTCGTTAGCTTTTGATTCAACTTCTCTCCTTGTTCATCGAGCCGAGCTCGTGCCTTTTTCTTCTTAAACCTTTCATCCCCCCCCCAGTTTATTTATTAATCTCCTCCGGCAATACCTCATGCGAATTGAATAGGACTTTCCGTGTAGTGCGGGATGGAAAGTCCTACTCGATTCCCGCGAGATATTCTCAGAGTTTTTTTGTAAGTAAACCTCTGGTTAGGAAAGAGAGACAGAAAGGGTCATTTGTATGGATGACCGTAGCCTTTACGTTTCTATTTCCTACGTATACCCTCGATACAAGTACATACATAGTAAACGTTTTTTGTGAAACGAATGAAATGATAGCGATTTCATGGAATGAACGCCTCGAGGGCTTAAACTTTGCAATCAGTCCGAATGCACGGACTCTGGACGCGTGGCCAGTGGGCCGTTGGAAATTAACGCCACTGTGACCGTGGCGTTCGAACCGGTCCGACTCCAATCGCCCCACACCCACATCCCCACAGTTCACCAAGTGCATATATTTATCTTGTATCGTGTTGCGATGAAAGAAAAGAGAGTGGAAGAGATGAAACGAGGGTATAGTGATATATAAGAGAACGGATGATGGTCAAGTCTAGTCCATATGCGACAAAATTAAGACGGTTGAATAGAATAGGTACACGAAGCGGATCAAAGCGTGCACGATAGCAATTGAGAGATAGCATCGTGGTCCAAAGGATTAAGAAACGCCAATGATAATATATGCGTGCAGTCTACGAGTTGGTGAATTGAATATACATACACTCCAAGTTGCGTCAATATACCAAGGTACCCCTAAAGAGAGAGGGGAAAAGAGAGAGACAATCGTCGTCGTCTTCGTTACGGTCGTAAACTCCTCATTCAGGCTTGAACTTTGCGCCGCCCTCCCCACCACGCATGATAGCCTTCATGAAATTGAGGAATCGCTGTGAATACTCTGCCGGAGCGACCGGGCTTATCTTGTGCTGCACCACACGTTACTACCCATCTTTTCGCAAACATAAGCTACTCACCCTATCGGCGCTAAGCCCTTTCCAAACACCCTCCAACTGCTTGACGGCGCTCCACGGAGTCAGAATATCAATAATGCCGAGATAATAAATAGTGTCTAGTGGCTCATTGAGTTCGTCCGTCGCACGCAAACCAACTTCATCTTGATAAAACAGAAAATGGGCTCGCTCGTCTCCCCCAGTGTCTTCATCAGGTAATTTGACAGAGTTCTTGCCCTCTCCCAATGACTTCGTCTGTGAATTGCGCATGGCTCGTCGGACAATGGCAGGATCTGCTGCTATTCCCTTCGTCGAGCCCGTTTTTCGATGTCGTCGAGGGATATCTGGCTGTTCAAAACATTCGTCAAACGACGCATCATCAACATATCGAGAATCCGTACCGAAAAGACCTTGAGCGTGTTCTTGCGAACATTATCTCGGTTCCCTCGACGCATACTATGAATCCCGATCAACAGACTGTAATCCATCACATTGATAGTCTTGAGAAACTCGGCATCGCGCCTTAGCTGCTCAGTCAACAGCGTCCTCTTCTCGGGACCTAGCTCTATCATTTTGCCTCGGTTGATCCAGTTAAGGTCTTTGAGCACCGCCCGTGGATTCTGCTTTGCTTTCTCTTCGGGATATTCTCTGCCAACGGTACTTCCTTTAAGGTCGTACGTTTCGTGAATATCCCTATGGGGAGGAAATAGATTGTTCATGATTACAAAGTGAATCTTGCGTCCTCTCGGAAGCTTGACACGATGCAAGCCGTAGAACCTGCTCAGGAGGGTATGCGGATTCGACTGGACGTGGTTGTAGTACTTTTCGAGGATGGAGAGAAGGAATTTGTGCTCTGCGTGACGAATAGTCTTGATAATGAATCGGTAATCGCGAGAAAAGTAGAAGAATGAGCCAGATTTGCCTGGAGAACCTAGCTCTGAAAGGATGTATTTTGCGGTTAGGGATAGGAGATAATCGGCGGGGTCGAGGCGGAAAACCTCTTCACGAAGTGAGCGAAACACCCACGGGGCGTAGTCCTTGAATTTAAAATCGTATTTTGCGGATGGCGTTAGTTCGTTGCCGACAATGTCGAACGACATCTTGTGCGCTGCAGAAAAGTCTTCTGGTGTGAGCGGGCGTTTAATCTTGGCTTGACATCGGGATACCTAAGAAAGGTAGAGGTTAGGATAAGAGAAGCGAGTAGAGTGGATATATGCGCACGCCAATACGAATGCCAGTCAGCATATTATACATCAAAATGTAATTGACGTGTCCTTCCCCGATGAGATTACCGATGAGAACGACATCGTCCTTTGCGGATCCAGCACTGCGGCGGGTATCTTGGCGAGATAAGGCAGCCTCAACCGCGTCATGTTCTGCCTGTTGTGCTTGTTGCTTTGCGCGTTTGCTAAGTCGTTCGCGTCTGATTTGCTCTGCAGCTTGCTGAATTTCATTGGCGAGCTCGTTGGCGTCCTTGTCCATGCTGGCGTCGTCGAGCGCTGCGCCAAAGCTTGGCAGCTGGCCACGTGACGAAGAGGAAGAACCTGGTTGAAGCGCTGCGGCTGTCTTGTTTGGACTGGAGCCTGTTGTGTTCCGTCGTGCTGGGTGCTCTCGAACAGGTTTTGAGGCGGGAGGCGAGTGAGCTTGGTTGCTGCGAAGGCTGAACATTTTGCGTGGCTGAAAGGCTAGTGGTCGTGGGTCATTGCCTTGAGCCGACTCGTGCTCGCTGAGTTGCTGAGTTGGAAGCTCTGGTAGTAATTTATCGGGGGTGACCAGGCGCACGCCTACAAGTGAGGCGTCCTGGTGAGTCTCGTTCAGAATCTCCCGCTCAACGCTCGCTGGCGGAGATGGCGGCGGCGGACCCGGACGAGAGACCAGCTGTTCATCCTCTGTTTGCACGGCTACTATGTGCAAAGTCGATTCAGTGTAGACATGCGACGGAGTTGATCGTTGTGAGACATGACCTGGGCTTGCGACGCGGTGATTTCTGGTAATGTCCTTGATTCCGAGCACTGCGGCTGCGGGTGGTGGCGAGAAGTGGTCCCTGCTAGGAGAGACAAGAATGCCTGCGGAGGACATTGTGGAAGAAAGAAGCACAGCTTGTGGCTGTGGCCAAAAATATCATACGGTTCTACCGGCTTCCGTAACCGACCCTGAGATTAACTAAGATCCACATGCGTGGAATTCACAAGCTGTACAGGGTAAGTAAGCACCGAGGCGTCACGGAGAAGGCTCAAGGCACAGTCAGCCAGGCCCTTACACAACTGTTAGCAGAATATGGTTAGCTGGATGCCTGATAGCTTTATTTTCGGGGATTTATTTGTGCCATATCTAATTACGATGGATGGCGCGCCTGAGCGTGCCAATGAGATTGAGATTAGATACTCGCGAGGGGCCCGCTCGCCGTGCAACATGCAACGGTTAGTGGTCGTGAGAATGATGTTCCAGATGCAGTATGTCGATTCAAACCCAATTAGGTTTTGTCTCTGGCTTTACCGCAAAGAAGGGGTTTCAATTGCTCTGATAACCCATTGATTGTTATTTCCTTTGTAATCTCCCCGAACCTAGGGCGTATGATTTGCTTCCTGCCTCCGAACAGCCGCGAATATTGGGATCAGGCTCTCAACTTCCTTCCATTTCGTCACATATTTTGTCTTGTTCCACGGATCGGATTTGAAAATGTTAAAAGATATCTCCACCACATTCGGAAATATGTCCGAAATGAAGGCAGCAACGCGATGTGGATTATCGATCGATGAATCGAAGACCATCAATTCCCGGAGTCCAGTGCCCAACGATTCCCTCTCAGGCCTCTCTTCATAATCATTGACATTGGTCGCATCTACCATTATGCCAAGAACTTCCAGTTCGGGACAGTACTTCGCAAAGGGAAGGAAAGCGCGATGCGTCAATCGCAACCGTGCGAGGCGTAGTATGAACGATTTCAGATGAGGCCAAGCCATGGCTATGAGTACGACGTCCCTGTCGTCAAGATCAAGGTAGCAATAACCCGTGTACTTGAACTCGGATATATGTCGAAAGTGAAGAAGAGGGGATATCGTATCAACATCCATTAAAACTGCTTTTTCGCCCTGATCCAGCAACGTATTGGATACGGAAAATTTCAAAATGGAAAGGCTATCTTGCGATATGATCGCCGTCAGGTGGTTGAATAATTCACGCCATCGGTATTCGCGAGGCAACCCCTGGACGCCTAGTTCCAAGTATACAAGAGGTGTGCCACGGGACAATCGATTCAAGACATAAAAGCAACTGTCCATGTTGCAGACCTCCATGCAAAGGTGTTTGAGCATCGGAAAGCCTTGTACGCTGCTTGGTGCCAATGGTGAATCACTAATGGCTTGACAACAGGTTAAAGTGAGCTTCGTCAATGCCGGAAGTGTGGCAAGGACCTCCGTGAGAGTGCAGAGATCTATGTGGTTCAGACAGAGGGAGCTTAAAGTATCCCATAGGCCGAATGATGCGCAGGCTTCCGCAGAGTATCTAGAGAATAAACTTCTCCAAGAGGTTACACGGACGGAAAGTGCGGGACCCCCATGTAATTCCAGTGAGCGTAGAGAAGGACATTGCGAGACTAAGGATGCCAACAGGGAAAACCGCATCTTTTCGGATGCTAGCTCCTTGCTTGACGCATAAATGTCCAGGCTAGTTATGGTTGGTGAGAGGAATAGAGAAATATACGGATATATTTCATTATCGACCGTTCTCCAAGTCAATCCTTGAAGCTGTGGCAACAACCCTGTTCTTCCATGGGCGACGCAAGCGAATGACCGGAAGATGCCAGAGTCAAGGTTGTAGACCACGACTCCACTGGGGCGGTACAAATTTGGGTCATATGTATATTCAAGAATGCGGACGCGTGCTGCTGCTACTTCAAAGCTTTCCCAATCGCTGGCGAGCATAGACCTTTGAAAAGACTACAGTCGACGGCGTTAAAATCAAAGGAGTAGAGGGAAAACAGTTACTTACGAGTGTAACTGTCCGGCGTTTTTCTACCCGTTCCATCTTTTGTTCGTAAAGGTCGCTCTCCATACAGCGCACCAACGGATCAAGGCTATCCAATTTGTACCACAATTCGTCAAGCGCTGGCTCCATAAAACTTCTGCACGTCAGGGAGAGTTGGAAAAGTGTACGCTTGTCATCGGTTCCGATTTGTTTACATATAAGTCGAAGTAATTCGGGGCACTGAAAGAGTCCTAGGACCATCCTAACTGCGCTACTACGAACTAGTAACTCTTCAGTTACACTGCCGGAGGCGAAGAGTTACGGGGATGGATGTGGAGGCAACGCGACGGACTTTTAGTTGATGCGACAGACCTAATTTGGACCTCTGCGATTTCTAATAATAGTTAGCGTCGCTGTGGGCACCTCGCGCCCGAATATTTCTTTATATAAAACTGTTTAAATCTACACTACCGAACATTTTTCTAAGTAGAGGAGGGATGAAGAGCCTCATCATCTTATCTTATCGCAGTTTCCGAGTGACCCTGTTCCAATAATGGTTAGTGTATCAATTACGTTGGTATATCCCACTTATCGCCAACAGGTAGGAGCGAGTCATCTGACTTCTTGATCTCGACGCCCATGCCAGCGCCATACACAGGTCAGTGTTTATGCGGTGGATGCAAAGTCTTTATCGATGTGGAACCTGTGACTACTCTGGGGGTACATTTGACAATTCGAGCGCAGATCTCCATACTGATCAGTATAAACGATAGGGTATGGGTATCTGTCACTGCAAGGATTGCACCCTTAGCAGTGGTGCAACGTACGGCATACCCGTACCCACCAAGGGCGTACGCGTAGAAGGCTCAGTGAAACTTTACGAAATGGTCAATTCCTTAACGGGGAACACAGGTGAGTGTAGCCTTGTCACGTTAGTACGCCCACTAACATATGCACAATGAATAGTCAGTAGGTGGTTTTGCAGTGGTTGCGGAAGCCATCTTTTCGGGAGGTCTAGTGGGCGTCCCGACTTTACGAATGTAAAAGCTGGGAATATCGAGGAGTTTACAAAGCTACCGATCGTAGCCGAGCGTGCGTTCCAGCAAAAATGTAAATTGCAGAGGGAGCTGACATGATGAATAGTGTTCACGAAAGATAGATGGCCATCGATACCCCCTATTCCAGGAGCAGTGCAATTTGAAGATGGTGTCGTTGATGCAAGCAAGTTGAATATCAAGCGAGATGCGGGTGCTTAGATCTTCTGATATCATTAAATGCTTTGTCTTCATAAATATGCGAGTCCTATTGCCAGGGAGTTTGGTATCATATAGACCACGAAATCATAGTATCCACGGCGTCGTCCATACTTGGTCGTTTACCCGGGTCCTGATCCCAACACGTCTCAATCAACTTCCACGCTTCTTCTCTCAACGGCGGATCGGTCTGCCGGTCTGGACGACGACCGCGCATGCGGCCAGTAACATGGTTTGCTGTATAGCTTCTTTGTGGCATAAATGTTTCTCGGTTGCCCTAAGGGCATACATCCAAAATGAGTACAAGTCCAACACGTGGCCATACACGCAGCGGTGCTGGAACGTGTTCTGAGAGCCCTCAGTGTGCACGGGGGTATTACCGACACCTGGATCGTCTCGACGAGGCTCACCGGGCAACTAGACCAAAGCAATGGTATTGCTCGCAGCAGAGAAGGAAAGAGGAAAATGAACTTCCAGACGGACCATCTGTATCATCGACAACGATATACTCTTGATTGTCGGTCGCAGAAATGACACGCGGTTCAACAAAGCCTAAGGGCTTTCTGCAGGGTGGACAGCGATTTGCATGATTCTAGACAGGTGCCAACATGGTATATCAAGACCAAGGTTAATCAAAAAGGGAAAGTGACTTGGACCATATCGCTTCAACTTTCATTGGTAAGGTCAACTGATACACGAGCCATCGTCCGGCTGTGCCGTCTAGAATTTTGCAAATCGCCAGAACTGAGTGGAGCGAATGAAATCCCACGAATTAAGGGAAATCGACTTGGTCATTGGAACGAGAGCTTGCATGAAATCAGGTCTATGGAATACCGCTACACTACAAGCTCTTCCAACAGACCATACTATCCCGTACCATGTCCAACAATTCCGATTCTGGAACCATAATAGTGCTGTCCCCGCAGTCAACGAACTGGACCTCAAAAGACGTGCCTCTCAAGTGAGAAGAGATGCAGTCAACAATCTTGAACAACTCGTCATCGCCGGCTACCTGGTCATGGTGCACAAAGGTATGGCCAACTAACCCGGAGGGGACTTCTGCAAAGTCTGGAATACAGTCCTTAACAGCCAGGAGATCTACGCTGCCACTGTCGACGCAATCCCACGACAATGTTGTCAAACGGTCAGGGGAAGGGGTACGTGGAGGTGTGGCGATAATTGAACTAGGTGGTGACAGCGGCGCATTCGTAGTGTCCGGTTCAAGGCGAGCCTTCCGCCCCTCTTGCCAAGACTCACTAGACAATGTGTTAATATCACAATAGATAGAACTTGTGCGAACTCACTGTAACCGCGTCCGTTCGGCAAAAATAGCGTACATAACACGTTGAGGGAGCTTATATAAGTTGCCTATGTAAGATCCTGATAGGGCCACTGCTGCACTAGCAAGTTTCACGCGACTGTTGCGATGAGTCAAAGTCGACCCTCCCGCTGTTGCCACACGCTTACTCGTCAAAATTACGAGGCTCAATCCGACAATACGCCTCCACGGCTGACTTCCATTCGGCATAGTCCTCCCGATCCGAGTCCATTGGTCCCTGAAGAGATTGACCTGCGAAAACACGAGCATGTGCTGCTTTGTAGCCGTTCACATCCTGTTGGAAAAATGCTGTTTGATCCGAGAAGATAACTTCGCATTCATGAATCCGGGAGGCGATGTCAGACACAATGGTCAACTCCTCGTGAGTTAAACCAAGTGGAAGTTTCGATGTCTGATGTAACGCGTAACATGTGACGCGTGACGGATAGCGTTGATCGACCCGGTCGTGTTTCACGTTTCGTCCGTCATGTCTTCGCGATTACTCGTGAAACATCATGAACTACAATGAACACGTCGCGATCCAAGTTTTCTACTAGTCGTGATCATTGGTGGAAGTTCGTGGTGCGTATATTAGCGCGCTTCTGGGTAGTAAGCCGGCCGCGAGAACTCCCAAGTGAAATTTGTCGTTAAAAGCAAAATAATACATATTTCGCTCATCCTCTGCTTGTTCTCGTTGACTGGCTGATTTAAGGGTCTGGTTTTATAGAAGGTGGCGGAATCTGATTTGAAGCTACCGATCGTAGCCGAGCGTGCGTTCCAGCAAAGATGGAGGGAGTTGACATGATGAATAGTGTTCACGAAAGATAGATGACCATCGATACCCCCTATTCCAGGAGCAGTGCAATTTGAAGATGGTGTCGTTGATGCAAGCAAGTTGAGATGCGGGTGCTTAGATCTTCTGATATCCGTTCTGAACATTAAATGCTTTGTCTTCATAAATATGAGATTATTTCGAGTCCTGTTGCCAGGCAGTTTAGTATCATATAGACCATGAAATCATAGTATCCACGACGTCGTCCATACTCGGTCGTTTACCCGGGTCCTGATCCCAACACGTCTCAATCAACTTCCACGCTTCTTCTCTCAACGGCGGATTGGTTTGCCGGTGTGGACGACGACCGTGCATGATTTGATTGATGACATAAAAATCCTCTCCTTTCCCAAACGGTAAACAATCAAAGTGGACCTATGGAAGCAGTATTAAAAAAACTGTGTTGAATGATGGATCGGACATCTCGCCTCGTAATACAGACATCCGAAAGCATAGACGTCCGTCTTTTCTGTTCGTTTTATTCTATCGTCTTCCTCCATGTCGTCGCTACCAGAAAATAACTCTGGAGCAGCAAACCGATATGACATGGATCTGTTTGCTGTCGCAGTAGCGTTGGTGTCTCTTGTCAAGCCAAAATCGGCAATCCTGACACGGAAATCATAATCGAGTAAAACATTGGACTATATTGGCAGTAATCATCAAGGCAGAGTAGAGTAGATGAACAGAGACGGACTCACGCCGCGCAAGTCGCAATGAATCACACCCTCGCGATGCAGATATTGAATGCCTTGAGCCACTTGCAGGATCTACCAAAAAAGCTCGACATTTACTGTAGACAAAAGTCACCCAAACTTACGCGAATTTCAATTTCTGGAACACCGGGGTTCTTGTCATGTCTCCAATCATGCAGAGTGCCATTTTCCATGAATGGAGATACAAGGCATATTACGCCAGATCCTGCTGAGTCTTGATAGATCCCCAAAAAGGGTAATACATAATCATGGGAAAGCGTTCTCCACGTCAACGCTTCACGGACGAATACCTTTGGATAAGCATTAGTAACTATCTGCGCACAAACAAAGAAAAGCCCTCACTTGATCTATAGCCTCTTGACGAACTATTTTCAAGGCAACCCGATTACCGCGAAACTCTCCTTCGTATACGTCGGCGAATCCTCCTTGTGCGAAGGGCCAAGATTGGCGATCCGCCTTGATGTCGGAGGCATTGAGAAAAAGGGATTTGGGTATGTTGTTTGCCATGTTTCCTAGCTTGATCATGAGGCGCCTAGCTTTACGATTTCCCTCTTGGAGGAGCAAGTCGGAGTCGATAAGCTGTAGTCAAGGCCAGTTTAATGTGATACTGAATGGACAAGTTTGTGCTCACGTAAATGATGAACTCGAGAAGGTTCAAAGCGTCTTGCATATTGCTGTTGAGTTGTAACGGTATCGATGCATATTCATTCCTACGCAGTAATTCGGTCATGAACTCGACCGTTCCCGAAGTCGCCACTTCTGCCATAGGCGTTTGTGGCTAAGAAAATATATTAGAGTTTGAGAAAGCTTATCGATAGGCGCCTCACCTCTTTTCTTCTGAGGATTTCTAGCAAGATGGTCAATGGCGAGACATCAGTAGGACGTCGAAGTTCGTCCTCTTTTCGCGGAGCATCGACGGGATCAATCGTGCCCAAGAGCTCAGCAGAAACTGTGTTTATGATCTGTTGTATATGATCCGGGTGTCGAACGCCCGAAGTTCGCAACTTCTGTAATATACCCGCCGCTATAACAAATTTGCCTGCTGCCGCGTCGGCGATATGGCCGAATATGACATCCCATGGCCATCGGGGATTCATTCGCACCAGGTCCT
Organism: Amanita rubescens; assembly: GCA_015039365.1. Classification (NCBI taxonomy): domain Eukaryota; kingdom Fungi; phylum Basidiomycota; class Agaricomycetes; order Agaricales; family Amanitaceae; genus Amanita; species Amanita rubescens. The sequence continues at coordinate 243,934 of WION01000007.1, forward strand.
GTGCGCTTCCGTTGAGATATTTCAATATATCGCTTTTTGGAACTTGAGGCGGGATAAGGAGACGCCGATAGTATTTGATAAGGGGACTGAATGCCATATTAATGGATGGTACATCTCTGCTGGTACATAGTATCTTGATTCGGCTGTAATGTGATTCATTTGCAATCACAGTTTTGATATCCGACATGAATCGCCCGAGGATATCGTGATCTTGACAAGCATCGAGGTCGTCCAGAAAAATGAGAAAAGTTTTGTTGGTATGGGGAGTCGCGGCGAGCGATGCGCCGATAGGTTTAATGACAAATTCAATGAATTGCTTGCTCAGTGATCTGGACCATATAAGAGGATCTGCTTCAAGTGTGCTTTGGATTGTCTCTTTCAAGCGAGGTTGGTTGATTTTCCGCAATTGAGTGGCGAGAGTCGGAGGAACACGGCTTAGATCTGAACATTGGGAATCGTGCGCAAAGCGGAAGCTGATAACCGGAGAATGGGTGACGTGGACATAATTGCTGGCGAATGTCCGGGCAATGGTTGACTTCCCGATACCCGCTGGGCCTGAGAGCAGCAAGATCGGTACGTTCTTTTCCGCTATCCAATTTTCTAGTGGCTTCAGCAACGTAACGTCTGTGCCTGGGTAAATACCAGAGCCAAGATCGTAGATCGCAGCTGGTGCCGACAACTCATTTAGATGATCAAGTGGTGCTGTATTCAACAAACTTATTTAAGCATAGTGCCACATTATACGAACGAACCGGTCTGAGGAGATCTAAAGCTGTAATAATTTCCAGCTATGTCATTGATTATCGTCGTGCCGGTAATCGTGACGTTGCGTGCGTTTTCAAAGAACGGCATTGCAGAGAACAGCCATATGCTATATATGGCCTGGATGCTATCTGATTTGACATTCCGTGGAAGAGTGAGTCGGGGTTCGCCGCTGAAGTCAACAACTGAAAATAACGCGTGTCACGTGACTGTGACTCCTGCCACGCGCGCCACTAAGCAAGCACTCGTGATGGCTACGGCTCAACGAAGACGGGCCGCAACGCAAACGGCGACAAGGGGAAAGCCTTTAAATCAAAAGGCGAAACAGCAAAGGACAGCTTCAGTGGACCAGCTTGCCGATGCCATCGCAACACAGTTGACCATATCAGACGGGAAGAAGGGGAAGCAGAAGGAGCAATTTGCTTCACATGAAGAGAAACGGGTAGCTTCCATGCGAGCGGTGAACGCTGCATCTCAAGTATTGTCGGATCTAGTTCAATCCGGTTGGAAAAGAAGCACCGAAACGACACAGTCGAAGAAGGGTTCCATGTCTACTGCCGCCGATGCCTCTGAATCGGCATCAAAGCATCTCGCTATTCTGCGTTCTCTATCAGCTTCGGACATCAATGTGGAGAGGGCTGCCATCAGTCTTCTCGGAAAACTCATGACTTTGGAAATGGTACGCTGTAGAAATTTCGAATTGTGTTTGGGATGCTAAGCTTACGACGTTAGGGCGATTTGGCATTCTGCGCTCTGAAGGACATGCACCCAAGACTTTGTGCACACCTTAATGTTTCTAATCAAGCGCAGGGACGCACCTCGTATCTCCATATACCTCTCAACCCTAGCAAAACCGACCCAACGTTGCTGACCATCATCTCCACTTACCTCACTTACGCGCTCTCCATCATCTTCCAAATACCCTCGAATACCCAAAAAACCAAGGATGACATCCCTATCCATACATTAGCTAACAATCTTGATGGTACTTGCGACACGCTACGTTCTTGGATTCCGCATCTCACCTCGCTATCATCAAAACATCTTGATGCTCTCCTTGCCCGTGCTTACACCTCCCTCACCAAATTTTGCACGGCATACCTTTCCGTTTCGCCAACACTTCGACCTGTTTCCAAGAAATCCGCCTCAGGCAACAACTCTCATGATGCACTAACACAACGGAGCGCATATCTCATTCGCATGTACGCTTTGCAATGTTTGGCACGTACCACTGTCGACGTCGTCACACCCGCATCAATATGGGATCAAGCCGTCCGCTTTGGCGGCGTGTACGTCAAATCCTTGACTCCTGCACGCTCGGGACAGAGTAGTAATTTTGACGTCGAAAACGAGGCCACGCAGACGGTTCTGAGTGCCTGCGCTAAACTTGTCGACGATATACAATCAATGGCGGACAGTGAAAGGTTTACAAAAGACAAAATGTTCTTGTCGTTCTTGGAGTGGTGGATGACATTTGCACGACGGGTGGGTTGACTCATGTGTTCTTTTGCGTAAGACGAGCTGAAATGTTGCCAGGCTAGCGATTTGCAAACTCTGAACAGAATATCATCTTTGGTGCGACCTGTATTAGAGTCTTCGACGTCATCCTCGCAGGTCCCAGATAGAGATGAAGCGGCGGATGCTGCACAAGGTGCCGGAAGCCCTGCAAAGGACAAGAGCCCGAAAGCCATAGAAGCGCTTTTGTCGAGAGGCGCGCATATATGTACCGTTTTCGCTCAGATGACGACGCTAGTTGAGTTAATTGGCAAGAATAAGGGTAAGAATGCGCTCTTATTCCCCAGCGGTTGTCTTATTCGTAATAGGCGGGCAGGAATTTCTTGATCGAATACGTGAAACTCAATCCCTTTTGTCAAATTCCACGTCACTACCAGAACTTATTTTGTCAAGTTATTCTGCCGCCAAATCGGAAGATGCTTCGTTTGAAGCGTTGCAGCGCTCAGGAGATAAGGTGGACAGGGCACTGGAAAAATTAAGGAAAACTGCGCTCAAGAGTCTCGAAAGCGTCGATGTCAGTGATTATTCGCTGCAAGACACTCGAGCAGCGTTAGTTCAGTTGTTGGAAGGAATAGTAAGTCTATTCGAAAAGGTTTTGCAAGTAGTAAGCTGTCCATCTCCCTTTGACACTGGACCAAACGCTGATTACGGAATTAGCATCTATGCAACGCATTCTTCACCCGTTCTCTTGATACTATATTCGTCCTGGCACGTACCGCTCTGGTCGCGCAAGATCCGCGCACTCATGACCTCTCATTCAAATACCTTGAAAGGAGTGTAAAACTCTTTCGGCTTGGCCAGGAGAAAGGGAATTCCAGCATCGGGGTCAACATCGCCAATTACGTACGATGTGTTTCTGGAACATTCCACAACTTGGCCGGGACGTTGTACCAAGCTGGGAGGCACGGTGCGGCGATCAGTTTCCTGGTCAATGGTTGCAAGTTGGGACAAGAAGCGTTATCGTTGCTTGCGACCGAGTCACACAAGGATGGTTCTGGGGAGAGTAATGCGACTAATCAGAGAGAAATGGAAGGGTGGAAACAGCTAGAGGAACAGCTGTACCGAAGATGGGAGTTGTTGGGTGTATGTTATGTCAAGATTGGTGACCGTAAGGTACGTGTGAATGTTGACAGAGGTTCGACTTTCTTGATTGACACATCTCGCAGAACGCATATAATGCATTTGTCAGGTGCATCAAAGCGTTTCCGTATAATGCTTCTGGATTTGTGGATAAAGCTCGACGGTTAAGCGTGACTGCTTTGTTTGAGGCAACTCCAGCGCTGAAGCAACTCGCGAGCATTGTCGACCGAGTAACATATATGGCGTCGTGCGAGCTCCTTCTGAGCCCCTCAGAGGTGTCGCTAGCGCGGGACTCGGTGTGGGCGGATGTGGAAAGACCAGCGGATCCCGTCCTAAGCACGTTGTTGGAACGCCAAATCGGAAGCTTGGAGGCAAGCAGGTGGAAGCCACATGTCAGGCTTATTGTTGTTCGGCTCCTACTTGATGCCAATGCGCTTTATCGAGCAGATGTAAATCCGGTGCGGAGAGCGAGGGTGCTTCTGGGGTGGCTTGAATTCAAGTATCACGCGGGCAGGGATGAGGAAGACGATGGTCAATTGGGTCCTGTAGCAGATGTGGCAGAGGAGATCGAGTCTCTATTAACGCGCGAGGTTGGTTTCTCAGTTTTACGCCAGAGTAATGCTGAAAGGCCGTATTATAGGACTTGGTGGACGACAAAGACCTCGCCAGGTTCGGATCTCAATACAGGGCCTCGGCTCATCTCTGGTGCGCGTTACACGCTCACCGCAGGGTCGACACAAACCAGACTACACTAGTTGCTCAACACTCAGAACATGCCAGTTCAATACTGAAGGCATTACTCAGTAGTCTGGCAAAATCTGGATCACGCAAATCATCATCTAGAGTCTCTGTTTCTTCCTCGCCGAAGAAAACCCCTCCACCGAGGAGAGTTGGGTCAGCGGGTAGGAAAGTTGCTACCGGGACTGCTGCTCCTCGCACACGATCGACGAGAAAGGTAGTCGTTCAAGAGCCCGTGACGCCAAAACCGAAGACGAGAACAGGTACATGCTCCTATCTCACCCCTTAGGGTTGTGCTGATGGCCATCGTTTGTAGCGCTACAAGCCATCCCACTCGCTACAGCAACGCCGACCAAGGCTTCGCCCTCTGAATCCAATGCCAATTGTCTGGCTTTTGATGACTCCGACAAATTTCTCAAGCTGCTCCGTGAGTGATGCGTCCTCTCTATAGACCGTCCTTTGTGACACCTTGAGCAGAGACGACTGCCCGAGTTCTCGGCTTTATGGCTCTTATTCTTCCCAAAGTCCACGTCCTAGACGTCACGCGGAAGATCTGTGAACGATGCTTGGGCGTGACTAGTGATGGATATATATCGGCTTCTATTGACTTGGCACACGAATACGTCAAGTTGGGCAAGCTGCGCAGAGCTAGCGCCGTGTTCAATCACGCCTTGAACTCTGTTAGGAGTGGGCAGGTCTCGGACGATGTCTGCTCCCTGTTTTTGCTCAGGTATGCGGAAGCGCTGGCGGTGTTGGAAGATGTACCCCAGAGGTATGAAGTTATTATACCTAAGATTTTCGTCGCGAAGTGAATTTGTAATCAGTTCAGCGGTCTACTGTGAAGCTCTCGTTTCTTCACAGAGATGCATTATGGAAGAAAAGAACTTGCCGACGCTTCAGAAGATCCAACTGCGCGTAAAAAGGCTAGAAAGAACGGCCATGGCAGCTCATGTATTCGCTCTTATACAACATTCAAGAGTATGTCTCTACGTGGTGTATTCTTCATTTGAATATAATCGTTCTTGCAGAATGACACCGTTGTCGCATTGGATGGCATGTTGCAATCTCTACGTTTGTGGAATAGGGCCGTGGAAACCCTTGCACGCTTGAACCCAAGTCCATCCTCAAAAGAGCAAGGATCAGAGAAGGATGTCTTTGAGGTGACATCCTTGAAAGAAGCTCTACCAGCCACGGAGCCAGTCCAGCAACAGCAACAGGAGAAGCGAACGCACAAACCTTCACTAGACAACCTAGAATGGCGAGTGTCCGAGGGGCTGCTTTCCATCTTGTTCTCCTTATGCCAAGCTTATCTCTTCCGTGGATCGGCGAAGGAAGCGGAGTACTTTGCTCAGCAGGCGCATGATTTATCGCAATCCATCAATGCGCCAGCTCTTCTGAGCCGAGCCTTGGCGAAGAAAGGAGAGATCCTCTTACACCTCGGTAAACTCGAGGAAGCTCATGAATGTCTGGCAAAGGCTAGCAATATCTTGTCGAACATTCCTGGAACTGATTCTGCCGACGTACATCGGCTGCGTGGGGACCATAGTCAACGAGTCGCGAACCATGAAGATGCAAAGCAGATGTACGTTGAGACAACGACTATGCTGGAGGAGCTGGATACTGTGTTCCGACAATTCGACGGATTAGCTTTGGGGTACGTAAACCTATTTCCGCGCGCATCATTAACGGGGCCTTACCGTTATCGATCAGACCAAGAAAGTCCGCTGCATTAGCTCCTACGGAGAAGCCAACCAAGGAGATTATTGTCCCTGATCTACTTGCATCTGTGCTCCGGCAGCAGAGTAAGTTCTAGTTCATAATGCCAATGCATGCTAACATGTATATAAGTCTGGCTTTTGAGAGACGAAGGTGGAAATGAATACATGGCGCTCCTAGAGAAATTGATGGCTTTACCGTATTCCACTCGTACGAAGGTGCGTGCTCTTGTTGTTGGAGAAACTGAATCCGATTGATGGTTCTAGGCGGAAGAGAATGCTCTAATGGCGCAGCTAACGTTGCATAATGTGTACGGCCGATTCCGTAATGACATGTTCCTGAGCTCCCTAACGGAATCAGGTACGAGAAAGATGGACTTGTCTGAGCCGCGAGACTGAACAAAATGATTAGCCATTGCGCTGCCCATGGGGATGATCAGCAAACGAGGACATGCAATATCTCCCACGACTCAAGACTTGCTTAATATCTTGGACAATGCTGCGAAACTGTTCTGGACAAATCTCTCACTCGTCGCAAACAATGGATGCGTCCCTGACATAAGGAATGCGACGATCTCATTGGCTTTAATTAGCGCGTTCCGTACCTCCCTTGGAAGGCCTGGGAAAGGTGAAGCCAGTATAGCTGCTGGATTGCTCGGTGAGCCTGAGAGTGCTTGCACAATACTTGTAACTCAGACGCGCATGTACGCAGATGCCTCATCAGCCATCACACTCCGCCGGGAAACACTGGAAGCAATACAGCACAAGTTCTTCGACATGCGCTCCGTCGATGATCTAGAATGGCCCATTATCACCGCCGAGGGAAAACCTCTTCCGCGACCTCCAAACAAGTACGCAAGGTCCATATTTGACGCCTTCGATGGTGATGACGAGGATTCGGCTGAAAAGAGGTTAAAAAGCTACTGGGACCACGTTCAACAGAAATATAAGTCTCAATCCTACAATGCAAGATCTTTATCGCTATGCACCGCAGGACAACTTCCTCCGAACTGGACTGTTGTTCATATTAACGTCACCAGCGATAAGAGCACTCTATTCCTCTCGCGGCAACGAGGTGGTGCAGAATCCTCGCCTCTTATTTTCTGCGTCCCACTCAAAGGACGTCGAGATAATGGGGCCGGAGACGAGGATGAGAATCATCTAATGCTTGAGGATGCGCTAGACGAGCTGCGAGAAATTATACGACTAAGTGATCAAGGTACAAGAGCAGCGATTCATATCAATGCGGAGGACGAGCTGGCGAGGGCGAATTGGTGGAAAGAAAGACGAGACCTGGACCGGCGGTTGAAGGAACTTCTAGACAACATCGAGTTTTGCTGGTTGGGCGCTTTCAAGGCGAGTTTTAAGGAATAGACCGCGCGCCGGCTGACTCACAGATAATTAGACCATTCTCAACCCGATACCCAATCATCCTACGACAATATTGACTGAACTTCGCGTAAAATTAGAAAAACTCTTCCAACAATGTCTGGGTATACGTGATAAACACGCCAAGTCGCGTAACCAAAAGAACGCTGACTCAGCGCCATCTGTGATACCTAGCGAGCTAACTCTTGACAACACCCTGATTGAGTGCTTCTCGACGCTTTCCCCCAAGTGTCGAGATGAGGAACTCGAGGACTTAATCTACTTCATCCTCGACCTGTATCAATTCCATGGGATACGAGTAGCGATTGCGGAGATAGACTTAATTCAGCTCATGGTGGATTTGCGAACGGTACTAGAAGAACACACAGGACGAGTTCGCAAATTCGAGCAAAATGATGTATCATCCAAAACGGGGAAGGCTGCAACGACAGGAGAAACAGCCAGTGACGCCGACGAACATATTTTTCTTGTGCTCGGTAAAGACTTGCAAGGAATTCCATGGGAAAGCATGCCAGTCTTGCGTGGAAGGAGCGTCAGCCGCGTTCCGAGTCTAGATTTCTTGCATGATAGAGTCGAGTTTGTCATCCGCCAACGCGCCGCCTCGCTCTCGCCTCCGCGTTTTGATGATTCTCGTCTTTTTGGTGCCCATGTTGATCCTCGAAAAGGGTACTATGTCCTCAATCCGAGTGGAGACCTCGGACGAACGCAAGAGCGATTCATAGATTGGGTCAAGGACATGGAAAAAGTAGGGTGGCGCGGAACTGTTGGCCACCCACCAAGCGAGCAAGAGTTCCTGGATGCGCTGCAGAGACAAGAATTGGTTGTGTACGTATATATATATGCAGTCAAATTCTTCGCTCGAGATTAACTTGTGACAGGTACTTTGGCCACGGAGGTGGTGAGCAATATGTTCGCACGCATAAAATTCGGAATCTGCCACAATGCGCTGCGACAATGCTATGGGGCTGCTCGTCCGGCACTTTGCGAGAGATGGGTGATTTTGATAGAACGGGAACCCCAAATAGCTACTTCGTCGCTGGCTGGTAATTTCATTGATCTCTGAAACCAGTATTTTTCACTGACGAAAATTGATAGTCCGACTCTTGTTGCAAACTTATGGGATGTGACAGACAAAGACATTGATAAGTTCTCGCAATCCGTTTTCGAGAAATTGGATTTGTCGTCGAATCACCTCAAAGCTCCAAAAGCACAGGAAGCTTCACGCACATCCATTGTAGCTGCTGTTGCCCGATCGAGAGACGTGTGTAAATTGAAGTATCTAACAGGTGCAGCACCTGTTGTTTATGGCATACCTTTTTATTTGTGAGGGCTCAGCGCTCAGTTATGCTTGGCAAAACTTGATTATACCAATTTACATTCGTTACGGATCTCAAAGCTTCAGGCAAACTGGTGTCGCTGCGGGTTCGAGACGCGTGTAAAGTGGAACGCAGTGCCCATTTAGTCTACGGCCAAGTATCGACGTAATTCGATCTTGCACGTATGCTCCACACGATTCACCATCCAATCATCTCATTGCATACATGATAATACGTCCTTTGGTATTGTATCGTAACCTCTAATACTATCCCTCAGTTCTTGTTGAGCTCCTGTTGGACAGCACCCTTGTCGTGCCTGGCGTTGCCTGAGATGATAGGAAATCAGCGTCAGAGCGACTATGAAAACAGCGAGTGCATACCTTGGGCCTGCTGGGTCTTATCGCCGGTGACCGCGCCGACGATAGCGTCTTTCTTTCCGCTCAGGCGATCCATGGTTCCCTCTACGTATCCCTGGGCTTGGGCAGCCTTGCACTCGGCCTCGCCCTTGGTGTGCTCCTCTTTCCCGGACTGTTGCCAGGAGGTGGCACCGGTCAAACTGCCGATAGCATCGACGACGGTTCCCTTTACGGAATGATACTGGCCCGAGACCTTGCTGTAACGAACGCGTCAGATTTGACTATAAAGTCAAGTATAGCTTAGCGCTTCTTACCTCGGTTCGTTAAAGCTATCACTGTTGGAAGAAGACATGGTATAATAAGACGCGTCGAACAATAGGTTTAAAGAAAAGATGGGGAATGAGGAGGGCGTTGAACAGTCGAGCTCTTTATACCATTGCCAAGGCGGAATGCGGTCATAGAAAACCGTCATGACGTCGTCCTACTGTCTTGTTAAGTGACGTCATACGATGAAGCACCCTCGTCTTGGATACTGCGCATGTCTGAAACAGATTCATTTACTGGGTATTGCGCATATTCGTTGGCATTGCATTCGATGGCGGAGAATTCAGCGAGCCAAGATGGTGAACTTAACGGTTAAGTTCAAGACTTGGTTGGCCAGAAAAGTCTGACGCGTGACATTGACATCTGAGAGTAGCGTGACGCTGTTCGTTCGTCGTCGTACGACGACGATCACGGCAATATACCTGAGCCACTTGAAATCTGAGATCTGAACGCTAAGCACTAGGCAAGTTGAGTCTGATTTCTTTCATGGGGGTAATTCATGAAGATGTCGATAGCGAAAGACCGCTTCCCTCTTCTTTCTTCACTGGGTTAATTAGGGACGCTCATTTACGAAATACGCAGATGAGAATCAGACGGTATTTCTTGGAAGCTTATTTCCAAGTGCTCCCGACTCTACGCACCCAAGCATGATGTCCAATGCGGATCTAGAGTCTACGCAGAACCGAATATTGGTCAAATATGCTATTTTTTCCAGCCTCGAGTTCAATGCTTACGCTAATAATTTAGGATCACATGACAGATTTTGGACATGTCGATGTGAGCGTGTGGTCCACCCACTTTGAGCCTTGTCAACGGGTTACGGACCCAATTTCGGAATCAAGACGGCCTTGTTCTGACACGTAATACGTCAACGGGTGCCGCAGCTCACCTAATACGAACATTGTTGAACACAATGTGATCTCGCATAAAACCGGTTCAGCTAGTGGGGTTAGATCCTACTATGCAAAGACATCGACATATTAACACTGACTTGGCAACATTACAGCAACTCTCCTGTCAGACGTCGCGCGGCACGGGATATCTGATCGAATGTTTAATTTGCGATTAATCGGTAACATGGCAGTAAATGCGGTGCGTCCAATGAATACCGTTTTACATGAACTATTGCAGATACGTGTTGGTTTTCTGATCCCACGGCAAGCACCTCCCGGACGTCCACCTTCCTATCAGCGGGCTTGCACTATTTTTGTATGTGGTCTGTCTTATATAAAAGAAGAAACTTCGACTGGTCAAACATCCATTAATGTGTACCCCGCCTCCTGGTCAACACCGTATCCGAGTCGTTAACTCCAACGACGTCCTTTCTGCGGTCTTCCTTCTGGTGCAGTCTGAGTTTTTACCGCTGATTGTGATTCGGAAGCCATAGTGAGTAGGCTCATAATCCTCAATCGCAATTGGAAGGTTAAATATTTTACCCAGTCGACAATTGTCCAGAACGGGAACACTTATGCCCTATTGGGGAAAGAATTGATTTTACGGATCCGTCGACGCAAAGGGAGATCTGCTTTATGTTGATCCGCGGCGGGGAAATGGGTTGTCAAATCAGAAGGGGACATAATTATAAACTGGACTGCGCATTTGTCTCATTTCATACTCCTAGGTCACACAGTTCGGCGCAAGCGCGACCTAAAAGTTAGTTTCCATTCACATTACCTGACCAGTCCAGGAATGGCCCTCGACGCCTTCGATCCTTCGGAGGATGGTTTGGGATCAGGTCATGGATTGAAGGTCACCAGTAACCGATAAGTAAATCAATGACTCGAGCCTCTAGCTAATTGATCATAGTGGCCCTCGGGTTGCGCGTGACATCGGCGAGTGCGATTAAATAACGTGAATATTATGGAAAGAGAATCAACACTCTTTGCCCACGCCTTGTGAATGATCGTGACGGCTCCGCTAATCTGTGCTTAGCAATAGTAGGTAAGGAGGCATAATGAATCGTATCGTAACAATTGTAGGTTGTGTCGTGCAAGTCATATATCTGGTCGTTTGAAGACAAAAACTTGAGCCCAAAAAGGTGAGGGGAACCCATGCAATCCATACTTTATGAATAGGTGCCACTCGTAGTGAAAATATAAAAAGTCCTGTTCAAATGAATTATGTAGTATCACAACATTGCATTAGTATCGTCACAACTCCGTACTTGATTTTGGTGCAACCTGAATTTCGTGTCATAAAGCAGCTATCGAATGTGTGCTGCCTGGGAACCAGTTAATGTGACCCCCTGTAGTGAGTTGTAGGGGTTGAATTCTGAATATCGTGGGTTGTACGAGTTGAATTCCGACGACCTGCTGGCCTCTACCGTCTTGATAGGCTGAGGCGGCGCGTTCCGTGAGCCAGCGATCGACATGCGGTTGTTGAGGAGGACCAAGATTGAGTTAGCATACACCTTCGATATGATGATCAGTGGTGCGCTGTAGACGTCTCCGATATAACCCGTTATCGCCACGAAGAGGAGGGACAAGAGATTCACAACGGCTATTAGGGAAAGAAACATAAGAGACGTGCGCACTCCACAAGCTGGAGCATTTGCCCACCTGTCGCAACACCTGTCTCAACTATAAGACGTATTAATCGCGTCGTTTTCCATGCAGTTTGTCGAGAAAATGTTCCATTGATTGCAAGCTGCGTATCGTGAGATCATGAGCGAGGGTCACTTATAATAGTTACTTACCGCTCGGACCATGACAACTGCAATGATCGTGTCGTTGACCATAGTCAACCCGATCCATATCTAATGTAAAAAGTCTGTAAGTTGAAAAACAAGAAACGTCGCATGCGGACGTACATAGATCGGAAATATTGGCATTGCAACTAGAGATGCAACTGCTGCAGCTACCTGCAATACAGCCAACTAAATCGACTTATCATCAGCATATCCGTCGTTCTATGCTTGCTTTGCGTACCGTGACTATCCCCAACGGTATAATGGTCATCTCCGTGATAGCATGAATACGATGGGCATAAAGGCATTGCGCTATCAACGCCACTGAGAGTATGACATATCACAGTTGATACCATAGCATGGATAAAGGACCGCATTACTCACCTAGTGACCCAATTACGATCATCAGTACTATCATCATGATGAGGGGACCAGAGCCCATGTTGACCATCATTATCGATAATCCGGCGCCAAGACCTATGGAGTGGACAGATTCGAGGAAGTAGACGATCCCGACGACCACTTTGTGTATCGTCCTGTCATGGGGGAAGGCAAGGTAGTACAGGTCTACGAAGGGGGGTTGGCAATCGCTCAATCAACATATAGGGATACAACGAACAGAGTTGCACCGTCAATACACCATAAAGGAACCAGTTGATCAAGTTCCCGATGTGCTGTAGGGATAGAGAGGGTCAATATCAAGCATCGCCTGAAAATTGACTAATAAAGCACGCACCAAAGACACATCAGACACAGGAGTCGCCATTGCACTGTGATGAACGAATGATTCAGATATGTAGTCCAGTTGTGGTTGTTGAACACATACCCGTGGATGTTCAACATGGTGGTGACAGCGTTTGAGGGTCGGGCGCTACCAATTGTCGATATGGTGACATTCATTTGTACCCCGGGGATGCATCAGTTACCGATTGTTCCCTGAACCCAAAAATGAATGCTATGCCATGCTGGACGGCGTTTCAAGGGGAGATTTGATCACCACTTGCCTCAAAAAGGGTTGAAAGCCGTCATCCGAAATGATAGTAAATTGATCCATATACCTATTTCGAGTAAAACATTCCATTTTTGGCCGTGGCCTGTTCCCCAACATACCCACCAATTCAGATGATCCCTGGACCCTGAGCTGCTCGCAAGGAACAGGGATCATTATGACGGCTTGCAGTAACTTCTCATTAACCATCATGAGGCGCGAATCGAAGCGAAAAAGCCCCAGACGGTCGCTATGTTCTAGTGTTACATTCATACATCAAACAAAAGATGTCGGGTTCTCGGTTGATATGGAATTGTGCTCTTGATCACATGAACTTGAATGATATTGATGCCAGGTATCTCGATTCTAATTTCTCACCTTATGTCCACAGGCACAATGTCAGGACTTGAAGAAGACGTAAAGGTACATATACTTATCCGCGGCGTGCGTTCATACATACCAACTACCCAGACTTGACGGCCGACGGTGAGCGGTGCGCTTGCGAAACGTATGGCGAGATCCGATTCGCCACTAGGATGACCTCAAGACGGTTTAGCATCTAGTTCCGAGGCAAGACGAATCCGGCAAGCGGGCAATTAGGCACGCGCCGCACGGCACCCAAAACGAGAGAACACTTTAGTAGCTGCCTAATTTAGCATCAGCGGAACAACTTGAACTTGTCACAAATTCGCAGTCGGATATCAGTGTCTATTCCATCCTATTCCATCCCTCTTGCTTGTCTCAGGACTACGCAGGACAGGTAAAATACAAAACGATCAGATGTTGATGGAAAATACAGACCATATCTTTTGCGGATGCAGTATCTTCGGGGAGCCAACTGCCATGGCTATGATGATATCCGTCGGACCCGTGTCCGACTCGTTCGCCGAAAGGCACCTGTCCTTTATAGGTGTCCCACACAGTGCACAGTGATCCTAACGCCAATTCTAACTGCAATGCTTCACTTATCATACAGTCAAAAAGATTCCTATCGAGCCGAAGCTCGCTCAGTTAGCTGCAAAGACTATCTGTTGTGATTAGAGGTTGAAACGCGCATTTCCTCTATCTAGTATCAGCTCATCTCCCCTCAGCATGCGGTACTTGTTATAATGGGTAACATGCACCACATATGACATGAAACGACACGATATTAGCTTCGCGAACGATGATGGACAAGCGACTGATGTGATGCATGCGGAATCTTAGGTCCGCGGCCGCTAATGTGGACTCGATAGCATGTGTGCAGCTGTTAAATAAAACCATGGCTACATATGGCCACGACCTAATAGGAAGGCGGTGCCACAAGATCAGAAGCACCATATTGCCGATAGCTCTCCATGGTGGGCGTCGATTGGATATGGCGCGTATGAAGAGCCCCGAAGGACCATCGGCGTGTTTTCTGGCATTTGGTTATGGAAGACCAGAAATAAAGAGATCCGACCCTCATGGGGGATAGCTTACTGCCGATTTTCCACAATTGCTCCATCGTCGCATCGTATCCCACTCCGCTACTGCTACTGACACCTCTGATTGCCAATGGCCTAGGCGCGAATCTATATATTTGCCAGGAGAGTGGCAATATTTACTCTGATCATAATGAACAGCCTTACCTATCGGTAAAACATCCCCATCCTCTCTTTCTTACCACAGCCCCACAGATCCCGGTAAGCCAGCGCAGGTTATCGTCCAATCGCTTTTCTGTCCTTATGCGTCTAAAGTCAAGTTTCATAGGAGGGAAGCCAGAAAGAGTGATGCGACAAAAGGAGCTCGAACAGGATGACCAAAATCTCCAGCGGTTAAGCATCAGCACGTCGAGATATTGGAGCGTGTGCCACTATTAGCACCGTGAAGATCCATGATCTACCAGACTGTTAGGATCGGAGATTCTTGTACGCAACCCAGTACGGTGAGCTAGTAGACTGAAATTCTGAGCGGTTGAGCCACCTTCCCTATATTCTGATAAATGCCCCAAGTCCCAAAAATTCTTCTTGGAGAAGAAAAATAGGTGTATGGAACATGACTCGCAAGGAAAACAGTTAATGACTAGTTACGATGATATCCACTAAGTAGTGGATGCACTTTGATTACATTCGAGCTGCAGTTGATTTGCGAGTCTGATAATGTACAGCACAAACGGTGGCGCTCAGATTAGTAGACAGCCGTGACAGATATGTAACACGACCAGATTTGGACCCTTCATTGCCTTCCATTTGTCTACCGGCGCCTACCACTCCCAAAAAGCCTACATAGGCTATTGCTCATTCCTCGCAAATTCGGACATGACTTGGGTGCTGTGTGGCTCTGCGCCTTCCAATCCCGCGAAGTGAAGCTACTCCAGGTCCTGAGAATTGGCGCCGGTCAAAATTTCAAACCTGACTATAAACGTCTCAAAGTGAACGCCATATACGGAACGTCGTAGTGACGTTCTGGACGTTCTGTGCCTATCGATTACACATGGTCTTATCCTCTCTGCGCTCTTACCCAAGTGTTGCAATGCGGCGTAATGGCACGCGTGGAGATCGGTTCATCGGTTGAGTCTACTACTGAAGCCGTCGTGTCAACGGATCCGAATTCCATTCGAAAAGTTCACATGGGCGTCGTTTTCCCTGCCTCGTGAACCCGGGCTATACCTAACAGGGCAAATTGTCAACGTGTAAAACGCCACGTCCTATGAATTAAGTAACATCGGACAGGGCTACCTTAGTCGCGGACCGTAGAACCGTGCCTACTGGCGAATTGATCGGGATACAGGGAGGTCTTCCGTTCATTTTTTTCCCCTCGAGCCAGGTTCAGGCACCAGCTGGTTGAGCAAACCAACAACGAGACTGGTCCCAAACCGTTCCGAAGGACCTGAACCTACGTCATACATGCGTCGGTGAGTGACACCGAGTACTTTCTTCCGGTGTTTGCTAATCTCGTCACGTCGACGCTGCAGCCTTAGATAAGATGCCCAAAACGTTATTCCGCTATACTTGAGTACGCGGAGGAAGATTGCCGACCTTTAGGTCACAGTTTCGTTTCGTAGTTGGAAAAACTCCCGACCGGACCCGTAAGCACAGGTTATCGTTGCGTCAACAGCCAATCTCGGTCCGTTCTACCGATAATTATAACCTTACACACGGAACAAACAGCGTGCACTTCTCAGCGGCTTAATTTTAAACGTTAAACGTTAATCTCGTCATTCCATTTGATTATGCACCAACTTCTTCTACACAACAATTTCTCCTATTTAAACAATTATACAGCTAATGAATTATTTTTTCCAATGTATGCAACTTCCCAAAAAAATTGTGGTCCCAAATGCATCAACGGTTCTTGTAAATTGTCATCTCGACATCTAGCTTGTTCATGCTACCGAAATGGAGGCAGGGCCTGGTGCCCTTCTCCAGTTCATTTCGTTCGTAGTGGGCTTGGGCGCGTTCCACCATGAGCGCCCCGCTGGCCGAGGATGCGAATTCCGCGGCACAGCAGCCTGCCCATGATTTTGCGTAGTAGTAGTAGCGAATAAATATGCGGCTGTTTCTGCGATGGCTGCTGTACCTTCCCGGGCTGATTACCGTGATGATCATGCAGTGATTGATGGTGGTGGGTATGAGTTGCGCCGGTAAACGCCTGCTGTTGCTGCGCTAATTCGAGGTGATTCGACCCTGTATTATGCGCATTGTCCGACTGCTGTGCCTGCACTGGTGAGCGCGCTTGTCCCTGAGCCTGGGTCTGCGTCTGACCACGCTGTTGCTGCTGCGCGCGATATTCCATCGCTTTTCTGAGCTTCCGGCTCATGACAATCTCCGGTAGCCGCTCTCTCAGCTCACCCTTGAACTCACTTGACATCGTCAAAGAGGAACTTGGCAAGCGCCATCAACCTGTCGCGGGAGTACACCAACGGATGCCCATGTCCCGTCTCTGAGTGCTCCGTGCCCAGTTCCGCATCTATGTATAGTGAAGTAAATAAATAAAGCAACGTGAAAGAAACACGTACGGGACTCGGCACGTGACGAAGGACGGGAAGAGGAAGTAGGTGGACATGGAGTCGTCCGTACGCGTTACACTGCTGCTCCGCTTATGAAGGGGTACGTAGAGACCCAGCGAGGAGGGCAAGGAAGCTACGGACGAAGCGGGTGAGACAGAGTTGATAGCGATAGGCGCAAATGGCATGGCAGGAGAGGACTAAAGCTACATGAGGGAGACTTGAGGCTTATTTATGCATGAAGAGCAGCGTGGCCTTGTGCTGTGTTGCTCTAGACGCGTGCTGTATGATAAGCTGACTGAAGCCCTGAGAACCTTCCCGAATCACCTTCCATCTTCTACATTTGGTAACCTCATTATGACAAACTGGGGCCAGGTAAGCTTCGCCCAGTTCGGTTTCTCCCTTCCGCAATATAATGGCAAACGATCAAATCGCTAATGCTATAGATGACAGCTTTGACACAGTCGACAATAACATTATTCCGTTGGCTACATACAGCTCTTTGTGATGCTGCCAACTCAATTATTTTAACGGGACTTCTCGCTACAGCTCTTGTCCCACAGTCACAGGTTAACGTAATCTATAAATCAACGAATTGCTTGACGTTGCCCAGCCACCTAACATATTCCTAGAACAATAGCATACCGTTAATTTCCATTCCTGACCTACAATAAGACAATGTGCTGCAACACACCTGTTGTTCCTTGTATTCCGCATACTCAGGGACGAACAATGCAAGGCTCTCGTTGATCCCACGTTCTTGCAAGAACTTTTCAAACTCCTCTTGTACGCCAGCGTCCAACGTGTCGAACTAAAAAGCCGTGCTAAGCCGAAAGGGTCGACTCTATTACCGAACGACGTACCTGCGGACCAATGTACAGCCCTCGTCTCTTCCAATCTGCCTCTGCGGTTATGTCCGTGCCAATTTTTGAATCCGAATAGAATGAGATGTTCTCGATCATAAATTGACCTTCTTGAGTCACCATGTCGATGCTCAAGGCACCCGGTCCATTGGTCTATAAACAACGCTCGTCCGTTAGCCATTTGCTCTCGCTGGCATATCGATATTAAGATTCACGCCAGAACTCACCTTGGTCACAGATACAGAGACGCGAATGGGATAACCCTGGATGCCCTCGTCCTCGGCACCTTCGCTCTCCTCGGGGTTCTCATAGTTAGGTTCATCCTCTTGGATATCCGCAATCGAGAATATCAACCGAATCCTTCGCAACAATCACAAGTGATAAGCTTTCATTGCACGCGGTCCATAATAACTCGAATACGTACGACTCATTGCCAAATTTGCGAGACAAGGTGATTTCGTCTTGACCTGGCACATTTTCGATCTGTATAAGCCGCGATCTATCAGCGCGCATTCTCCCACCTCACAATAGAAGAGATAAGTATTAAAGAACCACTCACCGTCCATATTCCCTGCTCTTCAAATGCCTTCAAGAAGTCGGGTGTCGCTGGTAAATCAGCAACAGACTGTTTCTCGTACTGGACCTCAGATTGCAACTTTTGTGAAAGCGCAACATCGGCTGAACATTCCAATGGAAAAAGAGGCCATCATTAGCTTGTTGAGTTCTAGACCACGAAGACACGACTTCACAAAAATAAAGAAATAGTGCGAGGGAATCGGAAGTTTTTCTCTTCTCGCTCCCACACCTGTGGGGTCGCAAAAAAAAATTCGCCACAACCACCTTCTCAAACTTTAAAATGAATAAGAAGCGGTGAACTTGGGTGCACGTGGACCGAGACAAAAAGGAAACGCAAGTGAAAATGGAAGAATACTCACTGGCACCAGTTCCAAAGGCCCTCGCGGTTACAGAGAAGGCACGAACACCCTGTACACCCCACACTTTTGAAACGGAAGCCGAAGGAGTTGCAGCTCCGCGCGCCAACACTGCTCCGGTTCTACGCGTCGCAGATAGCCTGGCTGCACCGACGAACCCAGAAGATACTTGTCTCAAAGCACGAAGAGCCGACATTATATTAGTAAACCAGAGAGCGTTAGATTAGGACCGGAAGAATTAGTAAAAGTTCTGGGAAGAGTTCGAGTATCGTCGTGTCGTTCAAGATTTTTTTCGTGGCAGCACCGAACTTTGTCGTAAACTTATTTGGTCGTAGTTGTCTTTGTTTGCCTAAAAGATATATATGGTAGTACCCCTACTGTACAAGCAATATACAACGAGTAGGCGAGGGACTAAGGATTTGGACACATATAGACCGGGATTGCTGACCCAGTCTGACAGGTCGAAATCCTAAGGCAGTCGTCAGTTACATTCAAGCAACGGATAGACAATATGGCGTTTGACAACAAGAAATTTGACGTATTAGATGAATGCGCATGCAAGACGCGAACATAATAAAGGGAAAATAGAAGTACTCGTAAAATTCGTCTGTACTGGCATTAGGACATTCAACAGTATTACTTTGTTGACGTACAATATTATTACTATGTGGACGTCACCTGGACGCTCCCGTCCTCTTGCCTTTCACTCTCCTTATCCTTTGCCATACGGGACGATTTGGCCTTCTTAGCCTTTGGCTCGCCGCTCTTGGAACTACGGGTTCTCTTTTTGGAGGTCCCTGCTGTACCGGATCCAGAAGCAGCGGCACTCTCCGTCGAACCGTCCGCTGGACTTGCCTCTTCCTTCTTCTTTTTCGCCGACGGTCCCTCTGCTACGGCCATAGTTGCACTGGGGACTTGCTGGACGGTCTGTTGAGGCTGCACGGCTTGAGGTTGTGGGGGTTGAGGCGGCTGCGGCTGTTGCGTTGGTGGTATCGGCCCGGGATACATCGCCGGATGCCCGTATGGGGAAGCGTATGGTGGATAAGCGGGTAAGAAGTAAGGCATGAAGGGTGGCGTTCCATTAGCAGGAGCACCTTCCTGGCCAGGTGGAACTTCATGAGGCGGATGAAGCAATGTACCCGGGGTAGGATAATAGATGGGTCCATAAAAACCTTCTGGCGATGCGTATTGAGCAACAGCATGGATCGCGGCAGTCGTATTCGCGGCAGCCTGCTGCGCAGTTGGGGTCCATTCAGATTCACCTAGATGCGGTCAGTCAATCAACCGCCAACAAAACGTTGCAAAAAATATCTCCGGTGGGATAGGACTTACCGTTCTTATTCTTGCGCTTGTATGGTCCACGTTTAATTCCTTTCTTCCTTTCCTTACGTTGTCCATCTCGGCAAGTATCGCCGATACCGTATTTCTGACACCGTTCGCAGGGACGGCCCTCGTCACATCGCTTACATGCAGCAGCACAATTAGTACACGCCATTTTCACCTGCCTGCGTTTAGGTTTAGTTAACGCGGGAGGGGTAGGGGGCGTTCCCGGTGGAACTGTGATCATTGATGAGACGTGATAAACTAAGATCCCACGGATAACTTTACCTTGGCCTTGTGGAGGTGGAAATGCGTATACCATTCCCGGTGGAGGAGGAGGAAACGCCATCATGTATGGTGGAGCAGGGGGTGGAGCGCCGTTCTGCCCGCCCTCCGTATGGTTTGCATCTGGCGGCGGCGGATACGCAAAGAAAGGAGGCGGATAAGCACCGGGCGGCGGTTGGGTGGCATACGTAGTGCCGTTGAATGACTGGGGAGCGAACGCGACCACGGGCGGAGGATACGCATGATCTGGACTAGCGGAAGTTGGCTTATTAGATTGCTCGTTCGACGACATGGCGAACCCAGCGCTCGAGAAATAGTTTACGGTAGATTATTGCAAAAAATGAAGATAGATCGTGTACGTTGGCTACATTTGAGATGAAGAGCATGGTTAGCGGAGATATTGACAAAAGGGCGGGACGCAGCGGGAAGAGAAATGAGTAGGAAAACTCACTCCGACTCAGACTCAGCTGTTGCGGAAACGAATCTGCGCTCGAAAGAATGGGAACACAGAACGAAGATCTGCCTTTTTACAGCTGCTGAAAGGAACACAGTAAAAGCCTGATGTTGTTGGGAAAGCTTGCAACGTGCGAACCCGATCTTTGAACCTTATGTTCTTTGCGAGCTCTTTCCGAAGGGTCCGTGCGCATTACATTCCTGCATTCAACCCTCACCACGCAGGTTGTTTGAACCAAGAGCCTGTAGAAAATGCTGTGCGACGTATGTTCTCGGCGCAGTGTCCATTTCCTGTTGCGTAATTTCTCCGACTCAACTCATGGACTCCGCTCACAACCCAGTCCTGTTTCACCGTATAGTAGTGAGAACATTTGCATCGATGCATACGTTGCATCATGAGCATCTAGGTAGCCTGCAGTCAGGCTGTCTTGTCTGACCCGGACCTATCGGAAATATATAACGCATTTACCGATGACCCTGACGCTATACTTATCGTCATCAGTGGGTCCAACATTCTTTGTGCTATTAGCCGGATGATAATCACTCGAATATTCTAACCACGGCGTCAGCCGTTGAGAGTAAGTGAGTACATGGGTCCAGAAATTGGTTCCGGAACTGGTGCACCGTGACCCAAGATAGAGCCTTCAAGTTAAGAATATTTAATCTTTCTGTCGAGTCATTGACGCGAACTTCGAATTTCAAGATCCGCCAGACATTTGCTTCACCAAAACAGTGTCACACGACAAAGGTAATGCTACCTGCCTTCGCGGCCATCTGGCAGTCTACGGCCACGCGTCTGACCCCCTCGTGTTACCAATGTTGAAGGCGGCGCTTGTGATAGGATCGTTTGAAGGCGAACATGCCAATCAGTGTAGTTGACCTTCAGTGCGCCCTGAATAGGGGCTCTGCCCCACAATAGAGACTACGTCACAATCTTCGACGGTTTCGCCCGCACAACTGCCTAGCAACTTCCGGATGTGCAAGTTCCATGAAACTTAAAACCACGGTCATATCAACGTGGGTGTTACTCAAAGTCAAGGCCGGCGCGGCCCTCCCGTAGATGACAAAGCTAGGCTGAGCGTGGAATTTAAATAAATCAAGCACGCACGCCTTTGAACAGTTTCAACAAAGGAGAGAGATGATAACGCACCTTCATTATGCGACTGCGACAATATTGCTATTACACCAGCACCGAACAGCGAGTCGCTGCTCCTGCAGCCTTTGACACACCGATGCAGTGTTCCATCGATCTTTGGGGTGATTGCCGCGTTGTATTGAAACGGGTCATGCGAGAAATTGGGTCGTAATATTTTGTGATCGCCGCCCAGCATGGCCTGAGAATGCAATAACCACCTTGCCGGTGATCAATCCAAACATACCGTAAAATGGATCTCGAAATGTGTATTGCACACGACACGGATAAATGCCTCCTTATCTCGGTCTCAACCATCTTCCGGAGGTCTCGCGACACATTACCGTTACACATGGTCTCCACTCCTACCCTACTACGCAAGTTAAGTCACCGTCGAACAGGCAGGTGACGCAACGGGAATTTGAGTTCAGGCCTAGATTTTGCTCGAGCCCCAGGCACATGGATGCTAAGACAGCAGACTCGGAGCAGCGTCAGGACATTGTCTCCTAGGTTTCACAATCGCTGTGCAAAGGCTTGCTCTGAGCACGCAAAACTCCGTTACGTCGCACGCTTTCCTTCTCTCCATCAGACTTTCCGCACCATTCAACCGACCCTTTTTCCAACGACTAAAACGAAAGAAAGAATATCATCAAAATCCCTTGGGCCCCACCACGGACATAACCCCGAGAGCGATAAGCTTCAAAAACCGAGCTATACCATATGAGTATATTTCCAAGTCCGAGTCCCTGGCTGGGGACGATGCGTCGGATAACCGAACGCGGCGCAATCACTAGCTACTAAACACTGAGTATACCTCTAACTGAATTACACTCTGTCTAGGCATCTGTCACAACAGGGCGGCCTCTTAGCAACCTCTTTCTCGCTTCTCGATTTTCAACCCCGCTCTTTGAAACCCCACCCGACCTGTTTTGGCATCCTCATGTTTAGGCCTAGCTTGGGAACAACGTTACTAAATCCTTTAGGAATTGGTGGCAGATGAAATTCGTATCAATATATTCTTTTTGGAGACTCGGAACGTCCTCGGCGTGAGGAGCCTCCCTGGTCAAGCCAACACTGTCGACGACTAGGCGTCTACCATTTCCACTTTGTCGGGCGGCTGCGCTCTGGAAAGCATCGCTAGCAAATGGCGCTGAGTATCCTGGAATAACACTGAGTTTCTGGGCAAGATCGAGATCTCCGCTCGGTGCTTCCAAAACGCCGACTCTATGCCCAATCTGAATAGGAGCAAGGCAAGATGCGTCTTGAGCCGTTGGCGGAGGGTCGATGGGCAGAGGCCTCTTCCACTATTCTATTCCTAATATCCAAAGGAACAATGGCATATTATTCAGAGTCACGCCGCCGACAGAGTTGGCCATCTCGAGGCTCAATCTAGAAGTCGACATGTTCATCAGTACGTCCGTTGTTTACAGGACTCATTCAGCTTGATGATCATCGAACCCCAGGTTTTTTAATTGCGCTCTTAAATACCGCTACATCCCTTCCCTTGCCAGCTCTTCGGGAAACGAATAAAGTTCACGTTTGGACCGCCCACCTCCTTCGACCCATGAGTCGACGCAGTTCAATTTATAGCCTACGTGAGATAATTGGACACCAATCTCCTGCTTCTCTGCGAGTGCGCGAACTGGAAAATCGTCAGCCACACTTCACGCTTGGCCCTCATCAACAACTTCGGCCATTGAGCGACCCTCGGGTATGACACCCGATGCGTCGACCACGGAAAATGATCCCTCCCACTGAAAAACAGGAGTTCATGTTTTTGGGGACCAAACCGGACAATACGCTAATTCACGACTCCCATTTTCGGCCGAATACTGAATAGCAGAAGGGGTAACATCTGGCCGTTATATCGAGATCAGGTTATAATCTAGGGTTCCTTCTATTGCTTTCACTCAAATACTATTCTGAAACGCCGCCCAGCGGATTTTCAGGGGCTGGAAGAACTTCGAAAGTGGAGGAATGCCGGGCTGCGGAGGTGTGGGGTCCCGGGCAGGTGGAATCACAATAGCTGTGAATCAGGGGACCAGACGAGTCCTCTCACGTTGAAGGAGGCGGTGGGAGCGTGTCCCAAGTGTTTTTAACTTCAAGATGAAGATTCAGCGCTTCTGCCACATGCGTACGTTCTCCGCACTGCTGGTCAGCCTTGCCTTCGCATCAGTGGAGAAGGGAGAGCCAAAACTTCATCGTTTCCATGTATGTAACCGTCTATGCCAATTATCAATAACGAGAACAACACAAGTTGACTATTACTTTGGCAGTTATCGTGGGAGTAGAGTTTTGTGGCATTTGATACATTGCCTTTTTCAGTCAAGCTTCAAGATTCATGCTTACGCAACGCCCGGACAAAGGCACGTTACGATGGTGATGCCCTTATCCGAGTACTTGCGGCCCTTTTTTTCTCACTTATGTGGCCACTTATTCAAGTGGCATTGAATATACTTAGTCATACTTACGTTCAATCCGTATTCACTAGTACGGTGAGAACATCAGAAAACAGTCAGCGCCCAGATTTACGGGCGCGGCTGTCTAATGTCGAATCAACAGAACACTAATATTGAGTAACACGAGCGCAATTTATTATAACGTGGTGAATAGAATTTCTGATTGGCTGGATACTTAGTCCTGTAGATGGTCGCTCTAAGGAACGTCAAGCGCTGTAGAATGGACGTCGACGTGAGGCTCTTCAGTCGCTAGGTCCTGGGCGAAACGATGCATCAAGAACAAGAAACAAGTCGCGTTAGCGTTCAACAGGCTGGTGCCCCACTGAGTCTCGTGGTTTAGAGTTCGGTTCTAGGCTCGGACCCTATTCCATCAGGCACACAATTGGACCATAAAAAGAGCACGGTGCAAACGCGTGGAACAACGTCATAACTCATAATCTCTTCACCTCCCAAACGCTGCGCAAAACACCGTTATGGCTGTCCACTGCTCCTGCCCTCCCCCACAACTTCGACTTAAGACAAACTTGGGAAGACTGCTATTAACTTACCTCATGCATCACGGGCATCATTGATACATGAGGTAGCAACATTCCTCGAACTACGTCATAGTAGCTTATTTCGAAAAAGGGTCTATACCCGAACCAAGTTCCACAGAAACGATACGTCACGGAATGCGTTGATCACCCATCCATCTAGTTGCTTGATGTACTGTGGACACCTCCATGTCATATTCTATGTCTACATATGATCACACGTGCGGTGTATCAAACCTACATCTTGGGTTTTCCATTCAACTTTCTTGTACCCTCGTCATCGCTTTGTACCTTTTGAGCCCTGCCTTTCCAGCCCCACCCAATCTGAGTTGGCATCCTCACGTCCACACACAGTTGATCTGCCCATGCGAACACTGTTCCTGGTTCTTTCTGGAATTGGCGGCCGACGAAAATCGCGTCAGCCCATCCCTTTTGAAGAACGTCTTCGGCAACACGAGCTTCCCTATACATGCCAACACTGCTGACAAGCAGGAATCGACCATCTTTACTTGGATGCGCGATGGCACTTTGGAGAGCATCTCTAGCGAACGGTGCCTGGTATCCCGGTGCGGGTCGAGGCTTCTGGGCAGGGTGGAGACCACCACTCGATACGTCCAAAAGATCGACTCCGTGTTCGAATAGAATGGGAGCAAGACGAGCCGTGTCTTGAGATGTCCAGGAAGGCTCGTTGGGCAAAGATAATTCCAACCAGTCTGTCGCTGATATCCTGAGGAACAAGGGCATGTCATCCGGAATGACTCCACGGATGGCGTCAACTACTTGAAGCATGAACCTGGTCCTGTTTTCGAAACTGCCACCGTATTCATCGGTGCGCTTGTTGCTTATGGGACTCAAAAACGTGTGCAGCAGGTATCCGTGCGCACCATGGATCTCGATGACGTCAAATCCTGCTTTGAGAGCCCTTTTAGCGGCACTTGCAAACGCCGCAACGAGTCTCTTGATGCCCTCCTTCGTCAGCTCTTTGGGTTGAGGATGCGATTCGCTGAAGCTGATAGCGGACGCTGCCCATACGTTGTCCGGCCATCCTCCCATCTCTTCTGTTGCCAGAACATTTCCTCCTATCCATGGGGCTACACAACTCGCTTTACGGCCGGCATGAGCCAACTGAATACCAATTTTTTGGCTCTGCGAGTGCGCGAACTGGACAATCTTCGCCCATTCTTCCGCTTGGGAGTCCTCCCACATACCAGCATCTTCGGCCGTTATGCGTCCCTCGGGAACAACGGCGTTCGCCTCGACTATGGTGAGGCCAGGTCCGCGGGTGAAAATCCCCCCTACTGCAAATAAAAATCAACAACTGTACGAGTTTTTTTCGGAGACACTCACGATGTGCGTGTTGCCATTCTGTGATCTTTCCGTTATCAGAGGAATATTGGCAGAGGGGTGACAGCTGACGATTATGTCTAGATTAGATCATGACTACAAACAGATCGACTTTGCTTCTCTCACCCAGATTCTATTCGGGAACTCCACGCCACGGATTTTCAGTGGCTGGAAAAGTTTCGGGAGAGGATTGCCAGACTGCGCTGGTGTTGCGGTTCCGGCAGGCGGAATCTGAGCAGGTGTGAAGTAGGGCACGCCTGGAGCAGGTTTGTTTACGTTGGAGGGAGCCATACGTACTTTCGACGTCGACTCGCTCTCGCCAGCATATATAAGCGACCGGCTATAATCGATGTCAATGTTGCCAGCCGTGATATCAGTCAGCAAAAGTCAGCCGCTTACGATGAACGGGTAACGGAGACGTCCGACCAAACTTGGTCTCGGCTCCCGGAACCGTGACTCGTGTCCAAAGATACTTCGTTCTTCGTCGCATGCCGAGCCAAAGCCTTAGTGACGCTAGCCTTATATTTAGGCGGCCGAGATGCGTGGGAGTTCGGAGTTGATATAGTATAACTTTCCGCCGTTCCAACGTCTCACTACGTTCTATCGCATGTGTGGGGGGCGAAATTGCATGCCTACAGACATTAGTCAGAGCTCTCAGCAGGTGGATACCAGCCGTCACGGCTCGCCCTAATGAGCTGTATTATATTTGGCCAATTCAGACGCGAACCATATTTAATACGTCATCACATTGTATCTGTGAAAATCGTACTACTGGGGGCATGATCTCTGGCACATCGACAACTGCCTTACATGCAGTACTTATCGGTGACAATGCGGATTGAATATTCCGGGATTGCACCCGCGTCAAGCTGGCGTAGTATCACATGCGTTAATATATATCTTCTTCACACGATTCTTATACTTCTTTACACCGCTTTCTCTCCGCTCTTGTACTATTCTATCAACGCTCAGCGCAAGAAAAAAGGTGGGAAGTGTTTCGCTACCAAGCCTCCCACTCCTTAACAGCTGTAATCGCGTCGGTCGATCCCGAAATATAGGACTCTCATTACTCAGCAACGTCTACGGTTGATAGCCCCGCCTGCGCAAATAACCTAGTTGGGAAGGCTAGCGCCCGTTTGGGAGTGAAACGTATCACCATGAGCACGACCGAGCTTCAATATACGCCTTTAGAAGAAATAAATGCGGTGCGCCCAGTTTGGTTCATTTGAACAAAACATAAGCTTAACTTTCAATGTAGATTCACGCCGCCGTTCGAGAGGGGCACAAAAGCGGTAAACTCCGTTCGATAGAGTACAGAAAGTACCAACTCCTACAACTCGGCTACCTCGTCAAGGACAACGCGAAGAGGTTCGAGGAGGCTCTTAAAGCTGATTTGGGCAGGCCAGCGTTGGAAAGCTACTTGTGCGTGCAGTTTCCTTTAACGCTCCTCATTCCAGCTCAACGTTTCACTTTGTCTGTTAGTTTGGAAATCAACCTAACCATTAATGACATCAAACATGCGTATAATAATGTTGAAAAATGGTCAAGACCCGAGAAGGCTCCGTTTTCTCTCAATTTTGCGGCTATGCGCCCGGTAGTTTATAAAGAAGCCAAGGGAGTCGTTTTGATCATCAGTCCTTTCAACTATCCGTTATGGTTGTCCCTGCAGATCATGGTAAGCGACCCTTCGCTTCCTGACGTGTCATAATTCATGTGTTTACTGCGTGTTTTGTTAGGCCGGTGCCATTGCCGCTGGAAATTCCGTCGTTTTGAAGCCTTCCGAGTCGGCCAAGGCAAATAGTGTGCTCTTTGCAGAGCTCATTCCAAAGTATATGGATCCCGACCTTTTTCGTGTTGTCAATGGTGCTGTCGCGGAAACGACCAGGGTTTATATTTACCTCTATGAGATTTCATATATCACTAACATTTTATCTAGTTATTGGAACTTCCCTGGGATCATAGTGAGTGAATTGTCGCCTTTTGTGAAGAGTAGTAAGGAAACTTTGTTCACGCAGTTCTCTACACTGGTACGTAATATCTTATTTATGGAATATACGCTGACGTCATGACAGGAAGTGGACGTGTCGGCAAAATTGTTGCGTCAGCTGCTGCTAAATTCCTTACGCCTGTTACGTTAGAAGTACGTCCATTTGCAGCGTTTACTTGTTCTTTTGACGTACGGACGTAACAGCTTGGAGGCAAATCGCCTGTCATAGTTGACCCCAACTGTGACATTGAAATGACGGCCCGCCGCGTTTTATGGGGAAAAGTCATTAACGCTGGCCAAACCTGCATCGCTCCTGATTACATTCTTGTCCCCAAGTCATTCCAAGACAAACTTATTGATGCACTTGTCGCACAGTACGTTTGCTTCTCGTCTCTCATAATTCTGACATCGGATACTTTTTCATAGATACAAACAATTCTACCCTGACAATGAGATAGAAGAGGATCAGTATTCTAAACTTATTTCTCCCCAGGCGTTCAAGCGAGTCAAGGGTTTACTCGACGCCAGCAAAGGAACCATCGTCATTGGCGGAGAGATTGACGAAAACAGGAAGTTCATAGCCCCGACGATCGTGAAGGACTGTACAGGGGAAGATTCGCTCTTATCAGAGTGGGTGTTCTGATGATTGCACATCTATTTGGTCATCGCTGAAACCTAATCAGGGAGATCTTCGGACCCCTTCTTCCCATCGTTCCAGTGGACGATATTGACGAGGCTATCGCTTTTGTAAATGCGCGGTATGTCTTTGGTCGACTCAAATCGGATGTTACAGCCTTAACTTTTTCCTCGCATTAGCGATCACCCTCTCGTTCTTTACGTTTTTTCTCGGGATCAAGAGCTGAAGCAAAAAAGTACGCTCACGACCAAAACACAAGCAACCTTCACTAATCCTGAATAGTTTACAGCAGTACGAAAAGCGGTGCTGTCGTCGCCAATGAGACTATGATCCATCCTGGAGGTCTGTCCTTACCGAGTTGCCTTGGGCAAGTTCTGACTATCGTAGCCGATGGACTCCCCTTTGGCGGTGTTGGCGCTAGCGGATGTAGGCCTTTATCAGCTGTACGCGTGCCCCGCATGCTAACCTTCTCTTCAGATGGTTGTCATACAGGAAAGTTTACATTTGATACGTTCACTCACTTGAGGTCCTCGCTCGATTCGCCAAACTGGTGGGTAGCCTTTTTCACAGAAAGACGCATGACACGTCTGACGGTGTTCCCCAGGCTGGACAAGATTCTTGGATTCAGATTCCCTCCGTACACAGTGCGTTCCAGTTCCCTCTATGTTATCTACATCTCATGGTTGTAAAGACTAAAAAGATCAAGAATATTGATCTTCTCATGCCCGCTAATCTCCCTCCTCGTCCTACGGGGCCACCAGCCATTATCAAGGCTACTACTAAATGGTCAGGAAAGTGGTTACTTTTGGCCCTCGCCGTTGCTGTAGCAGGCGCGCTGACAAAATGGGCGAAGACCGCCTCAAAGTTTAAACGTTCATGACGGCTTTCGATGACGGCGACTATGTACTTCATGTAATATACCGTATCACATTTCAGGAACTATAATGATATTCATGTATCGCTGATGTACAAACGTGCAAGAAGAGAGGGACGGAATTACGTAGCGAAGTTTACAATGATTACGACGGATAACGAAAAGGTGACAAATCTATAAGTCGAGCGATGTCTATGAATGATGATTATACGGAATGTCGAAAGTTGAATCATAGTGGGACGTCATTTTTCCTGCGTGCGGCCATTGCCGTTACCTACAGCGCTGTCAGAGGATTGTGCCGCGGCAGACACTTCCGCTTTCCCGCTGGCCAAAATGTCTGAGAGACCTTTGCGAACGGTCTCAAGGAGCGGACTAATCTGTTCGCGGACTTCTTTCCCAACTCGAGTCACTTTCTCTTGGAGCGGAAGATCTTTCGTAGAGATGATGGACGAAAGTTCAGAGACAGCGGCGGTTAGACGAGTAGACACGTCGTTGCACGCCTGCTGAATCTGTGGAGGAATTCGGGACTGAATTTGGGAGGTTGACTCGTGGAGAGTAGAGGAAGCTGTGGACTGGAGAGACGCGGACAGCGATGCCGTAGACGCCTGCAACTTTTGTAACTCCTGGAGCATCGTATCGGAAAGCTCATGAATCCGCTTCTGAGCGTTTGTGATAGAGGACGAGGCTAATTGCGTAATCGCGTGTGCGGTGTCCGAGGCTCGGTGACTGAAGCCCTAACGCGTAAGTAAGAATGTGGGCGCATATAGTAACAGACATACACGATGGCAGATTGCGCCTGCAGTTGTTTGAACTGCTCGTTCGAATACACATAGATATTGTCCTTGAGCGTCTTCGACAACGCCAAAGCGCGTTGATACTGGTACTTAGTTTCATAGTGCGGCGAAGTGGTACCGGTCTCAGAGTTTAACCGCGTGACTGCTATCTGGAAGTAGTCGACAATGGGAGAAAATTGCTGCGAGACAAGGTAAATATATGCGCGAAGATGATTATTAGAGAATGACGTACATGATCAATGCCTTCGGCCATGTGTATCGCGGGCGATTTAATCTTCTCGTCAATCGCCCTGTTGGCGATGTTCATAGCATTCTGGCGGCTCTCGCGCACGAGCGAAGCGACATCCTCTGGTTTAGCTTTGAAAGGATAAGGGTAGCGCGACTCAACGGCGTCTACCGCCTTGTTTGCAATCCCGTTAGCCCGCTCGATGAGAGGTGCTAGACGGATTTGCAGCGGCTCTGTGTACTTGTATGCGGTGGTAGAGAGACCCTTGGCGGTGGAGTAGGGTTGCCTCGTAAGGACATTGGATGAAAGAGCGCCATTGATAGTCTCCAGCGACGAGCAGACAAGGGGTATCGATGCCACCCTGTGGAGAACTGTGAGCTCTGGTACTTCCTGTGTCGATGTATGCGTCTGAGTAGACATGATAGAAAGACGAAGAGAAATGAAATGACGCGTTAGCGAGAGCAGCACGTTTAATAGTGTTGTTGTTTCGCATGTGATTATCTCCTCGCCATTCGCACGTGACACCAGTTCTTGCCTTATTTGGAAGGCGAATCTCCGATTTTCATCCAACTATCTAAAACCTCGTACTCTTATCTCGGACTTCAATGCCTATGGTTGATAAGGGAAATCCATATTGTTGACAACAGGGACGACACCCTTCACCTCTGCATGTTCTATGTGCGCTGTTATAACGGCCGCTTATCGTACGACCGACGCTTTTTAGACCTCTCTATCACCCGGTTTCCTGATACGTATCTGGGGACTCCGATCAGTCCTTGCGGCGACCCCATCTGAAAAAATCACAACTGGTGAACTTTCCCAGACACCAAGATAAACCGTTGTTCTGCGCGAATGTGTATTTATGCCTTCGTAGATGCAGCACATTCTTGTTTCAGATATAATGTCAATCGCCTGCTGGACCAAGCAGATTAGATCTAATAAATTCCGGGAAACACATAATACTCCTTGAAAGCTTCCTTTTATATCAGTCTGGGAAGATGGATTTTGGTCATGTGAACCTCCAGTGTGGTATTATTCTACAGGAATGCGTAAGTAAGAATAAGGAAAGATAATACATTTCGCGTAGGAATGATTATCGAGGAGGTATATGTGGACTATGCATACATATTGATTTATGAAGGCAACGGTATTTTGCAGGTTTGTTGATTGATTGACTATTCGCCACTAACCCCAAGAAGACAAGAAAAGTAGCATAAGTGACGTGAGACGACTGCGGACTTCAGACTTTTTGTCATAACTGGGCAAGAACCAACCCAGTGACGACATATATGATCATCATAGGAGGTGTGACGATGCAGTATGACCAAAAGATGGTGCCGCTGATTAGTCGCTCAAATGCATCTCCGGACGCAGCTTGGGTTATTTGGGCTAGCGTGAGAGCAGGTGGAGAAGAGAGGAGTAATACGTTCGAGACAACGAAAACTGGGCTGAGGAATAATGATTTAGTGGGTTGAGTTAGTCGTGCAGTAGACACATACTCTGCGAACGCATTGTGCACCCCAAACTTAGCGCAAACCGCCATCAGAGGTATCAGGATCAAGGGTGTTATGAACATCCTGGATATAATCGAGATGAAGACTGTCTTCGATTCGCCTGGATGGCGCTCAGGTTGAACCTCTTCAGCGCCATTAAGCCCAAAACAAGACTTGAAGCTTTCTATAAGAGACCGATGCTGTCTAGCTGTGGTGACATTCTCATTTTCGCTCGGGGTCGGGTAAAAGTAGGCTCCAAGCACGATCAACGTCAAAGGTATTGAGCACTTGCCCGCTGTCGTTATGGCACCCTTAACCGGCTGCATGTGATACTCGGCTGCATGCTGGAGCGGTGGTATACATGCTATAATCAAAGAGGCAGCGGCTGCCCACAGTGGAGCAGTCATGAACTCGTTGATCACAGCTAAGGTTCGGCGAAGCCGGCCCTGTCCACTCTGGTCTCGCTCCTGGGGAACAGTAGCTTTGATCGATCCAACGTGAGCGGGAAGCGCCGGTCCACGTTTCTTTGCCATGCGCAAGGGACCAGATTCCGAGTCCGAATCTTCAACGTCGGAAGTCGATACTGAAACAGTTGCCGAAGTGCTTGTGGAGCCGTATGCAAGTTCACTGCGCGATACGGTAGGTGTGTTTGGGAAGGAATAGAATATCATGCGACCACGTGGGGAAAGGCTCGAGAACTTTTGTTTTCGCCCAGTCCTGATAGAGCCCTCGCTTGTGCTTGTCACACTAGACCGTTCCCCACCAGATTCGGTATTTTTTGCGATCCGAGAATCGTATGCGGCGAGAAGTGGGCGCCGTTCACCAACTGGAGTTGTGACTTCTTGGATTTCCTCATCGGCTTGCGACAGAAGCTTAACTCCATAACTCCAGCGCACCTAATTACCGGGGTTCAGGGTCGATTTTAAAAAAATTAGGAAACAAGGCATACCACCATACCGAGCGTGCTGTAGAGGACAAGATAAGTCAGTGCCCTTCCCAGCATACTATTTTCGTTATCGGATTTGCCCCACTTGAGATCGGGCACCGTGACCACCAGGCTTTGCATGAGAGCGATTGGTAGCGAGTTCGAATTCATAAACATGGCCGCAGCCATAGCGAAGCTCCTAAAGCGTCGATTAATATCCACTGAACCAGCAGAGCGTCATACTTGACATCACCTTTGTGACTTTTTTAGTTTACAAAACGAGCCGATTGTGAAGGCTACGCCCATGGAAGTCAAGGTCACTGTGACGAAAAATATAGGGATGATCCATAATTCTTGTAGCTTCTCTGCGGAACTGTGGATCAGAAAGCAACACCAAGTTCGAGGAGTTCATACGAACTTGGAGTCAGGAAGAATGCCACCTTTGAAAACAATAGGGCAGGGGTGAAGAGCGACACATTAAGTCGGTTTATTTGCTAACAATAAATCACGTTATTTCAGAATCCCATGTAGATAAAGACTCGGAAGCATACTTTTTGCGTCTTCTTGTCGAGCACGCCTCTACCTGCCAAGATGTAGCCAGCAAGACACAAGATAAAGACCTCTAGGATAGACTGCGTAGAAGTGAAAGCACAGTCAGGAACGTTGTTAACACGAGGAAAATGGAACCGCAGCAGACTTACGGCGAAGACGACGTGGAGTAGAGAAAAGATAGGTGTATCTGAAGTTCCCATGACGGTGGGGGTGGAGAAGTAGATCAGTAGGGCGTTAAATAGAGATATGGAAAGCAAAGAAGGCTATCCATGACTCCATGTCGTATGGTGCGTATCTTCCGGCCTAACTTGGCAAATATGTTTGTAAGGTCTAATTTCGGCTCCGATCTAACCACGCACGTTCCCTACGGACGCGCTCGTGGGAACGTTGGCATTGGCGGTGCCAAGATTGGACAGCATGGCTTAGCTCACAGGAAGCTAAATAGTCTTTTTTTCCCGGAACGTTTGACACGCCGCGTGTATTCTTTGACAGGACGGGGGGAAGAAGA
Organism: Amanita rubescens; assembly: GCA_015039365.1. Lineage (NCBI taxonomy): Eukaryota > Fungi > Basidiomycota > Agaricomycetes > Agaricales > Amanitaceae > Amanita > Amanita rubescens. The sequence continues at coordinate 278,087 of WION01000007.1, forward strand.
AGCGGTCGCAAAGCCCAGAATGCTTTGTTTTATCCTGTTTTCCCAGCCGATAAAACCCGACTCTTCCATGAAGTCATCGTTTTGAAACCCTTGTCACCCACTCATATTGCTATGGCGTGGCGTTCAAGCGGCTTAACGAATATTGAATTGATAGCAAATCTCAACCGTCATGGTATTCTCAAGTCCGATGCGACAAAGAATGTAAGATCCATCCATCCATTGACATCAATTGGCGCTGAGTACTCCGCAAACAGGCTATGCTTCTCGTTGATAGGACAAACTATGTGAGAGATCACGCAAGCGCATATGAAGACTCGCCTCAGTTGCGTAATGTGCCAAGTACTTGGCCTCAATCCTCATTATAATCATCCAGGCGAATCGGGCATGGCGCAACCATCAGCGCCCCGCACATGGTTCGTACCAAGATTCTTCGTACTACCTCATCTGATCCAATGCTAAGCATGCTTATGCCCTCGAAAATCTTTTTCCGCTCCTGAAACCGGGTGCTAGCGTTCTAGACGTCGGCAGCGGTTCGGGCTATCTCCTTGCCATCTTTCATCGCATCGTAGGAGAAACCGGTAAAGTTGTCGGCATCGAACATGTCCCGGAACTCGTCGAATGGTCAAAGGAAAACCTCAGGAAAGACGGGCTTGGCAACGCCTTGGATGCCAAGCAGATCGAAGTCATCGTAGGTGATGGCCGCGACGGCTATGCAGAGAAGGGTGCTAGCAACTTACGCTCGTGGGATGCAACTTCTGATTCACTTTCTAGGTCCGTACAATGCAATTCACGTTGGAGCAGCGGCTCCAAACGTTCCTTCTACTCTAGTAAATCAACTTGCTAGTCCAGGAAGGATGTTCATTCCTGTTGGTATCTATATGCAAGACGTTCAGCAGATTGACAAGGATGAGAATGATCGCGTGACGCAACAACCTATCATGAGCGTCTCGGTTGGTTACTGCCTATTTTTGTCGATGCACCCCGAAATTAACCTTTACTTGGCGATAGTACGTCCCGCTTACTGACCGTGAAAAACAAGGTGACTGGTAACTTGGATGATCTACTCCATATGCAATTCACGATCCGATAGAAAGGATCTTTTGAGATTGCTATGATCAACCATTTTTTAAAAATCTACGAATAGTAATATGTATTATAGGGTATCAGCTTCTGTCTACATTTCTCACAGAAATATTAATGCGAGCCTCTGGTTCTTGGCAGAGCCACAATCGATTGATTGATCATCCAATTGCTCGACTTGGTTAGGTTAGCCGAAGGCAACGCATCCGCATACCCACGCCAGCTAAGCACACGACGTCACGACAGCTCTAGCGATAGGGATCCATCAATTAACAAAATAACTTATTAATCATGCCTTTTATCTACACATAACCATAGAAAGTAGCGCAAGAATAGTTCCTACATGATAAAGTATAAGCGGCTTACACAACAAGCGCATGACCATTAAGTATGCGATGTATGACTTTCCCAATTAGTACGGCCTTAGTGGCAAGCCTAGGCTGCTGAAGGATAGATACTATTATGTACGAACCCCAGCCTCAAGCTCGCTCTCCAGGTGCTTCACCTGTTACGTCTGTTTTCAGTTGTTGTTCTTGCCATTCTTCATTGCTCTTTGTAGTCGTCGTCGTCGCCGTCGGCCTTACCGAAAGGGATCCGAAGCGGAGGGTATCGATTTGCAAGGTAGCTATTTCGCCACGAGACGATCCTTCTGGAGGAGGACGGCTGTTGACAAGAACCATCATCGAATTCGCATAGATTTTTGATAAGACAATCCCGCAGGCAAGAGTGAGGCCACTGGAAGAGAGACTCGACCCGACCAACAGAACAATGTTCACTGCAACTATTCGTGCTGTTGGAATTTATCCTCAAATGATGCTACAGGAACCATACCAGTGAGGAGGCCGCAGCCGACGAACAGATACGACAAGCGTGTTATTCTCCGCCGTAACTCTCGAGAGTATATCTCATCCTTGTTGAGCTGCATCCAATTGTCAGATCTAGATCGAGCATCACTATCCTGCACACTTACAGTCCGTACCATGATGATTGCGATCGTCAGGTCGGCGCAGAGGCAGCATACAGCCCATATCTACGACTGGAACGTTAGACAACAAATATTGTTTATATTTGAACGACGTGCCAATGCAACTAGGAAAAGTGATATGCCGTTCGTCATGAACGCTACAGTGAGAACAAATTCTACTGTGATCAGCTACATGGTGGATAAGTCATTGGAGAGATATCCTTTTTAGTTTTGCGCACCGCAACTAAGCATAGTGGTATGAATTTCATTTGGGTAATGATCCGTATGCGATGCGCATACACAGCTTGCGTCAGTAACGCCTCTTCAGATGTGTCAGTCGCGTACTAAGGTTCGAAGTAGATGGTAGCGCACGCAGTCCTCCGCATATCGGTACTATTAAAGATGCAAAGCAACCATTATAAGTCGGATTCAGCACCAGGTCTACTAGGTCGTATGCAAGCATAGCCGTGTAGACCGTCTCTGCCAAGTAGATGAAGTATATGGTCGCTTTCAATTTCTTCGAGTCATTAATGAAGGTAATATAGTACATATCTGTGTAGAACTGTCAACCATTATTCATCCCGTATATATCGGAGAAGACGCACAGAGTTGCACAGTCAGTGCACCAAAAAGACAAAAACTGATCGCATTGCCAATCACCTGTAATAAAGTTGCGTTCATGGGCGTTAAACATTAACGGGCAGTGTACTGACTAACGAAAGAGCTAGTTCTGGTGTGCGAGTTAGGCTATTAACAACGGTCAACCCAAAAAAGAATGTAAGAAACAGTGCAGCAACGCACGGATGTGCCCAAGGGTTCAAGGTTGGGATTGGCATTATGGGACCACTGACATATGTAGAGTTGTTCAGCGCAAATATATCTTGGAGGGCAGCCACAGGGACGAAACTAATAGCGAATTCATGATGGAGGACGCAGATTCCCGAGTTTCAAGATTTGGAAGATTAATGGAGCACAATGACTTGCTACGCGCTTGGCACACTAGACATATTGACCGTCCGGGTGTTTCCGAATCGGAAATGTCCGCAGAACAATTTTCACGTACTTGAAATACTGAACAGGAACATGCACATGATGGTCGCATCACCGTCGCTATGCTTGAAGTAATAATAGTGAAGATTATACCGAGCAAATGTGATCTTCAACTTACACGCAGCATAATTCGAACTTGTTGTGCGGCTCCGGCTCGGGGACCGTTTCAACAAGGTGTCAATTCAATTCAATTTCAAAGGCGATATATGACCGGAAACTACTAGTCGAAGATTTTTATCAGTATGTCAATTCGGTTAACTCCGTCGCTTGTGGAGTTACGTAAAAAACAAAACAAAAAACCTACAGTCTGTCATAGCAGCGTAATCACATTCACATTTACTGCCAGTCGGAACCAGGTACCCGTTGAGGAATTCATTCTCAAGGGCGCTGCGCGCGTTCATATCAATATCAACGAGTCATGTACGAAGTCGGAGCTTTCCTATCCCCGTGCCATCGTTGATTCGTTGGAACCCTGGGCTAAGCAGTTCGGCCTTAGTGGATAAGGGTCTAGACCTAACTACATATATTAACTGCGGAGGCACGATCCTGCTGGAAAGACCGTGCTGCCCGTTTTTGACACCTTAGTGATGTACATGATGAACCAAAGAAAAGAAAAGAAAATCAAGGTGTGAACATGGCAGCTGGAGCAACGCGGCTTACTTAACATCAAGCCCGCCCCACGAGAGACTGGGAAGGAGTAGGAAGGAGTCTGGGTTCGCGCGCTGCAAGGAAATAATGACGCCATATGTGCTGGAGGGACGAACTAACCACATCAAGGTTTACTTCGACGACGCTGTCACCCGTGCAGTTCTAGAGCACTTTGCCACAAACCCCCCTCGCACTGAAGATGCATGGTATGGGCCGTGGATTACAATCCTCACAACTCTCTTCCCCTCACCCAAGGCTACATAATCAATCCGCAACGTCGCCTTCCAGAGTGATTCTCAAAGTCACATTCCCGACTTCGTCATCGAGGTCGTGAAGATGGGCACTCATCTTTCGGACTGTCCTTATCGCTCAAATAAAAAACTCCCAGCATTGGGAGTATGGAGTTCCGGCGAGAAGTTGGACGAAGGACAAGATATGCGGGCACTCGTTGATTGGCATGACACCACTCATGACCAAGCCTCTTTTGACGACCTCCAAACCCTGACGCATCTTGTTGTAAATCTTTAGTTTTGATTCAATGCTCACCATTAGAGACTAGGAGTCTGTCGTCGTGCTGCCCGTTTTTTGCACTAGATGCTGAATAGTATCTGTTACAGGCTTGATAACATAAATAAAGTACGAGGAGCAAGTCCAATTCGAAACTGAGCTCTGCGTCGATATTCGCTGTGTGAAATAATGTTTACTCTTAGCTGAATGAGCAACGTGGCAAAAGAATTGTTAAAAATCTTCCTCAGTTGGCCCTGATTTGGCGAGCGCCACGGCGCGCGGCAACTAGCTAGGCTCAGCTAAGCCCTTCCCACGTTTTTGGGCCGTGCTAAATCGGGTTGACACCCGCGCACGGAACGTGATTAGTCATGTGTCGAGACTAGGCAACTAGCACAAACTCATCTTATAATCTTCATCATTGATTTGCTTGGGTGCCTGTAACGCATGTTTGTTCCTGTTGCGGAGTATGTACGATTCGGAAACAGCCGATGGAGTTCGTATTCAGGGATCAACAATCAACGTTTCAACATCCGTCTCCATGGATTTATTGATCAGTTTCGTCCCTGTGGCACCCATCCAAGATATATATTCGCGCTGGACAACTCTATGTCAGTAATCCTGTAATGTCCCCGTGGTTGTATGCGTGGCTACATCCTCAGTGCGCTGCTACACTAGTTCTTTCTTTTTTTGGGTTGACCATTATCAACAGGTTAGGCCGCACGCCGGAACTAGGCATTTCATTAGTCAGTGCATTCCGTGTTAACGTTTACGGGCCCATGATGAACGCAACTTTGTTACAGGTGATTGGGAATGTGATCAGTTACTGTCTTTTTGGTGCACTAACTGTGCAACTCTGTATGTCTCCTCCGACATATACGGGATAAATAATGGTTGACAGTTTTGCACAGATATGTATTACATCACTTTCGATAATGATCCAAAGACATTGAAAGCGATCATATACATTATCTATTTCACCGAGGTGGTCTACACGGCTATACTTTCATACGACCTAGTAGATCTGGTGGTCACTCCTACTTATGAAGGTTGCTTTGTATGGGTGGTAGTACCTGTATGCGGAGGGATAGGTGCGCTGCATCCACCTTGAATCCCAGTGCGCGGCTGACATATCCAAAGTGGCGTTACTGACACAAGCAGTGTTTGCATATCGCATACGGATCATTACGCAAATGAAATTCATACCACTTTGCCTCGTCGCGGTACGCAAAACTCAAGGGGCATCTTTCTGGTGACTCATCGACCATGTAGCTGGTTGTCGTAGAAATTGTTGTCACCTCAGTGTTGATATCGCTCCGGATTTCATTCTACCTCACCGCATTGGCAAGTCATTAAAATGTCAAGCAAAGCTTGCTGTCTAACATTCTGGTCCGTAGATATGGGCTGCATGCTGTCTCGTTGCCGACTTGACGATCGCAATTATCATGGTACGGGCTGTAAGTGTGTTGATTAGTAACGCTCGATCTAGATCTTACATCGAATGCAGCTGAAAAGGGATAAAATATACTCTCGAAGGTTACGGCGGAGGGTAACACGCTTGGTACAGCTGTTTGTCGGTTCCGGCGTCCTCACCGGTATGGTTCCAGTGGCATTCTTTTCGATAATTTCCAACAACACGAATAGTAGCGGTAAACATTGTCACGCTGGCTGGGTCGTTATATTCCACTTTCATCACTCTTTCCTGCGGGATTGTCTTATCGAAAATCTATGCGAATTCGATGATGGTTCTCGTTAACAGCCGCATTTCGTCGGAAGATGAATCATCTCATGGACAAGTGGCTACCTTAGAAATAGGTACCCTACGATTTGAATCTCTTGCAGCAGGGTCGACGGCGAAGACAATGTCCACGACGACTGATGAGGAACGGGAAGAACAACAACCGAAAGACACGCTTGTTACTGGTGAAGCTTAAAAATGCAATTCGCGTCTAATGTGGTCAACGTTCAATAAATCAAGCGGTGACTTCAGGTAATTCTAAACTTCTATGGCCGTAGATAATATTGTTCGTCTTTCTGTACAAAGCTTGAAATGTACATATACGACCCACGAACACAACGAAGGGATGTCAATTTCAAACGTATGTCTAAGTCCCAAATACTACGTTGTGAATTTCAAGCGATCGTTTGGCGTTGTGTTTTTCAAGCTATTGGCAACGTGATGATGAAGCTAAGCACGGTCGAACATGTAGCCAAAACAGCTTGCCGAAGATGTTCAAGTCAGCAACGAAACGACGACGGATCATGCGAGGATATATGCATCACAGAATTAGCACAAGAGTTCCAAGTCGTTTTGCAGAATGACTAATTGTCCCACAACATCGGAATGAGTGCACATCGGACTCGGAGCTTGCCGGGCTGGACAAATGGAGAATCGCTCATGACCCAGATCGCCTAAAATTCCGGACAAAATTGCCCTTGCCATTATATATGTATGACTGGCACAGCTCACTGATGGACATAAGAGATGATCGTCTTCAGCTTTATCAGTCAAAGTAGTACATAGGGGGTTGATACATCTTTGCCCTCTAGTGGCGCTATCCCATGGTATATGCATTTAGACTTCGTTTCATGTTTTGCCCTGCCCACGTAAAATCTGCTCCATCGTAACTTTACATAACGTGTAAACCCGACAGGCAGACTGTGGCCCACTGCAATGACGCAGGCGTTGAAGTCTCGCGACAACAGCATAAAACTCAACTTCAGCAAGATGTCACTGGCATGGTCTTGGATTCGGAGCGTACGCAATGGGAGGAGTCGATTGAGGTCTTCAGCTGTATTTCCTGCCTCTATATCTTACCGCGTTTGGTCTAGTCGTGATCAATGCTCAGCGCTCAACCTGAGAACCCAGGAAAACCTACAACAGCAAAATCTAACCTCTGTGGGCGCATAGTGAGACGTCGGCCTCACGGTCTTGTTCCACACAAGTAACTCGACCCGCATCTACGACGCTCCTCTCTACGCCGTCCTCCTGCGTAGAGCATATTATTTCATTGTAGGCCGTTGCGGAATTTCAACATCCAGTGTCAATTTAAATTCAAAGATAAGTAATATATATACATGACCGAATGGCCGCCAAACAGCAGACATTGAATAACATCGCAATCAACGGAAGATTTTTATCATACGCTACAGTAAGTCAATTCGAAAGTGTCTTGTGGAACTTATATAAGGTACCATCTTTCCATTGCTGCGCTAACAGGCAATCAAGGCCAGGACTGGGACCCTTGATCCATAGTGACTCATTGCTTAGACTAGGGTTCCAACGAGCGATGGCACGGAAATCAGCGGGCACCCGATTCCCAGTGTAAAATATTCCTGAAGGAAGGTGTGTATTCATCAATCGTAGACCTGTCACGCGGTAACGGCTCACGTCATATTCGACGGCAACTGCCGGGCCAACTTGTTCCGAAGAACTGAATAGTAATGCAGTCCTCTGGCCTGACGATTGCCCTTATAGCTGCTCATTTATTGTGTGTGTGACGTTTCACCGGATTCTAGTAGTACCAACGTTCCCTAATGACTTGGTAGATAAGGAGAATCCCGATATTTGCGTTACTTCTCCAACGTCTTGTACTAACGGGCACAACCATTTACGCGGGCGTGGGCAGCCGGCAGGCTGGACGCACCCGTTAACACGAAACATGCCAACGATGGAGGAGCGTCCCGGGCCACAGCGACTCCTAGTAGCCACAGCAATTATCTCAGCGGGACACCTTCGCTGATGATCCGAACTCATCGATCGTCATATACTGCTACGTATACACGCAATACAGCCGCCACAAAAAAAGAAGAAAAAAGAATACTAACTTCGATGCCACAGAATTTTAGGGCTGACTTCATAGTGAATTGCTTCATACTTTGCACTAACTTGAAGCGGGGTGTGACGACCATGATATGACCCGTCTTAGACTATAGAGATGGGACCTTTGGCAGATGAAGTATGGCATATGCCATACTTATATACAGCTCTTATCTGTTGTATATCACCAGGTGAGTGGTGTGACCGGTGACTCAAGCTGATATCTACAATCCTTCTACAATCCACTGCTCCGTTTCGTCCCTGAGGTTCTAATTAAGATATATATACGGTTGAAGACCTCATGCCAATGCATTCTCTTATGAGTAACTTGGCGAACCTGCATTCATATCAAGGGTGCGCTGCTACGCTCGGTATTACTCTCCCTTTTTTTAAGTTGACCATTTCAATAGCCAAGCACCTACTCCCGGACTATCTATTGCATTGGTCAGTGTGCTATCGATTGTCGTTCGTGGCTCGTGAACGACAGCTCTGGTACAGGTTACTGGCAATGTGATTAGCTTTTGTCTCTATGGTGCACTAACTGTGCAACTGTGTGCGTTTTATCCAACACGTCTGGATTCGCCTAACAGTTCGGGACAGACATTTATCATATCTCCTTCCCCAATGATTCAAAGACATGGAAGGGGACCGCATACGCTATCTATTTGATAGAGACGATCTACACCGCTGCCCTCGCATACGACCTAACACATCTGGTGCTTGGTCCTGATTATAACACTTGCTTTGTATCTCTAATAGTTCCGGTATGCGGTGGGCTGGGTACGTTGCTGTCTACTTCGGATCTTAGCACGCGGCTGACATGTCTAAAGTGGCGTTACTGACACAAGCAGTGTATGCACATCGCATACGGCTCATTACCCAAATGAAATACATACCACTTTGCTTCGTTGCGGTACGTAAAACCTGAAAGGGCACGCATATCAATGACTAATCAACCATAGCTGATTGCGATAGAACTTGTTACCACAGTGGTGTTAATACCACTCCACATTTCTTTCTTTCTTATCGCACTGGCACGTCGTTTGGATGTCCGACAATACTTAATGTTTAACGCTCAACTCCGTAGATATGGGCTGCGTGCTCCCTTTTAGCCGACCTCACGTTTGCGATTATCATGATACGGACCGTGAGCATCCAGATTAATGGTACTTGATCGAAATCTCACAAACGGTTAAAGCTCACCAAGGATAAAATACTCTCCAAACAGTTTCGGCGAAGGATAGTACGCTTGTTGCACCTGACCATCGGCTGCGGTTTCCTCACTGGTACGTCGTTTCCTTCTCCGAAGATCATTTCCAATGGCATGATTAGCAGGAATAAACATAGCTACGCTGGTTGCTTCATTGTGTTCCGTTGACGCCACTATTTGGTGCGGAATTGTCCTATCGAAGATCTATGCAAACTCGATGATGGTTCTTGTCAATGGTCGTCAATTCCAATCTCAGAATGACGAATACTCGGTCGGTACCTTGCATGTTGGAACCCTTCCAACAATCGGGACGACAACAACAGCTAAGTCACAGGATGAACGGAGTGTAAAAAAATCGTTCGTCAGTGGAGAGACATGCGAAGAGAAATGTGAAGGCAAAGAGGTGGTCTAGAGACTGAGCAATGGGGTACAGTCGAATTATATTTGAATGGACCTGTATAGTAGAATAAGAAGGGTATATCCAAAAATTCATCTCATCCAATCGTGAACGTCAGTTGCTGTAATTGTGGGGAGAAGTACATAAAGTTCGGTAGCCGTTCAAGCCAGATTGTGCCAATTCGATAACGGGCACCTCCGGCAACTGCCGGGCCAACTTTAGCACCTCACTATTGTTCCGAACAGTATGCGTTACCATATCTCCCCCTCTGGCCTACCGATTGGTGAATATGGGAATGTCGTATCAAAACATACCAAGCACCTGGACCTCCTTGTGGGAGGTGGAGTCGATCGCCGATCTCGTGGTGGCAATGAAAGCATCTGGGAACCCAGACCCCTATGCAATCCAACTGGTTTTCCTCGTCCTCCCCCTCTTCTTTGCTGCATATACACAGAGAAAAGTGTTTTACGGCCAGAATATCGAATTGCGTCCCGAACTTGAACGAATGAGCGGCAAAATTGAGGACGGTTCCTCAAGCGCTGCTTCCACCCTCGGAAAGAGATATCTTCTTGTGTACGGCCTTGTCATGGGTAAAGTTGGAACTTGCTTCTGAGCTTGCATTTCGTCTAACCCATTCCTCAGGTGCTGATTGGCTTCAAGGTCCATACTTGTATTCTCTCTACAGGGAACAGTACAACTTTGCCGAGCGGTTGGTCGCCGTTCTTTTCATCACAGGCTTCGTTTCCGCAGGGGTCGCAGCACCTTTTGTTGGCGCCTGTGCAGATCAGTAGTATGTTTCTGTTAATCACAGTGCCTCGCACTCGCTAACGAGAGGTAGTGGGCGAAAACGGCTTTGCCTCGCATTCTGCGTAACATATGCTTTTGGTTGCCTTTGCAAACTTGCAAACTTTTATCCTCTCCTTCTCTTTGGGCGTGTCTTTGGGGGGGTCTCGACCGCAATTTTGTTCACCTCTTTCGAAGCTTGGCTTGTATCTTCATCCACGTCCCTGTCGTTATCACAGTCAGATCTTTCAACGATAATGGCCAGAGCAACACTGCTCAATGGATTCGTTGCGACTGCGGCAGGCGTGATTAGCAACGAGCTTGTGCGATATACCAACACCTTTCGGTCACCATTTGTCCTTGCTGCAATCGTCCTTGCATGTTCCTGGATTGTTATTGAGCTAGTCTGGACGGAAAACTATGGAGAACATGACCATGTTTCGACGAATAATACGCCGCAGATTGCCAGATTGAAAGAGGCATTGCACATACTCTTCTCTAGTGAGTAGATTTTTTGACGTGGAACTCAGTTTTGACACGATCCCAGACTCTCAGTTGCTCATCCTAGGCCTAATCCAGACATTTTTTGAAGGTTCAATGTATATCTTTGTCTTCAATTGGGTTCCCTCACTCGAACAAGTCTCGGGATCATCTTCCCTACCGCTTGGATATATCTTCTCATCATTCATGATGTCGATGATGCTTGGTTCTTTATTTTATACATTTATCGTCAATCGATATCTCCCGCGTCCGGCGCCGTGTAAATCAGTCACATCTCCCCTTACCCCGACCGTAGAAACGCCCTTCCTTCCGGATTCGTACGACTTCCCGCTACCCCCACCCTCCCCAATACCGAACGCACAATCCAGCCCTTCCACGATTCAGCCAGCCGAATCATCATCCTTGGTGTTGTACACAAGGTTGAGCAGTTTTATATGCTTCGCCAGCAGCTTGTCCCTCTTGGGAAGCATACTTGTAACCAATGCGCCAGGACGCTCCATTGCATTTTGCGTATTCGAGGCTTGTGTGGGCATGTACTATCCTGTCCAGGGCATGCTCCGAAGTGTGCTTATTCCCGACGAACATCGCGCGACGGTTAGTGTTCTGTGCATAAAATAACTTCGAAATGTTATACTAATCGCTGTGTTCCTGATGCAGATATCCTCATTGTTTCGCATTCCACTGAACATATTCGTGGTCGTTTCGTTGCTAACTGGAGTGACTTCAGCGCGGCAAGTTGTTCTGGTTGCCTGTTCTGCCGTGCTCGGATTCTCGTCGATTATCATGTTCATGAATAGCATGAGACATACAAGGATCGCACGCCAAACAATTGCTTGAAATTCTCTCTTAGCGATGTAATAGTGCTCGCTAAATCATAGTGCTCGTATAATTCCATGATCTACTTAGCCAAACGATGGACTTGTATTGTAAACCAATTTAGGCACAACCGACGATAACAATGCCAAGTCTGTATAGAAGTTTTGGACGAAGTCCATATGAATTCAAGCAAACAGTTATATGAGAATTCTCCTGTTTATTAGAAAGCCGGACTCGGAAGCTCATTGGATGGCATACCCTTTCAAAATCAATTTATTTATTCATTGAAAAATGCCGTTCTTGACATTAGGCGAGAATCATATTTTCGAGAGGAAATGTCTGCTCCTATGATGTTCCCGGCAGTGCGGAACAAATCTTGCTATTCAGCGTAGCACGGGAGCTACAAGGTTATAATTAGTCTAGGTACAAGAATCAACGCGCAAGATACGCGCGTTTTCGACGTAGAACCGGCTGCTCGGGTTACGAAGTAATTGTTTGCAGGAGATCGTGGCTGAGGGGCAGCGAGCAGCCCTTGCCCGGCCATTGCCATCCCAAACCTACCAGGAACAGGAGTGGCACCAAAACGAGCGATCCTGCCAACATATATGGTCGGCGGGAGCGTGATCATCGATTCATCAGTGGTGGCGTTGCGACCAACTCGGAAGAGTCAGTTTCAACTCAACGCCCACATGCAATTACATTAACCCTTATAGCTGCTCATTTATCAGCGATAAAAGAGTATCCACAGCGACTCCTACTAGCCACAGCAGTCTTATTAGCAGCGGGTCCGGAACAAATTATTTTGCATTGGTGATGATTCGAGCTCATTGATCGTTGATCGTCAGCTACTGCTACATACAGCCGCTACAAAAATTAAAATAATACCAACTTTCATGCTACGGAACTTTTGAGCTGACTTCGTAGTGAATAGCTTCGCCGGGGATAAAATGCGACGGCCCAGGCGCACCTCATTAATCGTGACGTGACTGGCGACTCCAACCAAGGTATGTAAAATCTGGGGTCGTTTCCTTAGAGAATTACTGGCCCTTCCTTTATTGCTAACTTATCAGTTATTCGTCTTAAAGTCAGCCTAGAAAACACCTTCAATGGAATCACTAGTGGAACTTTCAAAGGGTGCGACAAAGTCGCCGGAAATTTCGGACAAAATTGCTCTTAATATGTGGCGAGCACAGCTCACTGATGGGTATATGTAAGTATATAAAAGATGACGTGCGGCGTCTTCAACCTTATCAGTCGATGTAGTCTTTGATTGTTCCTGTTTCAATCCATGTGCTAGTTCAAAACGCGCAGCATGTTATTATGCCCAATCACTCAGGAATCAGCATGCATGAATCCACTGGTCAGTACTCAGTTTCAAAGTTTGTTCAATCGAAAGCACCGCCAAGTTCATCCTACCAACCGCACTCGAATAACGTGCTCATTTTATTCATTGAACATTCACTACACCTTCTTCGACATTAGACGCGAATTACATTTTTAAGAATCAGGAAACAATATTGAAGTTTGGCCGCCATATACCACGTCTTTCAGGAAGCAACCGATCCGAACAAAGTAGAAAAAGCGGTCAACTGCGGCACGATCAGTTAGCTACACGTAGAATAAAAATTTGTCATATTGTTAAACTTTAGTATATCACGCCATGTCTGCTTGAATGGGTTGGACTTGACCGCCTTTTGCAGCCGTTGGGGAAAAGGTATGCCAGCGATCGTTGAAGCGAACGTCTAAGGCAGTTTGAAGTTGACGAGAATCACACCAAACAATAACAAACATACCAAGCTGGCCGACCTCCGTACATGTAGTGCTGGAATTTGGCTGTAAAGATCAAGTTAGGACGTGTATGACTATGATCAAAAGAAATAACCCACCAATTGCAGTTTCAGCTTCCGGTATCTGAGAGAACTGGACGACACCGCAGCCCTTTGAACGGGTTCCCTCAAACAAAATCTCCGCCAGCTCAACTTGACCAGTCGTCTCGAAGAGCTCAACCAAGTCTTCGTTCGCAGTGGACCACGGAAGCTAAAAACAGGACAGTTAGCCTTTGAAATACGAACAAGAAAACATTCTCCGCACGTACATTACGAACCATGATCTGTTGACTCGGTTCTAGATCAAAGCCAGGGTACGCTCCACCATAGCCACCGCCATATCCGTCCATACGGAGTCCGCCAGTAGTCTGTTGGTCAGGCCCAGAATAATCGGCATAAAGATCCTGGTTAGAGAAATCTCGGGCGCCACCCGCCTGTGGGAAGCCCCCGCGGAAGCCACCTCTAAAGCCACCACCTCTGAGACCCCCGCGTGGAAAGCTACCGCGGAGCCCTCCACGCAGGCCCCCACGATAGCTGCCTGGACCCGAGAGCCCGGCGTAACGATCCTAACGATAAACGTTAATCATACATTTGTCACGTAGTTCAACCCATACCTCGCGAACTTCGAGGGTGCGTCCGTACCAGTCAAAGCCATTGTACATGCCTATCGCATCGTCAGCATTGATCACTCTAAAACGGACGCTACTTACTAATCGCTTGCTGGGCATCTTTTGATGTTTCAAAGACGACGGTACCAGATCCCTTGGGGCGACCATCAATACCGATGTTAATGTCTGCTCGTATGATGTTCCCGGCCGCGCGGAACAAATCTTTGAGATCCTGCCATCCAGCCTGGTACGGAAGCTATAAGGTCACGGTCAGCGTAGTTACAAGAACCAACACGCAAAATACGAACGTTTCCGACATAAAGCTGATTGCCCGGGTTCTGGTTTGTGCCAAAGTAGTTGTGTGAAGGAGGTCGTGGCGGAGGGGCGGAGTGCAGCCCTTGCCCAGCCATTGCCATACCAATCTTACCAGGAACAGGAGTGGCACCAAACCGAGCTTCACTTTCACGATCCTACCAATGATAATCAACGACAGCCAAAAGCCTGCTCGCAATGACCGACCTCTCGGATGAAAACAGGCCGACCGAGCAAAGGCTGCTCCGAAAGTTCGCGTATGGCACGTTGCGAGTCTTCCGGAGAAGTAAACTCGACGATACTGGGATTAGGACAATAAGTTTATAAAAAACTACGACATCCAAAAACCCTCCACTCACCCACATCCCTTGGAAACACCCGTCGGGGTAACGAGAACTTCGGCGAATAGAACCTCACCAGCTGCCAATCCCAAAAGAAAAAAGAACTCCCATCAATATCCTCTCGACAACTCAACCATCCATCAACAAAAAAACTGGAAAAACACGCGCGCTCTTCCTCCCCACAAGCTCACGCTCCCAGTTCATCGGAAAAACCCGCCTCGTGCCCAATGGGTCGGCTTTAAGCGGCTGGAGAGAGCATAAAAACGAAAAACCAAAGGCACAGCATGACCACGCCATCGCGCTATATTATGCGCGCCTCCGCCACCGCTGCTGGCTGCTGCTGCTATTCAAAATAAAAAGCAAAAAAAATTATGCCACAGCTCTCACGCCGTCCCCATCGCTCTCGAAAAACATTTGGAAAAAGCTAATCTGGGATTCCCCCACCCACCTCCCCTCATGAATTCCATCAGGTCGCGATACCTGACATCATAGCTGAGATTGCCAACATACACCCGGTTTTCTCTCTTGCTGATCTTGGAAAACTCGACCGCCTCTTCGTGAGGTGCGTTCATGGGGCCGCCGAGGGAGCGAGGGAAGGGCTCAGCGGCTTTACGATCGCCGCTCCTAGAATGAGTCCTGGACCGAGTCCGTGAGCGGGTCCTTGAGCGCGAACGACGAGCGCGTCTGCGAGGTGAAGCAGAACGACGTCGAGAACGAGACCGACTGCGAGAGCGCGACCGCTTACGACGCTGAGAGAAAAAGAAGAAGAAAAAAAACACCAAATAGTCAGCATATATGCACCACGTCGACCATTAAAAAATGGCTTACATCACCAGCTCGCCTGTCTGGCTCCCAATGGTCACCAGCACCAGACCTTCTGCTCCTGCCTGAATACAAGTAAGAATCTATAACAGACATGAATGAGAAAAAAAAAGCGGTATACTAACCTGGATCACGACGTTCGCGGTCACGGTGTTCCCTTTCCTTGTCCCTATCCCTCCTTTCTCTCTCGCGGTCATAGTTGTGGTCCCTAGCATCGCGGTCTCTGTCTCTGTCCTTATCGCGGTCAAATTCACGATCCCTTTCCCTGTCGCGGTCACGGTCCCTTTCTCTTCCACTGCTGGAATTGCTGATTCCCTTGTCGTCCAGTGGCATGTTGTCGTCCATCTTTTTCATGTCCACGTCCATGGTCACGGCTAGCTTTAGAAATTGCCTTTGAGTCTTCTTTTTTAAATGGGAGCCGTCGAGTCAGAAGGCCCGGGACCACACGAGTGAATGGAAAAGCAAAAAGTGAAACAAGCCAAATTTTTTTCGCACCCGCGCTGTGGGAATTTATTACAAAACCAATTACTCATCAAACAGTCATAGTAATACAATGTATATTGCTTCGATTTATTCTAGTTGCTCCTTTCTATAGCATTGTCTGTTATTAGGATACGAGTGCATCTGAATCAGATCTCGCTAGCCGGAGTTGAAATGCCAATGGGTTCCCCCTCCTTGACGAGTTCAAGCAAGTGATCCACGACCTCTTGTGGGGAGTTGACGTGCCAGCTTGCGAGAGTGCGTTTACTGCTGTGACCGACGGCGGTCGTGAAGATCGAATCAGAAGTGACGGACAGTTTGCAAGGTTGATGCTCTTTGTCACTGCTAACCAAAGTGATCGATAGAGGTGGCTCCAAGATGGCCTCGGTCTGGCCAGCGGTGAAAAGGAGCAAGGGCGCGGAACATGTCCTCGTCGGTCTATATCAACACATAAGAGATATTTATGCAACGGGTTCAGCTCCCACGTACCTTATCATCTCCGGCACAAAAGACAAATTCTGCATCAGGTTCGAGGTACAACAGTCGCTTGACAATTTCCCCCTGGGATACGAGTCATTACCAACCATTTGTAATCCATGAGACTTGGCATACCTTGCTCACAGCCAAAGGACGAACTTCCAGGTTCTTCTTTCCAACGAGAACTGCGACAAATCAGTGTTGAGTCCATGTCAAGATTCAAAAACTCACCCTCGATAGGTCGCTTGTGCGCCAAATTGTTCTCGAGCAGATCCTGACATTGTCTACACTGGAATAGACTGCATGAAACGTTAGCCGAGTTATGCTGCACTCTATTACGCGCACTCACCCCCACTCAGGATCCGCCCCTCTGTAATGCCACGTAATCGAACTTCTCTTGATCTCAATGTGACTGCCAGGTGGTTCTCTACGCCAAGCATAATCAGCACCTTCCGCAGACGCACCCGATACGAGACATTACCTCTGTATAGTATTTGAAAATATCTAAAACATCCTTCATCCAACTCATATCCAGCCTTTGAGTCAAATTCTGCCACTCTTTCGAACCCCTCTCACGGAGGAACCCACCATGCTCAGCAGAAAAGCCGAGGCCTTCAATATGACCAAGGTGCTGCTCGAGGAATTCGCCAGTCGCGACCAGATATAATCCATACCATGTTCCTCGGGTCCGCCGCCAACTTTGTTAACGCCTCGAGCGTCGCAGTAGTTGGTACTGCCAGAGACGGCGTCTTGACTATAGGTGTCAATGTACCCTGTGACACGAATCAGCACAACTCGCTACAAAACAACTAAAACGGGCCCACATCATAATCCAACATGAACAGCCGCTTCTTCGCCTTCTCGTATTCACCCATCAAGCGATCCTTTGGAATGTACGGCGTCTGTCTCGCCTGGGTGTGGTTACTCAACAACGACAACAACTGCTTCACGAGCACGGCAGCCCATGTATGCGACGTGTGCGTCGTCACAACCTTGTACAGCCTAGCATGTCTAACCTCTTTTTCAGCTTGAGACATCAACAAGCCGCGGTTAATAGCAGCCGCGACCTCCTATATGCGCCATCAGAAACGCACATCATGTAAAAAGGGACACATACGCCAAGATTCCATGGGTTGACTAACAGCGCATCCTCCATGTTCTTGCTGATTCCCATAAACTCACTCAACACGCTCGGGCTCTTATTTGTCCTCTCTTGCGCAATAACAAACTCCATGCTCGTGGTGTTCATACCGTCGCGCAGGGGCGTGATCACAGCAAGATCAGCAACGCTCAGCAGGGCGTAAAACTCATCCTTCTTCAACGTCTGGTGGCTGCACCGCAAAATCAGCAAGATCGTCGACAACGGCACCGTATCACGTACTAGTGGTGCACCGGTATAAAGTCAAGACTTCCATACTCGCCATTAATGTGGGATACCAATTCGCTGACCATCCGTTCCAATTTAGGCGAATCATTCAGGGCCGGAGAAGTCACTTGAATCATCACAACGTTGCCTATCCATTCGGGATAATCTTGCAACAGCTTCTCGAACGCTCGGAGCTTATCACAGTGTTTATCAGCGTGATCGGCCTGATACGCTCTTTGCCTACCTTTTGCATAACACCCTTGACCACATCGAGTTTGTCCCGTCCCACAATGATCTTCTTGCCTTCGTACAGGGTCTGAAGAGCATCCAATTTCGGCTCGATGCCAGGACGCGAGCTGTTTGAGTACTTGGTGTCAGGCTTCTTGGCGATCTTGAGAGATCTAGTACTTACAGATCCTTGGACACCCGCTCCGCATCGATTCCGACGGGACAATGACTGACGACGGTGACCCGCCCATCCACATCGATCCCACGAGATGTGGCCTCGTATCCACAAACTCGGATACATGTTGATGTAAAGTGTCGCGAGTATGAATAGGTCTGCGGTCTAATCAGTAATTGGACTACGAAATAATCGCTCTGGACGGACCTGGAAACAAACAAGATTGGCTCCCAACATGCCATCTAGAATTTCCCTTCGACCTGAGAATAGAACACGTCAATGTCGTCATCAGACGCGTCTCGAACCTACTCACGAGGTAAACATCTAAACACCTCACTGCTTGGGAAAGGGGTGTGGACAAAAAGCCCAACTACTGCATCAGGCAATGACTCGCGAATCAATCTGAGCGAAAAAAAAAGTTAATAGCGCTCCAAGACGGGAAAGATAACGTGGAAAACGGCCGCCTCTGGACCGATAAGGATATAGGGATGATGCCATCCATACACAGGGGCGGTAGATATCGGATAAAAGCTTACCTGGGCAGAAGAAGCAAGTGATAATCATGTATCCAAATTAGGTCACCAGGCCTATAAATTTCAGCTATTTTCCTAGCAAAGCCAGCGTTTGCCGCTTCATAGTAGGGGTAGTACTGGTCCGCACTAGAATACTCTGTAACGACATCTTGCCAGAGTAAATAGTGAAACAGGGGCCAGAGCGCTACGGCCCCGAGTCAGCGCTCAAACACTTACAACGGGAATGAACGCGATACATACTCTGTTTACAATAGCCGTCGTAATGCCCATGAGCGACTTTATCGTCTAGCCAGACAGGGAGATATTGGGTCCGACCAGTCATCTTCACCCTCGGCCTCCCGCGGCTGATACGCCTTGAGAGATTGGTCGAGAGCGGCTCTATCCGGGATGGAGATTGAATCGGAGGATATCTTCTCATTTGGAGTCGCGGAGAGAATGTCGCCTGTCCAACCGACGATGAGCTGTTCATGGGTAGCAGAGAGAGAGCGTATGCCAGAAATCATAGCAGCGTGTCCATAACGCGGGCTTAATGTCCAGACGGCGGAAGAGGACTCTGGCGGGGCGACGGGAGAGAGGTCGGCTGGGTGAACCTGTGGAGTAGCTGGAGGACTGAGAACTCCTGGGCCAGAGTTGAGTGTAGCAGTGATTGGGAGATAATGGCAGACGTGGATAACTCTGCCAGAGAGAGTGATGCCATTGGCGCGATGATGTTCCTGGAGAAGACAGATGTTGTCTCTGACTTTGTCAATGTGGATGTCATCACCTTGACGAGTGTAAGGCTCAGCGAAAGAGTCCATGGTGGAAAGGAATGAAGAAAGACGATCGAGGCTCCCCTCCTTAAGACATGAAATGATGATCAACTTTTTCAAGAGTACGTGACCCAATTAGGCAGCCAATGTAATCGATATACCGTACTTACTCCTCCTGTCGAATCCCCGCCTCATCCCCGCCCCCTTCCGACCCAATCTCACCCTTCTCTTCAGGATCAAGCCAACTTTCTTCCACAGTCCCCTTCACTCTCCGCACATACTCCTTCATATTCTCTCGGTACAGCTGAGCAGCTTCCGCATTCGCAGGGCTATTTGGGTTCGGGTCATGCAACAAACTCTGAATCGAAGTCAGAATCGCTGCAACATCATACGTCGGCGACCACCGATTCTGCAAAATATCCAGGCACAACTCCCCATTCGCATACACATTCGGATGAAACATCCTCGACAAAAACTTCACCGTAGGCGGTTTGTTTGGGTATGACTCGTCAAATTGCAGCGTCAACCTGAACGTTCCGTCCTCGAATGGCGTGTCAGCTAAGTCACTGGATCAGTGTGCTTCTGGCCAGTCACTTTTCTCCAAGGGCAACTTACGAGGTCCAAAGATCACCGCATTCCACAACATGATATTATCTGGGCAAGGGGATCCAGAGATCCCGCTTGGCGGATCCGTCGACAGTCGTTTGAAATCACGAATCAGCCGCTTTCTGCAATTCGTAGACTATATATCGTGCGTGAGTCCCCGTTTACATTACAAAAGAGCTAGACTCACCATGGTTGGAATACAAGTACAAGATGATCACGAGCCAGCCGCGTTCATCGACACAAGCCTCACGTCCATCAACACGTGTCAACATTCCTACTTTTATTAGACCAGTATTACATTTCTTTTATATTTTGGATCCATACATGCAAAAAGTTATGTCATGCGCCTAATCGTCGTCGTAAGAGTGAAATGTAAAACGTTGTCAGTCAAGAAGGTAACGAAAAGTTGTTGAAAAAAAAAAAGGGGGATATTGGCACATCGAAAAACACTCAATCAACCAACGTCAACCACTCCAACCCAATGTCGTGTGAATAGAAGAATTGTCATGAATTATTGTGAACGACACCAGATTAGATAGACAGGTCTAGTTTTACGAGTGGCGATAAAAATAAATGATCGTTGGGTAGTTGAACATGTTTTCCTTTTTTCTCTATGCGGCCGTCCGGCTGGGATGACGCGCCAACGTTGCGCCCGTGCGTTGTGCTTGAATGCTGCTGAATCTCTGCAACTCTTCTGGTTTGACGGACACCTTGCCCCCCAAGCCAACCTTCCGCGCTGCCCGACGAATGAACGAAACTCGGTTCGAGTACAGCGATTCGTGAATGGATGCAGCCCGCGACTGAGTTCGCGTAACAGGAATCCCGGTACCACCTGCCGCTTTCTGCACAGCCAACCTTTGTTCCCGCTCGTGACGGCGACGCAACCATCCGATGACAGTGAACTTCATCCCAAACTTGATCCAGTCCAGAGGAACGAACCACACAATATTCTACCAAGCTCATTTTAGTCATGCCCTAAACGTTCAATGAAATCGACATACCCAGACCCAGACAATGCCGATCCATCCACCAGAAATGGCTTGAATGTCGGTGAAACCCCAATTACCATACGCCGCAATAATGGACGAAATAAGCTGAGCGAAGCAGAACGCGCCCATAAGTGCATATGATGGTCGCTCCATGAAGAAGAATCCATGTGAACGCGTAACAAAGATGAGCGCTTGAGAAATGATGGCTACTTGAAGATATATAACCATATGAAGTTGTCTATCGTTCGCACGTGGGGGATCGCTTTCGAGAGTAACACCAAACTTGTTTTGGAAGAAATTTGTCTTGAGAATGATTGCAACCAGCGCAATACTAAGAGGGAATCGTCAACTACTACTCAGGTTGAAGGGCAACAAACTTACGTCGACGCGGTAAGGTACACGCCATAGGCAATGGCGTAAGAGAAAATCTCCATCAGGTCCCACGAGTCTGGCGTGCTCGACGGGAGCACACGGTCGACAGACAAAGTCATGATGGTGCCGTCGTTGAGGAGGGCAATAATCAGCACCATGAATGGTGGGAAATCAAATTTGAAAGCGAAAGCCAGGACGGAGAAGCAGACAACGATACGAATAGTGACGGCACAGGCATAGATGGAGTAGTTGCGCATACGTTGGAAGATAATACGGGATCCGCGAATAGCATGGACGATCGTGGAAAGACCTGGTTCCGTCAAGACAATATCGGCGGCGCCACGGGCAGCGTCCGTAGCACCCTCGACGGCGATACCGACGTTGGCACGAGAGAGAGCTGGGGCATCGTTGGCACCGTCACCAGTCATAGCGCAAAGATGACCGAGGCCTTGAAGACGCTTGACAATTTCATACTTGTGCTCGGGGAAGACGCCAGCGAAACCGTCTGCATCAAGAATCATGTCGTCGAGAGTGTTGAATCTGCTGTCGGGACCTGGACCTTCTTTCAAAACTTTGGCAGCGTACATGTGATCGCCGAGGCCGAGACGACGTCCCGTTTCCTTTGCAATAGCCAACTGATCACCGGTAACCATCTTAACCTTGACGCCGAGAGCCATGGCATCATCGATTGTTTTCTTAGTATCGTCACGAGGTGGGTCGAAGATGGAGAGCAGACCAATGAGCTCAAAGCCATTGCCTTCGGCTTCCGGATCATCACCATCCAACTCTTCATATGCGACGGCAAGGGCACGAAGACCACGAGAGGCGAATTCCTCGACATCGGCCTCAAGACGATCTTCGACCTCGTCGGTCTTGTTACGTGTGCAAAGCTCAATGATGATACCCGTCATGCCCTTCGTGACCCTCTTCAGTTTACCTGTTGCTTCCTCGCGGTACGTAGCTTCCGTGCGTTTGTCAACAGGGTTGAAGGGCTTGAAGTCCAAAACCTTGATGCCAGCGCGGGCACGCGGCAAGTCACCCAAAGCGTTTGTAACGGCGGCATCGATGGCGTCCTGATTCTCCGTGCGTGATGCGTACGCGGACAGGAGAATGACGTCCTCTGCTGAGAAGGGTCCATATGTGCGAAGGGTATTGCGATCAATGGTCAATTTATTCGTCGTCAGGGTGCCGGTCTTGTCGGAACACAAGATGGTAACACCCGCTAATTCTTCAATGGCGGTGATACGTGTGACGATGGCCTTGTGCTTTGCAAGTTGTTGCGCACCGACGGCCAGTGTCACGGACAAGACGGTCGGCATGGCAATAGGAATACCACCAATCAAGAGGACGAGAATATCGTTGAGACCGCGGCGGTAGTTGTAGCGGAATCCAGCGTACAAGCAGAAAATTTCGGCGATAATAAAGATACCGATGCTAACAAGGCAGAACGCTCCAATTTGTGCCAGAATCTTCTGCAGATGACCAGTGGTATCGTCATCATGGCCAACAAGGGATGCAGCACGACCGAAGAAGGTGTTGGCACCGGTAGAGATGACGACACCCTCTGCTTCACCTTGCTTACATGTTGAACCGCTACGAATAGAATGAATAAAAACGCTGAAACGAGAACAACTTGAACTTACGAGAAACATTGGTCACCCAATTTCTTGGACTGAGGAAGTGATTCACCGGTGAGCGCAGCCTGATCAATCGACACGTTGACAGCCTCGGTTAGACGACAATCGGCGGGAACAATGTCACCAATTTTGAAAGCGATCATGTCACCAGGCACGAGATCAGCGGATTCAATTTCTGACCATGAGCCGTCGCGTTTAACCTTTGCCTTGGGAGCGAGCGAATCCATGAGCGCCTTGACAGCATTACCAGCACCGCGCTCTTCGTAGAAACCAATCGCCGAGTTGACGAACAACAGACAAACAATACCGACGAAATCTTCCCAATCTGGTGGGATGCCATCACCATTGGATAGGACGATAGCGACTAAGGCAGCTGCTTCCATAACCCAAGATAATGGATTCCACATGAAACTCAGGAACTACACGGTTGCTCAGCGCCACGTATCAAAACGAAAGCGGGGGAATGAAAATACCTGGAGGAAAGGATTCTGTTCTTCGCTCTCTAGTTTGTTGGGACCGAAAATTTCGAGACGGCGCTGTGCCTCCGCGACTGTGAGACCAACGTCTTCACATTGTAGAAGTTTGAAAACATCCTCCAAGACAATTGTCTCCAAATCGACCTTATCTTTGTCGTACAAATCTTCTGCTTTCAGCTCAATCTGAATGGATAGCATAAAAAACGCGCTTGCTACGATTTATTTAAAAGTGGCGAACCTTAGACATGTCAACAGCAGCATCTGGCGTTTCAAGTAGGTTACAAGGGATGTTTCGGACGGCAGAGTGGACTTACGGGTGTGTTGCTCCTCATCATGACCGAAATCCTTGTATTCTCTCTTCTTCTTTTCTGGCTCTTCAGCAGGCGAGTCGGCCTGCGGGCCGGGTTCCTTTTCAACGTTTGAACTCATGGTAATTTGATACTATGGACCGGGTATGGAAAGAAGAGAGGCTGGCTTGGAAGCCCGGAAGACAGCCAAGGATATCTATGAAGAAGGGGCGGAGGACAGGAACGGCGGCAAGGAGGTAAAAGGGAGGGAAGGATGTCGGTGGCAAACGATATGTTGGCTTTTATTTCACCCAAAGTTTAACTGATCAAACCGATAAATGTGCACAAATACAAACCAAGCCGTCTTGGTTTACGTGACGCCATAATTCACTCCAAAAGCTGTCACACAGGGTTCCGCCCAGTTCGCTTTGGGGCGAGGGTCGGCTGCGCAGTAGTTGCCGAAGCGGTTGCCCTACCGATCGTCGGCTCACCTCGGATGTGCTGGCGTTTTGATACCTACCCTCCTACCTACGCGATTTCTTCCATCGCTACTCATTATTAGTAACTGGCTCACAGCGACGTTGACAACGCATCATAAGGTTATTGATGTAGTAAATACTCCTCGCGCAATTGACTCTATTGTGTTTCGGTGAAATTCCGACCAATCCCGCGCTGTCTGAGATGCCCAACGAACCATGAAGCTGTACTACTGGCTATAATCCCGCAACGTACTAGGAGTCTGACACACAAATCCCTTTCTAACGTCGCCCATTCCTAACGTAGCCGAAGCCCCCAATGCCATCTTACTAGGAGCAGCAATTTAAAACGCTCCGAACCGGCACATGTATTCCGTTTCCCGTCCCATGGCCATACAAACAACTTCTCCGAGGTGCAATTTTGTCCGACTGTCGCAAAAAAAACTCACTGCCGCGGTTTCGGCCTCCAGGACGTACCTGCCGCATCAGAAAATCTAAATCCGTCGCCATATAAATAGCACGTGACTCCGTGGCGTGTGTGTGTGCTCTCATATGTGCCAAATGCTAGTTGGGCGCGAAGTGCTGCGACCACGGGCCACAGATCTAGCAGAGGCCGGGATCTCGGCTGAGCTCTGCAGATGCGATAGGGAGTATTTATAGGCCTTTAGGCGGCGCTCATCTTATACTGATTCGTACATCGTTAAACGTAACTCGGATGGTCCTTATCGCGCCTGTGCGCATGCTTTGCTATTGGCAGGTGTTTTTCTCTCGTATTGACAATATTTCCTCCACCTGGTGCCAATCTACCATAAGTACCTCTTGATATTACCTCGGATTTAAAAGCATGGCGCCGTCAACATATTATGCTAGACGTCCTAGCGGGATATATAATTGAGTTTCGTCTGTCACCCACCGACCGCTCTTGTTCAAATGTTTGAATGACCGAGTATCCACTTCGATGTCAGAGCTACCGCCGGGTTTATTTATTCCGTCCTTTCTGCTAAGGCGAATTAGCTGTCGACCATAAGCGGCCGAGGACGGGTCCAACATTCAACAGACCGTTCCGGGTGGCTCCGAAAGTAACGAGTATTGCCAAGGCCTGAATGGATTCATCAGGCTGGATAAATGCAGGATAGTCATTATCACGGCTTTTATCGAGGGTAAATGATCGTTACATTTCTTGTTCTGGGCACCGAGACTGCCAAGAACTTGATGAACCGGGTCGCCAATCCTCTCGGCGTCGAGGACTCGATTTTTAACAAGGATTTCATCAAGGGTAACCCCACTTTTAGTTTAAGTGGGGATTCTTGGCTTGGGAGCATGGTAAGCTAAAAGGTTGCCAAGAACTCTCTCGAGTAGACCTAACTGGCTTGCATTCCGTCATCTCATCATCTGACCCTGGGCACTGAGTTTATCACTCTTCGGATTCTAATTTCTTCTACGTTATTGCCAAGCAAAATCATGCGTCCCAAGCGGTGCGACAGATGAGTGAGCGTTTTGGGCAGTGGTTGCTTGTTACAGCTTTGTTACATGCCATCACGCGGAGTCCCTTGGCTCCAACAAGCTCCAACTGCATCAGACTGTACCATACTCAACTTCTTGGTGTTATCGATGAAGAACCTCAACAACATTCAAGCACATGGTGCTACTATGGTGCTTTGCCGAGTGGTAAGGGCCAAGTTGTAACGCGACTTGACCGAACGTTTGATCGTTAGGCAGCCTTGCGCTCAATTTTCTGAAGCTTGTCACCGTTAGATTGCCTCTGATGGTAGTGGATGACTACCGATATCCGATGAGTCGATAATTCATTATTGCTCATCGTCGTCTTGTTCTGGGGCATTTCGATTCTCCATTACTATGACATGGCGGGTACGCAGCTCGGGCAGCACCTGTGGATTCTCACTAATGCAGATCTCTTCTTTTGGGAATAGCTGCACGTTGCACGATGTTAATGGCAGCTTTTCTAGGCCCATCGTTCTTCCTCGGCAGCAGCCCCAACAATGTTCCGATGAACATAGGTTCCTTTTATTAAGTTGGACTATTGGCTCCGTCGGAAGTGAACTATTGAGTCCTGTTAAACGAAGTATACCAACCCACTCCGAGTCGGCTGAGTATCGTAGTGCCTACAAAATGTGCGCATCAGCTTCCTCACGCTCAGGGCTCAAGTTCTCCCCTCCATTGTTCTTTCTTTATCTATACATGCAATACTTCACATCACGTTCCTTGTTATGCAATGAAGAATAGTCATTATACACCCATGGACTAAATGTCATTATTCTACTCGGATACGTCCATCCGATAAAGACGGTGCCCGTTACGTTGCCCAACACTACACAGCTTTTCGTGCGATGGAAGCCGTTATGGGAGTTGTGCGGAATTCGCTGACGTCGGTTAGGCACATCCCCAGGGGCACCAGTTCAAAGTCCCTGCGTGATAGGATTTGACATTAGGTTTGATATATGCCTTCCGTACGCCTGGGTTTGGATTGTATCTGAACTTTAGGGACACAGAAGTCATGACTTGGACGGTCCAGAAATGGTGCGTAGAACTCATGTCAACATCAACCCGAGTTTAATATAAAAGCCAGTGTTATTTCAATATTACAGCTTGTTCGTAGTTCATTATGATGGTCCACACGTGCGTCCGTCTCGGCGCTCTCACTAGCAGAAGGAGTAAGTGTATTTCCCGCGTTTCCCGACCACACCGTAGCCAACCCGAATTGATTCTTCACCTAAGCAAATTTTTGGCGAATCCTGTCATTCTGTCTCGGGCGAACAAGTTTAGGTTCCTGTAAACACTGGCTGGAATCAGAGCTGATGAACAAGCAATATCATTATACAAATTAGCACAGACAGGTTGCAGCACTATTAGTGTGCGCGAAGCCCGTTTTCGGAAAGTGTAAATAGGAACGGGCACATTGGCGGGTAACCCGCTATGTCATTCTTACGATTGATTTGTCACCGTGAATAAGCAGCATTTGCAATGGTGACGAGTAATACTCGTTCTCCCCAAGTCGGCTAGGCAATCCAATATGAGAGGCGACCAAGGCATTATAGTCTTTCAAATAGCTGTTCGTGGGGTGC
The DNA here is from genome assembly GCA_015039365.1 of Amanita rubescens. Taxonomy (NCBI): domain Eukaryota; kingdom Fungi; phylum Basidiomycota; class Agaricomycetes; order Agaricales; family Amanitaceae; genus Amanita; species Amanita rubescens. The sequence goes on from WION01000007.1 coordinate 305,703, forward strand.
ATGGGTGAGGACGTTGCCTGTTGGATGCATAGAGATCGGAAAAAAGAGGGGGAACAAACGTACCATCGTACCGAATGATTCGTCCTTGCAAAACTCCGGGTAAGAATCCCTGCTGGATCGGTAGCATCAACATGATATCAGACCCTCGCGTCCAGTCATGGCATGGAAGAAGAATGCCTAAGGTGTCAAACCTTGCAAATGCGAATTCTCCACGAAACCCCCGGACTGGACCAAAGTCGTCCTTTATGCAGTGCACGATGACGCAAATCGAAGGCAAAAAGATTAGATTCGGTCAGCTAATGGCACAATCTACTCTTACTCTCTATCCATCAATTCGCTCACCCGCGTCTCGAATGCCATATATTGCACCCGGGTATACTGTCGGCCCATTACAGACCAACTTTGAAGGTATGGGATATTATGCGGCGTAACTATAAATGACGGTTAGCAACCAATGAACCCTTCCCAAACAAGACGATTGCCTCTCTCCGGGTAAGTCTGGCACGCCGACTTCATCCAGCTCGAGGTCAGCTTGTGGCGCACCTCGCCTGCCGCGTAGCTGGGTTTTGTTCATTGATAGCGCGCCCGCGTACAGTTTGTTGTAGCAATGGAAGTGATATGTCCAAGTGACAGGCAGACGACGGTGGAGACCTGCCAGGAATTTGGCCTTGTTGATTCCTCATCATTGTGCTGGCCCCGGAGTGGTATCAACTTTGAGGTTCGAACATGCTCCCTGCCTCCATTCTCTCGGTCTGGCGACTCGTAGCACACTCAAAAATTAATTACCTCCTCGTCTCTTCATCACTCTTAGCTCCACGGCGCTTTACTCAGGGGAGCGATGTCATAGATCGGCTTGGCCTTTCACTAGTGGAGCTGTCCATCTCTTTGATTACCGTCTTCTTGGTATGTTTATCTGCCTGGGAGTTAATAGACAAGTATATGACCCTCGTCCATTGCAGGACTATTAATCATCAGATGATGAGAAATTAGCAGATAGGTGGCAGAAACATTGATACTTGTGCCAACAGTGATCATGTCTCGCCGTCTCTCCAACGACCCTACAGCCTCGTTGACAACACGAAAGTGTGCGTTCTGCGCACATGCGGGCATCGACTTAGCAGCGGCGTAGAAAATGGCGTAGATGTGAGGTCGAATCGACATAGAACTCCATTTGAGGTTGTGAAGAGGCCGCGGTAACATGTTGGCATCAACGAAGGCAAGAAAATGCCTAGAAGTGACGTGCTTGACTAGGCCCAAGTCCAACGCCACATGTTCCTGGCGTATCGCTGCCACGTTCGACGGGTAGGCGCTCATCTCCTCTCATTCCGTAACGATATCAATATATCCTTTAGTAAATTTCGCAGTTACAATTACTAGGTGGTCTTCTCGCCACCAAGCTGATTCTGGCTTCCGTAGCGAGAACGGTTCTTGTCACTGCAGCCTTTGCCCCATGTTCGGATATCCTCTGTGCTCTTTGGTCGCATAACCGTGGGCCAAGGGAACGTCTCCCACCGCCGTGTTCAGATCCTTCCACTGCATCTCGTGCGTTTGGTACTGCTGGATCGCCTGCTTTTCCAATAATGTCTTGTTCGCGCCGTTCGCCGCGCGCCGCGTTCCTTTGCTTGCTTGGCTTGTCGCTGCACCTATTCGCTCTCCGCACTAGAGGTGCTTCCCAACGCGGGTTTGAGTTTCAGAGTGCTAGAAGTCGGTATTGACAACGACAACCTGGCGGTGGCGGACGCGCTCGAAGGTCTGCTCCTGCGTGCTGAACTTCCAGCGAAAGAGGAGGGTGACGTGGCAGGGGGTCCCTATCATTGGGGCACCCAGAAGAAAGGGGTGGCGAGGTCGGTGAGGACTCAGAGTCATAACCGCTGCTGCAGCACTTTCCCTTACATTTTTCCTGTTGTTCCTTGAATTACTTTTTAATTGCCTTTTTGTCCTTGTGCACCGTTCAAGTCACTTGTATGGATACTAGCATAAGACAATTTTAGACATTGTACAAAAGCAACAACACAGGATACAAAAGAGATGAATCAACATAATTGTGTGGCTACTGGTTTGCCTCCTGAGGATCAACATAACCCTTGATTGTATCAACTATCCTCTTGAGAGCTGCCCAAGAATTGTCTGTTGTGATATCTTCATTCCAACATTCTGGGCTGGCATTTGTCAAAGAGTCTGCTGCAGCAACATCCATTACAGGTTGACCACTGGCACTGCCTTGACCTTTCAAGGCATAGCATGCCCTCCACCTTTTCCCAATTGCTGAAATGGCATACAACCGGTCTGCAAACTGGTTGGTTGGCCCAACCACATCAAGGCGCTGGATGACTTGGTCAATGGCAGCACTGCGTGCTGAGTCCAGCTGGAAGTCTGATGGAGGCATGATCTCAACAAGTAACAGAGGGTGCTGAGAATGCTCAATAACAAAGGTGATAGTGTAGTTGTTGGTTTCTGCAGAATCTGCAGAGTCCTTGGTTTCTGTAGAGTCATCAGTTTCAGTAGAATCATTGGTTTCTGGGAAGTTTGGCATGGTCCACTTGGGGCAGACATCATAGCCATCAGTTGGGGGAAACCAATAGTATAAAATCTTGTCATAAAGGGAATAAAACTTTGATTTAATTGTCCCATTGGCATCATTCAACTTAGGCTCAGCAGCCTTGGTCAAAATATACTGTGGGTAGCTGCCACCACAAAGCCGGAGGACTAAATAAAGTATCATTAATTATACCAGGGGATGTGGTTCTGTGCAATGGCTAACCTAGATGGAGAGTTGACTCCTTCTCAATGTCATAATCTGAGAGGCAATGAGCATCTTGTAACTGCTTCCCAGCAAAGATGAGACCTAGAGTTGGGCCATATTAGTGTAACCAGACAATGCAGAAATGCAGGTAGGCATACACTGTTGATCTGGGAAGATGCTGCAATGTGATGCAATGCATAGTATTGATTAACTGGCAACTAGGTGATCTCTGAGAAATTCACCTTTCCCTAACCTGAATCTTGATTTTAACATCATGTATAGTGTCAGAAGGCCCACTCTCAAGAGTGATGGTCTTTCCAGTCAGTGTCTTCACAAAGATCTGCATCACAATGGTGAGGGGAAGACAATGAGACACTATTATATAATGGACTGATCACTTCATTAGAAAACAGATTCCCACGCGCCATATATCCCCCGCTCTCACAAATATTATTTCAATATTACGGCCTGCTGGTAAAGTAGAAGTCCCTATAGTTCATCACGAACCGTTGCTGTTTCAACGCGTGTATCTGCCTCAACCTCTTCGCTAGCAGAAGGAGCAGGTGCACTTCCAGCGTTTGCCAACGAGTTCACGTCTGCCGTTGCCAGCCCGGATTGAATCTTGCCCTCCTCTGCAAGCTTTCTTGTAAATCCTGCTATTTCAGCATCATACTCTTCCCATTCGGGTATCTGTCTCGCGCGAGCAAGTTTGGGTTCTTTCTGCAAACAGCGTGTAAGCAGTTGGCATATACCACAGTTCCGACATACTGTCAAGGGGTTTTGACAAAGGTCTATCGTCTTGGCCCTGTGTAATCTATCCTTGCTACCTATTAAACGTGTGAAAACTTTCATCACCGAGGATTTCAGCAGGGAGCTTACACCAGGTTTCGCACTACCGATGACAACTGACGTTAAGACACGTGAATTTCCATTAGCGATTACGTACCCATAGCCAATCTTCATGCAGAGAGTACTATAACTGGGTTAGACTGATGACTCTACGAACTTGGGGCGCGTACTCACGATGGGGACCACCCGCTGCATGTTATTCGGAAGGTCTGGAGGAGCAGGGTGTAAGGCTAAGCGATAATCATCAAGAGGCACCCACCTTGGTCCAAGTTTGCCAATGAGTTGGGATCGGCGGACAATTGTTGATATTGTCCTCTGAGGATATCCTTTAATATCGTGAGCGGAGCGTTTCATCAAAACAAAAGAGGGTCGTTACCCCTGCAGCAAGCTGTATGGGCATGATGTCAGCCCCAGTCATCCGCAAACTGTTCCTGACTTACCTGTCGTAATCGAACAAGGTCGATAACATACAGAGCGCTGATATGGTACGGTTTTCCCGCTAGTGCATCAGCCCAGTAGCCTTTCTTCCAGAAGCGGAATCCCTCCATTTCATGGTTATCATCACCCATAGGGGTGTATGCGTATGGTGCGCCTTGGAGATCCAAATCGACAAGTTCTTTTAGGTCCTGCACGCACAATTTGATCGGCATCGACGAAGATGACTTTCTTCAGGTCCATAGGGGAAAAGGACGTCGAGGAATAGTATTTTGTACGCCCAGATCGTCCTCTGCTTCTCTCGTTGGGCGCGGAGCCAAGACGGCCATTTATACGTGACGAGTTCGTATTGGAAACCGTATTCCTTCGCCATGTGAGGTATAAATTCCTGAAATTTAGTGCGTTATAGTGCAGCCCGGTAATGATACTGGAAGTATACTGACCAAGAATGAAGGGGATAAGAAGTTTTCGATGAACCAGAACTTAACTGTGCTATTCGTATTGCGCAATACGCTGAGGATCATAATTCCAACGAAGCGCTGTACAGAAATTAGCATCGTCCTGAAAAGCATCGACTGAAAAGGTCACCTCGTATAGTAAGCCTGACGCGACTGTGAAGATGTTTATTTCAGCTTGATTATCATGCTCGGCTGAGGGCTCCTGCTGGTTTTTCCCCCGTGCTACCTTGGAAGAAAGAGTTGAACCTATGTCGGTGTTTGTGAGTTGCAAATCCGGTGCGAAATTGTGGCTAACGACATACCTTGACTGTCATATCATCAAGAATTTTGCCGATCGTCCCTCTTTCTTCGACGTTCTCCACTTCCAACACGTTTGCCAGTTTCCATGCCCTTCTTCCTCGAGAACCTCGGGTATAAAGTGAGCCCATCAAAGCTCGTCAACGTAATTTCCGTTCCTCCCACATCCACTGAGGCACTATCCCATCCTTCGTTGCCAACGCTGTCGATTCGATAAACTTCGTTTCCCCTGCCATCCCGTATTTCAAGCTTAAAAACACCTGGTTTGGCCCTGAACTGGATATAACCCAAATTGGCTACAACGAGGGTGTCCGCTATAGGTTTATCGTGGCTGTTGACAAGCTGAAGCTCTAGGCCGCGAGGTGGAGAATTAGTTACGGTATCTCTCGCGTGACCTTCAATGACGAGATAATCGAGCTCGAATACGGCATCGACACTAGTGTGGGATGGAGAGATACTGGTGAGTTGAATGTTGTCGAGGTCATAAAGTGCTTCTCGTGGACGGACAAGCCACGAAGACGGGACGTCCATCGCCTAAGGTATATAACGGCTTCGACAGGAAGACCTTCAAATGTTGTCTGAGCAGAAATTTCGTGTCTACGCGCCTTCAGCAATGATTCATCGGTAAAGAAAAAAAGGACTAACCCATCCTCGTCAAACGTCAAAGCAGATTGAAGATTGTATCGATAGAAACGTTTCAAAGGAATCTATGATGACCGGATGAGTCAAAGCTCCCAGTGCAAAAAATATGGAAATAGGTACTTCTGATTGCTTGTTCGGGTTCAGATGCACTTCGATGTAGATTTCAGGCAATTCCGTCAACCACTATGAAGGGCACGTCAGTACGAGGTATACAGTGCAGACCAGAAACGCACCCTGATCAGACTAGACCACTTTTGGGCCGTCTCACTTAACGGATTGACCACGAATACAACGTGGTGCATCGCCGTCGTGCTATCACCGTGCGTGAACATCCTAAGACAATAATGGTAAATACGTTGTCTCGAAGATAGGATCAAATAATACATACGTCAGGTTTCTCTGCAGGTTGAGATATGGCCGTCCTCGTGGTTTTGGCGTAGCATCATGAATTCCAATATCGCTTGGATCAGGAAGTTGAATGGCACCCAGGATCGATGCAGTAAAAGAAACAAGATCCGCATAGTCAGTTCTGGAGGCAAGGATTGTTAGCTATCTCTATATTTGGTTAAAGGACTGGCATACCTTCCAAGGTTGGTCACCCATGGGCACACATGCTCGAGTGCTTCGATTGCTGCTTCCGTTCTCTTCTTGTACTCGTATTCTTCCAGTGCCTTGAAATCAGCTGCAATGAATGCTCCGCGTTCGATTGGACCGATGATCCGTCCGTTGATCACCAGCCCCGACTCGCCGGGTGCGAAGCCAAGCTCTCGAGCAAGGAGTTTTGAAGCTTGAACATACTCCTCGTATGTCCGACCAGTCTACTTTCCCAAAATGAGAATCTTGTAACAACACTTGAGGTTGTTCAACTATCGATTCTTCCGCGCTTACCGAATGTCAAGTCCTAGAGCCTTGCCTAATCTCTCAGGAGTAACGCCATTCTCAAACGTCTTGCTGTTCATGACGAACTGAGCTAAAATACTTGATGAAGCAGTTTTAGCGTCCCCCGATGGGTTGTGCACGAAGGTCAAGCGCATCTGCGACGCTTCATTCTAGGAAGGGGTAAGCATCAGAATGAACTCGGAATACTGGTACTAACCAATGATTCTAGCGCTTCCTTCACGAGTGCCATACCATCTTCCGAATCCAGGTCTGCGATTACGAATGTACTGAACGGAGTCGGTGCATTTCCAGCTAATTCCAAAAAAAAGATTCGTTAGTCGACAGTAGAATTTGGCAATCACAGGTTGCTCACGTGGATATACGAATCCGCCTTTCGTTGTTACCCACTCATAACCCGTCTTCTCAAAGATGCCGGGCAGGCTGACGATGCGTAATCCAGCTTTGTTGTCACCGGCTCCAGAAGGGAGAATGTACGCATTACGACGTTTGCTAACGCCCGGTTGATCATAGAAACCAGTTGGCCATATCAGTTTCATCCGAATCAGAGAGTATGCCATGATAAACCTGAAAAAAAAATGAACAAAAGAAGAGCAATATAAAAGATTATCTCGAACCACTTCCTGGAAGTATTGAATAAGGGGACCTATTTCCGTTTGTAAACCTCCCAAGAACTCATGGGCCTGTCAAAGATATCAGTGTCACGACTAAAAAAGTAAAACATTGGCGGACGTACATCATTGTCGATCTCGAAATGTTTTCCATTGAAAAACGCATGTCCCAACGCACCCTCATGGGCATCTTTTACTCTGAGCCTCTCGGTATATGCATCTATGCCCTTCTGGTAACGTGCCCTTATCGTCACTTCCGGTGACGGTCTTAGTACGTGACTCCTTCTAGCTCGGTTGCATCTTCTCTAATCTTCTGAACAAGGTTGTCAAACTCCATCGCAACCTCATTCCAGTCTAACTGGGCACCCGTGTTCATGAACCTTCCGTCCTCCAAGCCGCTGACCTTCTTGATCCAGTCCATCGTGCGTTTGCGGCCTGCATTCTTGATGAGCCAATACACCGCCTTTGCCATTTTGCGGCTTTCATCTGATGTAGTGGAAGGAACAAGACCAAAGTGGAATGGGATCCCACGATCGATAATGTTCGATACTGTCCCACCAAGAATATGGAGCGATGTTGGATTCGAAAGGTCGAGGATTAGCACGATATTAAACAAATTTCGCTTGATTGAGGGGAATTGGCCAGGGAAAGATGGGACGCATGAGCTGCCAGGGTCTGTGTTAACTGAGAAGCAAAGCGAAGATGAAGACTTACAGAGTAGAACGAAGCACTCCATCTTGCATACTTCGCATCCTTCTCAATATCATTCCACCATAGAATAACGTCTCCACCTTCTTGCCTATCGCTAGCATCAACTCTTCCATCCATGATTTCTTGGCTCGTTTTCGTCTTCCCTTCTTCACTTGTACCTCCGCCGCTATCACTGACGACTTTGACTGCTTCTTGTCTGCTGAGCCCCAACGCTTCCAATGCTCTGATCCATTCCTTCTCTCTCCGCAATACTCTCTTCATCTTCAACACGTCCACGCCGTTGATTGTCCCACCTGCCCCGGCAACGTCAGCACCGGGGCTAAGGACGATTCCGCCATTTACCCAAACGACGTTGGCACCTGCCTGGGCTCTCAACGCATTTTGTCGCAGTTCAGCTTCAATTGCAGGGGAGATGGGGACGCGACGAGAGAGGAGTTGAGCATATTTTGGGAAGTTTTGGCAGAGAATTGTGAGAGCGCTTAAAGGCGCGAGAGAGAAAGGGGTGGAGAGCGGATCTGTGAGGTTGTTGGTAGAAGTGGTGGCAGAGGCTGCGATGATTAGCTGTGATGCGTGGTATCCTAGGTCAATGATTTCCTCTTCGCTTAATGGCGTGTTCGGATCAACAGGCTCGTCTCTTGTGTCGAGAGATTGGATAAGTTCAAGAAGAGGATCGACCTTTACGTGCTCTTCCGTAGGGCTCTTCTCTTCCTCCGTTCCTAAGACGCGTTAGAGATACTGTTGTGTCGCACAGACACGACACCTACCAGAGCCGCTAGAATGCCTATCATCTAGAACCAAGTAATCCGTCTTCTTCAAGTCCAAGGCAACACCGTAGCCAGTTAAATAGCTTTTCATCCCCTTTCCGGAGTCGCGGCGAGGAGGAATGTATCTGAATACATATTCCACTCCGTTGTTAGAATAAAGAGTATCATGTAATTCCCTCCACGCGTGTCTGTCCAAAGAAGCGTACAAGATGGCTGTCCGGGTTGGGCGAATAAGGGACCGCGAAGGCGGTGGGTGGATGTGGTCGAATGCCAAGAGTTTTGGACGTCTACGCAACCTCTCAGTTTGATAGTGAACGAAACAGTAAAGGAAGACGTGCCTCTCACTCAAAGGCTCCTCATTGATAACTTCTTGGAGTTCCTGCGCGGTACACACCACCCGCCCATACCAATCCACCCATGCTCCGTTCTCCAAACATCCTCCGCCCTCAGCACCATACCTGTCTTCATAGAAGCTATAAAGAGCTTGAACAGTTGGTGTGGCAGCATGAAGGGCCAACGTCGAGTCTATAGCTGCCACATCCGTCGGGTCTTTCAAAATCCCCTTTTCTAGTGCCGCTTGAATAGTTGCATTACGGATGCGCTCTGCACTGGCATTTTGAGTAAAATCCCCAGACGAAAATACATCCAGTAAAGGGAAGAAACTTGTTGGCAATTCCAAGGCAAAAGATTCTCTAGTGAATGTGTTTAGTATACCTCGCTTAATACAGTGAGAATGCACTTACAAGAGTTCCACTAAAAAAGGTGGGGCATGCCATGATGTCCTCAAGGACACGTTTACGACGACTGGCGAAGCGTCGGCATTATGAAATGCAACAGCATAAAGTAGCGCTATGAACGCGCTTTTCATTGAGGGTCTGAGAAGTAAATGTTGAGGTTCATTGGGACACGTCAATAAATTGTTATCTTATCAGAGTTTAGTTGTTACGTGACTTTGTGACATGAAACATCACGCCAGCAGGTTGGAGAATGTCAGGGAGGAAGTCCTCGCCGTTGCCCCGCTTCTTACAGAAGAACAACAACACGCGCGACAGATCTCGTTCAGCTACAGACTCAACGGCAGATTCACCGACCGCTCCGTCCGATGCCACACCAACGCCTGACCCTGAACCCGCCCCGTTTGGCCCGCCACCTGCCCCGCCCTCCGCCGTTCCCTTGGCTCGTTCACGGACTCGCTCCGAACGTCCCCGTAGTACGGCGTCAGAGTTGACACATTCTCATTCACTCTACTCATCTCCAAGTTCTTCAAAACTCTCTGACCTTCCAACTCGTATATCCGGCTGGTTCAATCACACTTTTAGCGCCTCAACAACAGATCTATCCCTTTCAAATATCCTCTCCCATTCTCACTCAGCATCTGCCGGTTCATCCCCAAAGGTCAGGTTACCAGCAACATTCTTCACTGCAATGCCAGCTCGCGCAGTCAGGTACATCTTTGACACGGATTCCGCTCCCGATAAGAGTGCAGATCCAATTTGGCTTCTCGGCATTCAACATCCAGGATATGACCATCCTCCCCACCAACCTAGCCCAACCCCTTCTTCTCCCGCCGGCAAAAAATCTAGCCGAAACTCGGATTCTCCACACTCTATTCGCTCCTCCAACCTATCACTCTCCTCTTCAAGTAATTCTTCCTTTCACGATCTACCAGAGTACCAGCAATTAGGCGCAAACAAACCCGGTTGGCCACCAGCGTTCTACGCTGATTTTACCTCCAGAATCTGGTTGACCTACCGTTCCCATTTCCCACCGATCAGAGACGGCAGGCTTGCCGATCTTGCCTACGGGCCTTTGCCCAAAGACTTCCAACTCGATTCCCAAGCAGATACCGCCTCGATAAGTAGCCCAGCAACGGCCAAGCCACGCTCCTGGCCATGGAGCTCTGGCGAAAAAGGGTGGACGAGTGATTCAGGATGGGGCTGTATGCTCAGAACAGGTCAAAGTCTGTTGGCCAATTCATTGATTCATCTACATCTAAGTCGCGGTACGTTTTATGGCACTTTATTATTCAACGTCCGTTGTGAACTAACTAGTATCAACGGACAGACTGGAGACGCCCTCCGTACCCAATATACACTGCAGATTATGCCACATATGTCCAAATTATGACTTGGTTCTTTGATACACCAGCGCCTGATGCACCGTTTAGCGTGCATAGGATGGCTTTGGCCGGAAAGGAGCTAGGAAAAGATGTTGGTCAGTGGTTCGGCCCGAGTACGGCTGCTGGTGCGATCAAGTGAGTCTATTACCGTTCTTTGTTCTTTCCGAGTCTGACCGCACATAGGACTCTGGTTCACTCATTCCCAGAATGCGGCCTCGCCGTCGCTGTCGCGATTGACAGCGCATTGTACCAATCTGACGTGTATATCGCATCCCACGGAGGTACTGCCCATGCTAGATCGCCTAGGAAGTTGGTCAAGGCGACGTGGGGCGATAGACCTGTGCTTATTCTATTGGGCGTACGGCTGGGCATTGACCGAGTTAACCCCATTTATTACGATACCATCAAGGTCTGTCGATCTTTCATTTCTCGCTATTTAATTAAATTGCCTGTCATAGCAATTGTATACGTTCCCGCAATCCGTCGGCATAGCTGGTGGTCGTCCAAGCTCCTCGTACTATTTCGTAGGGGCGCAGGGCAACAACCTATTCTATCTCGACCCGCATCAATCTAGGCATGCCGTCAATTTCCGTCCTGCCCCACCTTCAATACCACCATCTTTGCATCGCGACTCTGAGCTAGGCACCGATTCCGACCGGGAATTAGGTGTAAAGAGCACTAGCAGTCGCACTCGAAAAGCGGCTCGCTCATCCAGCCAACGCCAATCCCGCATCCCCACCTCACCTTCTTCCGTCCGAACTAGCTCATCCAACGTTTCTTATCACACCCCCATCTCTCCCTCACCGCTTCAACACCAATATTCCACCGAGTCATCAACCTCGACATCCTCGACCGACATGTCCTCATCACAGGGAGGTCACCAATACCATCCATACACGCAACGCCATACCCAACCGAAATCGTCTCCTCCTGTGTCTCACGCACGGTGGCATAGCCAAAACGAAGCCCGTCGTCGATCGGCTGAAGTGGAAACCCGCGATTCCTCCAACGGGAGCGCCAGCGGGATCGGCGAAGGCGGAAGCAGCATCGCCGAGAGCCTCCTCATCGGCGGGCTGGATTCTGTGCAACAGCACTACGCGACAGCGTACTCCGCCGCCGAGCTCAAGACCTTCCACTGTGAACAAGTGCGGAAGATGCCTATGAGTGGTCTTGATCCGAGCATGCTTATTGGTTTTTTGTGCCGCGACGACGCGGAGTGGGTTGATCTCAAAAGACGCGTCGCCGAGCTGCCTAGAACGATATTCTCGATACAGGATGAGCCACCTTCGTGGACGATGGATTCGGATGATAATCTGGGTCTTGAGTCGTTCTCGGATCCGGAAGACGAAGAAGAGGGTGAGGACGATGAAGACGGGGAAGATGGGGAAGACGAAGATGGTGTAGAGATAAAAGTGGAGGAAGCCGAGGCTGATGAGGAAGAGGAAGAGGAAAGGCAAGAACAGTATCGACGAGCAAAAGCAAAAGCAAAGAAGCGGAGAGAGAAAAACGATGATGGTTCTGACGAGTTTTACGACACGCGATCGAGGTCAAGTGCGGAGGGAAACAGCTCTGGAGGAGGTGCTGGACGGACTGATAGGAGCAGGAGCGATACGGAGGAGGATCCGGTTGGTCCTATTACGCCCGGGCCTGGTGCTCGGTTTGCGATGCCCGGTGGGAAGGGTTCCGCTTCTCCTGTAGAAGGGCGCGAGGGTGTTGGTGATGACGATGATGACGACGATGATTGGGTTGATCCGTCTGTGCCGTCTCCGCCGCCTTCGAGGAGGTCGACCGCGCCTGTGATGGTTGAACACCCATCTGCTGGGAATGGGAGGAAAGGAAAAGGGAGGAAGAAAACTGGGCCTGGATTGGTACCTGTTGTTCGACCGCCCGTGTTGCCGCAGGCGTCGAGTAAGAAGGGGGGGAAGGCGAAGAGCAAGTCGTCGCGGTATGTGAGGAGTGGTTGGGAGGGAGAGGAGGAGCAGGAGGAGCAGGAGCATTATTTGTTCCCTAGTGCTGGGGCGGATGATGAGGAGGATGGGTATGGATCCGAGGATGCTACGCCGTTGGATCGGTCGAGGGTGAATACCGCCACGGCTACGGCTACATCTGTAGGGATCGGAGAGGACGCGGTGGTTGTGGTTAGTGCTGGGAAGAGGATGAATACTGCTCGAGCGAGAGACGGTGGTAGGACGCAGAGTGGTGGTGTGAGGGGAGTTTTGACGGAGTAGAGGAAGCCGTCGTCTTCGTCGATCGCTCTCGAGGAGGGGTCGTGAATTTCTTTCTCTTTCTCTCTCTTTCTTTCTCTATCGTTTGTTCAGCAACGTTGTACTTACTGACCACGATCATGGATTGTTAACTATTTTCATGTTAAATAACTTTCGAGTTTCAGAGTATACTTTAATGCATTTATAAGAGCTCGTAGATTTCTTTAATTTGGTCATCACGGTCACTTGACTGCCGGAGACGCGATATGTCTAAATTTGACGTTTTCCATGCCTTCTGTCTATCCATCCTCAATCTGATCTGCCCGGTTTAGAGTTACCAAGCCGTAACAGGTCAAATGGAAGAGCAAGCGTGACGCGACCACTACTACTGCCACTTGGTTAGTCACTCATACCGAGCATCGCCGGATAGTCACGACACAAATCTAGGCATCTAGGATGCACGTTGGCATCCCAAGCAGTTGTAAACCTTGGATTCATGCTGTCAAATCCCATTTTAGACGATCATCGTATTTTCCGGGTTCTTCGCCAACCTTGAACCAAAGGCTAGGTCACTTGATCCTAGGCTGTTCCTGGCACTGCAACAGACTTCTAAACGGAATCATTCTGCGCTTCTTTCTTGGTCTGTGCGTGGACAGGTGGCTTTCAGGATTTTGCATATAATGGAGACAGAATCCGATGATGATTGCATTGCGCGATCTCCCCTCTGTCAATCCCAGCCCCAGCCATGGCACCCATCATTAGCGAGCTACCTGTTATCCCCTTGAGCATCCACGTCGAAAGTTTGTCGGTATTATGAATCTACATCGGATATGATCACTCAATACTTTGACAGGCCCAAACGAGATTAACACCGTGGGGCGTCTTCAGTTACAAGTAACCATCACGAATCATGGTTCCGAAACGCTAACCATCGTCCGGGACCCCTCTGGAGTTCTCTCCTCCACCTATCGGACCCCAAAATTTACGATCAGCCCTACTGATGGTAAAAAGGATCAACCTCGATTCAAGGGAGTCAAAGTAAAGTTCTCGCCTCAGAAAGCCGCTGAACTTGGCATGACCGTCGTGATCGGACCTAACCAATCTACTCGCACTCCGATCGAACACGATTGTGAGTAATGATTCTAAAAAAACAAATTTATCATGTATTGACAGTAGCAGTGTCCAGGACATACGATTTCTCCCGTCCAGGGGCTGGGTCGTATACCTTTACACCCAACAACTTCTTCTATATCGTTGATCCGGTCTCGAGAGAAATCAGACTTGTCAAGGCGGACAGAGCGCCGTCCGTGTTGGTCAAGATCTCTGGAACACTTGTCCTCGCAGATGTTGGAGGCGAGCATGAGGCGAAAAAGGAGGTCAAGAAGAGCGAAGGTGTTGTAATTATAGGTGGCACCCCCGAACAACGGGCCCAGGTTGAGAGTGCTGTCAAGGCGGCCGGAGAACTTATCGATGACGGCGACAGGTAAGTAGTTACTGCGAGCACTGCGACGAGCGTTGTGCTCAGTATCATATCGAGGTTTCTTCAGGCCAACGTATCCATCGCCACACCGCAATATGAGACGTGGTTTGGACTTTTCGATGAAAGCCTAATGGATATAGTGTCAACAATTTATGGAAACATAAAGGGCGGTCCCAGTACAGCTCGCTACAACCTCGACGAGTGTGACGATGATACTCTCTACGCCAGAGTTTCCGCTGATGAGTACGTCGCTTTTTCTGTGTACAACCATATGGCCATTTTATTTTGTCTACACAGCAAAACTAAAACAATTTACTTGTGCAAATTGTTTTGGAGTGCACCGCTGATTGGTATAAATTCTCAGGTATATTTTATCGTCCTCCTTGCATCTTTCGAGTTTGATCAAGCTCAGGCCGGCACGATTATCCACGAGTTAACGCATTTCAACGCTAACGGTTTCAACAATACTGGCACGTCCGACTGGGCATACGGCGTGGTGAGCTGCAGACTGCTTGCTGTTGCGATTAGGCGTACAGCTTGTTACAACGCGGACTCGTATGAGTACTTCGCCGAGCTCTTGGGGTGCGACGTTCGCGATTCCTTTGTCATTAAATTTATAACCTAAGTGTACAGGCTCAAGACGGCGACCGGGAGTTTCTTCTCAAGCAAGGATGGTTTCTTCAGCTCGTTCGTGCTTCCAAACGTTGCGCGCCCGACCAACTTTGAAGGAAAATTCAACGAGACCACCGACGAGTTCAGCACTGCGAATGCAGTACTCATCTACAGTGACGCAGCAGAGCTAACTGGGACATATGACATTCAAGCAGGTTCCACGGTGCAGCGTAAAAAAATCAATCTCAAACTGACGAATGAATCCGAAAAAGAATGTCAAATCATGGCGAACCTTACGCCTAACATCACTACAGATAGTCAGGTTACCGGCGGTGGTACTTGGTCGTAGAACAAGAAATGTATGGTTTATTGGGAATTGATTATATGTCGATAGTGCGAATCTACTATGGTAGAGTGAAAACCCCGACTGTCACTATGCTCGCAGTCCTCTTCTCGCGCTCGTGAACCTTCGGGTCGCGTCGAAATAAAATTTAAATTGTATCGTGATACCTGTTTATTTTTTTCGAGTTTTGGAGCTTCCAGACTTGCTGCTGATTCGCTGAAGTACTGACGTGGGACGTCACGCAATTTCAATACGACCTGCCTTTCTGGGAAGGGCGGTCCCAGACCCTGACCCTGATGTAAGCAACCCTATCTTGGCGACCACGGCCACCTCTGTACACTGAAATTGTGTCGAATGCACATGTCCCGTTTATTTGCCATCATTATAACATAGCCTAGACCATGCAGACAGAGAAACATAATGTAGCTATAAAAGAGAATAAGTAGGATCGATCTTGTCAAGTTGTCACAAATGAGGGAGGGGATGAAGACCTCAAAACTGGCACATTTGGAGTATTTTGTGAGACAAATTTTGTAGGATGGAGGGTCATAAAGTTGGCCATATTGGCTTGACACATCATGAGGGAGACTATGCAATGTGGGCTTGCATAGACACAGTTCCCTGAGCATTGGTCAGCTATGTGGCAGCATGATCTGGATCTTCATACAGACACTGGCAGGGGGTGTTTTTGTTACTTTAGCTAATAGAATCTATGATATTTCTTATTATTATTTTTTTAAGACCAACATTATATAGTATATTAAATATTAATTTTCAAGATATTAAAACTATTGACAGAGAAAATAATAATTCAACCAATAGATATAAAAATATTCATTTGCACCCAGCAAGAACTTCTCCAGGTGAGCTATACAGATGAAGTATGATTTGGGGATATTGGGCTACACATGTTTGATTCAATAAATGGAGGGCCAAGAAAGAGATCATGGGCCATGGCCATGCACAATGAATTGACACAGTATGTTTGGTGCACACAGTGATGTCCTGACCCCAGGGCCTCATGGCACGATATTGCCAAGGGGCCTGGCAGCTAGGCAAGGTGTGACAGTGCTATTGTGGGGGCATGGAGAGGTTGGCAAGGGCAGGGCTGCCTAGAGGCACCGTCATAGGACCTGCAGTACACATGCAAGGGTGTGGTCCCTGTCTGGCTGGAAAGTAATGAATGGGTGGGCTCATCAGGCACACCCTCAAACTTTACTAGGCTAGTAACCATGTTCATTTGGTGGTATGATCTCTCTTGATTTGTTATCTAAACCACTACCTGGGTGTAGTACACAGCAGGGAATGACAACAGAAATCTCCCAGCCTGGCCAAACCACCCAGTTTTCCTGTTACAACACGGTACGGACTCCCGCATTATGCTTACATGATACGTCGGACATGTTTATTTCTTTATGCCTACCTTACTTATCGTCTCCCTTATGCTCGATTCATACGGACAAGCTCGTTTCTTTAACTATACCATCCCTTGTTCCACATATGACGCCGTCTTTATACTTACTTCCGTACTTACCATTATTCATTAATTAGTACGTCTCATTGTACTTGCTAGTATAAGTACCGCATGTATCCTAGAGTCGAACCCTAAGTTCGACTTAGCTGTTTATTGTCGTCTGGCAATATAACCGTACTCTTAACTCATCTACCACAATCGTCCTCAGATCCTAAGTCAACGTCTTGACTTAGTATTGAACTTATAATCTTAACGTTTGACTTAAGACTTGTAATCGTGACTAGAGTTGCCGCTGCAACTTAAGTTGAGATTAACGAGTTCGTAACAATTAAGTCGAACTTATCAATAAGCCTGAACATCGATTCATTGGCATTTGATAACACACACTTCGACGAACTTCCGGAAAGCCAGCCCGTAGGTTACTGGCCACGTTGTCAAAACGGATTGGAGAGCTCCACCGAATAGAGCTACACGAGATCGTAAAGGGAACTACATTCTTGACGGATACTACGTCAGACTAAACGGTGCAAAACGAATCTGGGAAGATACAGGAGGAAATCCAGTTAAAGAACAAGAATTCTGGATACCACAAAAAGAAACTAGACCTCCGAACGAATCATATTATTATTTCGCAGATCTATATCTTCAGGAACAGCACATCAGATTCGATCACCTCACAGAACGTTGGATAGCATCCGAAACACAAGAATTTGTCCCTAACGAATACTTCAACACCCCCATTTGGATAAAGGGGACTGTTGACGCTCTACCAGAGAACTTAAGACCGAAAACTCTCCTTTCCATACAGACAAAAGGCAAAAAGAAAGCAAATTTTGGCCTAAATAATAGTGAATCCGAGAAAGAAGAAGATATAGATCAAAAACCCGATCTATCTCTTGATTTTCTCAGTGACCTTTCAGTTGGAACGACACCAACACCTGCCCAACAACCGACCAATCCCGAATCAAGTCCTTCGAACCCTAAAGAAGAAAAGGACGAGGAAGACCCGTTTGACTCTGACAGAATCGAAGTAGACGAACCTAAACCCGATCCAACTCCGCCACGCAGAGATCCATCACCCCCGCTATCACCAAGAATGTCTGGAGGAAGTACAGACCCTATACCCAATCCACGAACCCCTAGTCTCATCGGAGATCTCCCTGAATTCAAAGGGAAGCGAAAGGATGCCAATACGTTCATAGAAGATATCGAAATCTTCTTTGATATGAATCCTGAACGGATGAATACAGACCGTTTAAAGATCCTTGCTGCCCTGAATAAGATCTCAGATGGAGCTAGACAGTGGAAAAAGAATAAATTAGCAGAGTTACGAAAATCACGCTCTACCATTGAAGGAGGCGTCACAAGACCTGCTTTATTCGATGACTGGGAAGCATTCAAACTATCATTCTTGACAGATTGGGGAGAAGTTGATCCAAGCGGAAATGCATACACGAAAATTCTCAATCTACAGAACAGATCGTCCATGAAAGGAAAGAAACAGATGACCTTGCCTAATTACGTCAATCAGTTCAAGGAACAAATCACGAAAGCAGGAATTGAAGGAGAAGCAGCATTCCATATGTTCGGAAAAGGACTTACAGCACCCGAGTTCGAAAAAGCAATGCTCATGAACCCAAAAACGTTACAAGATTGGTACGACATTGCTATCAAACTCGACAACATCCGAACCCGTTCATACGCTTATTCCCCTCGATCTGGAAATGGTCATTCATCATCCTCTCATAACGACGAATCATGGGCTATGCAGATCGATCATAAATTTCTAGAACAAGAAGAAGACCCAGAACTAGAACTTATGATCAGATCTATGTCCAAAGAAGAAAGAGAACGCTACATCAAAGACGGTTTATGTTTTATCTGCGGAATCAAAGGACACATGTCAGGGCAATGCCCGAAGAAGAAAAGAAACAAAGGGAAAGGCCGATTTAAAGGAGGGAGGAAAAGAGGATTCACGCCCAAACGTCACATTCGAGCCACATCAAATGATGGTGACGGAAATTGGGAAGAAGAAGAAGTCCGAGAGTCTAAACCAAATTACACCAAGAACATCCGAGCGCTGATGAAAGGGATGTCAACCGACGAAAAGAATGATCTATTACTATCTCTTGCCGATGATAACGAGGATTTTTGACAGTGGGACTCATGACAGTGGATGAAGTCTCAGACACACCAGATTCAACTCTCGATATATCTCATGTAACAGTACAATCTATTTCGAAACGAAGATTATCTGTCCCTATCAAAGTTGAAACTGAAAACAACACTGAAAACCTCGTTGCCCTTGTCGACTGCGGAGCCGAAGGGATATTTATCGACAAAAGGATAGCACACAAATGGAGAAAACGAAAAACTCTACGACCAATTAGAGTTTATAACGTCGATGGCACCATAAACAAAGAAGGAGAAATTGATGAACAATGTCTAATCACCTTCGAAATGAACGGAAAACGCATGACTGAATGGTTTTACGTATCAGCAATAGGAAAACAAACGGTTATACTGGGGCTTCCTTGGTTAGAGAAGCATAACCCTGACGTAAATTGGAAAGAAAAGACTCTAGAGTTCCAAGACTCTGAACAGGACAAAATCAAGGCATCACTTCGGAGCATCTGTCAACAGATTGACAGAATAGCTATGCCTGAATGGGAAGAAGATCTCGTCATCGGATATTTGATGTCACACAAAGGATCACCGACGACAGATCACAGATGGAACACGCATACATTTGAGGATATAGGAAGCTGGTCAGAAGACGAATACGACCAAGTAACTATCGCACGATATACACCAGCTCAACAAATGGAACACAAATACCATCAAACAGAGGAGGTTTACACGCTCCCTCCTGAATACTCGGCATGGAAAGATGTATTCGAGAAAAAAGCAAGTGAACGATTCCCAGAAAGCCGATCCTGGGATCACCAGATAGAACTTCGCGATGATTTCATACCAAAAAGAGGAAAAATCTATCCCTTATCTCCTGAAACAGCAGAACACACTGGATGAATGGATCAAAGAACATGTTGAAAAAGGCTACATCAGACCATCGAAATCGCCGCAGGCATCGCCTTTCTTCTTTGTAGAAAAGAAAGAAGCACAAAAACTACGACCCTGCCAAGACTATCGATATTTGAACGAATACACTAAACCAAACGCATATCCATTACCCCTTATTTCCGATCTTATGATTAAACTCAAAGATTCGGAATACTTTACGAAATTGGATATCCGTTGGGGATATAATAACGTTCAAATCAAAGAATCTGACAGATGGAAAGCCGCCTTTATCACCAATCGAGGTTTATTTGAACCTAACGTCATGTTCTTTGGATTACGAAATTCACCAGCAACGTTCCAAGCTATGATGGACGATTATTTCAGGGATTTTACAGAAAAAGGATGGCTCGTCATCTACATGGATGACATGCTAATACACGCGCGCACTAAAGAAGAACTCGAGATTCGAACAAAACAAGTACTTGAACGATTACAGAAACACGATCTTTACCTCAAGCTTGAAAAGTGTAAATTCGCTGCCAAAGAAGTTGATTTTCTAGGCACCGTCATATCCAAAAATACAATAAAAATGGACCCGATCAAACTTGCCGGAATTAGGGACTGGCCAACCCCTTCTACCGTTAAACAAGTTAGATCCTTTTTAGGATTCGGAAATTACTATCGAAGGTTTATTTTCGGATTCGCCCACCTCACACGACCCCTGCACGACCTAACAAAGAAAAACAAATTATGGACATGGACCGCAGAATGCCAAGTCGCATTTGATCTATTAAAAGAACGCTTCACATCCGCGCCTGTTTTAATGATGCCCGACGTTAACAAACCTTTCATTCTACAAACGGACGCATCAGACCGCGCTATCGGAGCAGTTCTTATGCAGAAAGATGACAATGGCGACTTACACCCATGCGGATACCTATCCCACGCTTTAACACCGACTGAAACACGATGGCAAATCTACGACCGAGAGTTATTCGCCATTTACTACGCTCTTTACAACGAATGGAGATACCTGCTTGAAGGAGCAGAACATCCTGTCATTATTCATTGCGACCACAAGAACCTACTCTACTATCGAGAACCACAACGTCTTACAAACCGCCAAGCACGATGGTGGAACGACTTGTCTCGATTTAATATTAAATTAACGCATGTTCCTGGAGCAAAACTAATAATAGCGGATGCTTTATCCCGCCGACCCGATCATATGACAAAAGACGAACCAGAAGAGTTAATAACAATGCTCCCAAAAGAACTCTTCGTCCGCACAATCGCCGAAGATCTCCGTGACAGAGCAATAGAAACAACTGTCAAAGATGAATTCGCTCAATCAATCAAGAAATGCCTAAAAGAAAAAGGGACACCGCCTTTACGAACAGCCCTTTCTGATTGGACCCTCGACAACGAATTAATCCTATACAAAGGGAAATCTTTTATCCCTCCTAACACCGATCTTCGCCGAGATATTATTAGAGATTTTCATGAATCACCAACAAGCGGACACCCCGGTTTCTTCAAAACACTAGCCTTATTAAAGGAATATTACTGGTGGCCATTAATGTCTAAAATGGTTAAACAGTTTATTGACGGATGCACGGCATGTCAACAAATGAAATCAAATACTCACCCTACCGCCGCACCCCTGATGCCAATCAAGTCTCACGCACACCGACCCTTCCAACAAATAACCATGGATTTCATAACCGACTTACCCATAAGTGACGGTTTTGATTCTATCTTTATCGTGGTCGATCAAGGACTTACAAAGGGAGTAATTCTCATGCCTTGTAATAAAACTGTCACCGCCGATGAAACCGCCGACCTCTACATTCGGAATGTATTCAAAAACTTCGGATTACCCGACACCATGATCTCCGATCGAGGACCACAGTTCGCATCACATGTCTTTAACGGCATAATGGACTCATTAAAGATTAAACACAAAATGAGTACCGCCTTCCATCCACAGACTGATGGACAAACGGAGCGATATAACGCCGAATTAGAAGCTTATCTCCGAATATTCTGTGCTTATGAACCAGATACTTGGAACAAGATGATACCAATAGCACAATTCGCGCATAACTCACGCACTCATGAAGCGTTGAAACAATCACCCTTTCAATTGATGTATGGAACATCCCCGGTTGCACTTCCCCTTGTCTCAAATAAGACAAATACACCAACCGCCGATAACCGCATCAACTCTCTGTTCCGCGCACGAGAAGAAGCACTCGCCGCACATGATCTAGCACGAGCTAAGATGATGGAAAGAACAACGAGAAAGACTAAACCGTTCAAAGTCAATGACAAAGTATGGTTAGAATCTAGGAACCTGAAGATTCCTTATCAGAGCAGAAAGCTCGCACCTAAACGAGAAGGTCCCTTTTCCATCAAAGAAGTCTTAGGACCAGTGACATATCGTCTCACGCTACCAAGACAATGGAAAATTCATAACGTATTCCACGCCGCCTTACTAACACCGTTCAAAGAAACTTCCTTTCACGGAATAACAGAAACAAGGCCCCCTCCCGATCTGATCGAAGGAGAAAAAGAATACGAAGTAGAAGCACTGCTTGCACATCGCAAGTTCAGAGGGAAATTACAATTCCTAGTAAAGTGGAAAGGCTATGACACCAGCGAAAACACATGGGAACCAGAAAATAACTTGACGCATATGGAAGACCTCCTTCTAGAATATAAAAGACGAAGGAAACTCTGAAATGTCATTCACATACCAAGTTATTATGCAAAATGGAAACGACACCACCGACGCCGTTCAGCACTTCCCCTGGTCTGAATTCTACGCTGGAGAGAACACCGACACCCGACTCACCACTGAACCCCACCGACCTCGACTCGTTCTTCATACCACCGACACCGACGAAGAAGACACTGACCCGAACGACTTCGTTGATGTTCCCTACAGATCTCCCGATCAGACCTCGTCTCAAACGATCCCGGTCACTCCCACCGAAACCCAGGAAACCTACCACGGAACATCGGAAACTCTGGCTGTACCTGGACGAATTACGGAAGATCGCAATAGCCGACCGATCCCACCTAGAAACGCTGAAGACATTAGCGTTACCTTACATAGAGAGACGGTATTTGCCGGTCACGCTTCGACTCAACCTCATAACGAATCTATTCGAGGCAACGACCAGAGTCACGGTACAGATGGGACTAACCGCGATATGGCTGGCTCCATCGTACGAACCACCCCCGATCTCTATCTCAGTTATCACGGAATTACTACTTACACCAAGGTTAGAGACCGCGTCACTCTAATCTGTAACGCCGCTAGATTACAGGTCGACATCTTTGACCAAGAAAGGATAGCTCGAGTCTGGCGACTTCTCATGGACTTCCGAACCGCCACTACCCTTGCCGGTCAAGCCCGAGATCAGTACAACTATCATTGTGCCGATTTAATCGAAACGTTTGTAAACGTTACGTCATTATACTGGGAAGACGTTCATCCGAAAGGAGGAAACCTAGATCAACTGGCGATAGATCTATTACGACGACTTCTCACAGCTGACATCGAACGTTACATCATCCTTGCTATAGAAAGCATTGACGATCAAAGGTTTGGACTAAAAATACAGCCCCACGATCAGAATAACCGCATCGCTGTCAACCATTGGTTTCGCGCTACCGAAGCTACACCCGACCGACACCGAGCAACTAGATGCATTATGGAGACAGATCGTAAATCGAGAGAAATCTGGTGCCTCACCGGAAAGATCCGAGACCTCTTGTCCAGTATCCAAGGAGACACAGAATGGACTACAGCCGAATTCGCAGATGGAGTTCCCTTGCATCAACTCACTAGCGACCACATTGCGCAGATCAATAATGCGATCAGTGATCTCGATCTTCATCGCCGAATCCGTACAACAAGCGATCTCATTGAGGAAGAACCGAAACGAGATAAGAAGGCTCCTCCTCCTCCTCGATCCGCATCACCCCCAACCACCACCGTTATTCGCCACGGAGTCTGGAATATTCCTGTCCCCACTGCTCGACGAAACTGACACTCCGCCTTCTCGACGACCTACGACCCGCAGTATGACAAATGCCGCCAACCAACGCCCCCATCGTTACAACCGCTGCATTCACTGCCGAGGTAAACATGCCTCTGAGGATCATCATCTTGCTACTACAATTCCTCCTATGTCTACTCTACCTCCATGCGCTCCCACGCGCCGACGCGATCCGACGCCCGGTCCTTCCACTAAGAAGAAAGGACGTTCTCGAACTACCGCAGATGCCGCCAATACCTCCGCTTCCACTAGCCGCCGCCCTCATCAGCCGAAGAAGAAGGGAAAGAAGAAGGCACACCACGCGTCACAGTGTCAGGCATGCGTCAACGGACGACAGTGCGACGGAGCCGACGACGACGCCTGCGACCTTTACGGCGACTACGGCTATCAGCACGATGACGACGCCATGCACAACATGAACACCTGAACGTTTTGTTGTTGCGGTCAACAACGTAGGGGAGAGCTAGTGTTACAACACGGTACGGACTCCCGCATTATGCTTACATGATACGTCGGACATGTTTATTTCTTTATGCCTACCTTACTTATCGTCTCCCTTATGCTCGATTCATACGGACAAGCTCGTTTCTTTAACTATACCATCCCTTGTTCCACATATGACGCCGTCTTTATACTTACTTCCGTACTTACCATTATTCATTAATTAGTACGTCTCATTGTACTTGCTAGTATAAGTACCGCATGTATCCTAGAGTCGAACCCTAAGTTCGACTTAGCTGTTTATTGTCGTCTGGCAATATAACCGTACTCTTAACTCATCTACCACAATCGTCCTCAGATCCTAAGTCAACGTCTTGACTTAGTATTGAACTTATAATCTTAACGTTTGACTTAAGACTTGTAATCGTGACTAGAGTTGCCGCTGCAACTTAAGTTGAGATTAACGAGTTCGTAACATTTCCCTAATGATGTGATCTATGTTGGTGCATCTGATTGGGAGGACAAATGATGGCATGCTACATGGGGAGGTTCAGATTATGGCCCTGGTATTGATGTGTTTGTGCCTGGTGCCTTTATTACAAGTGTGAGTCATGTTGATGTGAATCAATTCAAGCTGATGTCAGGTACATTGATGGTGAGTATCCTGGAGTGGAAGTGGTCTTGAAATTAACTTGGTACTCAGGCTGTTCCCCATGTCACTGGCCTCATTGTGTGCCTGATCAGCATGGAGCCAAACCATCCACACAACTGCAACCCAAACCTAATGAAGGTCACAAGGGTTCTCAGGGATTTAGCACAGCAAGCTATGGATTTTACCAGTGGTAAGAATCTCTTTTGAAACCAAAATCACCAGATTCATACTCATGCTCCTACAAATTCTAAGATGCCGGACCTATCGATCCTCTGTCACTACCAGGTGCTTGGTGCACTTTCCTATTGAAACAGGGAAAGGCATGTGTGCCTTCAAATCCACATTCCAAAAACTATTTTCCCATTGATATCAGCAGCATCAGCAGATTGCCAATGTTGTTTTGCAGATGCCCCCCACCACCAATTTTCCATTTTAGAAATGAGACAATAGTATTGAAATTAGAAATATAATTTGAGTGTCCACCTTGGCCTCTTGGCTTACTCTAACCTGAATTGTGCTCTGTGACAACTGTTGGAGATGTTGGGGTATGCATCAGGTAGCCAAGTCATCATCACTCATCAGGCCATTCCTTTGATCACCTGCAGGATGCAATGCTCAGCTCAGATGGATGGAGTCTGCATCTGTGATGAGAATGACTATCTTCTTCTGGTACAGACAGATAAACAGCTCCAATATCTGGAAGATCCAGCACCACAGCTTATTGCTGAAGCTATTGCCACCTATCAGCAAAATAACTTCATTCATTCAGATAGGGTACTACTACACATCCCAATTTTCAATGAGATCACCTTCCCTGGCATCACATTTGTCAGAACCTCTCCCACTTTCTACAAGATAAAGATCACAACCAAACTCAATAAGACTGTTATGGGTGGAATTTTTCTGGCTGATCCAGTCATAATTTATCATCATACCCCACAACTCCCATGTTGCAACAGTGAAGGGATGAGTCCATTGGAGAACTGTGCCACTATTCTTCAGTATTATCAACTTAAGCGTTCAAGGCCTTTGTTCAATAGGGCATCTCTCCTAGGACAGATCAAGGTGCCAACAAAGCCGACTTTTCTTATCTTCCAAACTAGTTCACATCACTACTATCTTGACATCTATACTTGTCTCTAGATACACTGGGTCTGTACATCCTATTTGTACAATTTGCAAATAGAGTTTTGAAGTCCAGTTGATAGGACTGGAAAAAGACCAGGACCAGACCAGGACCGGACTGGTTGCAACTGGACCATCAGTTGCAGTTGCCCAATTTTGTAGGAGCAACCAGTTGCAGTCCTTTGATTTTGGGAAAAACAAAAGACCAGCAAAAGACCAATATCTGTGTGCACATGCCCATAGTTTATGGCATATTTCCAACAATATTTCAGTTATTATGTGCCAGTGACATCATCAGTTTTCTACATTGTGCATGGAGCTAGCTACATTGATGCTTTCAACAATGGCAGCCTGGGCATACATAACTCTGAATATGTATGTACTGCACTAATACCCCTGAAGCAATATATTAGTATGAATGATGTTCCTAATTATCATTCTGGGGTTGTTCTGGGCTGTGCAACACAGTGCCAAAGAGATCACCAAAGAGACCACCAAAGAGATTGAACTTCCCAGTCATGGACTCATGGTCCAGGGCCCTTGGGCTTGATAAGGGTTTGTAGATGGAGTATTCAATTGTTTCTGGGGTTTTTTGGGTTGCCAAATCCAATGGTGATGTCAACATAGTACACAAACTGGCTGCAAATGTGCCAAAATGATTTTGAGCACTGTGCCAACATTAGCAAAGAAATCATCAAAGAGATCACCAAAGAGAACAAGCCTCAGGCCTGGACTTGATAAGGGCTTGTAATGAAGTATTCAGTTGTTTCTGGGGGTTCTTTGGGTCTCTGAATCCAATGGTGATGTTAGTGTAGCCCAAAAACTGGTTGCAGATGTCTTTAATATTGGTAACATCAATTTCAACTGGTTGCAACCAGTTGCACAACTGCAAAAGACCACATGCAACTGGTCTTTTGTGGTCCTGGTCCAGTCTTATGAAATTTCCAGAAAGAAAAGACCACTCCTGGTTGCAGTTGCCCAAAAAATAGCAAAAAGACTGGACTCAACTGGACGTTAAAACCCTAATCTGGGGATAGGTTATGAAAGATACAGATATAATACATCCAGCTGTCTGACTGCTTATTTTGAAACAATTGAGCACCATCAAGTGATATCTGAATCATAACATCATCAGGTTTTATCCTTCCCTCCATAACTGCCTTGAGGTAGTCAGATCCACAGTAGACATCATCATATACAAGAATTTTGTTCCCATTTGCAACATAAGAATCAAGTGTTGGGAAAACCCAACGGGGTCTCAATGATGACAAGGGGAGCATTTGGCCCTCAGTAGATTAGAGGCAAACGGATGGGGGAATACAGTGTAAACTACTCCTATACATATATGTACCTAAATTTAGACATGAGGACACCATGAGGCTGTTCCTAAACAGGAAAGCAAGCAGTGTGCTCGACTTGGCCCATAATATTCCAACATCAAGAATATCTTTTGTCCTGTTAGCACAATGGTGCATTTGTGAGGCACTCTCAGGAGAGCCATACACTAACTCTGAATGACAGGGCCAATTGGAATAGTGCTAAACTGCCTACAAGGTGTGAGGGTGCCTTGGTGATAGCGAGGCTCTTGACATATAGGACATGCATTGAGATTCTTGAAGGGACCTGTGAAGGCAGCATATGTGTCAACACACATATCATGCATAATTGGAACAACACCACTGAGTTGTTCAATACGCCTCTTGACCTGGTCACATGACAGAAATGGGTCTGTTGGATGTTGCTCCAGTGCTGTATCATTGTATGTGGCTTGAGATGCATTTGAGACAGCCATAAATGTGCACAGGGAGAATATAAAGTCAGGATCATACACATCAAATGAAAAATGGGATGGTGCACTGTGCAGATGCTCAATGTTTTCTGGATCCATCCTAGTATGCTCCAGAGTGGCATTCTTCAGTTCATTAATGAACTGAGCAGCTATTTGAATGTCACTCATCTGAGAATCAAGCCCAAGTGTACCAGTATCTGTGACTCTAATTTCATCAATCTCAGGCAATGTTGAAGTCTGCACTGGATCATTCTGATGCACTGATGAAGGAGGAGAATTATCCTGAGGCAATGGCAAAGGAGATGGACTATCTTGACATGCTGAAGAGGGATGAACACTATGATCCCCCACTGTGTCTGGATGAGAGGAAGGATCATTTTCGGACATTATAGGCTCTGCATTAATGCCATGAGCCTAGAAGAGCAACAGTTAGATCAGCAAGGAGGTATAGAAACCTCATAGACTCACCTGTGTGCTGTGAACACTACCACCATCACTGGCACCAAGTCCAGTGTCCTCTGTATCCATAGCATTAGACTGCTGTGCCTCCTCCATGCTGCACTGGGCCAGGAATGCACTGAACTGTGCACTTTCATCCGAAACAGCTGCAATTCTCCTTCGAATTGCTGTGATTCTTCTGTAGGCTCTATCATGATGTCGCATTTCTCGGTACAGGAAAGTTACTGCAGCATTCATTTAAAGCCCCAACTAAGGGCAACTTACTTCGATGGTTGTGGAGTTGGTAATCGATCTGCTGATTATCATCGCGCTCAATTGATTACAAATGATTTCTTAATATAAGCACTCCCATGCAATCTTCTTGACAACAGCCAATAATTGAACACATTCTATTTATTATCGCTATAAATTGATGTACATAGAAACAAATCGTCCCTAATAGAGGGACTTTTCACTGGGTATATGATGACTATCATGTTGTGTGTTGCGGCCGACCTTAGTAATTCATACGACGCATCCATTCTCATCTATATCCCGTACTGTCTGGTTGGCAGTGAACGAGGCATTGATTCTGTTTGATAGTCTTTTGATGTTCATGCCACAGCGTAGCGCTCGCGGATCCAGTGGTAATTTTTTCACAGCCTCCACCGCCCACAGGTTGAATCGGGGTCCAATGATAGTAATCAGCGAATACTAACTTTTGAACCTGCTTCGCGAAGAATCTCTGTTACGCTTCCCTCTAGGAAGGCACATGCAGGGGGGCAGTCGATCTCGAAAACTTTATTGTTTTCAGTAATTCTGACGATGGTATACGTCAATGGACTTACAATTGACAATGTTGCGCATAACGACATGGGGTGGTGATACAACTTGAGTAGCATTCAGATGTGATGTAGCGGCAGTGACGACAGCTATGGCCTCTGTTGCGACTGGATTGACATACGAGCCGAGTCAAATGGCTTGTCTAGGCCAAGTTCGGTCGTGTTCGATGCGGTTTACCGCTTCTTGGACTAGATTGGCCGACGCGTCAGTGAAAGCGACGTGCACGTGTTCCAATGCTTGTCTCGCTATGATAGGGGAGATCGCGAGCTCTGCATGGACCGTCCGAAGTCCCACAACACGGAAATGACAATTACAAGTCAAACCTCCCCAGTGGTGAGTTCAGATGCCTTCACCCATTCACGCCAGCATTCAAACGTGTGGTACTGTAGACACTGCCTCGGCCCCTCTTCTTATATGGGACGCTACGCGCAATGCCACTACTAGCCTGGGCACTAACTGGAGATTCTCGGAAAACCGATGTGGTGGCGCCTCTCGTCGAACCTGCAGAACTGAGAGGCTATGCACGCTTCTCTCTGCTAGGTAAAGACTATCCTGCTCTGATAAAACACGATGAAACATCGATCGTCGACGGTTTGCTGCTCTGCCCTCAGGATAAGTCCCAGCGGAAAAAGCTTGATGACTTTGAAGGCGAGACGTACGTGGTGACCCCGGTGCAAGTGACTGTCGTCGGTGAGGAAGGTCAGGTGGTGGACGCGGATATATACTTGTGGAATGGCGCGCGCGACGCAGTCTCGGCGGACCATTGGGATCTGGACACTTTCATTCAGGAACGTCTGGATGACTGGATCGAGCTCTTTGCAGGCATGGAATTGGTGGGAGATGATGCAGATTCATAGGTATTGGTGGTGAAGAGAATTCCTTCGTCTGTGAAATAAGAAATTTAGGATTATCGAGCCGTGAAAACTCCCACGTGCACTAGTCCACAAGCTATGCTCCCCACGTCTCTTCTAGTCTCCCTCCTACCCCTTCTCGTACTCCTGAGCTTCCCCACTCGGGTTGCATCGATAAAATTCAATCTCCCTGCGTCGCGTTACCCTGCCGCAAAATGTATATGGAACACGGCACACACTAACGCACTCGTCATTGTCACAGCCAACGTCGGCCTGGGCGAAAACCAGCGAGTCGACATAGAGATTACTGATTCATCACCGCAGAAGAACGTATACCTAAGTAAAAAAGGGATTAATGGGGAGACAAGGTTGGCTATCACGACGCATGAGGAAGGCGAAGTAGGTGTCTGTCTAAGAAATTATGTTGAAGGAGGTACGTGTATGACTCGGGCGCTCGGCTGTGGCTAAACTTGATTGTGTTCAGACGTTCCCTACGTTAAAACAGTGACCATGAAGAGGGTTATTGACCTTGACATTGACATTGGCGCTGATGCCGTGGACTACAAGTGCGTGTTTTCAATGCTTATTTGCTTGCGGTCGCTTTAATCTATTCCAGCGCAATTGCCAACCAAGAGTCCCTCTCCGGTCTTGAAACGGAGATGCGTAAACTAGAAGGTATCGTCAAGGAAATCTCGGAAGAGATGACGTACCTTAAGCGGCGAGAGGAGAGGTTTACAGACACGAATCGTGCGTTCACCGTCTTCCCACTCCTTCAAGTTCTAATACTCTATCAGTATCAACCAACCTTCGTGTACAAAACTTTGCTTGGTTTTCTATCGTTTCACTCACAGCCTTGGGCGTATGGCAAATATTCCATCTGCGCGCGTTCTTCAAACGAAAATACCTTATTGACTAGTCACACTAATGACGCGGTTTTACGACACCATACCCAAATACTATCTCTTGGAATAGCAGTGGCATATTTTTTGGCCCAGAGGGCATGCATATAGGTACAAGCCTAATCCTCAGAAAGCAATACAGGACGGGTATGATATAATTTTTGCAAGTCATGCATAATGGAGGGATTGAAGGGCGAACACCGAGAAATGGAAGCGAGAGTAAAATATCCTTTAGATGCACCCTTAACTGGACTTGCCCTCCATGGCATTTTCCACCAGCTCTCCGACCCACTTTTCGAACTTTTCCTGATGCATTCCTCCTTTATCATCAAAGAACTCGGTGTAAGATGTTGACCCGCGAGTTTTGCCTCGCGCTAAGAGCGACTTGCCACCAGAAGTAGAGCGGTGGTATGTTAGGGTTAAAGAGTAGGCCGGTGGGGTTGATTCCGATGATGGTGAAGTTGCTCTTTTAGCGGGAATTGTACGGGCGTCGATGGTTAGTCTTTCGGTAATGATCTGTGTTGGGTGTTAGTGGGAAATGATTTAAAGGGGACATTTACACGTACACGTTTCGAAAACGTCTTTCTTTTCCCGACAAATACAGTCTCTTTCTCCACAAAATGCGCATACACTGTCTGCAGCGTTGTCAGAAGCACGTAAATTATGACACCGACCCAGACGACTGGCTTTGACTTTTCAAAGTCAAATTTGTAGCCGTATAAGGCCGTTCCCGCCGCCACGAGCACTGAAAGCCATCCCAGTGCGAGGCGAACATCGGTATGAAGATGAATTTGTTTAAACAGTTCAGGTCTGGACAGAAACTGCAGTTCTTGTGATTAGCCAAGCGCAAACACTGGGAGGGTTAAAACCGACTCACCCTTTTCAAACTATCATCGCATGCATTCTTCAACTCTGTTAAACTTGCATTATTCACTTTGACAGTCTCGCGTTCCTCTGGTGGCACGACCACACTAAGAGGACCGACTGGCCTTTCATCGCTTGCGCCCACGGGCGAACTCAGCGGGGGACTCGGCGACCTTTCGGCCTTACCCCCATGGCCATTTCTTTTGTCGTTCGTGTTTATCACCGCGGGTGACTTCTTCGGTGTGCGGGCCATGAGATATGGGGGATGGGAAGATTACAACTCGCGACGTGTCGGCCTTGCGTGACTCGTGGGAAACGACGGCCTACTTCGGTCCGACCCCCCACATTCAGAATCATAGCCTCTCCACCATAGGTATTGAATTGCGGTGCCGAAAAATCCGAAGGGTAACTAGAACAAAGTTATAGGCATGGTCGAAGAAAAATCACAATCAGCTGACTCGAAATCATTCCAGAACAAAGTCTCCGTGAGTAGGCTGCCTTCCTGAATCCTTCCATTTCGTCACTTCGTGTTACTGATCTTTGCCTATTAAGTATACTTCTTCTCCACCCAAACTACACGATCAGAGTCAGTTGACTATATCACTTACTTTCGGCGCATCGAGCCTGCAGGAACTGCCTCCTCCAATAATTACCGGGCCCTTAATTAATCGGTGGCTGACACTTCAATACCGGGAATAATGCGGCCTCCTAAACATCACAAGAAGGGGTTGTCACCATAAAAATGAGTCTACCATCATGCCCAAACCCTGCATCATTGTCTGGCATGATACACATCTGTGACCTCGCGCACTCCGCACACTGAAGGTTCTCGAATCGCGCTACGAAGTCAGCGAGTCACATTCCTCGTATCAATGCAGTATATGAGCTAAAATATATTTAGATTGATGCGTTGTGAACCGCTTTACGGTCAGCCGACATGTTAGATCGGACATATCAGGTTATCAGTGGAACCCTATGACCACGGCTGTCAAAAGCCTGATCGAGATCGAAGGTAAGTTTATTCTACATAACTATGCTATTATCATCTAATGTGCTTTTGGGGCCGAAGGTTGAGTACAGTGCAGCGAAAATCCAATTTACTGCCACTATTATTAATACGGGGAACGAGACCCTGGCGCTCGTCAACGACCCCTCAGGGATACTGTTGGAGAGGGCATCGCGCCGACAAATACGACGTTTATTCCTAAATTCCAAGGCGAAATATATCTCCATATGGGAGCGAAATGGGTGGAATTTGCGCTGTTAAATAGGATTTCATTTTCACGTCTCACTGCACAGTTACTCCAGCGGCTTTGTGACGAAGAAATCGTGAATGTGCCATGAGCGCAATTGAAAGTGATGTCATGCAATCAAATAGAGACAAATAACACGACTCGTGTTCGTGGCATGCACAAAGCTTCGAAAGGGGTGCAGAAAGGAATGAAGCGAGATAATCAAGCGCTCGACTCGTATCTCGAGCCAAATACCAGTAAATCCCATATCGCATGGTCTCCGCATGGAAAGTCTCCCTTTGACTGCATTTTCAATGTCGCCGTCAAGACACCCCCCCGCAGCTCGTCCACCATCTCCAGGTGTTACTCCCTGGCCCACGTTCTCTGCACCCTCAGCATCATGTGCTCCTCTCGATGAGAGTACCGCCTCCGACACGCGGCGAGGGCCTTCTCCTACCAGATCCCCGAAGAAAACGAAGGGCCGCGCCAGGCAGGACAGAGACGCAGAAGAAGACATAAGATTTAATATCGCCCCTAAGTGGCCACGCGCGGCGTTCACAAGACGTTTGATGCGAAGAACACGTCCAGAGCGTGTGATTGACCCTTATACCATGGGTAGTTCTCATAGCTTGTGATGGCATAACAACGACTGATAACCGTTAGATATCCCTGATTACCCGCCTCCTACATTTCAGGAAGCGACATCTGGTCTCGCATTACAAATTCCGGCTACAGCTTTGCCCACAGCTTCTGTCATAGACTCAAGTGTGGATGCGGACGCTCATGAAGATGATAACGAGCCTCAAGCAGGCCCTAGTCGAAGTAGTGAACAATCTGTTCAGCAAGGTGCAAGCGCTACATCTGATTCAGATTCTAGCAGCTCGCATAGCTCTCAAGATTTTTGCGATCTTCACAGCGATGAAACTGCGCCTTCTACCCCCCGTAAAAAGCCGAAAGAGAGTCAGCGTGGATTAGCATTTCCGTCGACGCCGTTGAGAGGACGTAACAAATCTCGCGCAGGGCATGATTATGCGGAAGCGGATGAACTCGGAGCACAACCTGCCGCTGCCACAAGAAGACACAATTCACTATCACCACTTCGGATTTTCCCCTCGCTGCATCTAGCACTTCATGATCGGGCCGCAACGGCTCATCCCACAACCGAACATGCATCGACTTCTCCCTACCAACATTCCCGCGGAATGTCATCATTCTTCCGAAGCACAACTTCGCTTGCACTGCTCCACGGTAACGGCAACACGACGCCGACCACCCTTAAATCCAAGTCATCTATCACTAACCTCTCATCCAATGGAGCGTCGCCAAAACGTAAACTCTTCTCTCCGTCCAAAGGCAAAGAACGTGCTGAGCGGACGGATCGACCGGAAAAGGTCGAAATTGATCCGGAGATAGACCAATTAGATACGTGGGAGGTCATTGACGCCACAGAAGCTCAGGACGCAGATGCTTCTGCCGAGCTCAAGACAAATAAGGACAGGAAGGAAGCGAGAAGGCGAAGCCCTGATCAAATGGCTGATGTACCTGCTGTTGAACCCTTCAAGGGTCCGACAGAAGCGACCCCCGCTGCTCCTGTCTCTACTCCGGTGGAAGCACAGGCGCAACGGCCACCGCCACCCCCGGTGCAAGCTCAACAGCCAAGTGTTCATCCGCTCTCGCTCCGCGACCGGAAGGTACCTATTCCTCCTGTTGAACGACCTCAACAACGTCCACCAGCCCCCCCTCGGCCAAATTCTCCCCCAGCTGTATCCCTGGCCGCTTCACGGGTCGTGCAGTCACATGATCCCTCTTTATCACCATCTACCAAACTCACCACAGGTCCCCAGATAACAACTGTCCGTGTTACGCGTAAGCAGACAACAGGGACGACACATACATTAACCACGAAAAAATCTCAAGTATTTAATTCATCTCCATTGGGAACCCAGACGTGGAAGCCAGGCGATGAATCACCTACAAAGGTTAAAGGTAAAGTAGCGGTGAGTTCGGGAGTCGATTCATCGCTGCAATCGGCCCTGGAGACACCATTACCTCCTTCGCCTATTGAGAGAGCTTGGTCTGGATCATACCTCAGTGCCAGCACCATGCCGAACGCTGGCTTGTCCAACAAGTTCCAGTCTTTTATGGCCGATATTGCCGGACTTCAGTTTACACCCTTGACGGATTCATTTTCGGCTGCTGCCGATACCCTTGGATTCACGAGTGGGCTTGAAACACCCACAAAGAAACATTACCACGGTCGCCCGCTCCCACCAGCTCCAGGACTGCCTGGTCCTGGCATCCGTCCCCCCATTGATTCCGTTTTTCTCACGCACTCCTCGCCCTCGGAAAAGAAGATGAGGAGAGACGATAAGACAAGTAGCAATTGCCCTGAAGGACTTCTTATCGACTTGGACGATAACAGCTTCGTGAGCGGCATGAGTACGCCCGAGGCTGCGAGGTCGCAGACCGATCTTCGGCTGCCGCCTCCGTCTGCGTCTCCTACTGTGACTGGATTCCCTATGTTAGGGAACGGCAATGGGCACCGTTGGCATGCGGCCTCCGCGTCAATGTCAACGCCTAATCTGGCGTCCCAGCCGATATACCCCTCACCGCTCCAAATTGTGAGTCTGACTCCTGACCCGAGTCAGGGTGATCCTGTACCACATGTATGGGCTCCATTACATGCTGTTACGACAGAACCGCAATGGGGATATGATAGCGAAACGGATGACGAATTACCCGACTATGAGGTAGGTTCCATAGGCGAATGTGATGCTCCTCAATCATTGACGCGCCGTTTCAGGTATCGAAGTATTGGACTAAACAGCCGACACCGCTTGCATCCAAAGACATTAAGGTTATGCCACCATCGCCACATATGACACATGCCCAACCGTTCGCGCTGGCGCTTGCAAGAGCACAGACACATCCGGCCGCCTCGCCGGCTGTGAGCTACGGCATGGCACCAGTGTGCTTCCACGCTAATGGCCGTTAACTTTTCGTTTTCCTTTACTCGCGCTGGTCGCGTTGTTCTCGTGATGGACTCATGTACGCTCATGTCCTTTTTTTCCTTTTCCTTTTCTGGGTTTTTGGATGATGGGACTATGACTACATGCTTGTACTTCATTTAGTTTTGTCGCTGGCAGTCACATCACAATTCGGGTAAAATACAATTGGACGGATTAAAATCAGATGGGAGCCGATACTAGTAGTAGTTGAAACTCTAGCCGTGAATATGTACATATTGTTGTGTGAGGTTGAGCTCAACACGATGCGATATAAAACAATGCAATGTAACAATGCGATCTAGAAAGTAACTATATGTCAGCGATTAGCAGATGCTGCCGTGGTATTATAAGCGCATATGATAATACTAAGGTTTCTCCCTTGTTATCGGGCACGCAGGTTGGTGCTGGCCTCCAAGACTCTGAACCTGCGCCACTTCCAGGGTTGGAGACCGGGACAACGGAAGAGTCGGTGACGGTCGTCCAAAGACGACGTCATACATATAAACCAGGGACCTGAGCGTGATAGACAACCACAAAAGGAAAGTTCCCGCGGCGTACATCGCTCCGTACACTCGGAAGAATGACGCGTTAAACGATTCGCCTAGAGTGATAGTAAGGGTTGCGTAGACACTCTGATAAAAAAAGGTGACGGTCAGTAAACGTCACATTCCGCATTAGGTTGATAACGATCAACGCACGTTTGGAAAAACTAATCCCCAGAAGTTAGGGGTAAATGCAATGTGCGTCTTGCGCAGCGTCGATGCGACGGTCATAAGAGCAAAGAATAGAAACATGGTGGCTAGCGTCCATAATAAGAATGCGATGCTTATGCAAAGCACATATAGAACTTGGCCCGTGTATGGCCAGCTAAGGAACGTGGACGATAAACGTTCGGCTGGCAATAGGTTGTTGAGATTTTGGCCAATGAGGACGACGGCGAACCCCGCCTGGCCAGTTGGGCCAAGGGGAAGGAAGACTGTCAGGGCTGAAGGACCTTTGGGAGGGCCATGGACGAAGAGCCGTTCGAAATAGATGGTGAAGATGATGAATGACAGGGTAAAACCGACGGTGACAATAAATATGTCGATGATGACGGTGATGAGAGCATTCGATATGGAATACTCCTTCAACGCATTCGCAAGTACGCCAGCGCTTGACGAACAAACTATAAGAGTGACAATAGGAAGCAACCAAGCTGATGTCATTTGTTCGAGCGAGTGTTTCTGACTCGTGAACCTGAGTAGATAATTTTCGTCAGGGTCAAGATGATATGATAGAGAAGCCAAGACAAGCGCACATGTAGTGTACTAAGCCCCAACAGCACGCAGAGGAGATGGCCAAATTAATCCACCACATGGCCCAGATAGAGTAAACAAATATTTTTCCTCCAAAAGAGAATCGTTCGAACAGGACATTGATGGCGACATTCATGATGGTAGCGAAACCCATCGGAAAACAGCCCCAAAAGAGGCTAAGAGTTGGACTTTTCATCACGACCTCCCAGTCCTTTGGATATAACAGGTACCGTGCGATGGCCCACAGGGAAAAAATCAGGAAGAGTGTCAGATTGAGAAGGAGCATGACGGCGCTGAGAATCTTCATGGCCATGCCTTGGCCATATGGAAAGATATCGAAGAGAATACTAATGCCTCCGGTGCCTATCGTCCGAAGATGCGTTATGTCAATCTGCGAGCGAACCGAATTTTCGGAAACTCACCCATAGTGACTGCAAAGTACACCGGTGAAAATGATCTGAAAATTTTGGTTGAGATAATCAAAACATACGGGGCGATAGACACTCACTGCACAAACTCATGCTTGGTAAAGTAGCTCAATCGCTGAGCCATGAGTCAGGGGTAGGGGAGAGGAATGTTACGTCGACTCCCATGTTTGACCTTTTTTAAGTCGGTAATGTTCCGAGGAGCAGTTGTGTTTAAATGCAGAGAGCTCGGCGCCCGGCATAATTCCGAATTCCTACTGATAGGAATGTTTGAATGTGATTACTAAGCTGACTACGCTAGGTGGCCGAAACATGATTCAATCTCGTAACATGAATGGAAATCTACGGAAACGTCTCTAAACATAACAATTACTACAAGCACTGATGAAATCTTCTATGATAGCTAGATAGCAGCGATATCTGCAGATTCGCACTTGCAAGTTGGTATCATGTGGCGGTGCTCATCATATTTATACACCGGCGCGGGCTGATGTGATGCGCATACCAACGGTTCTGGCAGCCGTGCAGTCCATCAAGAGTTCGGAATGACTCAATGAGTCGGAAATCTGGCCAATGCAAAGAGATGCGGCGCAGAACTAGATAGTTGGAACGTTCTCATCAGTGATGAATTTGCCTACTTAGCAAGAACGCACAAGGAGTCACGCTGTTGATATCGGAGGAATCCGGGGAACCATGCTAATGAATTCGGAATTCGGGATGTCATATTGATGATATTCGGAATTCGAGTAAATGAGTATCGCAGAGTACCCCTGATAAGTATTCGGAATTATGCATTGAGTCATGTCACCTCTCGACATTCGCTCTCAGGCTTCTGATGGCGGCTCATCTTAATGCAGCGTGCGACCCTGTGCAACCTCGTGGTCCTCAAATGAAAATCTCGTGTTCTTCCGCCAGAACATATATGTAAGTGGTTTGTCGATTTATTCAACTTCTCTGAATCTGGGTTTGACGTGCCGGCCGGAACCATCTGACCGATCACCCCGTAGTGGAATAAGTTTTAAGCCGATGGAATGGATGGATGTCTCGACGCTTAATGGTCCGAACAAGCGTCGCTAGTACGGAAAAAAGAACGTAAGTATGAATTTGAAAGTATTGCTGTCTAGACGTGATGTATGTAATAGGTAATACTAAACTAAATCTAAAGACACAATTGCAGTTGTAGCTAGTTCATGATACAACGTACTGAAACAACAAGGCGATGATTAGAAAATCCCGTAAATACCATGCACGAAAAGTAAAAATGAAATGAATCTAAGCCCATTCGTGTCTACCACAAAAGAGTGTAAAGGATGTTAGACATCCTCTATTTTTTTTTCGTCGTCCGAGTCGCAACAATTGGAAACTTGTGTCACCTCCAAGGTGGGGGTTTGAGATAATGCAATAGCCGGTAGGGGATATCTGAAGACGACATCGTAAACGTAAACCAGGGATTTGAACGTGATGAACGTCCATAGTAGGAATGTCCCCACAGCGTATACAGCGCCGTAAACTCGGAAGAAAGAAGCGTTGAATGATTGACCTAGCGTCATAGTAACAGTTGCATAAACGCTCTATTTGATCGTCAGAAAAATTTTACGCTCCATATACAACAAACTCACGTTTGGGAAAATTAAGCCCCAGAAACTAGGCGTGAAGGGGATGTGCGTGCGCCGCACCGTAGTTATAATGGAAAGGAGACCAAAGAAAAGGAACATGGAAGCCAATGTCCATAGCAAGAACGCGATACATGTGCACAGCACATTGATCGCCTGACCAGCGTAGGGCCATCGAAGGAACACGGATGATGGAGTCATTAACGGCAGTAACTTGTTGAAGTTTTGACCAATGAGGATGATTGAAAATCCCGCTTGGCCGCTTGGGCCAAGGGGAAGGAAAACTGTCAGGGCTGCAGCGCCTTCCGGAAGCCCGTAGACGAAAAGTCGTTGAAAGTAGATGGTGAAGATGATGAAAGACAGGGTAAACCCAACCGTGACAATAAAGACACCTGTGGTGAGGGTTACAAGGGCATTCATTATTGAGTACTTCTGCAACGCATTTGCAAGTACACCGGCCGACGATGAAGAGACAACAAGTGTTACCACCGGAAGCAACCACATTGTATTCATTTGTTCAAGGGTGTGGGTTTGACCCGTGATCCTGCGTGCGCAATAATTTCCGTCAGGGTCGTCTGTTACTAGCCTAGGCGATGAGCTCAGACAGACTTACATGTGATGCATCATGCCCCAACAGTATGCAGATGAAACAGCAACGTCAATCCACCACAGAACCCAAATAGAATAAAGAAAACCTTTCCCTCCGAATGAGAAGTATCCATAGATGACGTTAATGGCCACGTTCAGGATGGTGGTGAAACTCATTGGGAAACAGCCCCAGAAGAGACTCAGAGTAGGATGGTCCATCAAATCTGTCCAGTCTTCCGGATATAAGTAATACCGCGTGATAGCCCATGCAGAAAAAACCACGAAGAGTAGCAAGTTGAGAAAAAACA
Source organism: Amanita rubescens (assembly GCA_015039365.1). Lineage (NCBI taxonomy): Eukaryota > Fungi > Basidiomycota > Agaricomycetes > Agaricales > Amanitaceae > Amanita > Amanita rubescens. The sequence goes on from WION01000007.1 coordinate 345,804, forward strand.
GGATGAGACTGATAACTTTCATCGGCAGTGCGGGGCCATATGGAAAAACATCGAAGAGAAGGCTGATAGCTCCAGTACCTACAACAAAGTCAACGTGTTAATTATCTAACATAGGTGCTTGCTAACCCATGATGACCGTAAAATATGTTGGGGAGAATGATCTGTAGGTGCGTTGAGGCCAAAGCCAGGAATATTAGTTAAGATACATACCGGATGAGCTCATACTTGACAAAGTAGCTCAATCGCTGAGCTTTAGCCATGAGCAAAAAATCGGAGGATGAGAGAACAAACGTCTTGGCCGCTACATTTATATTCCGCGTTGGTGACCTTAGTCTTCTACCCTTAAGCTCGACTTCCGCAATTGGCAGGTGACTGCCGAGCATCCGGGATCCAGTTAATCCGCATAACGTCCGCTCTCTTTTTGCCACCTGACTGTGCATCACACATGACAAGCAGCAAATTTAGTGCGCATACACTACAGTTGCAATGTGTTGGGAAATTGCTAGGAGTTGAAGGAGCATGCAAGGCAGATGCTAACTTCAGCTCGCATGCGGAATCTGCAGATGCTGCCCTAGGTAAATTTATCATCGGGGCGCAAAAGCGGTGGTAGCCGGAACTTTCCATGGGAATGACTAGCTCGCATCCACAACGCTTTATCGCGCGCCTTTCATCCGCCCTCCTTTCTTGTCGTTCTTTCATTCGGTTGAAAAAGGTTGAAGAAGACTCGAGAGTTGCATTTTGGCTACGACGGAACCAATTATCACCGGATCCAAGCAACCTCGGCAAACATGAGAACAAGCGGCGGAGTTAAGTTATAATGATTGTGTGATTGATTAGGTTGCATTAACAAGACTACGATAAGCTCGGAATTCAGACAGTTTCGCGTCCCACAATTGTCCATGCCAGTAAAACCAGAGATTTGCGCCGTTCATTGTCAAAAGATTGTTCCCCTTGGCGAAACGTTACCTTTGTTACATGTCACATGGCTATGCAAAAAATTAATAACTGTCAAGGCTGTACCGCGCACAGACTATAACCACTGCCAGAATCATGAACTCCAACGTCTATTAATCAACCCAACATTTCGATCAGTCGAACCATATTGCTTTAGACTCTTTCAGTTAGTCTGGACTCTGAAAGGCTAGGGCAGCTGCGATCATCTTCGCGTTACAAGAAACTTCTTTGACGAGAGCGTTAGCTGTCCTAAGGTTTAGGTGACCGTGTCGCTTTCCAACTCATACAGGTGCGGTCAGTGTGAGGCTCGCCGGCTGATCGTGTATCGTTTAACATGCAGAATATTTAGAGCGCAAGGAAGCGTCCTTTTTGTCTTTCTTCTCTCGAGGTGTTTTTCCATTCTCTCCAGGCGCTCAACGGCTTGTCGCATGTCGCGAGCCACGAACAACCCATAATTAGAAAACCGGACCCGCGAGCCTTGCGGAGTTATTTTTGCTGGTGATAAGATCACTACAGGTCATTGTCAACCCCGACATGTAGCATCATCATAATTGTGCTGAAAATTCCTTTACTATTGTCAGATCTCGTATTCCGCAGCAATTAAGAACTGGAACAAAGCACCGCCATCCAACCTGCTTAAAATAATGTCACCAGCGCGGCGCAACGGCTTAAATTCCGTGGGTGGCCATTTACCAAAATAGGGTAGTCAGTGGCCAAAGTAGAACCTTTGGTAACGCTTTACCACAGTGCCCCCGCTTAGCTGACGACTCCGCCTCTTTCACCCTCGGGTTTTCAAAGGACGCAAAAAGGGTTACGATGTGGCCAAGACCAAAATTAGTGTTCATTATCTTCCGATACCTCTCTGACGATCGTCATCTCCCCAGCTTGACTTCATTCCACAACCACGCGCATCTAGCGTCGCTAACATGTTTTCTCGCGCAACCGCAACGAAATCAAATGCGCCTCTCGCGCCTACTAAGTTTAAAGGAAAGGAGCGCAGCAATGGCTCATTCTGGCGGCGCCATGCACACGATACCCCCGCCCTACCTCCTTCCTCTCGGACGACTTCTACTGGCACAAATAACGATTTCTTCTCCCGGCCTTCCGTACAAGAATCTCAAGATGGTGCTACAACGTCTGCCTTCAGTGCACATACCTTGCACAATGTTCCCTCTACGACCTCTGGTCCAAAGCGCGGTGCATCAAGCAACGTGCGCTCCTATGCCAACCCGTACCAAACTCCTGATGCCACCGGCAGAAGGAAAATGCACAAGATCCGCCAACAGATATCGCGCGCGGTGGAGGACGATCTAGTAGCTACTGCCCTCCGCCTGCCTGGCTTATCGTCCTCCGGGAAGTTCGTACGCTTCGCTGCAGAGAGGCTTAAACGAAAGGCAGATCAGATCAAGGATTCTGTGATGCCACGCGCCCTATCCCGTGGACCAAAACTGGACTGGATGGAAATTCAGAAGATTCATCGAAAGCTCGAGAAAGAGGAATCGGGTAGCGAAGGCAGGGATATGGAAAATAATAACGTTTCTTGTGTTCCGAACATTAGTGAGGAAGCAATTCGGCAAGCTTTTCGAAGAAGCTATAATGTGCCGCAGGTTATTGTGCCTAGCGCTCTCAAAGGTAAACAGTAAGTGGCGTTGTAGATCGATCGCAAGGTAGATTAATCAGATCCTTCCAGAAAAGCCGAGAGCAGAGCGAATGGAGGGGACATCGACACAGATACCGATGAAGACACGGATATCGAAGATGAAGATAAAGAAAACGTCAATAGCTACGGAAGCTTGAAAGGCATGGACGGCAAGGGGTCTTGTCTCGGTGAAGGGCCTAAGGCTTCCTCCTCGTCGGCGGCACCTCAGTCTCCGAGTACACCTGGTCCCTCTAATCATGCAGAAGCATGGATACATATGCGCACCGCATCTCCAACGTCTTTAAAAAGCGGACCTGTAACACCAATAAAGCCTGCCGGGCAGTCAGCACTGAATGTACAATCAGCCACACCACCAGCAGTCACGAACATGGATTTCTCTTCGCCTTCGGGTCAATGCAAAGGAGAAACCCCTTCCATTCAGCGACAACCGACAGTCACACCACGAATGCCGGCGTTCCTCGACGTGCCTACTATCCAGAATAAAAAAATGGTGCCACAGCCGGATTGTAACATAGCACAAACCACTTTCCAACCACTGCAAGCGACCGTCAGTCCCCAAACGTCGTTCCAAAGCGCTGCGCAGTTCGGATGCCCTCAACAGCGATCGTTTAGCGGCAATATACAGCCAGAGGCGCACCAAGCAACGTTCTCGTTCGCGCCTACCTTTCAGCAATCCCAGTCTTCTTGTCCCTTGCCAGATACAAACCATCCGTTTAGCGGACAGGTACAGCAGCAATCTCAGTCCATATTCCCTGGCCCCAACGTCCATTCGGCATTATGTCCACAACCGGTTCCGTTCTGCGGCAATGAGAATCGCTCCGTTCCATCAGCGGCACATTCAAACCCTGTTTCTCAGGTCAGTGGCATATAAACCCTTCCCGTCATTACTGACGATCATGTAGCCGACAGGCGGCAGTTTCCCAAGCTTCTCGTTCCTGAGTAGCGCGTTCCAATCGCAATATAGCTGCGCACAGCCACCTGCTTTTCCCGCTCAATCTGCCGTTTTCAGCTCGACTGTGTTACAGGGACCACAGGTTACTTCAATACAGTATCCGCGGCGAATAATAAGGCGTCTCCCTGTTCTCATTGATGATCCACCTAGAAGGTCAATCTTATTTGGACCTTATGGAATTCAAGCGTTCATTAAGGAGAAGCCGATTCCAATCTACCAACCGACGCCAATAGACCCGTCGGATAATGCTACCAAGTTTGATGATGAGGCTTGGAAAGCCGATAGAAAACGTCGCTCTGAGGGGTGGGAAGCACGAAAACCCAGAAAGCTCGGTCCTCTTGACATCACAAACGTGCCTCCCTTACCAAAAAAGGCATATTCTGGACGACCACCGAAAGGCTCCGAAGAAGACTTGATCAGACGACTAGTGAGTTTGACCATGTATAAAACAGAGTCGCTTGACAGTTCTAATAATCGTGTTTTTCGCAGGCGATTGAACGGAAGAATGAGGCTAAAAAAGCCAGAAAGGCGAAAAAGCGCGTTCGTTTCCTGCTGCCCGGAGAAGAACTTGAACGTTCGCCTGTAAGAAAGAAAAGACGCACAGACGAAAATTTAGACTCGGAGAGTATACCGGAAAAATCCGCGCCACCAAGTTCCCAGAGGGTAGCGCCATCGCTTGAAAACAGAGCCGACCCCGTCATGCCTGGTGCATATGAAATGCCGGAAAGCAAGGGCAAGGCAATCGAAAGCTGTCCAGTAATCGACCATATATTTTCGCTCCTCAAAGAACAATTGGCAGCATATCACTTCAGAGATAACATTAACAAGCGAGTGGAGGGGGACTATCCAGTTTAAATTTTCAGACGGGTAGTGATCTAGCCCCGACGGCCTCCGTCCCTTCGTCCACGAGGCTGCGCTATCAGGGAGGCTTAGAAGGTGCACGGGAGCACTCGGTGCAAATTGGAATGCTAATGTTAATCAGGTCGTATACGGAATACTATACAGCGTTCGCTCTGTTTATCGACATACTGCATCCAGGACATTTCCCGTACACGTATCGTTCCATAGCTTATTACGATGGAAATCTATTTTTCCCCGGCTTCGGGACAGATACAGTTGCGCTAACGTCCGAAGAGGTCATTCGCCTTTCTGTGCAGTTTCTTAGCGTGGAACCCTTGAGGACCTAGACCAAAACATACCATAGGGTGAAACCTGTCCTTCTATCTCCTTTGAGTCCATGCCCATGATATACATGGCGCTCAGCGTAAATGCTATGGCGGATCCCAACCCAACAACCTGACCCGATATCCACCTGGTATTAGGCCCAGCACCCGCGACGGAGGCTCAACATACCATAGCTGTTCCCCGGTATCGAGACACCGTCTCAAATATTTTTCTTGGTGCCATAGTTTTATGCTGCAAGAATGAGGCAACTTTGGAGTGGTTTATATACTTGTGACGTCATCCAAGGTGCGTGAGCGATCGATGCGCTATTTCACTTCGTTTTCAGATATCGGGGGCTGTGTTCCGCTCGTTCACATTCTAATTATCGTTGCAAGATTCCGAGGCTATGGTGGGATGACACCTGATGACACTCGGCAAACGTGCCTGAATCCGTGATTTACATAATTTGACGGCCACATGGCTGGTTCCGGTCAATCACCATACCATGCTGCCATGTCTATCTTCACTCTAAATTCAGCCAATTCCATGCGTATTCTGTCATGTGGAGTATATAAAAGCCTTCAAGCATTCAGGCGATGCACACAAGATGGCCCAACTCGATATCCCAACGCTAGTACAGCACCAATTCTACCTTCGTGTAAGTGCTAATCGTTGATCATTCCAGCAGACTACAACTCACTCTTTACCACAGTTTGCGGATAGTGAGTCGCCGGCAGGACCGTAAGCCAGTATATATAGCTACTAAGTGCAACACTCGCAGCCGCCGCCCTTTCGATGCTAGTACGCCCACCCGTCGTTAGAATGCGTCAATCTAGTGTCTAAATCTGTCTTTCTAGGTATATGATTACCTTCTGACGTTCGATCTCGAGGTTAACTATGTTTGGGGTTCAAGATGGACTTTCGTGAAGTTGTTGTATTTGGTGGTCAGATATATGCCATTTGTCACCATGGCGTCCGTATTTTTGCTTGACGGTAAGTGTTCGGACTCGGAGGTTTACGTTATTCTCTGAAGAAAGGCTAATGTCACTGTCCAGTGCCAGGACCCACGGTCGAAGATTGTCTGTCAATCACAAGGGCATATGCCAGTCGAGTTTCAAATCCTTTTCAGCGCAATCCTTTTCTGATGTATGATCTAGTTATGATTACATTTGACACTGGCTTTGGTGAAAGTGAGTGCCAATTCCTGGGCATCCATCCACTTTTAAACTGGTTAAACCTAGTCATTCTGACACTGCGAACATGGGCAATTTGCGGGCGTCGATTTCGGATGGGAATGGGGTTCCTCTTTTTCTTTCTGATCAAGACGGCCATCGCCTATATTATCCTTGCGTTTTGGTGGAGCAGTTTACAATGTGAGTCCTGTTACCTGCACTCCAAACCTATGCTTGATGATGAGTACTGAGATACTAGACGCGGTGATTCCTCCTGGCCTTGGCTATAGCTCTGGAACTTGCGTTTTGGTCAAGGCCTCAAAGGTGATATGGGGGTCATGGACGTTAGTGGTTGTTTTTGAATTCAGTTCGTCATATACTCTCATTGTTTGCAAATTGTTGATCCAACTATATAGTCGTCTGTATACTGTTGGCACGTGAAGCGCTCTCTGCATGTATGTCATGGTCTGTTCTCTCATCTTTCTCTCATGACGTTTGTTAGATCGCTTGGGCGGCATGTCCCAGCTTGCATGGGTCGTATATCGCGACGGTATGCTTCTCGGCTCATTCACCAATGTGCAATTCTCTCACGTTCTCACAGGCCTTATGTATTATGTTTATCTTATGGGTACGGTTCCACATGCCTCCTGTCATACTTATTCTTAGAACATGCCCAGCTACTTTCGTCGGTGTCGCTGCTTCAGTCATTGTATTGCCTGTGAGTACTTGCTTGCTACCGAACACATGCGGTCTTAACAGTGCTTTTCTTCTCCAGTTCGATATGGTCCGCTTTCTATCTGGGTGAGTTTCATCCCGTAACTAAGAATGACATAATGACATAGGGTCAAGGCCTGCCCATGTGCTACATGTCTTACTCACCGCACGTGTGATACTGCACGCCCGAGAGCAGGCCAATAAGTCTACTATTCACGAGATATCCTCATCATTTTTTACCCAATCTTGCTAAATGAGCATTGCTCGAGGGCGACGATGTCCCAAGGAGTCCGCGGTTTCCAGGCCCACCAAGTTGGACCAAATGGCTCCACTTGCAGCACTTTTTTCGATGAACCAAGTCGTTACATAATAACGACAAACATCAACATCAACCCAACTAGGGATATATGCGTCTCAACGAGAACACTGTTTTAGTGGGGGCGAAGGTGGTATTGGTTCCGTATCGTCCGGAACATGTTCTCGTAAGCTTTAGGAAACTTCTGAGACGCGGAAAGGAAACTTGGCGCTGATCAAGTAAGATTCTAGAAATATCATGCGTGGATGCTAGACGAGGAGTTGCGACGCCTGACTGCAAGTGAACCTCTAAGTTTGGAGGAGGAATACGAAATGCAGCGTAAACATCATCCTACAGATGCCGGCGATGAAACTTACTATCTTTTCCAAACAGAAAATTGGCTGCTTGACGAGGACAAGTTAACTTTCATCATCTTAAGCAACCCAGATGTGTTGGATCCTTCGAATGAGGAAACGATAGCTCCCTCGGATCCACGGATTAGATTGCTTCCGATGGTAGGAGATGTAAATATCTTCCTACATGGAACTCTCGCATCGGGCAGAGCTGGTGATTCAACGGAAAAGAGTGAAGGCAATGAGATTGAGGACGATGATTTCGAGGCAGAGGTCGAAATCATGATCGCAGGTGAGGGCGCATACAGCATGTTCAGATCAGATTTTGGACTATTGCTCGGCAGAACCCGCTTACCGCAGACGTGGCCTTGCTCAGGAAGCATTGCAGCTCATGCTAAGCTACGCAACCGGAACGCCGCGCCTTTTTCGCGTCGACACGGATTGCCGGAGCACTCCTTCACCATTACATATCCCGGCGGCGTATCTGGTAACGAGGATTACTGAATCGAATGAACCGAGCATAAGGTTATTTGAGAAACTTGGTTTCAAGATAACGAAAAGAGTTCCTGTTTTTGAGGAGGTGGAAATGCGGTGGAGAGCAGATACGTGAACGGAATATCGGACTCCCCGGAATATTCCAGAGTACTGTCCCACGCCTCTCCGTACTCCTCTCCGTACTCAACAACGATGTTGTAATATGACCACGTGCAGGAAACGCATCTACCCGCGTACGAATGGCGACCAGAATTACAGAGCCTACTATCAGAAGGATTGTGTTCATCTAATAGATGCAGGGTTGTACTCAGAGCAAGGTGAGGCACACAGATCGCCTCCTCAGCGATCGATGCGAATGACTTCGTAGGTGCTCGGGAGATTATCGCGCAAATAAGGTTCCAGCGCTCCATTAAACAGCTAGTACTTGGACATAATGGTCTTGGTGATTCTGGTTGCCAAGTATTGTTTCAATTCCTGTGTTCGGAGGATGGCAGACCCTATGAAATCCGTGATATCAGCTTAAATTCTAATGAAATCGGAGATGTGGGCTTAACGGCTGTTGCGATGTATCTTAAAGAGCATCAAAGTGTAATGGAATTGTTTTTACAGAACGTATGTGATTGCCTCGAGTTTTGAATGCCACATACTCACTTAATCCCTCAAGAATGAATTCTCTGGCCATCCTACCACTGCCACGATCCTCGCAGATGCCATCAATGCGTCTCAGCTTGAAATCCTTTCCTTAACTTCCAATCGACGCATGTCGGACAGCTTCGTTAGGACATTTCTGCCAGCATTAACGTCAAATAGACTTCGCGAATTGCATCTGTCAGCAATGAATATTACGAGGACTTTCTCTACCTCATATTATAGAATACATATCATCCAAGCGCTGCAAACTCAGCGTCTTCAAATGCAATGGGAACATCCTAGGATGGCATGGTGTGCGCTCCATTATAGAGGCCGTGCGAGATCACAATTATTCGCTGACCACACTGGAACTGCATTCGAATTACTTATTGGACGCGACTGACCATAGACGAAACGGGAGCAAATCAGGAACTTAGTGGCGACGTATGGAAGGAATGCCTTCAAAGCATTCAACTCGTTGTTTCACGTAATGAACAACTTGGTCGAGAAACACGAAGACAGGCCCTGCGATTATTACGCTACGCACGTCCCGTTCTGCTACATCCGCAATCAATTCGCGCAGAACATCACCAGTTATCAGAAACTTCGCCCGGGACAAACGTCAAACAGTCCAACCCCTCGTTTGGCAGCTTGCCGTTAGAGATACAACTCTACATCTTGTCATCCATTTCTCCAATTCTCTCCCCGAGACAGCGCTCAAATATTTTCAATTACGCCGCGTCTCCGTCGACGCTACCCTCTCTCCTACCGAGGTTAACTGGTTCAACGACCAGCTGGAGAGGCGCATTGCACCATGGTTATTCCGGTGGGCGGTGGGCGGGACAAATGCACAGCTCGATGGGCAGCGGAGATGAAGGGAGTAGGTGGTTGACTGTTGTCGGTTGTACAATGTACGAACAGTAGCCCCGGAGTATCGTTTGGTAACGTCGACGTCAGTTGTCTACGAGTTGGCATGTGAAAGATGTCTGGCATCCTGATCATAACCCGCCGATAAATCCGCCATATCAATAGGGTACGCATTCAAGAATCGTATATCTTGTTTAATGAATTGACACCTAGAATATCTGGCAGATTGCATATTTATACAGGGCAGGCTTGTGAGAGCCTTGCATGCTTTTGGGGCCTTGAAAGTTTTCATGGAATATCAAAATGAAGCCGGCAGTTGTTCAGCGGTTAGGTACGACACAAAATCGAGTTATCAATGTCATCGCCGCCGCTCAGATATAGTAAGAGGTCCCCGAGGGCATGGGATTGAATATTGATCATTGAACGCTTACCTGTTCGAACAGAATTTCAAACCGTTGGGATCGCCTTCAATTGGTAATTATACGTGCATTGTTGGGTCCAGGAATCAAGACAGCAGCAGCACTGACCACCGTCCGCGGGCAGCGGTACGATGAGGAATATTGTTGCATCTTCGTTTGTGCCCGACAAAACGTATACACGGCTCTCATACGAAGACTCTGCAATAGATCGAGAAGAACCAAGTTCAAGAGATACTGCGCAATCATACACACTTGGACGACGAACATTCGGAACAACATAAAGGTAGTGTATCTCGGAGTAATAATTAATTACCCACTGTATCCTAATTTATTACAGCACATGTACATCCATATGTACACAAGTCATTCTTTTACTTGGTTTACACCTTTCTGAGTTCAGTATACATTATTGCATGTCGCGTGGCATTGACGTACCAAGCATCTCCCGTAACGTTAGCAACTCGCATGGCTGTACAGGGCAGTACACTCTGTTGTAAATGGGGATGTGAAGCAGCGTACCAATGGCTGATAACATCTCATTGTGGACACATCATAGTATCACATGTCTGCGATCTGATGGCTGGAAATGCGAGTAGGACGCGAGTAAAGCGTTATGTATTTTCAGTCATCTTCGTTATTTTCCGCTAGTGCCTGATATCTAACGAGATCTAACGGCATCCACGAGCATCAATCAGATCGCTTCAGCTCCAAACTGATGGGCACTGGACTGGGAATGCTTTATAGGGTTGCAACTGTTGTTGCAGTGATACTGATGCGTCCTTGGGGCAACATGCTCTCAGCGCTCGAATCGCAGGTTGCAGCCTTGTTCGCCGACGCTGTCCTCTATGGGTTATACCTCGCGACGCTGATCCTCTGCCTCTGGCGACTGCTATATGGCCGGGATGGATGGAAGCCGAGTCACCAAGTTGATTGGCTGATGTTGACCATGTCGATTGCGATTTTCATGTCAACAACGCTGGATACTGCATTGTCTGTCAGACGGGCAATGCTCACTATACATCACGTTTTAGGGGGACCAGCCCCGAAATTGCTCTGGAGTAATATGACGATGGTATGTAACGGGACTACTATCGCCTACATACCTCAATTAAAGCATAGCACACAGGCGATTCTTGTTCATTTGCAGACCCTCTTCGCGGATGCGATTCTGGTACCAAATATAATCACCTGTTACTATTTCTATTGTCTGATACGCGCTATAGACGTACCGCTGTTGGATTGTCTTTGCAAAATCAAAACTCGTTGTCGCCCTGCCCGTCATTCTCTGGACAGTTGACTTCGTCTGCACGATTATCCGGGCGTATTGGCAACCAAAGGAAGATACCCATCCCCAGTTGATACTGAACTTACTCGTCGCTTTCTGGGCTTGCAGCATAGCCCTGAATCTGTATGCAACATGTGAGTAACAACTCGAACGTTGGCCTCCAGAAGCGTTAACTAGCTTAAGTCCTGATCACTTATAAAATCGTAAAGATTGCAAGAATCAAAAGCGTATCCACGCGACGTGTCCGATTCGTCATGCGCGTGATCATCGAGTCGGGTTTGATATATACGACGACGACGGTGATGTTATTTATTTCAATGTTCGCAGACAACTCGTTTGCGTCAACCTTGCTATCTGCCATTGTGAGTGTCATCCCTGCTGAAAAGCCTGGATTACCAATCATCAATAGAACTTCCAAGTTGTTGGCATAGCCTTCAATTTGATCATCATTCGAGTGACGTCGGACGCGGCAGACAAGACTCTAGCAAATGTGACTCAAGACCGACTTACGAGTGTGCAATTTGAAATGACCAGCAACATATCATTGCACAGACAGGATAAAGAACCAGAAAATAGATGCGACGAGAGTGATCATGCACTACAAAACGACGTTTGATTTTGTTTGTAATGTAATACTATAATTATAATCTAGCCCTACCCCCAACTTCCCACGGTCACATTGAGCTCGTTCGTTCATACCGCCAACCCGGTTGCTTGCACACCAGGCAAAACAAAATGGCAGACGCTGGTGAGACCAGGCGTTGCTATATGGTATCATCCTGTTATGCTCACGCCACGGCCTTTTGCTCACCCAGGCTTCTTCAAAGGCACTTCTGCTGAACAAGACAGGCGATTTTCAGACAAGGAGTTGAAGCTTCTCAAAACCATGAAGTTTCCTCCCGAGTTTGATAAAAAGGTAGGCGCTCGAAAATGCTATTGAAACGTGTATATATATGCTATTGCAGGTGGACATGCGAAAAGTCAACTTGACAGTTATTAGACCTTGGATCGCTAAAAAAATCGTAGAACTAGTTGGCTTTGAGGATGAAGTCGTTGTTGAATACGCAATGGGATTATTGGAAGATTCCTCAGAACCAGTATGTCGGAAACTACTTTGACCTCTTGTATGCGCTCATTTTTTGCAGACTCCAGATCCGCGGAAAATGCAAATCAACTTGACAGGATTTCTTACGAAAGACACCCCTGCGTTCATGTCGGCACTTTGGAAACTCTTGGTTGAAGCACAAGAAGAGGTGTCTGGCGTTCCAAGGACCTTCGTTGAAGAAAAAAAGCATGAGCTCAGGAAGGCACGTGAGAATGACACGCGGGCAATTGATGAGCGTGACCGTCGTGCAACGCTCGACGACAGGAGGGGTGGTGAACGTGGTGGGCGTGGCGGCGGTAGAGGTCGCGGTCGGGGCCGTGGAAGGGGCCGTGGAGGTGGTGGAGGTGGTGACGAAAGACCACGCGACTCTGGATGGGGGAACAGAGGTGGTGGACCTGGGGGTGTAAGCATTTGGTCCTTATTTTTTGTCCCGGTATTAATGGATGTTGGGCGTATAGGGTCATCGCCATCATTCTCCACCGCGACGGCGGCGTCCTCCAAGCTACGACAGCCGTTCCTCGAGATCTCGCTCTCGTTCCCCCTTGCCTACTGCACGTGGCGGGGGCCGGTTCCGTTCACCACCTCCGACTGGCCGCAGGCAGCCGCGCAGTCCAGTGGGAAGATCACGCTCTCCGCCTTCTACTAGTGCCACGATGGCCAGTAGTATGCGTGGGGTTTCACCTGGGCGTAGAAGGCATTCACCTCCCAGGCGTTCACCTGTCCGCTCCAGGTCTCGTTCTCCACCCCGGAGACGCAGGCACCGCTCGCCTTCCATTACACCGCCTCGCGAGCGTGATCATCGGCGCTACCGCGACAGCCAAAGCCCTCCCCACAGACGACGTAGGATATCTCCACCACCACGACGGCCATCAACTCCGCTTTCTGAGAGGGACAGTCGCTCAAGGTCACCTCCTAGGGATTACCCCAGAAGACGTAGTCCAGCACCTAGAAGGAGAAGTCTTACGCCTCCCGTTCGTGGAGTAAGGCCGAGGAGCTTATCCGCCTCTCCAACAAGGTCCATGTCAGGGTCAATCTCCAGGTCACCACCTTCACCGCCAAGGAGGGGAGATGAAAGGAGACGACGCTACAGTCGGAGCAGAAGTGCAGAACGGCGACCCAGGCATGACAAGATGGATGTTGATCCGAGGGACGTCAAAGGTGGGCCTTCCACTTCTGATACAGGTGCCGATGGTTCAAGTGGATCTGGAATTGTTGGAGAACTTAAGATCAAAGGTCAAGCTGAGCTTGAACGCAAGAGGAGTCGGGTGGAGAATGGCAATAAAGAGCAAGTATGTTTCACTGGCCAGTCATTTTCCATTCTCTAACGAGAGTTGTGGCAGGATAGATCAGAGCTCGAGAAAAGAGAGAATGAGCTGAAAGAAAGGGCATTGAGGAATAAGGTTGTGAGGTCCCGGAAAAGTGTTGGAGGGAATTAAGTATGGCTGAATGATACGCCATGGTTTCTTTTTCTTTCTCTATTGATGAAAACCAGTATACTGAAATGCCCATCTCTTTTTTTTGCTTTTATACTTTACAGAGAAAAAAAAGTCGTTTGAAATACATGCATGTATTTATGCCCTGCTGCGCAAATGGATTATATTTTAGCGACTATCTTGTTGAACGTTACTGACTCTTGCATCTGGTTAGGTTGTTTTTTCGACCGGTTCTGACACGTGTACCACCAAGCCAGCGCGGTCTGACTCTTATCCCACATGTAACCAGTGTCTATATGCGCACATAATAAAATCCCAATCAATTTAACCATCCAACATCTAAAGTTTATCATGATGCGTGTATACGTAAATTTAAAAGAGTGGAATTTTTTCAAGTACCAGCCATCCCAACGACACCAGTATGGTCACGAATCTTTGCAATCTCATTCGGCGTTAAAGAACCTTTGGATGCCCGGAGGTAATCCTCAAAGGCGCGAATAGCATCCGAGTCATTGATGAATTCCGATCTAAAAATAACAAGTCATCAGCCGCAACAACAAAAAAGAGAACACAAAGAAGGCGCATACTTGAGGAATCTGAAGAGTTTTTCCCAGTATTCCGGATTTGCGACGAACGTTGTGGTAGGTTGAGAGTGTTTCTGGGTGGATCGGTTGAGGAACGTCCATCGTGTCGAGTGTGAGGATGATATCTTTCTCCTGTGGGGCTCCGCTGCCCGAGTTTCCTTCAGTTCCGGCGAGGAGGTCAGTGGTGGAAGTGGATGGAGAAGGCGAGAGGACGACGGAAGGTATGCGTTGATGTCTTCCTCTCCTTGGCGCGCCGGTCGCTGGTTTATCAGACTGAGGACGCGTGGCCGTCGACGGATAGCGAGGGTGGAGACATTGGGGAGAGAGTAATGTTGGTTGGTCTTGGGATGGGATTGGAGGGATCCCAGTTGGTACCTGGTTTGACCATGAGGTTGATCACGTCTCCGTCTTTGATGCTGTATTCTTTGAGGAGTTTGTTATCGGCGAGGGATTTTCCTTTAAGAAGAAGTCTCTGCGCGTCTGCGGGAGGAGCGGAGGGGTGAGAATCGGCGAGTTGGGATTTAAGAGTACTGATGGTGTCGGTGGGGTGGACAGAGAGGGAATAGGACGCGGGTGGTTTGATCGATTTGAAAGTGATGTTTATACCTGGCGTAGACAATAAGATACTTCAACGTGTTGATGATGGAGCGTGCTTACCGGCAGTAGAGGATGATGGCTCTGCAGACTGGAGTCTCTTTGTAGCTGGGGGAGGAGGAACAGGAGTAGGGAGGATGGGGACACGTTTGAGGGAATGTTCTTTTGGCTGTTGATAGTCGTCAGTGAAGACTACCGGCTGAGATGCGAGCGTGTTTAGAAAAGCAGTGGTAAACGCGTGCTCAGCGTGGTCGGCCATCGTGCGCGATTTGATGCTCTGCACTGCGCTCTGTCACAATCAACCGTGACCCTATCGACCGTCCCTAACATGCCTAGATCTGTTTTTTTCTATAGCTTTCGGACGACATGGGATGAGAATGTACAAGGCGCAGCATGGCCGATGTCCATACCATCCACGCTCCCGAATAATTCAGTGATCGAGCTATGATTGAATAATAACAAGCTGCCAGTCACATTTCTCAACACCGTGAATTGTATGAACACAGCTCACAGCCCACAGCCCACAGCTAAATTATTGGCAGTTAATATCCATCTGTGGCATTGGGCGTCGTTTTTTTCTTTACTTAGGGGTACCAATTCCTGATCCGAGTGTAGATGTCACGCAATGTGATTTACCTGTCACAACTCGCGCGACCCATTCCGACCAAACGTTGACGAATGGCAGTACGTACTTTTCATTCTCTCAATGCGTATACGAGGAACTAATTGTTCCCAAGTCAGGTTTCGGTTATACGGGAGGTGAGATTAACAGTCGTTCATATTCGCGTTGACCCAGCAATCGCGTGTGCTATAGGCCGCTCAAAGTGCTTCACCTTCTGGAACCAGTTTCAACAAGTAAGTCGTCAATTAAGAATTTCTGTTCTCGTCACTACTTATTACCGTTATACAGTGCTATATTCAATCAGAGAACCCGAAAGAGTGTCGTCCACTTTCTGACGATTACCTAGAATGCTTGCACAAAACCAAGGAGGCAAGTCGCAATACCTTTACCGTCTTTTAGATATCTTACCGTTCTTTGGATTTTGGTACGGGAACACACAGGTTGCGCATGCCAAAGCCGTGCAAGATGAGTTCATCCGCAGAGCAGAGGCAGCTGCCACAGAGGGTCGTAAAGCTGCAGACATACTAGCAGGAAGGAGCAATTGTGGGAGTAGGTTTAATACGGCGGGACGAGCAGCAAGATTCGAAAAACACTGACGATGTATGCGTGTCATTTGATATCAATCCTAGATTCTAACATGCACTATGAGAGTTGGAACAACCCCAGGTTTATTACGAATATTTTAATGTAAATGTCAAATCTGTCCAACGTCGTATATATGCTACATTGTCCTTGAACATGGTATTAATTGGATTACAAACTCTCGGTGCTGTCTCTCATGGCAGGCAATTCTGTGACGCCGAACTCGAGATCTCCCAGTGATCCATCTTTGGTAGGATATTGGGAAGGCATTGCAATCATGACCACCACCTGATAGTCTGACAGGTAGGGCGTCATGGATGCGGGTTTTTTAATAGGAGACATTGGCGTTGAGAGGTCAGGTATAGATGAAGGGGGTGGCGATGCCGTCTGTGATATGGTATTCAATGGAACACCGGGAGATACCGCTGTCTCTGGAGGTAGTCGCCGCGTAATGCGTGGCAAACTAGGCATCCACCAACGTAACATGGAGTTTGAAGGCATTCTTTCACGTGGCCGTAGCCAGGTTGGCATTGGCATAGACAAGGGGATATATGATGGTGGATCGTCGTCCTCTCCTTCCAATGTGGGGGCAACAGACAGCGGCTGTAAGAGATAAAGTGAGGTTCGACCTTCCAGACCAGAAGGAATACTCACCATGATCGACTCCCACCGACTCCCTCCTTTTTCAAAAGTCGTCTCCCACAGGAAGAGGCTCTTTTGGTGGGCTCAAACGACTTGCGGCTCGACCAAAAGCCCTATCAGATAAAGACGCGGCTCCTGTTTCCACGTCAAATCGCCTTCGCCTCAATAGCCGTCTCCGTGTGCCGATGCTGCACCCAATGAAAGAAGACCAAGAAGGCGATGACGGCGATCAAAAAGCCAAAGAAGTAGCTGACACTTCGTGATTGTCCACCACCCCCACCACTCGAACCCGTCAATGAAAAGTGGTCTGATGTGCTGGTAGGGTCTGGGTGGAGAAGACTAGCAGCCGTTGGTAGAATCGTCAAGCTCACGGAGGTGGCCATAGAGAAAGAGAAATGAAAATGACCGAAGCTCCTAACACCTGATTTCAACGATGACGTAAGGGCGAGGATGGAGCTTCGGTATTTTAGAGCGAAAGGGGGACTGACACCAGGGAACGTACGTGCGATGCGGTTAGGAAGGAAAGGGAGAACTGGAGTCATGGCATGGGCGAGTAGTTATTCGATATGAGACTAGTAGCCGGACTCATGACTAAGCCTCCTGTTCTCCGACTCGCGAGTACTCTTCTTGCGGTGGATGCGGGCACAGCCTGGCCCTGTCTGTTCGCTCCGTTCTACCATAGAGCAAGGCCTACAGCATTCACCCGGTTCTTCCGCTCCCGGGCCGTTCGTAGAGCATAGTTACCTCAGTCCGCGGATTAGAAAGATTGCGTTTGCTATTCGCCGGTTATTTTTAAACGAGGAAGTATATCCTGCCTAATAATTATTCCAGTCGGGATGACGCAGCCTCAGGACAATCAACACACCTAGCTTGGGCACGTCCTCGTGACATGAATAAAGTGCACGCGGAGGGCTAAAATAGAGTATGCGTTCTCCAGCTCGTTGGTTGTCTCTATTGTCGATTGCCGCCGAAAAACAAAATCACGTCAGTCAGGGATTTGGGTTTGTATCCGGAGAAGAACAAGGACCGAACTTACTAGCGTAGAACAGGCACCGAGTAGACGAGCCAGTAATAGATTTTGGGAGTTATGAAATTCAAATGGTCGTACACCTAGAATGATTATTGCATCTGATATATGTACATGTGTCACCGCAGGATTAAGTACCAACGCATTACGCACGTTGTCTCCGCACTCCTAGTCTAGGTAGCGGCTCAACGACGATTGGTGCAGTACAGTCAGAGCTCAAGGATGAAGAAACAAAAATCAATTTTGTAACGATACTGATATACATGAAAACAAGATGTATGACGACAAAGACGTCGAAGACTACACCTAAACAGTATTCTTCTTGTCTTTTATCATCCACCCGCGAGGTCAGATTTCCCAGCGGATGTGGCTCGATATAGGCACATCACCAGAACCGATGGCAGCATAGATGCATAAAGCACTGCTCGGGCAGAAAGTGGCCAGATGAAAAAGGTGTAGTAGGCTTTTAAGGAATTCGATTGCATTGCGAAGATGGAAAATTGAAAAGGACAAACGCGAGTGTTATAAACGTGATGAGAAACAAAGCCAAACAGAACTAATCCTTACTAGTGACTATACTACTAACTGGCGAACTCCTGTCTTGTTTGACGTTTTTGGCACCTGCCCATCGATTGTACTAGCGCGAATGATTGTTCTAGCTGGTGTCAGGCGTTGTCCACATGGTCGCATGCCTGTGCTATAATACACTGATACTTAGGTTTCCACCCAACCTCCGCTGAACTACGTAACAAATCAAGGTTCGACGTTACCATTCCTACGTCTCATTCAGTTTTAAGTACGTGATCGTCCCGAAGCGAATAACGCTTTCACTTATATGGCACTAGAACCCTAGCGTTACTCAACGATATGCTGTTTGCGGCAGGACATTGTTTACTTATTGTCGTTCCAATCTGCTACACGTCTGGGCTCCCCGCGATCGTCGTTTGCTTGGCTTTTACAATGTCAAGATTCAATCTCCACGAATAACTCTCGCCGTTGAAAGCGCGGTGATTCTACCTAGATGGACGTCGTGCAGAAGGGCGATCAATTGACTCCAGATTGATCGAAAGCATTATGCACTATGCCCAATATATACTTGGTGCGGTTTCAGTCCACGGTCTCCTCCTCCCAACACCCCATCTCCCTGCCGGAGACGACAATCCGGGTCACTGCTGCGACGATGGCACCCACCGTTACAGATCAAGTTGCAGTTGCAACGCTAGGGCAAGGAAGTGGTTCCCAGGATTACCAGAATGAGAAACAGGAAGATACTAATTCTGGCGAATCGACTCCGGAAAAGTTCGATGACCACGACGTGTAAGTCGGTTTGCTGACTGTATATAACAATGTCAAATTTAACCTTACAATCCTAGCTCGAAGCCATTCCCGCCATTGCCTGACGAGATCGAAGAAAAACACCAATTAACAATAAGGTCGGTACCCGTTGAATGCAAGTGACGCTGAACGTACCTTGTGCGGATCTTTGTAGAGCTATCGTTGTGGGATGTACTCTTGGTGCAGTTGGTATGTCTGTCCATACGCCCTCTCTTTTCCGACCAGGTGCTTAATTGTTGCCAGTCGGTGCTTCAAACATCTACCTTGGCTTGAAGACAGGCTTCACCTTCGGCCCTCAATTGTTCGGAGTACGTGGATCATAATGCAAATGTTTCTAATGCTGATCGGATCATTGTAGTCCATCTTTGGTTTTGCTATCATTAAACCCATCTCGAAAGCGCTTCCCGAGTCTGGGCTCCTTGGTCGCTTGCTCGGAGGCTACTTCGGCCCCAAGGAGAACTGTACCGTGCAAAGGTGATTTGCGTTCATTAAGCGCCGGAGCCTAACTGATATGCTTGTAGTGCCGCAACGGCCGCAGGTGGGCTGGGAATTCTTGCCGTCAGCGCTATCCCCGCTATGTACCGACTTCATCTGTTATCGGCGGAACCACAACAGGACGTTGGTAGACTTATTGCCCTACTCTTCTGCGCTGGTTTCTTTGGCGTGTTCTTTGTCATTCCCCTCCGGAAGTATTATATTGTGCACCAGAAGTTGACTTTCCCAACACCGGCTGCAACGGTAAGCCCGCCGTATAGATATCGTTTAAAAACTGCTGATCGAAGCTACAGGCGTACACCATTCGCTCCCTGCACAGTGGCAAGTCAGGTGCCATTGCTGCTAAAAAGAAGTCGCTCGCACTACTTTGGACTTTCATCGCGTCTTTCCTCTACAAGGTGTTGAATGGCTACGCTCCCGGTATCGTGCGTATTTGGCCGAACTTCATATTGATCAACGAGTTTATGACTGGCTAGCTCCTTGACTGGCATATCGGTTGGACCCTATATAGACTGGGCTTCACGAGTATCATCTCTCTGGATAACTATGGCTGGTGGATTGAATGTAAGCAAATGTATACCGAATAATGATTTACTAGTTAACCAGACTCCCAGTTACACCCGCCTTCTTTGGTGCTGGTATGCTCAGTGGTCTGAACGCCAGTTGGAGTTTCTGTAAGTCCTTTACGGTTCATTAGTTCATCCCTCTGACTTAGTTTGAACAGTGGGTGGTTCCATTTTGGCATGGGGCATTAGTGAGTTTGTTTCTATACAACACGTCTGCACGTTTCTCATCGTCATCCCAAGTTGCACCATCACTCGTCAAGAATGGGCTAGCCGTAGGTATCCCCGTTAGCACCGAATATCCATTGGTGTCCTATCTATCCTTGTCGTTTGACGATCCCGAGGCATTCATTGCAAACCCTTCTCCTCGGTACTGGCTCTTGTGGCCTGGTATCCTTATCATGTTGCTCTATTCCTTCACTGAGGTCATGTTAAGCCTGGGACCCCTGTTATTTTGTAAGTGCGATCCTTCCAACTGCCTCGTTGCAACTGATTGAACATATTTTCCGAAAGCTATGAAGAATTGGAATCCTGTCGCATGGTTCCGGAATGATCAAGATAATACTGAAGATGAAGATTACACTCCGGTCGAGGATCGCATTCCACTGTTATGGTGGACCGTCGGTGTCTTGCTGAGCACCATTATGTGCTGTGCGATCCTTGCCAAATTCTTCTCCATGAACGTTGGCGAGGCTCTTCTCTCCCTTCTCCTTGGCTTCTTCTTCTCCTTCGTCGGTGTGCAGTCTTCGGGACACACTGATATCAATCCTGTCACTGCGGTAGCTAAAGTCAGTCAGCCTTTATGCTTTGGGCAACTCAGCTAAACATACGTGTTATCCAGGCATCTCAGCTCGTCTTCGGAGGTATCGGAAAAGCTGCGCATCTCCCGCAGGCCTCAGCTCGAATGCTCAACCTAAGTGGTGGAGTGATTGCTGCCGGCTCTGCCGCCCAGGCTTCTGATATGACCGGTGATTTGAAGACGGGGTATCTTTTGAGGGCGAAGCCTAAATATCAATTTATTGCTCAGCTGTGTGGAGCATTCGTGGCGATCTTCATGGTTGTTGGTCTCTTCATCCTTTTCACGAAGGCTTCTCCTTGCATCATGTACGTCCAAGCTTTCATCCCGCTTCTCTGCTGACGGCTTGAATTAGCAATCCTTCTGCTTCAGGTGTATGCTCTTATGGCGCCCCGTCAGTGGCAAGTTGGGCTGCAGTCGCAGTCGCAGTCACCAGCCCTAAATTACGTACGTCGCACCCAGAGGCAACCATCTGCGTGTCTAACTATCTATTTAGCCATTCCTCCCACGTCTGGCTACACGGCCATAGGACTTGGCATTGCTAGTGTTCTGACGCTCTTCATGAAAGTCGGTATGCATTTGTTGAAAAAAGTTCAGATTACTAAAGAGCATCCCAGCACTACTTGATTCCAAAACGGTACTGGATATATGTTCCCAACTGGGCAAGTTTCCGGTGCACCGTCTGTTGAAGTCGAACTAAGAATGCGTTACAGAATGCAATTGGTCTAGGTTTCGTTGTTCCGCAAGTTTTTTACTCGATTGCAATGGCCATTGGATCTGCTGTATGTTATATATGGTCGCGGAAAGATGTTGCGTCCTATGACATGTATATGTTTGCCGTCGCGGTAGGTGTTATGACTTTATCTCGCGTCAATGGTTCAATTGGCTTTAGGCTGGTTTGGTTGCTGGCGAAGGAATTGGGGGTGTGTTCCAGGCGTTGCTGGCTGTCGCGGGCGTGAGCGGTTCCGGTAGGCTGCCATTCTATTTTGATAATTATTTCGATGCTAACATACTGATAGTGTATGGAACTGCGATTGGCTGCCCTGGATTCGAATTCTGTGGCTAATATTGGTTCTTGCGTAATGTTCAATGACGGCATATGATGAACTGACGAATACAATTATTTATAAAACTTATTCAAGACAAATGGGTTTATGACCACACGTGGGCACTGTACGTTTTCATCGCGTACGTCCGAAACTCAAGATGAGAAACATGTAACATCGAGAAAGTGAGTATATCATATGCCAGACACCTCTCGGTGCAATGTAGATCCGTCCCGCCTCCAACGAAACACGTAGACGACTCATGGACGTTTATGCATTTGAAACACGTAAAAACTGTAAGGTTGACATGAGAAAAAATACATTTAAGCGACGAAGGATTTATAAAGCAGAACGTCATAAACAGCTATCTCACTTCCTTTCGCGAGCATGCAGACTTGCGCTTATAGACTCCGACTCGCGTAGGTTGGCGTGATTACTATCCAACCACATATTGACGTAAGCATGCTTAGTACTGGCTTGCTAACAAGCTCATGTCGTCACGGCCAACGCCTCAGGATAAAAACAGCCTCTTTCGCTTGTCTTGCTACTAGAACACCCCTCACAGTTACACCTCGGAGAATCACAATCATGGCATCCACAAGAGACGTTAGCCACTTGACTGATATCGGCAAGATGAAGACAGAGAGCGATGGCACCTTCAAGCGACAAGATGCCGAGTTTCGCAATTTCATTGTAAAAGGAGGCAAGTTTGAGCCGGAGACAGGTAAGTTGCAGTTCCTTCAACCGTAGAGCATAGGTTTACGAAGGATCGTTAGGGCGTTATCATCTATATGTCTCATACGCGTGTCGTAAGTGCGCTGCTGTGTTAAGTGCGCATATAATGAATGTTTTAAGCCTGGGCAACGCGTACTTTGATTATGAGGAAGTTGAAAGGCCTCGAAGATATTATCTGTAAGTCAGCGCGATGAAACGAGAAATACGACACGCTAATTACCTATAGCCTTGTCGATTGTTTCTCCGCGGATGGGCCCAGAGGGATGGCCCTTTGCAAACATAGATGAATTCCCTGCCGCTGAAGTAGACCCGCTATACCATTCGTCGCATATCAAAGACTTGTATCTCAAGGCCAATCCTAATTACAATCTCAGGTAAGTTCGGGCAGTTCTCACATCCAGCCAGCACCCATGTTAACGTTAACGCAACAAGGTTCACCGTTCCCGTTCTCTGGGACAAGAAAACGCACACGATCGTGAATAACGAGAGTTCCGAGATCATCCGTATATTTAATTCGGCATTCAACGACTTGTTACCCAAAGACAAAGCTGCTTTGGATTTCTACCCAGCGGAACATCGGGCGGAAATTGATGAACTGAATGGCTGGGTATACGATGACATCAACAGTGAGTCGCACCGATCTATACATAATGCTCTTACCGATGTCCGACAAGACGGCGTCTACAAGTCTGGCTTTGCTTCAAAGCAAGATGCATACGAGAAGGCTGTGCATAAAGTCTTCGAAGGTCTGGACAAGGCCGAGAAGATACTCACGGGCAAGGATTATTTGGTCGGCGGGAAACTGACGGAAGCCGACATTAGGTTATTTGTCACCATAGTAAGTGAACGGGGTTCCACATCCACCACGTCTACATTCTAATGCCTATCCAGATTCGATTTGATCCTGTGTACGTAGGTCACTTCAAGTGTGACATGCGGACCATCAGGGGAGGGTATCCGAACATTCATAGGTGCGTGGATTTAGCTGTCACTGCATGCGTCCTGTCGCTCAGACGTGTGGGATGGTCAGGTGGATGAAACAATTGTACTGGAACAATGAAGCCTTCAAGTCTACCACGAACTTTGAGCACATCAAAACACACTACTACTGGTCTCAGACTGTCGTAAGTGAACGCTACGCCGTCTCCGCTTCCCAAATTCAAAACCATCACATCAGATTAACCCATGGCGAGTCGTAGCTGTTGGTCCAGATCCGAATATCGAACCGTTGTGATGATAGTTAAGTACATGCAGGAATGGAAAGCAAAATTGTGCAATATAGTTCATATGTCACATGTCTCAATGTATACAGGTATAATGCAACATGTCCGATATATGTCAGCGACAGAATACAACAATAAAGATGAGAGAAAGATTGTATACATATTTGTATGGGTATTTCACCTGATATAGATCGGTCCAGTTTACAAGATTAAGATGGCGCCAATCAGTAGAGCGGCACCAGTAGCTAGAAGAATCCAGTTGTCATTGTTGACAGGATCAGACATTGAGTAGCCAACGTTGGTTGACGTGGCCGTAGCGCCGGCACCTGAGCGAGTCTGGAAAAGATTAAACGAGTAAGTAAACTTTCTAACAAGGCAGACTCGCAAGAGTCATCGCCGGGGACGATGTGCTCATGCCACCACCACTAGGCCAAGTGATCGCGCCACGTGTGTTGGGCTGTGTGGAAATAGAACTACTTACGCCTGAAGAAGAGGTTCTGGTACTGACGCTGGTTCCGGAGATGTAGTAGCCGTTTCCGATACTGCTGACGGTTGTGCAAGATGAGGAAGATGGAGCTGGGTGAGCGGGAGGCGTTGATGGTTCGCCCTGGTGAAAGGTTGAGCTGCCATATACGCCCATTGGCTACAGGTTTGATAGGGACGAGGATCAGGGTGGGGAGCGCGTTTGATAGCCGGAGCGAGGCTCACCTCGCCACTGTCGCCGAGGCATTGCTCGAATACGCCAGCACTATAGTTGGCAGGCATGTTCCAGTAGCATCCCGTAACGTCGTAGATGTGTTGGCACCAAGTGGGTGCCATTGGGCCTGGTTTGCAGGCCCGGAAGCAGAACAGGCTGTCCGATACAAAGTTCTGCCGAGTGAGTGCTTGGTAAGCTTGCCTTCGCGATGGTAGTGATAATACTTACCGTCCACTCGTGCGTTTGTTCGAGTTGACCAAACGCGCTGGAAAAGGCTAATCCACCAATTGGATTGCCTGTTGGGGCGCGAGCGAGAGGTTATTATGCAAGATACAGGATGACAAGGGACAGATGAAAATAGATTGATAGGAAAACCGAGGTGCAGATCACGAAATTAGTCTGCTTACCATTACCGGTCGCCCCGTGGGGATCAAGCTATCTTATATGGACAGTGATCATATGCAATGAGGAGACGAAAGGAGCGGACGTGATCAGGTCACCACTGACAAAGCCACAAATAACGTACCTCTCCCTGCGTACACAGGTGTCGTTGAGAAGGCCGAAAAAGTCTAATGGTTACTCACGCCAGCATCGCCTGCAGGGATATTGATACTTGTCAAGTTACCGACACCTAAAATGGGGAGGAAATGTAAGGTTGTAGATCCATTAAACTCACACCACGGGCGTACCTGTGACTTGGATGTAATCTGGAGTGACGACGACATGTGCCCCAGTAATGCTACCATCCGGGATGAGGCGCGTGCCATAACCGCTCTGTCATAAGACCAATCAGATATATGTGAACATATGGCTAAGATAGGTATACTTTTATGCACCAGGCAACTTCTATTTGCTGGAATGGGTGATGAGAAATTCGGATGTGCGAACATGTTACCGCACCTCAGTATTTCCGATTATGGAGTTGGGACCAGGGAGGGGCGGACCCCATATACACCAGTCATCAATGCTGTTCACTAAGAGTCGAAAAATATGTGGGAAGATGTTAAGAGATCAGAACAGCTCACGGTAGACGTTCTGGCACTCAGAAGTCTGGCTGAAGCCCGAACCGCACTCATTGTAACCTGTTTGACCTTGTTCTGTATGATTGGGAGCGTTTGATGGTAAATAGGTTGCACTGTAAGTTTGAGCAGCAGAGAAGTCAAAGAGGGTCACCAAGAATATGGAAGACCACATAATTCTGGTCAGATTCTGTCAGAAAACGACAGTGCGAAAGTGCGGATAATGGTTTCATTCATCGCCACATTTGGTGATTTTGCGGTCACGGTTCTTGATGCTACGATGCCAACATCAACGTTCTCAACAATGACCATTATGACCGCCGTGACTGACCTCAGCAGAGCAGTACATAAACCACCAAATTTCGCTCCTCAATGTCTCCTCAGTTCCCTGCAAGATGTCTTCTATCAATTACTACACTGTAGCTCTCGCAATCCCCGCTATCGGTCTCCTCGCCCACTTCATTCCATGGCTCGTAGATCCTTGTGGTGTAAAGGGCCAACCGGGCCCCTTCCTCGCAAAGTTCTCGCATCTCTGGTTGGGCTACGTTAGCAAGATGGGACACCGCTCTGATAGCGTCCACAAAGCGCATAAAAAATACGGTGTGTATCCTTTTTCGATACATTTATCTAGTTCGCTAACTTGGTCGCGGAACAGGCCCCATCGTTCGCATTGCTCCTAACCACATCTCCGTTGCCGACCCGGAGGCCTTGAACTCCATCTACGGTCACGGAAACGGTGCTTTAAAATCCGACTTTTATGATGCCTTCGTCTCTATAAGACGAGGTGTGTTCAACACGCGTGATCGCTTCGAGCATACGCGTAAACGCAAGATTATTTCGCACATTTTCTCTCAGAAGAATGTTCTCGAGTTTGAACCCCACCTCAAGCGACATGTTCTTCAACTTATTAAACGATGGGATCAGTTTTACGACCTGGCGCTCAAAGGCATGTCTGGAAACGATGGAGAAGGCGGTTGGGAGGGTAGAGATGGACGACTCTATCTCAATGTCTTGCCGTGTAAGCTCTAGTTTCACGACGCATGGTTTGCATAACTGACACAAGAGCCGTCATAGGGGTAAACTATCTGGCGTTTGACATCATTGGGGACCTGTCATTTGGAGCTCCATTTGGAATGTTAGAATCCGGTAAAGATATCGCTATGGCCCCGAAACATCACGGCAGCCAACAAGCCCTTATGAATTCCTACGGCAAACAGGGAATAGATTCGAACGTCTTCGGCATTCCCGCTGTTGAGATCTTGAATGGCCGTGGTGATTTTTCGATGTGCATAGGTGTGCTGCCTCCCTCTTGGAGGCCGATCGTGAGCAAACTTCCTGGATACCGATTTGGAACCGACTGTGTTCGGTACTTGGCTGGCATATCCATTATGGCTGTTGCGAAACGATTGGCAAGCCCCACCGATCGTAACGATTTGCTCAGCAAACTGCAGAACGGCCGCGACGACGAAGGGAAGCCTTTGGGCGCAGAAGAACTGACAGCTGAAGCTCAAACTTTCCTAATTGCCGGCTCGGATAGCAGTGCAAAGTAAGCTCAAACAGTAATATGTTGCACCTATACTTACGCTGTCCTAGCTCAATTACTGCTATTATCTATCACATTGCAAGCAATCCCCGCGTCCAGGCGAAACTTCAGAAGGAATTAGATGACCACCTTGGAGCAGAAGACGATGTTGTCGCGCCCGCTGATCAGGTTAAACTCCTTCCTTATCTCGACGCTTGCGTCAACGAGGCTCTCCGTGTCCACACCACTTCTGGTATTGGCCTTCCCCGCGTTGCTCCAAAAGGCGGCTTGACGGTCTCGGGTCAACACTTCGCCGAAGGTACCATTCTTAGCGTGCCCAGCTACACCATCCATCGCGATGTGAGCGTCTGGGGAGAAGATGTTGAAGTTTTCCGACCCGAACGGTGGTTCGAGCGCGACCAGAGTGCTATGCAGAAGACGCTCAACACGTTTTCTGTCGGTCCAAGGTAAGCAGGATCTTGTTCACTAAGCTGTATCTATTTTCTAAACGTTGGATGTAGGGCTTGTGTGGGTCGTAATCTGGCCATGATGGAGATGCGGATTGTCACTGCTTCGCTTTTCCGCCGGTATAGTTTTATTCTTGAGCGACCTGATGAAGAGGTTAGTGTCCGTCAGGAACCGAGGAGTTTGTGCCTAACCTGTCACGCTTAGGTCGAAGTATGGGAGGGATTTTTAAGGAAGCTGGTCGCTTGCAGACTTGGCATTAAGCGACGTGATTGACTTCGTTTATAAGTCATACATATTTATATTGTTTTAATGGTGGTGAAAATGGCGTTATGTATCGACGACCAATGTTTATTAGAATTAGATGTTACAATAATGACAATTGTTTTTTTAGCTTGAATGTCGCGCGATCGTCATGAATTACGGATATGAATGGATTCGTGCACAAGGTGCAGTCTAGATGCTACTCGGAGTGGAAAGGTTGACAGTTTGTTTAATGTTCATTCTCGCATGTGCTTGCCATTCCCACTGTAAATATGCCAGAGCCTGTAAAAGACGTTACTAGTCTCAGATAACTCGAATAGTCAAGAGTATCTTTCGTAACAACCTCCACACGACGATTGACGTGATACAGCACGTTGCGGGTTCTGCCGCGGGCACTGGTGAATCAGGGGTCTACTCGTGTGGACCAGGTTTGTCAGCATTTCCGTTTTTGCGAGTGGGACTCTGAGTCAGTTCCGCCCACTGACTCAGAAGAATGTCAAACCCCATGGACCGCTATAATAAAATTCCTCGTAATGACTATTTGCAAAGGACGACAGCACAAACCGTCGAGACAAGGATTGATGAAGCGATGCAGCGATTGCAAATCGCGGTCTTGGACTCTTACGATGATGTTTCCGTCTTTTCCATTTACTGGGAATCAGATGATACCGGTGGTAGGGAAGACAGCTCCCTGTTCATCCATACTGTTTCGAAGCTCCAGAACGTAAAATCATGCCAGCGAAGCCTGGACGATGATGTTATAACTATGGTATTAGCAGGTGAAATCGCCGAAGTAGCATCACCACAATCCGGACGTCGCAAGCTCTTCATCCTCCATTATGCAGGCCACGCCATCGCCGGTAGTACACCCGATAGCCTCATTATCACTCCAAAAATCGGTCAGGAGCTGGGTGAGGGGCCAGAAGTGGATATGTCTTCTCTTAAAGACCAGCTGAAGGGTATGGGTTCGAGGTTTTCGGGGTTGGATGTTCTCCTCGTGATAGATTCCTGTTGTGCTGCTATTGCAGGACGGGGCGGGAAGGCCAAGGGTGCGAGGGTGGAGCTCATGGCTGCTACTGCACGCAAGGGTATCAGCAATTCGAGAGAGGATGGACGGACATTCACGCAGCACTGGTGTGAAGCCTTTACCAGGCGTCTGGAGATGGGAAAACCTTTCACCTGTGCCGAGATCGTCAAAGATATCGTTCCCGACCCTGAGCTAGAGCAATCTCCTTCCACGTTTGTTCTACGTGAAGGATGGAATTTACCAATCACATTTCGTCCTCGTCCTAGCTCAATCGCATCAACTTTACCAGCTGCTGTGACTTCCTCCCCAACGGTCATAACGGCCTTTCACATCGAGGAAAATCCCGGTTCCGCCCCCTTGAAGAAATTGATCAAGTATCTAGAGGAGGCACCGGTGAAAATCCCGGTTCTAGCAGTACTGCCGACAGCTAGCGCGTTGCTTCTGCTCCGCGTTCCTGTGTTTTTGGAAGAATTACTCGTACTTCCACGAGTCGCTCTTATTCTAACGGATTGTTAGTCGCGTTGGAAGGTGAGTTCTTAACAATCCAGTTATTGCTCCATTCCTAACATTCTACGACTCATTTACAGGTCTACGATGTGGTAAGCGCGGCGAGACGAGTATTGAAGGAATTCGGATTAACGATGTCAGATCAAAATTTCAATCAGAGCAAATAAGTAGACGTCACACAGGATGTTGTAAACCAACCTTCCTGCAATTTGATGAGTTTCGTAGCCAGACCGGTGTCCAACAGTATATAGATCAGACTCTTACCCAGTCGGAGTGAGCTTACGGTCATTGATGCTAGTACGACGCCAACATCAACGTTCTCAACAATGACCATTATGGCCACTGGCCTCAGCAGCACAGTGAATGAACCGAAACGACACCAAATACGTTCCGCTACGTTGGTATTTCGAGCAAAATGTGACTCGGCGTTCACGTCTCAAGGAAATTATCAACGTTGCCACAAGCAGCCTTGGTGCCTGCCCTACCCGCATATCTCGAGCCAGGATTGCATGGTTGTTGACGGTTACGCAGTCAGCAGATGGTCACTTAAACGCAGCAGCAAATACAACAAGGTCATAGAATAGAGATATATCCAATCTTTTTGAACAACTGCTGCTTGGTAATGACAAGTCGCAAAATCTTTAACACATTTACTCATCGTATCGAACGCATGGTACACGTAGGTAAATATCCAACCGGGTTCACTTCTACAGCAGCGCGGGATCTCCAAGTGCATCATAACCCGAAGGGAATAGATGCCTGCCACAATTCGGTCAATAAAGGTGACCTAGACCAGCAGGAGCCTATCGCGACTCCAAGGAGAACCAGCGCACCAAAGAATAGTAACATCTACATGTGCGAGGGCGAATAATACACCAGCAAGCAGAACTCATCATGTCCATAGCAACTTTCCCGTTCCAGCCAGCGGGTACATTAATCCTCGTCGTACTTAGATAAAGAACTTGTTATTCTACCCCGCCGAACGTGTTGCAATGACCGTGTGTTGGCGACGAATAATTATCTATTGAAAGTTAAATCTAATCTTCACCATGTAAATGCGCATGCTCACCTAGCGGATAAAAGGGAGTCCTGCGCGGAAGAAGAGGCCGGGATGGGCGAAACTCCCCGATTTCATCACGCCGCCGGCGTGAGGCGAAATGTTAGTGTTCACCGTAGCGTGCTGGTAAGATATAGCTGCAAGTCAAGGCCCAGTTGTGTGACGTGTCAATGATCAGTTTATACAAGCAGGAATTTTTGAACAAAGGAAGGAAAGGCAAGGCAAGGTCTGTCGCCAGCGATATGTGCGGGTGAAAGTAAAACGCGAAAGAATCGACGGCATGCACCCGATGAGGACATGTGCTCATGCCACCGCCACTGGGCCAAGTGATCGCGCTGGTTGGGCTGTGTGGAAACAGAACTAGTACCTATGCCTGAAGAAGGGGTTCCGGTGCCGACACTGGTTCTGGAGATGTAGTAGCCGTTCCCGATACTGTTGACGGTTGTGCAAGACGAGGAGAACGGAGCTGGGTGAGCGGGAGGCGAAGGCTCACCCTAATAAAAAATTGAGCTGCCATACACGTCCATTGGCTACGGGTTTGATAGGAGGATCACGGTAAGGAGCGCGTTTGATAGCCGGGGCGAGGCTCGCCTCGCCACTGTCGGCGAGGAATGGCTCGAATACGCCAGCACTGTAGTTGGCGGGCATGTTCCACCAGCATCGCGCAATATCGTAGATGTGTTGGCACCAAGTGGGTGCCATCGGGCCTGGTTTGCAGGCCCTGAAGCAGAACAGGCTGTCAGATACAAAGTTCTGCCGAGTACTTAGAAAGCTTGCCTTCGCGATGATAGTGGTAATAAAATGATGCTTACCGTCTACTCATGCGTTTGTTCGAGTTGACCGGACGCGCTGGAAAAAGCTAATCCACCAATCGGATTACCTATTGGGGCGTAAGCGAGAGGTTATTAAGCAGGATACAGGAAATAGATTGAGGGGGGGCCGAGGTGCAGATCTTTATCGGTAACGAGATTTGCCTACCATTACCGGTGGCCCCGTGGGGGTCAAGCTATCTTATATGGACAGTGATCATATGCAATGAGGAGACGAAAGGAGCGGACGTGATCAGGTCACCACTGACAAAGCCCAAAATAACGTACCTCTCATGAAAAAGTCTAACGGTTACTCACGCCTGCATCGCCTGCAGCTAAAATGAGGAAGAAATGTAAGGTTGCAGATTCATGAAATTCACACTACAAGCGTACCTGTGACTGGAGTGACGACGACGTATACTGCCCAGTAATTTGAATGCTACCGTCTATGAGGCGCGTGCCGTAACTGCACTGTCATGAAAGAATCAGATATATGTAAACATACGGCTAAGATAGGCATACTTTTATGTACCAGGCAACTTCCATTTGTTCGAATGAGTGATGAGAAATTCGGATGTGCGCTGCCGCCAAAACGGAAAGGAACTCCTGGAAAGGAAATGAGGACGTGATATTTCGTCACGATGTGACATTTTATCTTGGTCTCCTTCTGTCACCATCGTGGAATGAGTAATGAGCGCCACCGCCAACCATGTTGCCATACCTCAGTATTTCCGATTGTGGGAGAAGACCACATATTTCTGGTCAGATTCTGTCAAGAACGACAGTGCGAAAGTGCGGATAATGGTTTCATTCACTACCACATTTGGTGATTTGCGGTCACGGTTATTGATGCTACGATGCCAACTTCAACGTTGTCAGCAATTACCATTATGACCACTGGCCTCAGCAGCGCAATACATAAACCACCAAATCTCGCTCCTCAATGTCTCCTCAGTTCCTTGCAAGATGTCTTCTATCAATTACTACACTGTAGCTCTCGCAATCCCCGCTATCGGTCTCCTCGCCCACTTCATTCCATGGCTCGTAGATCCTTGTGGAGTAAAGAGCCATCCAGGGCCCCTTCCTCGCAAAGTTCTCGCATCTCTGGTTGGGCTACGTTAGCAAGATGGGACACCGCTCTGACAGCGTCCACAAAGCGCATCAAAAATACGGTGTGTATCCCTTTTCGATACGTTATCTAGCTCGCTAATTTGGACGTACAGGCCCCATCGTTCGCATTGCTCCCAACCACATCTCCGTTGCCGACCCGGAGGCTTTGAACTCCATCTACGGTCACGGAAACGGTGCTTTAAAATCCGACTTTTATGATGCCTTCGTCTCTATAAGACGCGGTGTGTTCAACACGCGTGATCGCTTCGAGCACACGCGTAAACGCAAGATTATTTCGCACATTTTCTCCCAGAAGAATGTTCTCGAGTTTGAGCCCCACCTCAAGCGTCATGTTCTTCAACTCGTTAAGCGATGGGATCAGTTTACGACCTCGCTCTCAAAGGCATGTCCGGAAACGACGGAGAAGGCGGATGGGAGGGTAGAGATGGACGACTCTATCTCAATGTCCTGCCGTGTAAGCTCTGGTTTCACGACGCATGGTTTGCATAACTGATACAAGAGCCGTCATAGGGGTAAACTATCTGGCGTTTGACATCATCGGAGACCTGTCATTCGGAGCTCCATTTGGAATGTTAGAATCCGGTAAAGATATCGCTATGGCCCCAAAACACCATGGCAGCCAACAAGCCCTTATGAACTCCTACGGCAAAGAGGAAATAAATTCGGACGTCATCGGCATTCCTGCTGTTGAGATCTTGAATGGCCGTGGTGACTTTTCGATGTGTATAGGTGTGCTGCCTCCCTCTTGGCGGCCGATCGTCAGCAAACTTCCGGGATACCGATTCGGAACCGACTGTGTTCAGTACTTGGCTGGCATATCCATCATGGCTGTTGCGAAACGATTGGCGAATCCCACCGATCGTAACGATTTGCTCAGCAAACTGCAGAACGGTCGCGACGACGAAGGGAAGCCTTTGGGCGCAGAAGAACTGACAGCTGAAGCTCAAACTTTCCTAATTGCCGGCTCGGATAGCAGTGCAAAGTAAGTTCAAACAGGAAGCTGATTAATATGCTGCACCTATACTTACGCTATCCTAGCTCAATTACCGCTATTATCTATCACATTGCCAGCAATCCCCGAGTCCAGGCGAAACTTCAGAAGGAATTGGATGACCACCTTGGAGCAGAAGACGATGTTGTCGCACCCGCTGATCAGGTTAAACTCCTTCCTTATCTCGACGCTTGCGTCAACGAGGCACTCCGTGTCCACACCACTTCTGGTATTGGCCTTCCCCGCGTTGCTCCAAAAGGCGGCTTGACGGTGTCGGGTCAACACTTCGCCGAGGGAACCATTCTTAGCGTGCCCAGCTACACCATCCATCGCGATGTGAATGTCTGGGGTGAAGATTTGGACGTTTTCCGACCCGAACGGTGGTTCGAGCGTGACCAGAGTGCTATGCAGAAGACACTCAACACGTTTTCTGTTGGTCCAAGGTGAGCAGGATCTTCTTCGCTAAGCTGCACCCATTTTCTAACCGTCGGATGTAGGGCTTGTGTGGGTCGTAATCTGGCCATGATGGAGATGCGGATTGTTACTGCTTCGCTTTTCCGCCGGTATAGCTTTGTTCTTGAGCGACCTGATGAAGAGGTTAGTGTCCGTCAGGAACCGAGGAGTTTGTCCCTAACCTGTCACGCTTAGGTCGAAGTATGGGAGGGATTTTTAAGGAAGCTGGTCGCTTGCAGACTTGGCATTAAGCGACGTGATTGACTTCGTTTATAAGTCATACCTATTTATATTGTTTTAATGGTGGTGGAAATGGTGTTATGGCTCGACGACCAATGTTTATTAGAATTAGATGTTACTTAATAACAACTGTTTTTTTAGCAATGTCGCGCGATCGTCGTGAATTACGCATACCAATCGATTCGTGTATAAGGGTCTTGTTACTCAGGGTGGAAAGCTTGACAGTTTGTTCAATGCTTGTCTCATGAATATGACAAATGGCACTGGTAGCGTGATGTCGCATAGGTCTATTCTTATAGACTGCATGTTTACGCTGACCGAATCCTTTTTGACGTACAAGGTATCGAGGGACGGTGTATCGTAATTACTTGTTAGCCTGCTTGCTTCGTTCTCCCTTATTTTGTTTAGAGCTCTCGCCGCGTGCGAAGTGGTTCCAAAACAATCAGCCGTCCATTTTTCTCTTACAGCTCGTGAATCCGCGTTGAAACGTCAAATGTAAGCAGCTCGTACGTCTAAATTTGCCCGGCTGAATAAGTCTAACAGTTTGAATGAGTGTAATGTGGGGTGCAAGGGGTCACGTTGCCGCCTCCTCAGTTTCACCGATTCTCCGGTTAAAGAAGTTGCGTCCAGTTTGGATGGATTCCACATGTATTACTCATTAATGTCATTGAATGAACGTCGGCCAGTGCACACTTAGCTGTCATGAGTGATGTGAAGGGATCAGAACAGCTGGTACTTCGGAGGTCTGATTAAAGCCCGAACTGTGCCTGTTTAGTGGTGCTTGGCCCTTTTGCCTGCAAAGCAGCGGAATATCGTTTCTACGCCACATTCTGGGCCCCTACGATCTAGGGTTGCTTGAATTAAAGAGCGCAGAGCCGTGAGCGTCGCAGGATGAGCGCAGGCAAACTATCCCCGTTCGGGACTAGTAGCCTAAGACTGTTTGACCTCACGGTGGTACACTACATAAGTAACCCCCCTGTTGCTCGATGTCTTCTCAGTTCCGCCCCAGATGATTTCCGTCGATTTTTACTCCCTGGCCCTGACAATACCCGCTCTTACTTTCCTCGCTCACTTTGTCCCATGGCTTGTGGATCCTCGCGGTATTAGGGGCTATCCAGGGCCCTTCCTCGCAAAGTTCTCGGATCTATGGTTGGGCTACGTCAGCAAGATGGGACACCGTTCTGAAGTCGTGCATAAAGTACACCAAAAATATGGTATGCTTTATGGACAATCGGTGCCTAGTTGGTTGACTTGGCCATAAAACAACAGGTCCCATCGTTCGCATTGCTCCCAATCATATCTCCATTGCAGACCCGGAGGCCCTGAACGTTGTCTATGGCCACGGAAACGGTACCCTGAAATCCAACTTTTACGACGCCTTTGTCTCTATAAGGCGTGGTGTGTTCAACACGCGTGACCGCGCTGAGCATACACGTAAACGCAAGATTGTTTCACACGTTTTCTCCCAGAAGAATGTTCTTGAGTTTGAACCCAACCTCAAGCGTTATGTCGCTCAACTCATCGGCCAATGGGACCGGCTGTATGACCTTGCTCGCAAAGACATGTCCGGGAACGATGGCGAAGGCGGATGGGAGGGGAGGAATGGACGACTCTATTTGGATATCTTACCCTGTGAGTTCCGGTTTCATAATGTATAGGTCACGCTGATGCAAGATCCGTCCTAGGGGCGAACTATCTAGCATTTGATATCATTGGAGACCTTTCCTTCGGAGCTCCGTTTGGAATGTTAGAAATCGCTAAAGATATCGCTATTGTCCCGAAACATCATGATAACCAGCAAGCTGTTATGAATTCCTACGGTAAACAGGGAATAGACTCTGAAGTCCATGGCATTCCCGCTGTTCAAATCCTGAATGGACGAGGCGAGTTTTCCATGTCTATGGGTGCTTTGCCGCCCCACTGGAGATCGATCGTAAAACACCTTCCCGGGTACCGATTCGGTGGTGAATGTGTCCGGAACTTGGCTGGCATTGCTATCGTAGCTGTTGCGAAGCGTCTGGCGAATCCCACTGATCGTGTAGATTTGCTTAACAAACTGCAGAATTCTCGCGATGCCGACGGCAACCTTATGGGCAGGGAAGAACTGACAGCTGAAGCTCAAACACTTTTAATTGCTGGTTCGGATACCACTTCAAAGTAAGTTGTGACCTAGAAGTTAATCGATTACGTTGCACACATTACACTATCCTAGTTCAACTTGTGCTATCGTCTATTACCTTGCCAGCAATCCACACGTACAAGATAAACTTCAGAAGGAACTTGATGAACAACTCGGAACGGAAGACGAGCTGGTTGCAACAGTCGATCAAATCAAACGTCTGACTTACCTGGATGCTTGTATCAACGAGGCCCTTCGTATCCACTCTACTTCAGCTCTTGGCCTTCCTCGTCTTGTTCCACAGGGCGGTTTAACAGTTTTGGGCCAACACTTTGTCGAAGGTACTGTTCTTAGTGTGCCCAGCTATACCATCCACCGCGACGTCGACGTCTGGGGCGAAGATGTCGAAGTTTACAGACCTGAACGCTGGTTCGAACGCGACCAGAATGCTATGCAAAAGACGTTCAACCCCTTCTCCGTTGGTCCAAGGTAAGCGTCATTTTCTGCCAGCCGCGCCTATAGCACTGACTAACCTCGACGTAGGGCTTGCGTGGGTCGTAATTTGGCAGTGATGGAGTTACAGATTATTATTGCTTCACTTTTGCGCCGCTACAGCTTTGTTCTTGAGCGACCCGATCAAGGGGTGAGTGTCCCTTGGGAACTGGGGATTTTGGTTCCTAATTGGTTGCCTTTAGCTCGAAACACGCGAGGGATTCTTGAGGAAGCCGCTCGCTTGCAGACTGGGCATTAAGCGACGTGATATAGTTTGAATCTCAGACTCAGTCTATCAGCATCCGTTCATGTTGTTCTTGATCATCGACTCTTGACCATCAATGGACCACAAATACCCGCGTTCTTTGTTGCTTGTATTTGTACCTCTTGCACCCAGTCAAAATCATATGCATGAACCTTCGTTGAGAAATGTGATGTTCATAGTACGAATCTACATTGGTATGTATATCAATGTTCGTATGAATATGCTGGACTGCTAAGGATATCGGGGCCGCACATTCAATCCAGTCTCGTTTTACGAGCGTGACAAAGGGTCAAGTGACATCGCAGGTCTATTCTTGGCCATGGGATGCCACGATGCCACGCCGCCGTCGCATCACCGGGCCGTCGTTTCTTTTTCGAGGCATCTGTCTGCGGGGACAGTACGTCGTAACGACACCTCATTTATGGGCCTTCTCGCTATACATGGAACCCCTCGACGAGAGGGCCTGCTCGTATATTGTGAATGTTAATGAATGTCAAGACACTAAACCGATAAACATGGCATCTGAACCCACCCCGTTAAATATAATTTAAAATGGTCCCAACATCCGTTAACGGTATGCCTTTAGGTTGGTAAGGGCCTTTCCCCACATGCTGTCATTATCTTCCGGATTAACGCCCATCCCGATTCATTTTTAAAAGCTTCCCGCGACTGCATCGGTGACGGTGTCAGAAGGTAAAAGAGTTACTTGCGTAGGAGGTGTTTGATTGTGTCTTGTGAAAAAGACGCGAGTTTAACCGTGGGACGAAACCTCAGGGAATGGCTATCAAGTTGTTTCCAGAACACCAGGTACAAGTGCCACAATGCTGTATTTTTTGGGCGCTGATCGCTGATAGCGCCAACAGCAGAGATATTTTCCATGACGCTGTTGTGTGAGAGTCACCATCATGAATCTCGGTACTATACGTGTGGCCTTTTAATACTGTTGCAGATTCGAAGCCGTACTATTTTCAAGTCGACTTTCAGCCACTTACGTTATGATACTTTGGTCACCCTCCCCTCTCCACTTTTCATTCGCAGATGGCCTCCTTCGACGTTCGCTCCCTAGCCCTTACCGTCCCTGCCGTTATCTTCCTGGCCCACTTTGTCCCTTGGCTCGTGGACCCCTGTGACATCAGGCGCTACCCAGGCCCGTTCCTCGCCAAGTTTTCAGATTCATGGTTGGCTTATGTTGGCAAGAGTGGCCAACTCTCAGAAACCATCAGAAAAATCCACGAGAAATATGGTATACCATTTCGACATGTTTGCTTTCAGCTGACTGTTGAATAACAAATAGGCACCATCGTCCGCATCGCTCCCAATCACATCTCCATCGCCGATCCGGAAGCCTTGAATACCGTTTACGGTTATAACGGTGCTCTCAAGTCCGATTTCTACGATACATTCGTCTCTAGCGTATTTAGCACGCGTGACCGCGCTGAACACACACGTAAACGCAAGACTATTGCTCCTATTTTCTCGCAGAAAGGTGTTCTTGAGTTTGAACCCAGCCTCAAGCATCATGTTGCTCAACTCATTAGGCAATGGGATCGGTTATTTGACCTCGCCCGCGTAGGCATGCCCTGGAAAGACGGACAAGGCGCCATATGGAAAGGCAAGAATAACCAACTTTTTCTGGATCTCTATCCTTGTAAGATTCACAGCATATATGCTTTAAGTAACTGATACACGGGTCTTTATATGCAGGGGCAAGTTATCTTGCGTTCGATATTATTGGTGACTTTACCTTCGGAGCTCCGCTGGGAATGCTAGAGGCCGCCAAAGGAACCTCCGTTGTTCCCAAACGCCAGCAGACTTTGATAGACCCATGCGGCGAAAAGAGAATTGTGTCAGAAGTCGCTGGCTACCCTTTCTTCCAGATCTTGGGTGGTCGCGGGGAATTTTCCGTGACTGTGGGTGTCTTGCCATCATACTGGAGACCAGTCGTTAAGTACCTTCCTGGGTACAAATCAGGAGGTGAACGAATGAAGAACTTGGCCCGTCTTGCTAACATGGCGATTGATGATCGCATAGCAAATCCCACCGATCGTAACGATTTGGTCAATAAACTGATAGGCGGTCAAGATGCTGAAGGAAAGCCTCTGGATAGGAATGAACTGACCTTTGAATCCGTAACCATCCTTATTGCAGGCTCGGATACCATTTCAGAGTACGTTTAAAAGACATGGTCCATCAGGACGCCTAATTTCTATGCATCCTTAGTTCGCTTTGCGCTATCTGCTACTATCTCGCCGGTAATCAACGCGCCCAGGAAAAACTTCAGAAGGAGCTCGACGAGAAACTGGGAACGGAAGACAAGTTGGTCGCAACCGCTGACCAAGTCAAAGGTTTGACTTATCTCGATGCCTGCATCAACGAGTCACTCCGTCTCCGTTCTACCTTTCCTTT
Organism: Amanita rubescens; assembly: GCA_015039365.1. Taxonomy (NCBI): domain Eukaryota; kingdom Fungi; phylum Basidiomycota; class Agaricomycetes; order Agaricales; family Amanitaceae; genus Amanita; species Amanita rubescens. The sequence continues at coordinate 385,010 of WION01000007.1, forward strand.
CGGCCTTCCTCGAGTGGTTCCAAAAGGCGGACTGGAGGTTATGGGCCAGTATTTTGTTGAAGGTACCGTTCTCAGCATGCCCAATTATACGATCCATCGCGATGTCGATGCCTGGGGCAAGGATTCTGATGCCTACCGACCGGAACGCTGGTTCGAGCGTGACCAGACCACTATCCAGAAGGCATTCAACCCGTTTTCCGTGGGTCCAAGGTGAGCGGTATCATTTTATTCTTCGCCGTATCTACCACAGTCACGGTGTTTAATGTACAGGGCTTGCGTGGGTCGCAATATCGCAATAATGGAGCTACAAATCATTGTTGCTTCGCTTCTCCGTCGGTATCATTTCGTTCTAGAACACCCTGGTCAAACGGTGAGCGTCACAGAACCGAAGACCTAGGCTTTGTACCTGACATAATGCGGATAGCTTGAGACACGCGATGGATTTCTAAGGCATACACTCACTTGCAGGCTCGGGATTCAGCGGCGCGATTAAACCTGCCACTCGATAATGGTATGTTTCGGCGATTCCCGATATTCGTGGGTCTTCGCAGTAAAGAAGAAGCGACTTTGACTGGTGGAAGAATTTGTTATAGGTTGAATCACACGTAACGTTGTCCTTCATTCTGTGTGAATTGTCAATGTGGAGTTAGAGGGACAATGAATCTTGATGTTCCTAGAATTTTTGAACATAATAAGGGACGTCGCACATGGTCTGCACCGCTTTCCCCTCATAACTGACAGAAATCCATACAACGCCATTCATTTGAGACAACGACAAGGAAAGACTCCGAGTCGCAAGTAGGAAGAGGTGGGATAAGGGACTTTCTGGGAAGAAAACCTTGCTGGCGCTCCTGCTTTAGGACACTTTAATGCCTTTCTTCAGTCTCATGACAGCCGCTGTGGCCCACACCAAAAAAGGTTTGAAGGAAAACGACGCATCTACATCATTGCCGATCACCAAGTGACAAATAGCGGATCACGCGGTCACGGGCGGATCGGCACAGTTTCCCATAGCTCGTCCACCCTCTACCACATGGTTTGCTAGCCTCCAAAAAGTCCGCGACGGGTCCACGGCGTTTGTCCAGGATAACTCTACTTCGGTCTGCTCTCGCCGGCTTCATTGAATGGCAGTCAGGATGATTGCGCTGTTTTTCAGAAGAGTGTTGAGCCCTTCCACCAAACGTTATGTCACGCAGCTCATCAAGCAATAGGGCCGTCTTTACCACCTGCGGCAAACGCATAATATAATTACATAACTGATGCGGTTCCAGAGAGGTTGGTGATCATCCCGCTTGGTGCTCTCGGTTACCTCGTTTTGGAGCTCCGTTTGGAACGCGACAAGCCAAAAAGTGTTATTGCCCCCAAAACGATCGTGGTAGACAACTTATACTCGTACGAGAAACAGGTAACTTATTCGGAAGTAGTTGACATCACCTGCGCTGTCCAGATCCTTAGCAGTCATAGCAAATTTCCGTTTTCGTATGTGTGTGTTCCCTTGGTGAAGACAGATCGCAAGATATACCGATTCGGAGGCGAATATGTCGGGAACTCGCATGGGTTGTTGTCATAACCTGTGCAGGTGTGCTCCACAAGCTGCAAACTGTCGAGATGCCGATGGCGGACCGTGGATAGGGGAGAATTGGTGCCTGAGGCCTTCGGAAGCCCGAACTCCGAGCACCTTGTTGCAAGGCCAAAACCATTTCAAGAAGATTTGCGAAAAATAAGGGTTAATGAGGATATACGGCTTTTTCATCTCTTCGTCCAATTAAGGCTTCTGGGGGTATTTTGTGAACAGCTTAGAAGTTGGCCGCCACTGCTGATCTAGGTTATCTTTATTCGAGGCTCTCCGTACCTACCACCTCTGCGATTAGCCTTCTTGCGAGAGATGCCTTGACGGAGAAGGTGTTCACTCAGCGTGCCCAGGTACGCGATCCGCCAGGCATCAATATTGGGGTGACGATGCCGAGGTCTACCGACGGAGTGCCGATCAAGCGCAGCTAGATTGGCAGCGCTATTAAAATGGTTCACAGCCGTTCCCCATCCGTCCAAGGTGGGTGTCTTCCTATGTCTTCTTTTTACGCAAGGTCCTGTCCGCCGCATTGTCCGCCGCACTCACGGTGTCAAGCTTAATGGTTGTATATTATGAATCATAATGAAACCATATTACCGTTCTTCCACGTTGAAAAATATTCTTGAGCAGCATGGTCGAGCGGCGAATGGTTCTCAATACGGATGGATCCGTGTTGCGTATGATTTGGAACCAATGTGGGAAGGGTTTTTAAGACCACTCGCATGCTGACCTGGCATGAACAACGTGGCGCTCTTTACTACAGGTATATTTTTCATATTTCCTAATGTCCCTGTGTCCGAATCGCATGTAAGATATATAGATTGTACGAAAAGAACATTCAATTTCAATTTCTGCTCGTTGTGAGTTTGTCTTCCGTATGCGGGGTTGCTCGAAAGGGGGGCGGTGATCTTTATGTTGTGTGAATTTGTTAATCTAAAGTTCAAGGTACTAGAACGGGTCTAGGGCCGCGTAGCAGCACATGGTGGTAGGATGCACATGGTAAGGCCCCGCACATCATGATCGTTCCAACAATAGTCCGGGACCAATATAAGGTATAAGGGATGAGACGATACAGGTCGCGTGCATCTTAATTAACCAAGAAGCTACGCCGCTCATCGTTTAAATAACTACCACCAGCGCGTTTAAGCGCCAGCCCACGACGACACCTCGGAGGCCCAGATGGGCCTGATCCCACTTCGACTTCCGAACATCAGCTCCACTCATGCTTCCCACGGCACACACGGCACCGCAAAGGAGCGCAAAGTCGGCTTAGGAATCAGAGCAGACTCCAGCAATTCAAGCGGGAACTCTGGCCTGGCATCGCCAGCGCTCATTGTGGCTCTTGTGGTTGTTGGACTATTGTCCTTGACGATGTTCTCACTGTTTGGACGGAGGGTATTGGAGGCTAGTCGACGACAACGTCGTGGTGAAGGGACAGATACAGCCTCTGAAACCGCTGGAAGGGGAGAAGATCATTATGTGCTTCTCGCCGATATGCTCGGACTCGATGTGAGCCATATACGACAAAGAATGGCTCAGCTACCGCGGCTAGATGACGAGCCCAAAATGTGGGACATTCAAATTCACGATAGGTCTCCTGGAACGGAAGCACACAAGGAAACCCCATGGTGCTGGGGTGATATTATGGTGAGTCATGTTAGCATTGTTATTGTTTCAGGGGGGTGGCTTTCTAGCTAGGCGACAGGACGATGTGCTTACGATACATAGTGCTCTTATACTTGCCTTCCCACTCGTTTCATCCATCCGTTTTCTGCCTGCTTGTGCCCAATGGCCCTTGCTCGTTTATTCTACGGATGTCATGAAATCAATGATGCGCGTCTTTATTCCGTTTTTATACTGACATTCGACTGACAGCCTATCGCCGTGGTGGTGTCGGAAGGAGAGAGGCGTCGGGTGAGGAGTCCGGTGCGGCCCGCGTCCTCTCCAGTTCCCCGGCGTCCGACGGACTGGCGTACTTGTCGGTTATTCAGGTGGCTATGTCGGCGGCGGCGGCGAACGCCCGCCAGAGAGGTCGGAGAAGCAGTGCAGGAGGAGCGGCGAGGGAGGAGAGAAGAGAAATCGAGGGCGTCGCATCCGCATAAGGATATCCAGGTGGTTGTGGCGATTGCGATGCCGTGTCGTCCACGGCGAGTATCGTCTCAGGACTCGTTGAAGACGCAGGAGGGTATGGATTATTCTATTGGAGTGCAAACGATTCCTTGGAATGACGGGGTATGATCTCGTTCTTGACTGTATGACTAGTGTTTCCTTTCTAGGATCTGTGAGAACAACTGCCGTGTAAGAATAAAGACAATTAATAATAATAGGGTTGTCCGAATGGATAAATAAGGGTATGTTGCCATGAACCATAAATAGCCGGAGGAGATAGGGCGGTGCTACGCAGAGGCTGGTTGTGCTCGACGGAGAGTGAGCACACAGGTTGCCTCGGGTGCGGGAAAGGTAATGGGGGTGAGCCCCGCGAACAGGAAGTGGTACAGCAATGAGTCTACCACTTTGATACCAGCCGAGTGAACAGTGGGAGAACTATCGGACCGCTGCTGACGTCCCTCGAAAATGCGATTGATGCGGTCTTGTTGCTTTTTTGCAAGAGCGGACCACTCGGCAGAGTTTATCTGTACTTGTAAAGTCTTGTAAATGGCAAACAAGACATCGTGAATCGTCACGCCCGAAAAGTTTCGGGCGACTATGGGAGAGTTGCAAGGGAGGACATCGCATATGATATGAAGGGAGATGACGGGAGGTTCTGTGGCTGGCATCTCGAGGTCTTCTGGCGAAAGTGTCGCGGTCGGTAGAGTGCGTGGCAAGTGATAACGGGCGGATGTTGGCGGATCGTGCATATCCCAGTGAAGGGGTGCACGTTGACTTTGTTCGAGGTGGTATCGAAGTAGATAGTGGAGCCGGAGGGTGTTCATGGTTTGAAGAATACTCAGGGATTCATGGCGGGTTTTATGGCATGGATGGATAACAGCCACAGGCGGGAGATCCGCCAAGCTAATGACGAAAGGGAAATCAAAATAATCAGAGCAGTGCAGCGCGTCGGTAGCATAGCCATAGGAGGAGCAGGACCATGACGCAAGATACCAGCCTCCAGGGCAGATGAATAATGACCTTCCGGATGTCATAAAATAGCGAAGCACATAACAACAGGACTGTGTCCACTTTCACATCGGCAGTGAAGCTTTGTGAACTAGGAGTGAAGGTGTTGTATTATTGTGACATTGTGACATGAACAAGTGAGCGGTGAGCGCCCAAACTTTTTCATTCAAATAGTGGATCGTGACATGATGCATGATGAATCATTACGAGGGTGGCGATACAAGTTTGAGGAACGAAGTATTGAATTGAATTTTGAATATTGAATGCCGTCCGTTTGTTTCGTATGTTTTTTGAAAAGCGACGATGCGGTGTTTGCGCCTGTTTGCACTTCGCGGCTTGGGCTTGTTTGGCTCACGAACCCTGGTTCACTATGGCTCGCTTTCGCGCGTACACCACCGACTCGAGCAGCGACGCCGACGACTATCAATCAGACTCGGAAAACGAAAACCGCTCTAAAAAATCCAAGGGCGTCTCCCAACGCAACGAACACGATGGCGACAGCGACAGCCACCACCCATTGACCAGCGGAGACGAGTCTTCCAGCTCATCAAGCTCTCTCTCGTCGCGGCAGAAAAGAAGAACTAAACGCCCAATAGTCAGACGAATAGGCTCCCGTGGTGGTACAGCGGAAGCTGAAGATGGATACGCGCATGAAGTCGCCGTACGCGCTCCCACCTCGTCGCCACCTCCGGCCGATCCCACAATTCTGCCATGGGCTCAACAAATTGGCGTCGACGCCCAGAGAATGCACGTCATGCAGACGTCCTTCTTCCGTATGCCAGAAGAGGTGGCTGCCCTCAAGGCGCTTAACCAGCCTCCACCCCCGCGACCGATGGTTCGGAAGACCATTCAATCTCTCAATAGGAAACACAGTCGCGACTCTGAAGGAGATACGTTACGAGGGGAACCAAGCGAAGTATGCTCTAATGCTGATATATCTATTTCATTCTGATCATGTTTACTTTAAGCGACCGTCATTTGCTCATGACACGGAGCCCGCGCCATACAGGCCATTCAGGAAATACACAAGAGTTGACTCCTCTTCGTCCACTGCCACTGGTCATGAAGGCGCCTTCTTTGATGCAGGACTAGCCTTTGGAAGGTCGTTCCGCGTCGGCTGGGGACCAGGAGGAACGCTAGTACACGTGGGCACCATTTGTAGGCCTAACACAACCCTGTGCGTCTTGTTATATCGCTGGTTTACAACCCTTATTAAAGAAGCATTAGAAAACCGTCTCCATCGTCCTGCGCAGTCAACCGCCATACCGTACCATTATTCCCAAACGAAGCGAACCAAAACGCTTCTGCTTCTCTATCGGCGAAACTGTTGCAACACCATCTCTCTCACACTCCAATTACACCCGATGATGCCGGTGTGCCATTAGCCTACCCATGCCTATACCCCACCACTCCCCATACCTCAACCTCCCAACCATCCCTCAACTTTACGTCCTTCACCTCTCTATTCCAAACAACGGATAATTCACCTGCAGCACAGCTATTCCGTCTTGGGAGTGCTCTATTCGATCCAATCGACCTCCAACTTCCTAAATCGAACTCTCCGGATACAACCGACGTCACACCTGACGTCCGGAACCGCATTGCGCTTTTACGGCGAAAGGCAGCGCTTTCGAAATGGCTGAAGAAAGCCGTGAAACAGGATGTCGAGTCTGATGTGCAAAACCTGGTCTCATCGTCCGGGGCATCCTATAATCCCTCGGCGGTCCCGAGTTCAGCGTCCCGTACAGCATCTCACACAGCCGCCGACGAGGCTTTCGCCTATCTTACTGGCTACCAAATCAAGAAAGCGGCTGACGTGGCTTTGGATGCCGGTTATCTTAAACTTGCCACATTGATCAGCCAAGCCGGGGGAGACGATGTGTTTAGGGCCGACATGCAATCCCAGCTACAGATCTGGGAGGACGAGAAAGTGATGCAGTTCATTGAATGGGGTGTCAAGAAGGTGTACATGCTCTTGGCAGGTCTGTTGGACAGCGACGACAATATAAACGGCAAAGACACGGACCTATGTGCTAATCTTGACTGGAAACGCGTGTTTGGCCTATCCTTGTGGTATGCGGAAGCCCGTTACAGCATCGATTGCTGACGTCTTCGATGCGTACGAAACGCTTGTGAGGAACTCGGGCGGCAAAGTGGCACGGCCCTTCCCACCTTGGTTCGATCAACGACAGGCCAAAACAGCACAGCCACTGTCGTTCTTATCTTGGTCAAACTCTCCCCATCTTCAACCATGTGACCCAGAAGACCCACTGTACGCTCTGATACGACTCCACGCTGACCCAGCCCTTTCCTTGTCGCACGTGCTTAACCCGACGTCGTTTGGGTTTGGAGCATCACACGTTGACTGGTCTCTATGTTGGCACATGTACATCATTCTATCGCGTGTGATGCGAGTGCGCGATTTTGTCGATCGCGAAGAACTCAGATCGCGGGCGCGTTCAAAGTTCCCTAACGGGATCACGTTAGAGGACGAAGCGGAGGACGACGAAGACCTTATGGAGGGCCACAGTCCCAGCGCAGATCTACTTGCTAGCAGTTACGCATTCCAACTGGAAGCACAGGGTATGCTGCAAGAAGCTGTGTTCGTTTTGTTACACATCGAGGGGTCGGTGGGGTAAGTGTCGTGCTTCGCTAGGGGCTGTGATGGTGACTGGATCTGATGAACTGTCGTTTACTCGCAGGCGAGAAAGAGCCATAAAGGAACTCTTGGCCCGCTCCGCTCCAAAAATAGACGAGTGGGTGACCAGAGGGTTGGTTGGCAGTTTGAAGATTCCATTGAGTTGGGTCAACGAAGCGAAAGTGCGTTTGGACCTTTGTTGCTTAGTACCCGCCATTCCGTGGGACTAATTCATTTGCATTTGAATAGGCACTGCATGCCCTTGATACCGGCGACGTTTACGACGCGTATGAACTCTATTTATCCGCAGCTTCATACGACCCTGCACATGAGATTGCTGTGTTGGAGCTCGCTCCCAACGCTATCATTCGCCGAGATCTGGATCTGTTGAAAGAAATCTTTGAGAGGTTTGAAGGCAAAGAGGATAAGATTGATGGTTGGCCCATCAGAGGCAAGGTATGTCGTGGCGTTCTGTGCTCCATAGCGAAACGCAAATAAACTGATTATTCTTGTTGGAACAGGTCCTGTTGGACTATATTCATAGCGTGCAACGGCTAACTGCGTTACAAGAGGAAATATCAGAGGACCTGTCGTCTCCTATTGGTGCCTCGCAGAGGCAAGAGCTGGATGAGCTTGTGAGGCGGGTGCCAAAGATAATAAGCTCACTACCAGACGTCTTCAGGAGGCGGCAGAGCGGCGATACTCTACATGCCGCTGCCCTTGAGCAGATGGTAAAGGAGTTGATCGGCCTCGTTGAGAAGATAAAACCTTCGACGCTGGTATGTATTCGCCTTTATTTGACACGCCCTCCTGAATTCATGATTTTTAATCTCCAGTCACAAATCCCTCAGTCGACGTTGAGCGGCGCGGACGAGGCTACAAAATTAGGGCTCGTCAAGGGTACGGGATACGCTAGGTTCTTGAAAAGTATAGAAATAGGAATTTATTCTTAATGTACATACTAGAGGTTATAATGATTTGTACACGTTGCCGCAGCACTTTCCTTTACGATTATAAAATTAGTGTTGCATCTGATAACGCAAAAGATAGGCAAACCAGAATTAGCAATACATGGATATATGGTACAACAGGTCTGCTTTAGGCATATATCTTTAACCACTCGAAGTCAAAGTAGGCGTCGCGGAATGCCGACGGATTGTTGTTGACATAGTCTGCCATGGTCCATTACTCAACAGACAGAGCGGAAGTGATCAACTGCTTACCAACACATGTCGAAGGGCAGCCCGATAAACCGTAATCATTGCCTGCCCAATCGCCACCTATAGGCACCCTAGTCAGCAAGTTATCCATAGTCGAGTGTAAAATGCGACTAACTGACAAAAGGTGACTATCCCAAAATATCAGAAAATACTCTATTCTGAGACAAGTCGCGAACTCACGGTCAATAATGATATTCTGTGGTCCGAATTTCTTTGAAATGGAACACCAATTGCTGGAAAAGTATGCGTCAGGAACGCCCTATACATCACAATTCTAAATTAGTTAATGTGATCGCGGGGTATAGTACACGCGATCTATTTCCCTCACCCAACTATCTGTGTTGACAGTATTATCCCCGTTCTGAACGTCAGGCGGAGCGCCCGAGCGCGGCCAGAACCATACTTTGATGAAATCGGAGGTTCGTTCCATGGCATACCTAATAATATAATGCCGTGTATATGTCAGTTCCAGTGACCTGGTGCACAGGCCAGCCGGTCATATCGGGACGCACCAGCCACCCCCATTGTCATTAAAGTTAGGCCCAAAGCTGCGCGGATCGCTGAGCTTAACGCCACAGCCTTCGTTATTCGACGCGCCCGCATCACAGTTATTACTAATGGGTTCACTGCAGAGCGCCCAAGTAAGCATGTGATTATTAATGCATATACACAATGGCTTACCCCTTTTCTGCGCGAAATGCGGGCATAGTGCACCCTGAATAGAATGCCAAATTTTCACTCATTATCGGTAACTCTAAAAACACGGACCGGCACTTGTATGCAGCGTCACTTGATTGGGTCCCACGTTGTTTATGCCCTCCAGTATGTCGATTTCTCCCTAATTGACGTGACCTCTGTAAAGCTCTCATCGGATCTAGTTGAAAACGACATGTACCTGGTTTGGCCAATCTGCACCTACCGTCCATACGGCAGGCCATGTCCTACGTGATATGATGAACATGATTACTACGACAATGCCCATTCATACTCACCCGCATCCCGTGGGCATATGGCGAATATTAAATCTGCATGACCCTGCTATCAAACTGTAAATCCAGCTATAAATCAATTCCACGCACATCATCGCAGAGTTCGTATATTGCTTGTACGACTTGAGCCTGATCGAGTCTCTCCCAGGACCATTTGGCTCAAGATATTTGGTCGCATCAGCGCGCAAGATAAAGTGGCCATTGGAAGCATAGGTCAAGTTGTCCTGAGCGGCCGTCGCACCGTCGACGTAGTTGCTGTGGAAGTACTTTGTGAGCATCACACAAATATGATAATCATCCAAACTTACACTCTACCGTTAGTCGGGTCCTGGATAGTTTCATATCCGAACGCGTCGAGAAAGCCTTGACTAACGATACTGTCGGTCTGGCCGTAGGATCTCGCCAAGGCGACCCAGACAGATTCCACCGTCACCAACACCGAGAATAGTTGTTTCCAGGAAGCACGCATAGTAGCAAGGACGCATCCAACTCCAACGTAGCCAGTGCATTTATACCAATATGCCTAGGAGGAGAATGAAGACGATCCCTCCGTGTCGACGTCCTTTGACTTTAGCATGGCTCCAAAAGAATAGAGATCGCCATAACCAGTTGCTGAGCGCTGCACATGCCATCGTGGAGAATCGATCGAGCCCACGAGGACACAAGAGCACAAGCTCCAAGCTTGTCGAACCCGGAATCGCAGCGTTTTGTAGTAGACTATGCACACATTTCGCGTTTTTAGGGGCAGAGTACTAGTACTCTTCCACACGATACCTGGAATGTAATTAGCAAGTTTGAGTTGGTCATGATCATGTGGATCGAAGATGAGCGCTTGAGCAGGAATGGTCCGGCGGGCCGTCGGCGTCCATTGTGCCTTGAACGAAGATGGCCCGCGGCACGTCAATCGTATTTCGTTCGGCAGAGGACAAATCCGTTATGCCCGGGCTGCGAAAGGCCGCCGTGGCTACTTTACCTCCGTTCCGCAAAGGATGAGGGCTGGGCTGCGACGGCACAGGACGGCACCGCAAGTCAGGGACGACTCGATTGGCAATCTGTCGAGCGTATCTGGCAGCGTTCGCTCACGCGCTGACGACCATGCGTCTGCATATACCAGTGGACCTCGGGAAAGCAAGCTGCGGAAGAGGCTAAGCGATTCTCAAATTGGCGTCACGCGACTCGAGCCAATGCCGTAACCGGAACCAGATGGAGAATCTCTAGTAAAGACTACAAAATACAGTATCTACGTACAGAATACCGCAGGAATCCGTAGGTGTATGCGAGTGAGCGTGTAGGTGGGGGTGTCTAGCTAATAAATAGAAAAAACCAAAATAATACAAAAGCTCTAATGCGTCTAGTATAAATACGCAAATATTAGGTGATACAGAAAGAAAAAAGAGGGGCGGTGACGGAGCCTCTATTGAACGCGTCTAGTCAACGTTACGCCCGGACTGCAACAAGAACGTCGCGGTGACGATCGAGTCGAGGATGCCTAACTGAATGGCGTCCGGGGTGACTTCGAGCGAGATGGCTTCAGTTCCCCGCATAATGCTTGCTAAAAGGATCGAATCGGATGGCCCCGTAGCGATCAACTAAAACGAGAATCATCATAACAAATCAGCAAATCAAATCAAATATCCTCCCCAAAGAATTCTCACTTGTATGGTCTTATTATGCGGAGCCCAAGTGTAATGGATACCTCTAACGTCCATGATACGGGAGCTATTCATATGATGTAAATCGCAAGAATAAATCACCCGCACCCGGTGATCGCAAAAAGGCTCACCTGCGGTCCTTGAGACAATTTCAACCAATCCCCCACATGCTGCTTTGACAAAGCACCTCGAATCTCCACGAGCGGGTGGGCCTTGCCACTCGACGAGCGCGACATTTTTGCCAGAGGCGTTTTTGAGGACGGTATATCCCGGATTATGCGGATCCGTGACGACTTGGTAGAACACCTGTCCTTGCGTACCGAGGACGGTACAATTGAGCACGGACGGATTGAAGGACGTGAATTCGAGTTTGAGCGAATTGGAGGATGGGGCCGGGTAGGGAAGCGCCCCGAAGATGGATGGCGGAGGTACAGAAGATTCGTTGGCCATGCCCTTTCTGGTTTCTGCCCAGCCGCTGAAGGGATTGAACATGGTCGTATAACGGTTGGAATGAATTTTGGGGGGGAAGATCGTTAAATAAAATAAAAAAACAGTTAGGCGTTAGGGGTTATAAAGGCAAGGCCAAGACCGAATGAAAATGAAAGATATAAAAAACAGGCTAGGCCGAAAAGGAGGATGAGGAGGATAGTGTTAGAAAGCGAGCAGAGTGATCCGCCTATATATGCGTTTTTCATCGGGGTCGAGCGATACTTCGCCTGTACCTAATACGGATTGATGCGTCCATCGGCGGCGCAAAAGCCGTGGAGACACGAAGTACACCATACGCGAGATGAACAATTGTACCAAGGGGTTGGATGATCGAGACGAACATCGTACTGCTCATACGTGTTTGCTAGCCCACGGTCGACAGCGGTTGGCGCAGTTTCCGTGATGATTAAGGAGCAAGCGCCATCAAAAGCTAGGTCGGTTTCCCAATGAAATAAATTTAAACCTGTGACCCTGAGATGATGATGATGATGATGAGAGCCCTGGATTGGAATTAAGCATCGTCCAGACGGACACTATTCCGGAGTACGCACTTCCGAGATGTTTATCCTATACTCGTTCACAGCCGTCAGCATCACGTACACAATGACGAAACGCGCCGTACTCCACCGCACCCGCTGGTACTGGAAGAAATTCTTCCTTCTTTCCAAGTAGTTTGAGTTTTCCAAACCGTCGTGGCGCGCGAAGTAGTATGATAGACAATGCCACGTTCGACATCCTCCCACTCCGAACTCTCATCGGCATGACGGCTGATGGGTGTCGTCGTCCCCAGCTTCAATGGTTAACGCGCGCAGGGGGCGTTGCTCCCGAAACAGCCCTACCGTCGTTGAGGCTGTGCAGAACCGCGATTCGTTGATGACTAACACATGCGTATGACCCCGACGATGACGTCCATATGGTTGGATATGAATCTGATGGGACGTCTTTGCGGTCCATCGTGGACTGTGTAATGCCATGTATAAAGGTTAATTTGCTATGCCCCCACCAGTGGGCGTCTATTATCGTTAATGCGGTCACCGTTCCATCCTCGAGTCCGACGGTGAGAGCTCCCAACGCTTCTCAACTTCACTGCATCGGCGGTTGAGAAGGATCGTTGCGCACGGCATATATGTTTTCCCATCGTAACCGGCCCTATATGCTGGACACCGGGGAACCCGTAGGATCCCCTGTTTGACCGAGTTTTAAGTAGCTGATATCATCGATAATGTTGTTATCAGGTCGCTCTGACTGAGCCAAAACACCAACTTCAATTTCATCTATCCTCCGAGTATAGTAGCACGCTGCTCATGCACAGCATTGTATTTGCAGTGCAGGGACCACCTGCGGAACATCGCAAAATCCCTCATCTCACAGTAATGAAAGAATGCTTGAATGGGATGTATTGTCTCAAAGGAAAAAAAAGGGGGGGAGTGGATAAAGCGTACTAAAACAACGGCTAATGCATACAACGTACACCTAACCCTAATTACGTCCTTTACACCATTCTTGCGTTACATAGCATACCTGTCACTTGGATCAGTAATCGCCCCTGGAATGGATAAATAATACTCACTTCCTTGTCCACTCTCGCGCTGTAGCCTCATAACGTGAACGGTCAGTCTTGTAAAGGTGAGCGATATCCGGGACAAGAGGGTCATCAGGGTTAGGGTCCGTCAACATTGAACAAATCGAAAGTAGCACTAACCCCGCCGCATCAGTACCGGAACCGAACATAAGATCAATGACTCACCTTTCGAAATGGTTAACGCGGGGGACCACTGATCTCGCAGGATATCCAAACAAATCGAACCATTGGCATTGATGTTGGGATGGTAGATCTTGGTCGTGAAACTGACTTTGGGAGGCTTGAAGGGGTAGTCGGTCGGGAAGGTAATGGAAAGGAAGAAAACACCGCCCGCATATGGCGAATCACCCTGAGAACGAGGCAGTAAGCGCTCGGGTGTTCCCACACACCGATGAGCAAGAACTTACAGGCCCCATAATCGTCGCTTGCCATTGGAACATGTTGTCACCTGTAGGACCAGCGCTGCATGACGAGGGAGGGTCACGGCCGAGATCAATCAATTCCTGCATGCCAGGTGTCAATGACTCGGGTTCTCGCCCAAGGATGTTCCTAGGATGGATAAGGGCGACAACGGACCTTGTTAATGCGCTTTAAAGACATGGGAGAGTATCGAGTTCTACAATTGCGAGAACTGGGATATCGCATAGGATCAAGGGCATAGAGATAACGAGGGCATAATTGGACGGGGTTGTGAAGACGGATAAGGAGGATAAGGAGGGCAAATGAGCGGGTAGTAATAGAAGTTGTACAGGGATAACTTACAGAGTAGAAAGAAAGCGGTTACGCGGTGTCGAGTGGGGAAAGTGGTGGTGGTAAGGAGAAGCTGTTGCACGCTTTGTTTGGCACTTGTTTTGTCAATTGCTACTCGCTGACTAAGCCACACTCGGAACAGGTACATTACATTTCAATATAATAGCTAGTACACGCTCAACGCCTGACAATAGCCAGTCGATCCAAAAAACTCACCTGATCCATTATTGTTCCAAATCGAATTTTTAGAATAGGATAATTAAATTTACTTCAACCGTCCCCAGTAACATACCTTCACTCTGAGTCTTCTTCATCGTCGCTGATAATCATAATTCCTCCATCCCTTGACATCGTCGGCCACCTCACAGTGAAAGCTGACTTCTCTTCAGGAGTCGGCCGTTCCTCGTCGGCCGCTTTCTCCATCTTTTCCTTTTCCTTTCTTCATCCATCAACCTAACTCCCACCACGTAATAAGTCTTCCCACAAAAGGAGAAACGAAGTTGTCAACGGCAACAAAAGAACCCACCGGGTCTTCTCCCTCATCAAGGTTAGTAGTCTGTCCTTTTCTTGCTTCGTTCGAGCCTGCGTGAGCTGCGTCATCAGCATCTTACTATCAGAAATGTACTCTTCAAGCCGTTTCTGCCGCGCGGCCAGTTCTTCCTTGGTGTTCGAGTTTTGCCGTATTGGTTGGGGCCGAGGCGCAGGTATGGTCCCGGATTGCTGCAACGTCGATATCGTCTCGGTGATGAACGACACCGCCAGATCTTCCAACGAGAAACTTGAAACGGTGCTAGTGTGAACTTGGATGCTCGTTGGCGTAGACTCTCCCGTCGTGGAGGGTGTAGGGAGAGCCAAAGGAATCGCCGCTGGGGCCTTGGCTTTCTGACTCTGTAGTACTAGTTTCCTCAATCTATCTTCTACAGCTTTATTGTCCTCTACCACCGCGGGAGGCGGCGGAGGAGCAGGAGCAGAAACGCTCGTCATCTTGCTCATTTCTAGTTTGCTCTGCGCAATCTTTTCTTCTAGTTCCTTTTGCTTGGCCAACAAAGCACGTTTCATGTCGGAGAGATTGGTGGGGGTAGGGCGCAAAACGGGAGCGGGAACGGGAATAGGTAGATCCTGAGCCTGGACTGATGCCTCTCTGGAAGAGGCGATAGAGTCCACCTCCTCCCTGGCCACTGGCACCAGCTCGAGCTGAGAAGCACGCATAGCAGCCCTTTGAGTGGCCCTTTCGAGTCTCTCCCTGGCCAAACGTGCCTTTCTGGCCTTTTTTGGCTCGGGCTCCCCTTTGCGGTCCAAGGTATCATCGTCAATCTCACCTTCCTCAATCTCACCCACGCCCGCACCAGCACCGACGCCATCGACGCGGTACCACCAGACTCTAATCTGGTCGGTGCGCGGCTTGCCTTTGAGCTGGTGGGACTTGAGACCCCCATATTCCGTACCGAGCCGAGGGCTCTCCCACGCTTTGCGCGCGAGCTTGGCAGAAGGAAACTCGACGAGGGCTTTCGCTGAGGGAGGATCGACAACAATGCTTAGGGGTAGCACGCCTGTTGCCTTCTTGGCCCACTGTTTAGGCAAAGTCGATGGTGCGGTGGGTCTTTGGGAGCTGTTCCATGACGATGGTGCAAGCGGGGTTAGGCATGTAGCTGGCGTTGGACCTTCTATTGCTGAGGTTTGTCGAGCCAAAGTGGAATACGCCGTGCTTGCTATGGGGTTCGGTGTCTGGTTTCATGCCGATGGAGTGTGAAACGGATGGAGGTTTTTTAGGGAGACGGTGGGGAGAGGAAACTCGTTCCAACAGAGCGGGTGGTGGAGAGGAAGGGCTAAGAAGAGGAGGAGGAAGCGGAGGAGGAACGGGAGTAGGAACGAACTGAGGCTGCCATTGAAACTGGTTGGGGAGAGAACCAGCGATTGCCATGGCGGAGACCCAGTCAGAGTGAGTCCAGAAGGGCGCATCGGGGTACCAATGCTGCTGCTGCTGGGCTAATACCTCTGTTTCTGGAACCTGACGCTCGACTCTACGACGACGTTTTTTGGCCTTTTTACTCTCATGAGGAAAGGGAGCAGGTTCTCGCTTTCGCTTTGAAGGTAGATCTTCTGCCAAGTCAAGAATGTGATGTACCTCGTCTTCAGAGTCGACAACGACGATTGGCGAGCTAGGTGTTCCGCGTTGGTCCATGATGGACGTCCGGCTGTTTGGTAATGTTATCGTGCTTCACTCCCGTCGTTTTGCCTTGTTTGGATGCTCGCCGCGCTCTTGGATGCTCGCCCTGCTTTTCTTTCTAGGAGTCGCCACCTTTGCCACCCTTTACGCTCCGTTACTCACCCAATTCCCAGCTACCCGCGTTCTCTTACTCACCGCTCATCCAGATGATGAGTGTCTCTTCTTTGCACCCACTCTCCTTTCACTCGTTCACCATGACGTCTATTCCTTGACTTTATCAACTGGCAATGCTGATGGACTCGGTCATCTAAGGCGCCGTGAGTTGCAGCGGAAGCTTAGACATCCTCGGAGTCGCACCAGACAGGCAATGGATCGTCGACCATCCGAATTTGCAAGACAACATCACTCAGTATTGGGACTCTGCCCTTGTTGCACAAGTCGTGCGCCCGTACATTCTCCAACATGACATTGACACGATCCTCACCTTTGATGACCACGGCGTCTCCGGCCATCCAAACCACCAATCTCTTCCGTCCGCCATTCGGGAGCTCATCCGTAGCTACAACTCCTCTTCGCCCCAGTTGTTTACCCTCGTCAGCGTCCCGCTGACCGTGAAATACATCGGGGTCGTCTCGCCGCTGCTGGCCAAAGCAACGCGCTACTTTCACTCTCCATCCCCCGTTTTCGTATCTGGCATGCGCGAATATTGGCGAGCCATACAGGCCATGCGAAAGCACAAATCTCAGTTGGTGTGGTTCCGGTACCTGTATGTTTTATTCTCGCGATACATGTGGGTGAACGAGTGGGTAATGGTTTAAACCCTCCGGGAGACTCCTCGAACCCGCTTCCACAACTCCCGTAGTCGCAGCAAGCCTACCCAACCGTCGTATAGTCCCAGCGAGTAGTCTAGCAATCCCCTGTAGCCTTGGTTATGTTGAAAAATTCAATTGAAACGTGCACTGCATCCGTACCATAGCGTTCCCTGCACGACTGGAAGCATCACTTGGTCGCGTATGGTAACCCACAGCACTCCACTCCACTGTAGGCTCACCGTGCCGTTACTCTGACGCTCCCTGCACTCATCGTCGTCAGAGTCATTGATATGCGTATTGACCTGCCGTGTCCATGGCTGGCTCCAGCGCACAAATGGCCCAATGGCCTTGAGATAACTCGCTTCGAAGCGAAAATCTGGGATGGGAGGGTGAGCCATCATGCATCAAGTTCGGGTGTCACGGTCACAGTCGCCATCATCCCTCGGGCCGTTGCGATGTTCCGTGTACAAAAATGCATATCGCGCGCTCGGAATAGTCTTCCTTGCCATGGGTGACGTCCAGCTCCAATTCAACTCAAATGACCCTTCAATAACTTATTATCAAGGCTGGAATGCAGGTACTACCTCCCAGCCAGGCGCTATCGCCTGAAATATCTTTTAACGGTGAGAAAACGCGTTATGTTCCTGACAACCATTCTAACATCAAGGGCGGCACAGGCTCATTTATCACAGTTTTTGGGATTCTCCCAGCACTAGCCAACTCCTCGACAAACGCTTCCTTTATTCTCGATAACGGTCCACCCACCTATTTTTCCGCTAATTTGACAGACCAGATTTTCCAAAATCAGCCACTCTTTCAGCCTAACGCTACACTCCAAGAGGGTTCCACATATCCTCCGTATTATCAACGGGGGCAGCAGCCTCGAGCTCGACTATTATACCATCACCCCTCCCGTGTCAAGTCTCCTTATTCAGGTTGAGGACACAGACTCGTCAATCCTGTACGCCGGTCCCTGGAACACGACGCCCACTGTCGCAACACAGCCCAACTTTGATTCCACTCTCCATTCGACTAATTCACCGAACGCCAGTCTCATTTATTCTTTTACCGGCACATTCATCGCCATCTACGGTCTTTACCACCCCGGACCCGCTCCAAACGTCTCCTTCACCGTTGATTCCAGTCCCCCTGCACCGCTCCTTAACCCACCAGATCCCATAATTAGTGACATCTCGCAATCCCTCTTTTATCAATCCCCCGTTCTATCCGCTCAATCCCACACACTGACAGTAAACGTGGGCGAAAATAACCAAGGAGAATTCACCGTGGACTATTTGCTCGTCCAAACCACACCCACCTCCTCAACCGCCACCTCTAGTACAGCCACAAGTTCAACACTGGCAAGCAAATCGAGCTCAGTAAACGTAGGCGCTATCGCCGGAGGCGTATTAGGCGTCGTGGCTATCATCATTCTCCTCGTCCTTGCAATCATATATATACTTCGACGAAACAGATACCGCACCCCTACTTCTGAGAATAAAACCTCTTCTGCCTTTGCTCAACGCATACGAAGAATAGAAAAACGACTATCCGTCTCAGTCTGTACGTCCGCGCCACACTTTCTTTTTTTTATTAGTAACGAACGATCCTTACCCTTGACAGTATCCCTCCGTTCTCAACGACGCACTTCCAACTCTCTTAGCCCACAAGAAGACCGAAGGACATACTACGTCGACGGGAGCGGTCGACCATTACGTGTATTCACCGGCCGCGGACGATCAAGCACCATGGGAACGACGATTGGAACCACCCCAACGACGTTGAGAATGCCAACCATCAACTTCTCCTCCTCCCCCAATGCTTCCACCTCGCATATTTCCCTGCCGAGATACCCACCTCCGGCGCGCCAAGGACGGACCCCTCCCGCCGCCGAACCTGACGTCGAAGCGGGTAACAACTCTGACATTAACGTTATTAACCCATCCACTTCTGCCGCCACCCTCGCCGTGATGTATGGCCACGATGAAAAGTTTGCCATGTTCGGTCAGCTATAGAAACACCCGCAGTTATTAGATTGATTGTAAGTGTAAGTTATATAAGGATAAATTTAATGACTTTTTTCGAGTCGTTGCGTTATTTAAGGATTTGTTTGTTTTCTGTATTTTGGTATTTGATACCTGCACTTTAGAGATCGGGTTAGGTAGAGGGTAGTAGCAATCAAATCACCACACGTAGCCTACACAATTGATATCATTGCATTCTCAGAGCAAAGCAGACTGGAAATTTGGAATACTGGTACAGGATATAAGAGCTACTACAAGAGAGGCATATGTAAGGGAGAAATGGGTTGATTTGGGTGAGCCTGGTATCTCAAATGAATGGTATAGTGGTGACTTTATGGATGAGATACAACATACCATCACTGGATGTTGATAGCTTTATCATACAGGTATGCCAATAATTCCTCTTGATTAGAGGGAAGAGGCTCAGAGATAATTTGAGTCTTTATTTTCTCCACATAATCTTTTTGTGTGAAATCATCCAAAGCATTGACACTTGAAATTTGGATTGGCTCCCTTATCCAGAATGATAACTTGGCAATGATGGTAAGTGCTGTAGGATGTTAAGACTGAAAATGACATTGTTAACAACAAGCTACATTACCAACTAATTTCTGACAGCTTGCAAGCTGATTATGGTGATGTCAGTTATGTGTGCTTTTGCAGAAATTTATTCTTACAGTTACTGAAAATGTTTCTGATTCCACTTCAAATATGGAATGAAGTTCATTCTAATCATGGCAACAAAAGTGAAACCCTCAAATTCAGCTCAGCAGTATATGTGCATACATTCTTGCACTTAAATCAGTATGCTATTAGTACTTTCTACAACTGCATTGCTTACCTAGAAATGCCACAATGATTGCAAAAAGCAATGAGGAAGATGCTGCAAGGGAGTCTGTGGCTTCTCACAATCTGTGTAGCAGTGTAATTAATAATATTGGGATCAAAGAGGTAAAATAGAAAATGTTAACTCACTTTCTATTAAAATCAATGAAAAAATGGATTCAAATTAATGTTGGATGTAGCTCACATGCTATTGGTAGTGAAGCATGAGATGTGATCAGCAGAAAGAACTGAAAGAGGACACACTAGCTGTTGATCCAAGCAATAATGATGTTGACTGAATAAAGAATGTGGTGTCACTCACAGCCTGTTAACATGGAATTGTAGAACTTCCTGGCAGCAGAATAGAGTAGCACCACTCACTGCCTGTCAGTCACAAGATGATATGTAATGTGAATACTGGTAGATTACAGTGCTGTGCTGCTCACTTCCTGTTGTTTATGAAGTTAGAACAAACAATGCTCCTGGGAAAGAATGGAGTGAATGTTAAACTCACAAGCTGTTGGGAATGAAACAGTGAGAAGAAACTGAAAGATGGTTGATTGCTACTCACTCCCTATAATATATAAATGAGATACATTTAGACTTCCAGCCAGAAACTCACTCACACTCTGATGATCATTTATTGAGCTATGATATGAATGCTTGGTGAGAGCGAGCAAAGTATCACTTACTTTCTATTCCATATGATGAGGTGTGGCACTATTCCTACCAGAGAAAAGCAGTCCTACTCACCTCCTGTTAATCATGTAAGACTCCATAGCTAAAGCAAGTACAATCTGGCCACTCACTCTCTGTTGGTCATGGGATTAGGCATGGCAAGACTGCCTGCAACAGAAAAATCCACTTACATCCTGTACATTATTGTTGTGAATTTAGAATATCTGACACAGGAAAATAAAGTATAACCTACATGCTGCATATGGGATCAGATGTGGTGAGACCACCTGTGAGGAGAAAAGGACCTACAGTCTGATAATCATGGATGAAATGTATTATGTGCTAAGACTGTGGCCAGACAAAAGTACTATCTTACTCACAGTCTTTTCATTCATAGAGTGACATATAGGTTGAAATGCAATGCAGTTAACTGGCAGAAAAATTGTGTGCTCACTTACTTGCTGTATGGGATGATGTATATATAAAGTGAGTTTGCCTGCTGACCTGGTGCAACATCACTCACATATTGGCGCTGTTGGTCACAAGGTGAATATGAATAAAGAGTCCAGTATGTATATCACTCACAGACTGTTGAATGATGTGCCACACAAATGTAATTTACCATGGAAAAGATCAATGTCACTGACCTCCTTTTGATCATAGGATGAGCAGTGAGACTAGGTACATATCTTGCTAAAAAAAAGTGGGGCCCCTCACAGGCTGTTGGTTGCAGAATGGGATGTGATGAGATTTCCAGCAAAAAATGTGTGATTTCACTTGCATTCTTTTAGTCATAGAATGAGATTTGATCATGGTGATCTAGACAAAAGAAATGTAGTGCCACTCACAGGCTGTTGTTCATAAGATGAAATTGCCTAGCACAAAGTGTGCAATGTCATGACTTACATGCTGTTTCTCATGGGATTAGATTGCCTGGCAGAGTGAATGTGTGGTGTCACTCACATCCTATTGCTCACAGGGTGACATTATCATCTAGCAGAAAATTTATTATGTTACTCACTTCATTCTTTTTGTTGTGAATGCAACAGTGAGGCTGCCTGGAAGCAAAAGTATCTATTGCCACTCACAAGCTGTGTATCATGGGAATAGCAATGATGGACAGCCTGGCAGAAAATGTAATTTACACTCACTGTCTATTTATTATGATGAGATTGCCTGGCAGGATAAACTTCAGTTAAGTCACCCACTGCCTACAGGATTTGATAAGATGTTATGAGATTGCATGACTCCAGAAAAGCATATGTTGCTCACAGCCTTTTGGTAATGCAATAAGATACAATGAGATTTCCAGCAGAAGAAATTGATGTGTGTCACTTACAGACTATTGGTCATAATAGAAGATGTGATAAGAAACAACACTGTTATTTTCATCATTGCTGCTCACACCCTGATAGTCATGACATGAGATTTTGCAGGACTTTTTGGTAAATAAAAGTGCAGTTTACTGACAAGCTGTTAACCACAAATGATAAGTTTGTAGGTGAAGAGGTGTAGTATAACCTACACTCTGTTGATCATGAGATCAAAGCACATAATAACTGTTTTGATAACACTTGCCCACTAACAAGTGCATGATAGTAGTATACCTAGATTGTTTTACTATATCACTCACCTGTACTTCATCATTCTGATAAATGTATGTAGTTTCATCATGACAGATCAGAGAAAACATAAAGCCTCATACATCCTGCCATTGAATCCAGATACTTGATATTTTGATGATGCATATTTTACTCACATCCTATTGTTTGTCCATTTTTAGGGTTTGTTTGTTTTCTCTGCTTGAAAACTTACTTTCCTGCTGACCTGCTTTCATTTAGAATTTGCATACATTGTTTTATATTTGTCATACCCAGTAATGTGGAAATTTGAGAAAAACCATGATAACAATATTAATCCAGACTCGCTGTTCTCCTTTGCTCAGGGCATATCTAGTGGGATTGTCAAATCTGGTATTGAAAGATTAACCATGATTCTCACTCTAGTGCAGCTTTGACATGCAGATCAAGGTTGTTCATTTGTGTTGAGATAAACAATTGTCGTAGGCTGGCATCATCAATTGAATTAGCAGTTGCCTCAGACAATTCAGGACAGTCATTTTCTGGTAGGTCCATATCTGTAACATCATTTTGTCACTACATTTGTTTTTATAATGGACAGTGTTCATCAGTATCACCTTGCAATCGTACATAGGCTTTTGGTGGATGTTGAGTACTCATGACTTTAGGAAGATAAATTTCCTGGAAACTCTTGTCAGCATTAATGTTGGCCATGTCCCACCTGTTTTTGCCATTCTCTATATCATTCAATTTGGCATATTCATGGATTATTTGACCATCAAATTTGGTGAACACAGTCACCAAAGGAACTGTGGAGCAGAGTACCAAGAGAAACCCAAGTGAAACATTTGGCTTCAATGAAGCTTACCATTTCCTGTCCCTTTATTAAAAAACTCAAGTTCTGCAGATAAAAGAGGGCGAGGGCTGTCCATGGGTATGCAATACCTATGAATAGCTTGGTCAATGTGTGAAAAGGTTCAATACCATTGAGGATACCATATTGTGTGCAACTGGTTCCTCAGCTCTCTTTCAGCAGAACACATCTCAATAAATTTCCAGACAATTTCTATCTCCTCTCTTCCTCCAGATTCAAAACCCTGTGAGTCATGGAAGATAAAGTTGCTTCCATCATATGTAATCTGATGCTCAATTTCATGTAAACCTCTCTAATGATTCATTGCATATTAAATATTATTTCTACATAACCTGTAATTTGACTCACCTCAATTGTTGGTGTGAAAGAGGCTTGCAGTGGTTCACCTGAAATGCACTGAACATACATTGAAAGTGCCTGTCCTTTGGCTTAACTTACCATTGTGGTCAAGTATGATGGGCTTTGTTCCATGAGCCACACCACAGACCTTTTCAAGAATAGTTGTTTTGCCAGCATTTGCTCTTCCTATTACAAGGATACGAAATTGGGAGCATTTGTATCTCTCCTTGAGCAATGCAGTACTATGCTCTATCATGTCTGTGCCTGATGCACACATGTAAATTGGTGAACTTGATTGAGACAACCTTTCAACTTACTCAAAGAGTGAATGCCAACGGTGGTACCCAACACCATGGCTAATGTTGTGCTAATACAGTAGAGGCTTCTAACAGCAAACAATTGTATCAAGAGATGAGATTGAGAATGAGGTGATTATGTAGGAAAGTGTGAGATAAGGGATGCCAGCGGTTAGGTGTCTTGGGGAGGGGGTGCGCAGCACGGCGTCGGGGAAGTGGTGAGAGCACGACCCGGGCCTGGGAACGATGGCACGCTCTACCGAATGGATGAGCAGGCAAAGGTAAATTGGGCCTGGAGGAGCAATGTATAAACTTCTCCGATGGTTACTCAAATCTGCCGGTTACGTAAGGCCGTCCAAGTGCGATCGAAGCGCGATAGGGCCGTAGGATCAGCCTTGAGGGATGATGGATCTGGGTGCGTTGCGTTCGAGAGAGAATGCGAAAGACGAGGGACGCTATCTAGTATCACGATGAGAGAAAACTATTGAGTGATACTAGGCGTCCGAGTTTGTGAACAGTGCGGCTGACAAACAAGTGACCGATCAACCCAAGTCTTCCAACAAGTTCGGGTACGGCGTTGCGTCCGAGGGAGAACGTCAGAACGACCAAGTTTTCTGGCAGCACCTAACTTATGTGTCACTTAACTCGCTAATAAATGACAAACAAGGTGTCTCCGCCACCGACGGTAGCCCTTGACGCCAGCCCCGTCTATGCATATTCGCCGCCGTCTGCGCTAGATCACTCCCAAACGACACCGGTTCACCCTACATCGACTCCAACTTTCTAGCCTATCACCCGTGATATTTTGCGATATCTCCCACACGATATCCTTCTAGACCCACACGCAAACAATTAACCTTGGGGAAAACAATCAAGGAGGATTATTTGCTCATCTTCTCCATCCTCAGCCGCCAACCCTACACTTCCGTCACCACAGGTATAAGTTTGACACTGGCAAGCACATCAGGCTTAAAGAACGTAGGTGTGTTAGGCACCGTATCTCTCACCATTTTTCTCGCCCTCCCTTGCAATCATATATGTATTCCAACGAAACACATACCCCACTACATACTACGAAGAAAAACCCTTCTTCTTTTATCCAGCGCATACAAAGAATAGCAAAACAGCTATCCATGTCGGCAGGCTGTACGTTCGGAACTCCCACACGCACCCTCCCCCAATCAACTCTTTACGCAGCGTCCACTATCAACGACATTCCTAAAACACACCCACCCACTCGAAGATCGAAGAACATACTACACGGACGGGAGCGGTCAGCCCTTGTTGCCTGGCCACGCGCGATCTGACATCATGGGGGATGATATATGTATGCCTTGCTGAAGGATATTGATTGAACGCGAAGATAAGGCTGTCCACATACTAATCATTCCAGTTGACCCACCTCAAGTGATGGTGATGTGTTGCAGGAGGTGTTGATTTGATACCCAGAGATGCAATGTAATTTAGGCTTGGCTTTGAGTTCAAAACCATATGCAACCTATCACTTGTGCACAGACCGACACACGCTAATTTGTCACCATTCAATAGGATTCAGTGGTCGGTAACAAACCCCTCTAAAAGTCTAAATTAGTCCTTTTTCCAGCCAGTACGTAGCAACCCCAACGTTGCTCTTTCATACAATGCATCTGGTACTTACTCGAAACCCACTTCGATCATCAGGACAACGCTCCGTTACCGTTGCAGTAATCTATGTTGCCTTTGGCTGGGTTACCCGCCCACTGTGGAGCAAAAAAAAACGTCGGTGAAGGAACGAATGGCATACGCCATGTACTCACTGCTGGAAAGGGTCTCGGAGTACCTGACGCGCCAAACACTGCGAACGAGAGGATGAATATCATCACTTGCGCGCCCCCGTCCAGCCCCCCTCCTAGTATATAATTATAATCTCTATACCACTTCGGATGGTACCGTCTGAGCCACAGCTGGGAAGCTAGCCCGACGAGGATGGTAGACGTCGCGATAGAGTTGACGCCCGAAGCCAGCGCAGCGGTGTACTATCCGGCAAGGTTAGGCATGAAATGGTTAAACAATGCAAGAGACTTGCCATGTAAATGATGGGCAAAATAATTGAATCCACCCGTACCAGTCCGATTTTGGGCCATCTCTAACGACATGCAACACGATCTTAGTCAACACCGCAAGACGAGTAGGAAGGTATGAGGCTACCCCTACCTTCCAGATAAGCCACTGAAAAAACGTTGGGCCCATTCCGATCGCCAAACCCATCGGTACGATAAAGTACGGTCCGTTTCTGCCATACACCTTCTTGGCCAAAGACCACGTCACAGCATTGGTGTTCAATGTTTGCGTGTATTGTCCGCTCCAGACATTGTTGCCGATCGGATCCAGCAGTATTTCGCGCCTCACCGTTACAATAGATACCATGACGACTGTTAGTGGAGGCGTCAGCAGGTGTTCGTATTGCCACAACTAGCAATAATACCATAGTTTACCATGGCTCCTGTAACAAATTTCGACACGATCAGCGAGGCATTTAGCAAAGGGGAGAATACTCAAGAATCACCGAGGATAGTACCCCACACTTGCGTAAGGAACATGACTCGAGGGGGGATCTTCAAATATTGTCCAATTTTCAAGTCGCCTGCCAAGTTGATGGATGTAGCTACCACATCGTGGCTCCACATCGAAAACTGACAAATCAGTTCAAGCTTATCGTAACAAGCAACACTCGAAAAAACCCACATAGAGATTGGCAACAGGACGCCCTGGGTTAATTGCGCCTGCAACCATCTTCATCAAGAGGGTCGTGTCGATGCCATTGCCCATCCTCGCAAAGAGAAGTGTAGAGAACGGCTGACATGAGATAAGCCAAAGAAAAGATACGAAACCTTGGACACACACCGTTACAAATGCGCCGAGGATAAGGGCAACAATATACGACCACCACGGCAGAGTTGTCTGCCCTCCGATCACGACAACCAAGCCTAAACGCGGTTACTTTGCGCTTGATGACAGCGGTAAATTGGTCTACAGACCTGCAACGAAGGCCAAGACAAGAAGTATCGCGTACCACCACATCGGTGCTTCCTTGTATTTTCTCATAGCCTACGTAAAAACTTTAACTTAGTCAGCCAAAAGAATGCGATCGGGCTATTTGCCTGGTAGTGAGGGTCCGATTGCGTTCCGTCAAATGCAGATTTGAATGAATCTTTGGCATAACCACCCCAAAACAGAAAAACGTGAGCAATAAGGCCTCCAATCTACTTTCATCATCAGATCAGTTTGTATAACCGATGAACGCGACGTACAGCAAGGTTGGAAGCCAGATTTTGCCATGCAAATGAGCCCGTTAGGTATGGCAGACCCACCTCCGCCAACGCCGTCTGATTGACTTGAAAACTTGACCCAAAAACGGCGGCTTGATCATACACGGAACCGTTTGCCGAAAATACGGATGTCGAGAGCATGGGAAACGATTTAGACTAAGAGAACAAATCAGCGATAAAATTGAAAAGAAAAAAAAAGGGAATGACACTGACATTCCACGTATTCGTATAATACATAGCTGTTAGGGCTATGTAACAGATGGCAAGACCAATCCATGAATTAACTGGAAAAAGGAAAAGTTACAGCTGGGCAATGTATG
The DNA here is from genome assembly GCA_015039365.1 of Amanita rubescens. NCBI lineage: Eukaryota > Fungi > Basidiomycota > Agaricomycetes > Agaricales > Amanitaceae > Amanita > Amanita rubescens. Next base: position 412,240 of record WION01000007.1, read on the forward strand.
CGGGGTCCGTACGATGCTTGCCTTGTTGCGTAATAGGTAGACTCATGAAGCTAGCATATAGTAGGTAAGATATCTCAGTGCAGTGCACAAACAACCCACTTACGTCGACCCAATATATTGCCAGTCCAGCGAAAGACTCAATAATCCAAGTCCTTCATTCGCTCCTGCACCCCCGAATATGTTTGTAAAGACATTCACCACGTTCTCCGATGCACGTTGAGATGCAAGACAAAAGATGTTTATGCTATTAAGCAAAGGGAAAATATACGATGGGATCACTTCAAAGATAAACATTCCCGTGAATGCGGTCCAGAACAACTTGATGCGCTTGACGTTTACAGAGGTATTGGCATTGTTGTGAAGAGCTAGCGGCGATAAAAATTAGTCAAAAATGGTTCTCTATCAGGTGTTGAATCGATGGTATACCTTGGAATACGGTGACAGCGGGCAAGTTCTAGCACAGACGTCAAGTAAATTTCTGACATTAAGCAAGAAAAAACTAGTACCCACACTCCAATAGACCATCTCAGACGGATAGACCGTCAATGGTCGTAGAAGACCAACAAGTCCATAACTACAGAGAAGCTGTAGTGAGCCCTCTCCCGACAGCAGTTGAAAGTACAAACCCAAAACAAGCCGTTGAAAACGTAGCTAGCACGGCCGTGGTAGCTTCAACTTTAGTATCGTAATATAGCTGTTTGAAGCCAAGTTAGGATCTTATAGGTGGACCAACTATCAACACACTCTTTGCGCTGCAAAGTTCATGACAGCCGTACTCCCATTCGAGGCGGTTGATGCAACAAGAGAAGCTATAACATGCTATATATACACAATCGGCTGCATTAGACACCAGATCTACAAAAGCAAGACTGACTTGCTTCCTTGATCGTAAACTTGCCTGGATTGATAAAATGTATCGCAGGTCCCAAGAATTCGAAGCGAGTCCCAACGACATTCTCTCGATGCGGCATCAATGCGGCCCAAGCGATGCCGCAAGAATAAATGAACAACAGCAGAAAGACACTGGATATGTTCATCTGCACCGGTTTGAATAGATAGATCTGCATGTCTTTAGCAAAGGAAAGGACCTCTCGTATCATAACGCGCAAGTAAGTACCTGGCACAAGGCTGCTCCCAAACCTGCAAAGACAGTTCCGAGGACCATGGAGCGGAAAGTGAGCGCGTCATCCTCATCGTCCCTCAAGTCAACCACGAAACGAGAGACGTCCTCTCCCGTGGAAATGATAGGCTCTCCATTATCAATATCGCCGTAACTTTCGACAAAGATTTCCTCTTTCGCCAGAGATTCTTTCTCGTCATTTGTATATGTGCTGGCTGTTTTGACCAGTCCTTCACCATGACTATGTGTCACTGCCAAAGCGTTGGCTTCTCCCTTAGGAGGCGCGACAGTGGACGACATGTAACGAGGTCTGAGGCTCCAGTAGCAAGGGAGAGACTAGGAAGGGCTTCACAGCAGCGGCCTCCTTAACCCCCCCCCCCATGAAGCCAGCAAAGTGACGTCCTCTTTCGCAACCTCGAGATGGCTTGCCAGGTTTGGCATAGTACAGAGATAACGCAATTCTAATCTTGCATAAGAAGAGCTAGTACTTCTTTGTTAAAAAACCAGCGAGAGCTATTCAAAGCCTTGGCAAAGATAGACGGTGCTAAGTTCAAGGAATGTTTGTTAGCTTCTCTGATGTAATCATCCGATGGTATACGAGTTACGAGTTTCGGTGAGCGACTCGGATAACGATAATCCATGTCGTCATGTCCGTACAGAATGGCAATAGTGAGTTCATTGCCGTGTGAGTGGGGGCGTAACAGGGCTCAAGCGCTCAAATCGGAATATGGCATCTGAGCTGGTAAGAGGAGAACGCACGTAAATAGGTGCAGACATCAACATCATCAATCCCTGCCGCAAATCAATTAACCAACAATGTACAATACTCATATGGAGCTTTGCCCTCAAAGCGCTTCGAGATCTTAAAAATAAGTCTCTGATCTTAGCTGCAGTGGGTCCAACTAGAACGAAAAATCATTATACTATGCTTGTAATCTACACAAATCAACTCGTTTGAGCACCAACAGCCTGGTAATGTGATTAAAATAATTTGAAACGAGTAGATCATGATATACTCACTAGTCGCTTGAGATGTTCCATGAAAACTTGCAGACTGACATCGTCCGTAAAGATGGCCTGCCCCGCAGCACCGGTCGTGGTACCGTACATGGTAGCAGACATGTGGGTTGTGGAAGGGTTCAATTTTGATAATAAGAAACGGGCTTGACTTCCTCCTTGGTCGCAAACGATGTACCGTGGAATAGGGAATCGGTCAACAAGGAGATCCTGAACAAATAAAGGTCACCAAAATGCCAAGATGTTTCGATCGCTACACGTACCTGGGCATCAGCCACGGGCATTTCAAGTAACTCTTTAAAGTTCTCGTATCCTTCTTGCTCCTGGTATCCTTGCTTGCGCCATTGGGCGATCAGTTCACCGTGGAAAATGAGGATGTGGAAGAACGTGTCAAGTAACAAAATAACATCGTGTTTGATCGACACGCTGTCAAGAAGAACAGGTTGAGGAGGTGTATCAAACGTGTATGACATGAGCGTGGGTTGGATCATGATAAGCGAGTTATTGACATCCTCTTCGTTTAGTATGTGTCTGTAGAACGCCGTTTCGTCTGGACTGTTATTGAACACTTGCAGGAACTGACTGCGGCGGAGATGGAACATGAACTGAGGGTAAATGCTAAAGTTATCTGAAAGTCGGAAGCTCGTGGGATCTTCCTTTCGATAATCTGCGAATTTTTGGCATAACCGGATGAGCATTCGATCAAGCCATCTGAGGACATCCGGTGAATCATCAATCTCGGCTTTGAACACCGCGATCCTGGCCATCAAGACCGCAGCAGCTTCTTGATCGAATGATGCAGCGATGCTTGGTGAACCCGCCTCTGCAAAGTTACGGGCGATGGTAGTTACGCGCAAGCGTTGTTGTCCCGTTGAATGTTGATAATGGGTCACGAACTGTATCAACCCGCGCGAGCCTTGCTGGAGAGGCTGACCTGCGGGGGTCACGACCTCGAAATAGACGCCAGTTGATGTTCGGGGTGTCAACACGTTGATCTTCCAAGCCGAGGTTTGGCCTATTCCGATTTCTGTTTCACCAACACATGCCGATTTCTTGCCCGCAGAAATAGCATGACCGATGAGACCGGAAACCTTGAGTTCTTTTGTAGCCTACCAGATGGTCAGTCAGGTTCAAGGACGTGAACGCAACCTCCGACCTGGACATCAAACGTGGCATTGAAGCCCATTTGCAAATTACCCTGTTCATCCTTACTGAATATCCGAAGGAAACTTTGTTTGAAGATGGAAGTTGCGAATGAGTCGGACAGTACAATGACACCGTTAGTAGAGTTGGGGAGAGCTTTCATCTCCAACAGGCCGACTTGATCCAGGCATCCAGCGAAAAGATCAACCGCATGTCCATTGTTAGAGGCTCGTTTAGCAAGGCCTTCGTAAAACTGCGTTGATTAAGCGCATGAAACACGGGAGGGGGGGGGGGATTTACATACCTTCAGCGCCCGTTTGTAATGCTTAGCAGCATCTCTATCTATATCATGGTGCGATCTTATTGGTTCCTTTAACTCGTTACCGACTACCATCCCCGGGCCTTCAGTTGCCGGTCCTCCTGCGAATAGCATAATGCGAGCGCCAGTATTAGGGTACGTCGTCTATAAACGGATATAGTGAATATACAGCACATGACATTCAACGAACGATAAAAAATACCTCCAATAGACCAATTGCTACACTCAGCGCAACGCCGGTGCATCTCAAAGAACGTTTATCATTTCCAACGGGCCAAGGATCCCGCGTGAGGGATTCCAAGATACCGGTCAGTTGGAATTCACATTGTTGCACAGGAAGCAAGAAGCGTGAGGCGCCAAGGAATTGCTGTGGTGCGGGCTGCCCGGGACGTGGGGCCGCACGGGATTGAGAACTCAAACCAAGCATATCTTGAATTTGCTTGGGAGCGTACTCTTTTCCGCCTCGGAAAACGTAAGATTTGCTGCATTCGGCATAGCCAATCTCATGCACTTGGGTCTAGAGGCTATGTGAACGGCATTCTAAAAAATCAAGGTACATGACAAACCATGGTACCATATGTGATAAGACCAACAAGCGCGTATGGTGGAATAAGACTCAAGCTGACGACGATAGCATCTCGCAAGGCCTTGAGATCGTCTTCTTCAAGACATGTATCAACGACAAAGAGGAAGATCGGAGGGACCTGGGCTGGGCGGGCGAGAGTATATTCTATTGTCGTATATTTTGGTAGCAACTCGGCGGGGAGATTGGTGTTGGAGATATCCTTGTAATGAGGTGGGAATGCATTGCGGGAGAGACAGAAAGGACAGATCCATAATTTTCCGCGGATGTCAATTTGACTAGCGGATATTAGACTATCACGCGGTACGAAAACTCGGCGTAGTACGGTACCAGTAGGGATTAAGAATGGCACGGCAAGGCGGTTTGCATGCGACCGGTTCGTAGAGCACAGGTGGGAGATCCTCTCTTAATTTGAGGGGCGTGTAGAGAGCCGATATTGGGACGACGGTCCTAGTTGCTTCAATGCGCGACGAGGGCCAAACATTCCAGGAAAGCCGAACACCTAGATGTCGTAAGGTTTATTAGTGTGTCCTGAATGTGATAAGCGATACTTACCGTCGCGCTCTTCGACGTCCTCAAAGTTGAGCATATTGGAAAGGTGAATGCGACCGAGAGACAAAAGCGACGGTTAACAGCAGACCACGTAGATGTGTAAACAAAAGACCAAACAAGCGGAGATGAACTGGGTCGAACTGCGCGCCTTATCTGGTCCTCCTTTTGCAATTTAACTTTACGGAGTTCGTCTTCACTCAACAATCGTGTCTGCGCGTCTTTTGAACACGTACTCTTTTCATTGCTCCTTTAATCCCATTCAGCTCCCACTTATGGTAATTTGACATTGTGCCACAAACCCATCTTGTTCACATCAACCCAAACCACTTTGCAGTCTGCCGAGGTAACCCAATTCAACGCTCACGGGCGGCCCTTTTCACCGAGGGCAAAGTTCTAACTATTGTTCCAACTATATATCAGGCACTTGGTTAATCGTGTGAAACGACTGGAGCTGGCAGTGCAACTGCGCCGGTGCGAACCATATCAGGTCGAGCCATCAAGGAATTGTAATTGCTATCACTTTCCTCTTTCCCCTCATCATCTATGTCTAGCGTCGACATAAGAGCGCAGTTCCTGCACCTCGCGTGTCCGTAGAGACCCCATTTCTCATATAAATACCCTCATTGGCATCAGGGACGCCCATCTTTTTATACCCTCTTTCCCCCACTGTCCCGCGTTGCTTCCCAAGCTCCCCATTTCATCGTAGCCGGACGCTTCCCCCCCCCCCCTCAAATCTAATCCATTCGACATTCTACATTTGCAAGCTTTGTTTCGTTATTCAATCCAACTCACCGCCATGGCTGAAGATCGCCTCGAAAGACTTAGAGAACTGCCTTTGCGTGGGTTTGATGAAATGTCAGACCATTCTACTTTCCCGCATGCCTCGTGTACTGATTATGACTCCAGAGACGATGATACCCCTTCTTCCGGCACCGCTTCTTTACCCACACCACAGCTCAACGCCGAAGAGCTTCACACCAACCAAGTAACACTCCTGTACGTCCGTATACATCGGCGTACCTCTTGCTTATAATTATGTGACAGAAATACGACTCCATTAGCCCCCCAAGAACCCGAAGTAGGAGTCCTCCAGGCTCCAGGTGCACCACTATTGAAAGACTACGATTCTTTCACAGAAGGATCTCGTGCTGGGAGCTTTGAATTCCTCTCTTCAGCTTCCGGGGACTTGTTTTACCCTATTATCACCTCCACCACCGAGATGATGGGAGGGCCATCCAATTCTGTCGGCTTCACAGTCGACGATCTCACCCACCTCGGCGATGACGATACTTGCATGTCCATCGAAGAGTGGAGAGCTAACGTGGCCCAAGACAGCTCATCGATACCATCATCAACCACCGCCAAGCGGCCACGGTCGCCAACACCAGAGGTGGTAAGACGCATTCGACCTCGAGCTCGTTCGCTCTCTTCTGCGTCATCGACTGCTAACGACTTTGATTGGTTCGCTCCCCTACCAGAGGGTATAGAGCGGCCTCCCTCCCGGGCAACCTCGGCCCCGGACTAAATGAATTCAATGTGAAATCCTGCATCCCCTCTCTTCCAATCGCGCGGACAGTCCTAGAACACCGGACTAGTATGACTCATTCCCGTATTATTTCCATCGGGCGGACTTGATTGATCATCAGACCCCCTCGTTGCGATACCAGATATGTGCCCACGGAATCCACCTATCGTCATTCCGTTGCACCTGTCTGCCGTATTCGACGTAGAACGAGACAAATGATCAATGAACCATCTAACGATCGGGACAGGTTTATACCTGCCATCCTCGATCTCGACAATGTATTACTATCTATACGACAAAAAGTACCTCCCCTAGCCTCCTGTACCTCATCACCCCTCAAGCTATGTTGCCCTCCCATCTCCATCATGTACGCAGTAGCGTAGACGCCATGACCTGCATGTAGACGTTAACTTGAATCGAGTACCCCTGGAATTATATAACACGTTGTAAATCAACAAGCTATGCATTGCTGTCGATCGATCGATATTTATGAGTGGCTGTACATCCCATGTGCCGTCACTGAGCTGAGTCGAACCCATCATCCCAACTACGGCAATCTCGGATTTTTAACTCAATTTTTAACTCGCGTACATACTAGCCGACTCGGATTTCATTACGGGTAATAAAAAAAGAGTACAACAAAGTGTAAGCAGAACTGATCGTATTGGCGGACGCCGGACAGGAACCGCTTCCGTTGTTGTGTTCTATATATGTTTGGGAAGCACGACGAACGCGTAATGTCTTGATACTCAAGATGGAAAGACCCTACCCAGTATAAGAAGCCGATAGAATTAGACTCTAGCTTAATTGGTGTTAAAGACGGTCAGCGGACCTTCTACTCCGCTCCCGGAAAATTCATAGATGATATCAACTAAAGCAAGCTTTTGAATGCGCGCAAGTCGATTGCCGTAAAGGGTTGTGACAAGCTCGGCTGAAAGACAGGAACAGGAACGAGCAAATGCCAATTTTGCTAGAATCGCATCTATTGTTCAATAACCAGTACTCTGAACGGAAACATCCAACGTTGTTCATTATATGACCATGATCTCTCCTTCATCAAAGTCTAGATCTTTGCCGACATCTTGCCAAGCATCCAAGTTCTTCAAGACTTCATTACATTTACTCTTCACAGAGTTGTAGGCTTCATTTCCGAGGAAAAGATGAAGTGGCCAAGGTCGCCCTTTGACTTTACCCTCCCCTTTGACAACGTCCACTACGAGCTCCATTGCTTTCTTTGGATCGCCTGTAAAAGATCCCGCGATTTCACGGAACTTTTTGCTGCTGATGGTCCGCATTTGATCGTAGTCGGATATCTGGTTTATGTTCTGTTTTTTGTCGGGAAGGACTGATACCCCTTTAGTTAGAAACCCTCCAGGTTCGACAATTGTTACCCGAATGTCAAATTGTCGAATCTCGACGGCAAGTGCCTCACTAAATGCTGTTGTCGTGAATGAGAGCTAAATTAGGATTTAATGGTCGAACCGAAACTTACCGCGAACCGCAGCCTTGGACGATGCATATATACCTATGTGAAGGACAAGGCGAATATTTCGCCGCCTGATAAGTGATAACACATTAGGATTAAAATGCTTCGTTCTTACCTGTTTGCTGTGAGAAATAAGCTTCAGACAAGAACAGAATAAAGGCCAAAACGTGATCACTAACTGGTTTGTTCGGCTGCCAGCTCATCCGGCTACCCATCATAACTATTGTTCCACATCTTGCGGCACGCATGTATGGAAGCGTAGATGTCGTGACATTGATAAGGCCATAGACGTTTGTCTTGTATAGCTCCATCAAAGCGTTCGACCTGCTCGTCCATGCAGAGTCATGGACTGAACACGGAATGAACCACCTACCCGCCTTCCTCGATTAGACTTCTGAATGAATAACCTTATTCCGTTATCAGCAAATTCTACAATGGTAGGTAAATTCACAAGACATGCCAGCATTGTTTACCAAAACATCAATCCGTCCCCAGAACTTGACCGCTTCGTCAATGCGAGTCTGGATGACTTCTTGGCTATCAGTGACATCGAGTTGCAGCAAGCGAAGATTATCTGAAGACGGAAAGTCTTGTATTTTCTCTAAGGATCTGACAGTTGCCACTACGAGATCTCCTCGCGCAAGAACTGATTGGACAAGACAGCGCCCCAAACCACTTGAAGTGCCTGAATTAGATATGAGAAGGACAAAATGCGCTTTATATGGGGTATCCTTACCAGTAATGAGCCAGACCTTGGGATTTTCATTCACCATTGACGGCGAAATAAGGATAATAAGATAGGAACGAGTTGCAGTTTACAGATATGTTGCTTATATTCGTTAACTTTGAAATCAGATGACTGCCCCTGACGGAGAGCCGAAACGATTGGTTATGGCCGGATGATTAAGCGGCCCCCTCTATCTCGGCCCGAGAATGAATGTTGGTGCTTCATTAATAGCTTCAAGATTATCGGAGGAGACTAGAGGAGACTGCGGTCAAGAGACTACGGTTTACTGGTGCGGGACCCAGGAGATAAACATGTGTAAATAAACACCGATCGCGTACTGTCCTGCGCCGTTGACGCGGCGCGCAACAATGGCGCCAAAATCGTCGACCTTCCTCCACGACTTGCCTGAGAAGGTCGCTACAATATTCGACCAGGCTCAAACCTCCGTGGCGAGTCACCGAAAGAACTGCGTTGCTCTGTACAAGTTACACGTTCAGGCAGGGGGTGTCACCGAAGTCGTCAAGAACGGCAAAGCAACAAAGTTGGTCGGGGAACGGGCATTTGGCGATGCATTTATTGACATGATAACGCGTGTTCTCGTGATAAAAAAGGGTCCCGCTGCCGCAGATCGCGTGGTCAGATTTATAGGGACGTATGTAAAGTTCATGAATGAGAAGGGTGCGTGTACAAACTCTGTTCTGCATCAAGGTTCCGTGAAATTGACAAAGCGATAAGTTATGGACGAGAAAACGAAGAAGGCGAAAGCATCAGAATCTGCGTCTGCACTGGCCGCCATCGACGAGGATGATGATAATCTCGCTTCGAGATTTGTGTCTCGATTGCTAAAGTGGCTCATGCAAGGGTTCTTGGCCAAGAACAAGATTGTTCGCTACCGCACCGTATTCATTGCTTCCGAATTGATATCCCATCTCGGGGAAATCGAGTAAGGAGTTCTGCCCAATATTAGTTACGGTTGAAACTAACGCGCGTTTGCCTAGTGAAGACACGTATAACTTGCTACGAGAGAGTCTTATGGATCGAATTAATGACAAAGAGTCTCTCATAAGAACATACGCGGTCATTGCACTGTCCAAATTGATTGGAACAGAAGACCCAAGTGAGATCGTGGATGGTCAACTGACAACATTGGAGACGCTGCTGGAAACAATGAGCTTAGATGATGCTGCGTGAGTACGGTCGTCTGAATATCAGTCAACTGGACTGAATCCGCGTTTCAAAGCGAAGTAAGAAGGGCTGCATTGGTAAATGTTCCGCTGGACAATGCGACCCTAGGTCCCGTGCTTAGTCGCACTAGAGATACAGACCCGGTGACACGAAAGCTTGTATATTCTTTGCTGGAATCAAAATTGGTCCACCCTCGTCAACTTAGCATCGCACTACGTGAACAGCTCGTCAAAGACGGTCTAGGCGACCGTGAACCTGCGGTCAGGCTTGCAGCTGGAAGATTGATTGCGAGTTGGTTTGATAAAATTTTAGGGGAGGCTATGGCGTCCGAGGGAGGGACGTGGAAGGGTGATGACGCAGGCGTTATGAAAGCGTTCATCGCGTTTCTTGGTTTGTTTGACGTTGTCGGACCAGGGGAAGTCATTGCCATTGATGCTATGCTCTCTATCTTCATCACGAGGCCGGAGCTGATCGATGTTTTCGAGTTTCCAGGTTTGGAAATTTTTATCAGTTATGGAAACGAAGGAACTGACATGGTCGCAGGGGCTTACTGGACTGAATTGACGCCAGAGTCCGTAGTCCTGGCCCGCGCGTTCGTGGAACATTGTGACAGCCAGACACGCTTAGAAGCTGCAGCTTTCCCTGTTGTCACAGCTTTTGCATTCTATATCCAAGAAGCGTACAATACCCTGCTAGAAATCCTTGAACAGGAGAATAATGTAGCAGAGGACGAAGAGGAAGCAGAAGATCGCAGCGAAGAAATAGCCAAGAGGGAAGTTATTCTTGGAGAACTTCTCAGAATGGCAGTTAAACTGGATTACATGGACGAAATCGGACGGCGCAAGGTGTTTTCTGTCGTTAGTAGGTTAACAACTATTGATATTTTGTCAAGGAAACTCATTAGCTTTTGCTAGAGGATATATTATCCCATCCGGATCTGCCTTCTGGACTTATCGAACGTTGTCTTGACATTCTAAAGGCAATTCTACCTGACGAGAGGGAGTTGATTCGCATCGCTGTGGAGATCATCATTGAACTCAGAGAAAATGTTTTGCAAGCCCCAGAAGGCGATGACGAAACCGCAGCCGTCAGCATATTCTTTTCCTCCGAAGACGTTGGCTTACTAGTCTAACAGAATGATGATAGTCGGTCAGATGCTGGTAGGGACAGATCCCTCCGTCACAGAAAGGAATATCGTGATATGACGATGGAAGAGCGCGCCATTGCCGATGTCATTGATCTACGGTGTCTTATCATCTGCATAGCTCTCCTTGAGCGTGTTCATGGGGTAGGTCCTACGATCATCTTGGTGTTTCCCCTAGTCTTGAACGAAGTCTAGAGTTTTGAGGACAATTCCACTCTAGAGGGCATTCTGGCGGATTTGATCATTCCATCCGTGAAGCGGAGGGAGCCCGCTCTTCGGGAGAAGGGCCTCATCAGCCTTGGCTTGTGCTGTCTGATCGCCAAGGTTTGTTTATACTCTCAGATTAGCGTCATTTCTTTAACAGCTACCAGAATATGGCGCTATCATCATTTCAACTATTTCTTAACCAAGTTCAGAGTGTCCCTGAAGATATGAAAATGCGTGTATTGCAAGTCATATTCGACTTGTTGATCATGTACCCGCGAGAATTCTTCGGTCGCTCTGAGGATATTGTGCGTCTTCTCGATATTGCGAATTGAGGACATATGAGCAACGAGGCGCTGTAAGGCCAAACGTATAACAGCCTTTCTTTTGGATGTATTCCAGTCGGACGTCTCAGACACGATTCGGGCCACAATGGCAATTGGCTTTTCCAAGCTACTGCTGGCGGGCAATATAACGGATGCTAGCGTGAGTCGTCGTAAGGGCTTTCAAGTTCCAAAAGTCACGTTTTTTAAGGTGCTGGCAGCCCTTGCCTTGAGCTACGTCAACTTTGAAACGCGAGAAAACCAAGAGCTCAGGCAGTGTCTATCGTATTTCTTCCCGGTTTATTGTTACTCTTCCTGGGAAAACCAAAACCGGATGCAGTCGGTGAGTCAAACTACGAGAAAACATGTTTTTTCTGTTTTTGATTGATTTCAGGTCTTCATGGATACATATGATTTGTTCGTCAAACTACATGAAGAGAGTGATCCGAGTGAATGCATGATATCACCATATCAGTTTGGCTTGCTCATGCTTGACTGGACAAATTCACAGAAGGCTGCCAGCATGTGAGGCATTACACCGCGCATGATATAGCGCTAACATTGAGAGCTACTGCAGAAATGGCACCTCAATTCCTCGCAATGTACATGCTGATCTCGCTGTCGATATTTTGAGGGCATTGTACGTTGATGAACGCTCTGGTGCGTGCTTCTAGAGATCCTTAACCATTCCGTTCAAAACGATGATTACAGCTAATGACAGGAAAGTATTATGTCAATTACTTGGCAACTTGGATATTGCGATCCCTGTTGATGATCGCACACTGTACAAATTACATCTACTTCTTTCAAACCTTCAACAAGTGAGATCATATGTCTTTTCTCGACGGGCACTGCTAATGATTTCAATAGCAATGTCCTTTCAATGATGCGTCATTAGATCGGACGTTTGGACGATTCAAAGATCGAATATATAAGCTATTTCGGGCACGTCTCGAAGACATGGATGCAACTCATTTCCTGGATGAAGAATTCAGTGAATTGTACGATTATATCGGTATTGGTGCACCAAATGCACTTGGAGCGGCGGCAGCAGCAAAGAAAAGGACTCCAGTTTCCGAGAGGTCATTATCTACACCAGGTCTTGGTCATGAGAATGACAGCATTCCACCTGAAGTCAGCTCGCGAAGGTAGGTTAAATCAGATCAAAATAACACTTCTCTGAGAATGTGCAGTCCTTTACCGTACAAGAATCGTAAAGCTGACGTCGAAGAAAGTGCTGCCGAAGACAGTGTGGCAGCTCCGGATGAATCTTCCGATGAGGCCAACTCTGTGACGCATGAGGACGGGAGATCATCAGAGCAACCTAGGGAGGTCAAGTCGAGACCAAGGCCCAGCGGGTCTCGAACGGTGCCTCAGACAACGGCGCTCAGTAGGGCCAGAGCATCATCGCATGCAGAGTCAGTGAATGATTGGACTTGTCGAAGTATCACTCCTTATTAGCCAACGTAGGGATGGATCAGAAAACAACGACATTGATTCGGATGGTGATGGAACGGGACCATCCAACAAGAAGGGCGTCAAGTCAGTTTCTCTTATCTTGGCTTTTTCCATTTTGATTAATAAATTTGAAGGCGCAATCGCACAACCGTTCCAAGTGTGTTAAAGTCACCGCGTAAGAAGCGCACCCGTGTCCAGAAATCTGAGTGAGTTGTAGCGGTTTCGGTCCTTGATTACTCACTCCTCGGGAAACGCAGAAAATCGTCAAAATCAGTCAGGGCTGTGGGACGGAAAGCTAGGGCAAAGCCAGTTGATGAAGATTCATCAAGCAGCGATGACTGAGATTTACATACAAGCCACCATTTCCTATTTATTTCGTATCTAGCCCATGTTGTTGTATGAATGTATGATCACACTAATCCCATCTTAATACGTCCAAAACACAGTAATTCCATTTGTCCTTGAAAGTTTATAAGCTTGGGAATAAGCTGTCCCTCACAAGCCCAACCGCGCTCTCGCTCACGAGAACTATAGTAATGACCTTCATGAAACGGGTAACTTTAACCAAAAGATTGTTATACAGAAAGGGTATCGCTCTATAGATCCACAAGGTCAAGCACCTGGAGCCTATAATTGCCATGCTGTCAAACGCAGGTCGCCTTCTTGGAGGCAGTAACATCGCAACTTTTGCACATGCAGTGAGAAAGATTAAGTGGCGGCAAGAAGCCAGATACCCATGGGTGGGAGCACAAGTTACACAGCCGAATACCTATTCAAGGCTAAATCACAGCTTGCTATGATCGAGGTTGCGGGAAGATGAACACAGACGATATACATCGGATCAACGAGTCGTTAGACTAACCAGCCCAAGAACGATAAAAGCGCGTTACCGTTGCAAGCTATGAGTGAAATGATCATGAATGTTCCTGGGACTCTTTGACCTCATTCCTGTCTATAGCGTCAAGTGAGCGTCGAAGATGCTGAGCGGGAGCTTTATGCGTTGAAATAGGTATCGCGCTACATACAGCCAGGCGGGCCGGGGTATCTTTCTATCTTGGCACATTACAACAAGCGTAAGGCATGAAGTTGAATTCAAGGGGGAATCTGATGGATCTGCAGCATATGAATTAGTTAGCATTGACGAACTCCACGAATTGTGGGACATACGTGATGGGCTAGCCTTATCCATTCAGTCAATGATCGACTGTATTCATCTGTCCCTTCATTGACAGGTATATCTGCGCTCCAGAGGCGAAACGAGGAAAATTGGGCAGTTGGTATTAGAACCCGGGTTGGCACATATTCATCGACGTCTCGCTCGACATCCTCGGTCAAGTCCATACACTCCACGCGCTGCACCACTTTTTCCGACATCTCCAACTCTACTTCCCCATCCTCGTCTCTAGTCACAGTTGTCTTCGATCTTCTTGTGACTCTTTTAACCGTTGCCTTTGGATAATCCCTATGCCGCCTATCTCTTGAAGACCCCACAGAGTTATTGCTTATTCCTTGACCCTCTGTCCGGAGCACGAGCCCGGTATAACCTTCCGGCAGATCAATATCAAGACCGTGAATGGTCCGTCCCCTGAAGGTCGATATATGACGTCTAGCGTCACCAGATTCGATACTATTCGGTGTGAGGTCCCCTGCACCATTCCGCGACGTTTGAGACGCGTCATTTTCTTCTCCTAAGCTCTCTACAACTTTTTCTCCGTTATCTTCTGTCTGCATCGCCGGCGCAGATGACCCATCGTTATCATCTTGTTTGGCTTTCTTCGGAGGCGCACCAATAGTTCCGGGTGAAGGCTCGACGTGCATATAGGTAGATATCGGAGCAGGTCCAGAGTACCCAATATGAAAAGGCATGAGACCAGGGTGCACATGTCGGTAATGCGCTTTTAGTAGGCGCGATGGCCAGTCTGGTCACCATTAGCTGGCCGTGATATGTCTGTCACGTAGCGCGTCTGTCACGCAGGTATGTGCCCACGTGATTACGCGTTTCATCGCGCGCCGCTTCATAGTACCGCCATTCGCGATGCCTACCCGAGCAAGGCAGTCCGAACCAACAAGTCTTGCAGATCTCGACTCATCTATACCAAGGATATTTGACCAAGCCCAGATATCTAGCGCGAATCATCAAAAGAACTATGTTGCTCTGTACAAACTACACACTCATGCTGCACAATTCACCGAGTCGGTCAACAATGGTCGAAGCGTCAAGCTGACAGGAGAGAGGAAGTTTGAGGAGATATTCACGCTCATGCTCACCCGCGTCTTACCGCTCAGAAAAGGCAGTTGGTCCAGCGGATAGGATCGTGAAGTTCGTCGGCGGATATGTCAGATTTGTGAATGAGAAGGGTATGAAATCACCTCTTTTTTATTGCGGAAAATTTTCATACGCATGTTTAGCCACGGAAGAGAAGAGTGCCGCAGACGAAGAGGACGATGATGAAGATACAACCGCTTCACGATTCACAGCCCGTTTACTCAAATTTCTCCTAAAGGGTTTTCTTGCAAGAGATAAATTTGTGAGATATCGAGTTCTATATACAGTGGCGGAGATGGTTTCGCACCTCGGTGCAATAGAGTGAGTTTCTCCTTTGATGGCCAAACATGATGTCTAATACTATCCGTCATGAAGCGAGGAGATCTATAGCGACCTCCGTTCATCTCTTCTAGATCGCGTAAATGACAAGGAAGCTGCTGTGCGCGTTCAAGTTGTAATATCGCTTGCAAAGCTCGCTGGCTCAGAGGACCCCTCCGAAGTCATTGACGGAGAAACAAGCGTGTTAGATGTGCTACTCGATACTGTAGCACATGATTCTTCTCCGTAAGTAACATTTGCTAATAGTCAACTGAGGCTGAATTATCCTAGCGAGGTTCGCCGCGCGGCTTTGCTGAATATGCCGCTGACCCCGCTCACGATGCCACATATTCTTGAACGCACGAGAGATACGGATATCCCGATGCGCAAACTCGTCTATAGTGCCGTTTTGGAATTCAATGCCACTCTCGATGAAGAAGATCACAAAGACACTCAAAAGGTCAGGACGAAGGAGGAGAACGAGCTAGCAGCAGCGGGTATCGAGGAAGATATTAAGCCTGATGTGAATAGCTTGAACAAGGCGAGCGACAAGAGCAAGCGGAACGGCCAGACCAAGGCAAAGGATATGGGACCTACGCATCCAAGGGCCTTGACTATTGCTCAACGGGAGCTCATTGTTCGCAATGGCCTCGGTGATCGTGAACCTAGTGTCAGAGCTGCCGCCGAGGCGCTAGTAGGAACATGGGCTGATGTCGTTAACATTGGCGTCAAAGCTGAGGAAGAGGAAGAGAGTATCAGTATCAAAGAAGAGGATGGAGTGACGCCGATCCAAAAGCCCTCAGAGAATGTGGCCGTTGAGAAGGCTGTAGCATTTCTTAAACTGTTCGATCTGGAGAACGACGTTGCTTCTGATGCTCTTCTAAGTGTTTTTGCATCTCGCCCAGACATATATGATGAATTGAGGTTCGATGGTTAGTATTTGCGTGGTTTTTATACATTGCAGATCTCATGTTGACGCTTATCAATTTCAGACTCATTCTGGAGCTCTCTTACTCCTGAGCGTGCATTCCTTGCTCGTGTCTTCGTTGATCATTGCTGTGCAAACGAGAACAGGGCATTGCTAGAAGAGACGCTACCTGTCGTCACTGCCCTTGCTTTTCGCATACAAGAAGCATACAACAGTCTGGCTGACCGGGTCCGAGAATTAGAAGAACAAAGACTCTTCTTAGGATCTGAAGGTTAGTTGCATACGGCTAATAGTTACAACTCTGCTCAAAAGTACAAAGATCTCGCGAAGGAAGAAGATGAGAAGGCCGACAGAGAGTTCATTATTGCCGAAATGCTGAAGCTTGCGGTTAATCTTGATTACTCAGATGAAATTGGCCGAAGGAAGATGTTCCAGCTTATGCGTCGGTCCAATTCAACATATTCAACGTAGCCGTGATCTGACATGTCTGGATAGGTGATATGCTGTCACAAGAAACTCTTCCTGAGCGACTTTTGATGAAATGCCTTGATGTTTTACGGGAACTATCAACAAGTGAACGGGATCTGATTCGCGTCGTGGTGGAGATTATCCAGGAATTACGAGAGCCTGTCGACGAAGATGACAATGCAATTGGCGTGAGTACTTCACACAGGGATACAAATTTGTGATGAACGTCATCGTCATAGCAAGAAGCGGAAACGGAGACTGATTTCGGAGCGACCCCTGCCACAGCGAAGCCTGACCGAACTCCCATTTTCAAGAAGAGACCCGAAGAACGGACGCCAGAGGAGCAGGCGCACGCAGACGAAATTGACCTCCGGTGTTTATCATTGTGCATTGGCGTCCTGGAGCGAGTCAATAGCGTATGTTCATTCGCCTCAGACGGTCCAATGGAATGATTATGATGCATTGTAGAAACTTGAAGACAATTCCACCCTGAGTGGGATATTAGTGGATCTCATCTTTCCCGCTGTGCGGCGACAGGAAGCACAATTCCTCCAAAAAGGGTTGATCAGCCTGGGGCTTTGCTCATCTCATTGCCCGTGTAAGTAATTTGTAATGGGATTCGACAGCTCCTGAATCTTGTCAGGACCTGGCGCTTCAATCGTTCAAAATGTACTTCAACCGAACGGTTGCCGAGCTTCCTGAAGAACTGAAAATTAGTGTCCTGGAGGTCCTGTTTGACATGCTTATGGTACATGAGCATGACTTCCTTCAACGACAAGGGGAAACCGTGAGCTAATATCTGCTTGCTGTTCGGTGGCTGACATCACGTTCTAGCCTCAAGTGATAACAGACCGCCTCATGGCGAGGTTAACTGAAGAAACCGCACCCAAAGTGAAGGCGCTCCTAGCTATAGGAATCTCGAAGTTGGTGCTTTGTGGCATGGTTACGGACATCAAGGTATCTTTGCTTGTTCTTAAGTAGTCTTCATTTTTACCGCTATCGTCATAGGCCATCAAGAAACTGATTATAACGTACCTCTCACCCGATACAGCGGACAATCAAGAGCTTCGACAATGCTTGACCTTCTTCTTTCCTGTTTACTGCTACTCTTCCTCGTCGAATCAGTTGCGGATGCGCGAGGTACTAGTTCATTCTTTAATTACCTTTTCAAATGGTGACATATCCAAAAAGATATTCTTGGAAACGTTCATTGAATTGAACAATATGCGACATCAATCAGATGAAGATGAAATGATCAGTGCAGCACAGGTTGCGACCCTTTTCGTTGATTGGACCGACCCGCTGAAGCTATCCCAAGTCATGTGAGTATTCATGATGCGCATATTCACATCTTCCTCTGTTAATGGACTTTCAGCAATGCGAAAAACAAGGGTAAGGCACCTGCCGCGGACGAATCAATTCAGCTCGACCTAGCCATCGATGTCCTCAAAAGCTTGCTGGACAAGAAAAACAAGTTCGACAGTTGGTACAGACTATTTAGTTAATAGCTATTTGTTGACATGCGGTTTCAGAAGAAGATAAGAGGGTTCTGACCCAGATGCTGGGCAAGCTTTATCTACCAGAAACTGTGGACGACGACAAGATCCGAACACTGAAACTCCTCATTTATAGTGTGCAAACGGTGCGTGTTGTGGGTATAACCAAGCCAAGAGTGATATACTGAAGTACCATCTAGCGTCGACCGCTTCGTGATGCGATAGGTAACAACGCACTGCGCAAGTTTGATACTTTGATCTCAAAGAAATTTGAGAAGCAACTTGAGGGTTTCAGTGAAGAAGAATACAGGAAGTTAGCCGAACTCAAGGATCTGTTCGAGTTCTTGGATGACATGATCCCGGAAGGCGAGGATGATGATGATGACTGGGACCTGCCAGCTATCAAGAGGGGAAAGAAACGGTACGTGATAATAGGCATAGATAGAAAGATACCAATGCGATACTTTTACACAGGCGGTCAGAAAGCGTCCTAACAGCAAGCACGGAGAGTGTACGACACGACTCGCCGGCTAGCTTCACCAGAGACGGGAAGCCACACTTAAAGTACGTGACACAGGTTTCTGCGCACCCGAGTGATGCTGAGATAGAGACAACAGGAGACGAAGGATATCAACCCCCATTGACGACGCTCAAGATGACGATGGCACTCCGCCTCCAGAAAAGCCGACTAGAAGAATGCCGAAACGAAATGCGTGAGTTCCGAACCCGTTCTTAAAATTAGCGGCGGCAGGACTCAGGACTGTACACCACAGGACTACCAAAAAACCTCAGATCCACGCCGTCCCAGACGACAACGAAGAAGAAGAGGACTCTAGACCTCCGCCGAAGCCTAGGCATGTAACTCCCTCACATAAATTTTGTCCCCAAGACTGACCCGCATATTCAGGCAACATCGGAAGAAGGCTGTTGAGGATGTTGAGGATCAACAATTGGATGAAGATATCAGTCGCCTCCTCGACAGTCAACGAACGTCCGCTGCCACTAATTTATCGACATCAGCAGCTTTGCCTCCGAATGACTCGATCATGGATGATTCTGAGGATGATGAAGACGAAGTCAACGAGTCTCTATTAGTCGACTATTGAGTGGCATGCCGTCACGATGTACTATTATCTATCTTTGATCTCTCGTTGTACTAAGCGCTGCCAGATTTGTAGTTTATGTTCAAGAACATTTCTCTAGTCAATAAGAATAAGCATTTTATTAATGGTATCTGCATCACAACTAATCAACAGTATTTCCAACCAGCTGAATCTGGTCTGCATCGACCAAACCGAGCCCTTTGACACCGTTCCACCACTTCTTTTGCGGCAATTAGACCTTTGCCTTCTTGCTTGACACGTGGCACAGATAGCACGGTATCCTCTGCGCATCTGATTAGAAGTGAGCCAGCCTGAGCGTCATAGCGGGTTGCGCCAGGAGAGAAAAGGAGATATTCAGATGCAAAGAGAGGATGCACTAGCTGGGTCATGAAGCTGCACCGACTTTCCTGTCTCCAAAAACGCCGTCAGAGGTCTCTGTCAAATGCTAATAAGGACTTGGGAGTAAAAGTAAAAGTAGGAGGTGATCTCACTTGGTGTGCAATAGCACGGTGCCTTCTAACGATGGATTCCGCCGTCATGTTCTCAAAATCGATCACTGCGTCATTGCTTGTGATAGGCGGGAGCAGAGGGTACATGTTCCGCGGTAGTTTGAGCAGTGGGTTCACCCTGGAGCGACGTCAAGGACATGTCAGTTTTGCGATGAGACTAACTTACTTGACCTGCCAACATGTCCCGCAAGACAGAGACAAGTAATGTACCTCCTTCCAATGCAAGGGTATCACGAAGATTTGCAAAGTCTATATCTTCAGGCATTTTCTGGAGCATGCGTTAATTCATATATCTGCGGAACAAAGCTAGAAAACGTACCAATTTAGATGTGCCGTACACAGCACCGGCGTCGATTCCTTCTTTTCGTTTCAACATCTGTATTATGCAAACACCAGTCTCTTTCTCTCCATTCATGATTGCGTGTTGAATTGGGGCAGGTCCGCGGTACGCAGGTAGGAGAGAAGGGTGGACATTTAACCTTCTCTGGGGTAGGAAAAGGTCAAGAAAAGAGGCAGGCAATATGCGGCCGAACGAAGCGGTGACAATCAGATGGTTTTGTGGTGGACTAGGGTGTTCGTCCGAGAAAGGTGACGGGAGCTAATTGACGGTTAACAGAGTACTGAGAAATTTAGGGGGGGGTTCACTTGCCTTCCATTGCCGAAACTCTGCCTTGGAGCTTGGCATGGTATGCACGGGAAGGTTTAGACTCTCTCCTAGTAGTTTCAATGGCGCTATGGATTTCAATTAACGTACAGATGAAAGAGTTGTAGATGAGACTTACATATGGAAAGTTCAGACCCACGTCGACCTACATGTTGGTCTGGTTGAGTAACAATGGCAAGGTGCTTCCATAGATCTACATTACTGAAAAGCATCAACGCACTGGCGTAAAAAAATACGTGGATGACTGTGCACCTGGAGCAGCATGCAATTGTTTCATCACTGAGCACGAAAACAGGTCACGTCCCATGAACAGAATCTTGAATAAACCATTTTGCGATGTGGTGAGGAGACGACGCATGAGCGTCACGCGATGATGTCCTCTTCACAAACACCTCATCGAACTCCTCTCCGCCGCGTCTCCCAGGGCTCCCTCTTTGCCCTCTCCCGTTCTACCGCCTATCCAGATGCCCCTCATGGACTGGGCTTCATCGAACCAGCAATGGCAGAATTTGCAGACGAGGTCGACGTTCTTCAATCCAACACAGAAGGACTCAAGAATCTCAGTGAATCCCTCGCGACTTTTAACGAATCTTTCGCAAGTTGGCTTTACGTCATGACTATGAATGCATTAACGACCGATTGGCCGCAAGTGTGCTGCCCCTCCTCATATTTTTTCCATGACGCGTATTGATCCTCGGTCAAGGCACCAACGGAAGCCTCATTCATGTTGGCGAAGAAGAGGGCAGGTATGTATCGATTAATGTCATGGGAACAAAACTTTACAAGATCGTTTCAGAGCAGGAAGCGTTACGTGCAACTGGAAGCATTAAAAGCGGCCCAAGCTCGAGAGGAGGAAGGTGCTCGTGCTCGCGAAGCAGATCCTGCAGTTGATAAGACCGGTATTACTGAGTATACAGAAGCAGAAACAACATATACCACAAATGTCACAACGACGACAACTGCATCGACAAAACCAGGCGCTGCCACCAAGAAGAAAGTCGCAAAGGTGAAGATGACTGCGAAAGAGAAAAAAGAGCGCATGGTAAGTTTGTCTATTTTATGTGTGCGCCCTTGACTAACATGGTAGCTGTAGCTTGAGATAGAGAAGATTATCATGTCATTGCCGCTCGAATTCCGCGGCAGCGATGCTGTATGCACTCGGTGTTATTGATTGATGGAACAAATTCTCATGTTTTCTTCAGAACCTCCGACGAAATATGGAAACAGTGATTGAAGGACTGATGGATGCACCTGGTCAGACGATCAAACTGTAAGCATGAAACTATGCCAGTTGGAATTTCGTTGAATCCGTCTACGAACTAGTATTGGACCTTGTCAAGCCTCCGGATCTGAATCAGGCTAGAGTGAACAAGTGCCTCATTGCTCTCGTCAACAGGAAGGCAGTGAAGAAGGATAACGCCAGTGTATGCCCATTTAGATGCCTACTCCTTCATATGCTAACACTGCCAAGGGTACGGTATTATATCGCTGGCAAGGACTTCCCTGATAAGTCATGTTTTGGATGTAGCCTTAGTTTGTACAGTACATCATTATATCCTGTATACCAGACTCCTGTCGACTATACCTGTTACAACGATGCTTGATCATTGCCTATGCAAGCGCAAGCGTTCCACCTGCTTTGAAGCCCAAGAATAATGAACAAACTGTAATTGAACATCAATCAGCGCCAGACGCTCAAAACAGGACATACGCATTGATACAAAAAACAACCCAGATCTATAGGTGTCAACTAGCCGATACTATGCACGCAGTTGCAAGACTGATACACACCTGAGAGCTGCGGCAACCTGAACCTGAGTTTTCTGAAATGGTTGAACAAGATACGGGATACGATACTGTCGGCATGTTTATTTTTCAGATGTTATAAAATAGTACCACGCCGACGTACAAAAGAACAGAAGCGCAGTTAAGCAATTCTGCATCGAGTCCGACAAAATTGGCAGCAAGCTTGGGGACAAAATCACATCAGAAGCCACGCCCACAGTTGAAACGCTTCCGCATAACACTCACAATAGTCGATCAGTGCCCAGAGAGGCAAAATCTCATATCCATTCTTCCAGACCGAAATCATTCAGCCTGCCATACGGAACGCATATATATATTACACACCAAGTGCGCAGAGTACATGCGTTCTATGCGTTCTTTGACCTCGAGATCGACATCAGGAGCATTTTTGAGATGGTTCATATTCTCCCGCGGGCGTAAGCTGTACGTTTGTCACTGCCAGTTGAACCGCGTATATCGAAAGACTAAACTTGTCAAATCCGATGGTTGTTAGCACGGCGTATAGCTGGGGTATCAGGGTCAAAATTCGGTTTATAATTGACAATTGGCACAGGTGCTCACTCGCAAAAGGCTGGGATAGTAGGCTGTCAGGAAAGCGAGCGGGATGGAGAAGAGTGAGTAGTTCGCAACCATTGTCCACGACACCAACTTGGGTCATGTTCGATCGCTGACTGAGCAGATGAACGCAATTTGTATCATCGTGAAACACCCGATCGAGGTAGGTTGGTCAGTGCGATTGCATTCCCATCTGGGTGGCATACTAGGACTAAAAATACTATCGATATCTCTACTTCTGCCTGCACTAACTTCTTGAACCTCCCTAGGATGAAACGCGATGTGGAAGCAATTGCTCGGGGTAAAATTGGTAATAGTAGAGCTGCGCTGACGTTAGGTGCTATCAACTACAGAGCTCTTCCTTGATCGCCTCCACCAATTGAGCCAACGTCTCAAATCGCCATGTCCACTTTTGCTTGGTTCCCTCCGGCAGATCTTTACACATCACCGCATCCTGCCTATCAATCCATACGCTAGCCATCCCCAATTTACCAGCCATCTCATGATCATGAAGCAGGCTCTGCGCGACGACCAATACTTTTTCTTTTATCTCCTCCGGCGACTTGCCCTCTTCCCCGAGCAGTCGCGGATCACTGCACGCGCATCGTAGCACAGTACGCATCCCAACTACGGAAGGTTTGTACGCTTTTACGTCCTGCGCCGTTAACACGAGCGTAAAGGGTGATTTATTGTCATCGGGTGCGGACCGAGGGAACCAATGATTGTTGGGATTGTTTTCAGGAAAGGAATACAGTCCCAACTTTTTCCTTGTCAACTCTGCATCGTTTCCTTCTGAGAGACGCGCGTGTCCGTATTTAAACGACTCGTGGTCGACGTTGGACAGGACGACGAGCTCGAAATGGTCTGCAAGCCAACGCAGTGCCTCGCGGCTGTCGGGGAATGCTTTCCAATCCTTGATCGACTTTGCGAATATCGTATGCGGATCCTCTACATCCGATATTATTCCTACGGAGGTCGAGGTCGATGCATCGGCCGTGGATGTGAGGGCCGGCCCCGCATCTGATTCATCCGCGTTGTTGACTTCGGATAAGGCTTTTAGGCGCTTTTCGATCTCCTTGTGGGCGGTTGCCAACAAGTCGGAGTATAACATATCGGGATATTGAGCTTGCAGATCCATTTCAACAGAACCGAAGGCTTCTAAGGCTTCCTTGCGACCCCACGAGGCGGAAGCAGGGTATTTGCCGAGGAGCGGTCGGAGGGCATGGTAAAGGCCATGCTCCCAATCCTACACTATGCCATCAAACAAAGCGCTAGGCTACGCATGTGGAAGACTTACGATGAGGGTGCCGTAGACGTCGAATACAAGGACTTTGTAGTCCGTAAGTTTTGGCATGGCTCCTTGGGTAGAATCGGAACCTTCGTCACCACTTATCTATACGTGATCATACATCATCAGCTGACAGCCTGACATCATTTATACTGGCCGAGATTCCTCATGTTATACTCGGTTACGCGTAATTTATTTCGTCACAGGAATCAGCTACAGCACAATAGCAACGCCTTATCAGTCTCCTCTCACGCCACGATCCCATATAAGACTATCACTTTTTGGTATTGGAAGCGAGCCTATTAGACTTGCCGAGCTTGTAAACCTGCCTTTCAGAGACTACAATGGCACAGAAGCACACAGTCCGGAGATATCGTATTCACCGATGACCGGTCCTAGTATACGTGTTACAAGTTTGTCTTGTCCTTTGTTCGCTCCATAGCTACATAAAATGACTCAGCTTCCCCGTATAAAACCGAAAACAAAAAGAGGTAGGACGCACGGTTGTAATGGAGCAATTTTTCAATCAAATCAACATGAGTGAGCACCATCCGTCGGCAACAGTACCGCTTCAGCTGTAACTCGTCCAGAGCGTCACTGATCAAGATACGAACTTTAAGTACGCGATGGGATATGTGGTTTACAAGGAGAGCTCACCCTTCGTTCATGTCCCTCGCAAGTAATTCCAGGTACGAATTCCATTTATCTCCAATGACTTTTCCGCACGAAAAGCATCGTACGGGGATAATCTACAAAGACATATCGCCTTAGTGGGAAAAGCGTGAGGGAGAGTCCCGTCTCACCATGGTGGTCAGAGGCAATGCTGTATTAGTCAGCGAGTGGAGATAGTACTGGCTAACCTCCACTCCGCGGTACTACTAAATACTCAATCATACCCCAGTGCCAGGCACAAGCCAAAAATTATGTCGCCTTAACGCTACGGACGCTTATGGACGCGTTACTGACCACCACTGGTTTATTTCCATCGCTTCACCACCAACTCACATGTTTTCTCCCTGGGGCAACTGCCGGCGCTGATAGTATTCAAAAACTACAAATCTTGACTTGAAGTGCGCAGTAGTATTAGTCATGTAATCTGTCCCTTAAGTTAGCCACAAGCCCGTATGCAAAAGAAAGCGGAGAAAGTCGTCATAGGAACGCAAGAGCTCGTGATGTGGATGAGAATAATATTTTATTTATATTCAAAGGTGTGATAAGGCGTGGTTCCTGGCACCAAATCGGTGTGTCGGCAGGCTTTGCTGCTGATGGCCGCTACACGCGATGGCCAAGATCGGTTGGGATCGCATGCCATCCACATGTCCATTCATATGCGTAATTCACGACGATCGCACCACATTGCTAAAAAAACAGTTGTCATTAAGTAACATCTAATTCTAATAAACGTTGGTCGTCGAGCCCATTCCCACCACCATTAAAACAATATATGTAAATAGGTACGACTTATAAACGAAGTCAATCACGTCGCTTAATGCCAAGTCTGCAAGCGACCAGCTTCCTTAAAAATCCCTCCCATACTTCGACCTAAGCGTGACAGGTTAGGCACAAACTCTTCGGTTCCTGATGAATACTAACCTGTTCATCAGGTCGTTCCAGAACAAAGCTATACCGGCGGAAAAGCGAAGCAACGACAATCCGCATCTCCATCATGGCCAGATTGCGACCCACACAAGCCCTACATCCAACGGTCAGAAAAATGGACGCAGCTTAGCGAATAAGATCCTGCTCACCTTGGACCGACAGAAAACGTGTTGAGCGTCTTCTGCATAGCACTCTGGTCACGCTCGAACCACCGTTCAGGTCGGAAAACTTCCACATCTTCGCCCCAGACATTGACATCGCGATGGATGGTGTAGCTGGGCACGCTAAGAATGGTACCTTCGGCGAAGTGTTGACCCGACACCGTCAAGCCGCCTTTTGGGGCAACGCGGGGAAGGCCAATACCCGAAGTGGTGTGGACGCGGAGAGCTTCGTTGACGCAAGCGTCGAGATAAGGAAGGAGTTTGACCTGATCAGCGGGTGCGACAACGTCGTCTTCCGCTCCAAGGTGGTCATCCAATTCCTTCTGAAGTTTCGCCTGGACGCGGGGATTGCTGGCAATGTGATAAATAATAGCGGTAATTGAGCTAGGACAGTGTAAGTATGGGCGCAGCATATCAATCAGCTTGTTTGAACTTACTTTGCACTGCTATCCGAGCCGGCAATTAGGAATGTTTGAGCTTCAGCTGTCAGTTCTTCTGCGCCCAAAGGCTTGCCTTCGTCGTCGCGACCGCTCTGCAGTTTGCTGAGCAAATCGTTACGATCGGTGGGGTTCGCCAATCGTTTCGCAACAGCCATAATGGATATGCCAGCCAAGTACCGAACGCAGTCGGTTCCAAATCGATATCCAGGAAGTTTGCTGACGATCGGCCTCCAAGAGGGAGGCAGCACACCTATGCACATGGAAAAGTCACCGCGGCCGTTCAAGATCTCAACAGCAGGAATGCCGAAGACGTCCAAATTTATTTCCTGTTTGCCGTAGGAATCCATAAGTGCTTGTTGGCTGCCATGGTGTTTTGGGGCCATAGCGATATCTTTACCAGCTTCTAACATTCCAAATGGAGCTCCGAATGACAGGTCTCCGATGATGTCAAACGCGAGATAGTTCACCCCTATGACGGCTCTTGTATTAGTTATGTAAACCATGCGTCGTGAAGCCCGAGCTTACACGGCAGGACATTCAGATAGAGTCGTCCATCTCTACCCTCCCATCCGCCTTCTCCATCGTTTCCGGACATGCCTTTGAGAGCGAGGTCGTGAAACTGATCCCATCGCTTAATAAGTTGAAGAACATGACGCTTGAGGTGGGGCTCAAACTCGAGAACATTCTTCTGGGAGAAAATGTGCGAAATAATCTTGCGTTTACGCGTGTGCTCGGAGCGATCACGCGTGTTGAACACACCGCGTTTTATAGAGACGAAAGCATCATAAAAGTCGGATTTTAAAGCACCGTTTCCGTGACCGTAGATGGAGTTCAAGGCCTCCGGATCGGCGACGGAGATGTGGTTGGGAGCAATGCGAACGATGGGACCTGTTCCGCGACCAAGTTAGCGAGCTAGATAATGTATCGAAAAGGGGTACACACCGTATTTTTGGTGGGCTTTATGGACGCTGTCAGAGCGGTGTCCCATCTTGCTAACATAGCCCAACCAGAGATGCGAGAACTTTGCGAGGAAGGGGCCCGGTTGGCCTTTTACACCACAAGGATCTACGAGCCATGGAATAAAGTGGGCGAGGAGACCGATAGCGGGGATTGCGAGAGCTACAGTGTAGTAATTGATAGAAGACATCTTGCAAGGAACTGAGGAGACATTGAGGGGCGAAATTTGGTGGTTTATGTACTGCGCTGCTGAGGCCAGTGGTCATAATGGTCATTGTTGAGAACGTTGATTTTGGCATCGCAGGATCAAGAACCGTGACCGCAAATCACCAAATGCGGTAGTGAATGAAACCATTATCCGCACTTTCGCACTGTCGTTCCTGACAGAATCTGACCAGAAATATGTGGTCTTTTCCCACAATTTGAGGTATGGCAACATGCTCGGTGGCGCTCATTACTCATTCCACAGAAAGGAGACCCAGATAAAAATGTCGCATTGTGACGAAATATCACGTCCTCATTTCCTTTCTTGGAGTTCCTTTCCTTTTTGGCGGCAGCGCACATCCGAATTTCTCATCACTCATTCCGGCAAGTTGCCTGGTGCGTAAAAGTATACCTATATCTGATTGGTCTTCCATGACAGAGTTGTTATGGCACGCGCCTCATCCCAGATGGTAGCATTACTCGTGATCGTCACTCCAGAGTCCAGACTACACCCAAGTAACAGGCACGCTTGTGGTGTGAATTTCATGAATTTGCAACCTTACATTTCTTCCTCATTTTAGGCGTTGGTAACTTGACAAGTATCTGCAGGCACTGGCGTGAGTAACCGTTAGACTTTTTCATGAGAGGTACATTATTTTGGGCATTGCCAGTGATGACCTGGTCACTTCCGCTCCTTTCGTCTCCTCATTGCATGTGATCACTGTCCATATAAGATAGATTGATCCCCACGGGGCGACCGGTAATGGTAAGCAAACTAATATTTTCGTTACCGATAAAGATCTGCACCTCGGTTTTCCTATCAATCTATTTCAATCCATCTGTCCCTTGTCATCAACCTTTTCAATCTTACAGAAGGACATGTGGGAGCGATCGTCGACTTCATGGAGATAATTCTCGCTGACGACGTGCGTCGCATTTCTTTCGGACTCTGGTAATGATCTTACATCGTATCTCAAGTCTTATCGTGAAATCAGAAATCTTCCCGACCAATCTTATGTTTTTGCAATGTGTCAGCCCAGAAACGTTACTTGAACGACTCAGCTCTCGTTCCATTTTCGCAAGGGGCTTGCCACCTAGCCAGAAACTAATTTTGTTGCCGTATTTGAGGCTGTCCTTTGCGCAGGCGTCGTAACGGAGGGTGATTTTACCCACGCCGGTACGAAGGATGCAATTTCGCAGTGTTTCCGCAGAGGTTGGCTTCACATGGATAAAATTAATGGATCGAACGGTGTCGGGTACTGTTTCCTGTCGTAGCTACATCATTGGTATGTCGAACAGCGTTCCATTCGGTTTTCGTCAACGGGCGCCTCTTTCTGACTATATCATCCTTGATTTCCATGCCAAAATTCCTGAAAAACGTGGGTGACGTTTGTTTCTTGTGCCATCTGTTTAACGTTTCGTGAATCAGACATTCCCAAACTATATCATGTCGTTTTCAGTGACAATTTTCGCACTATCTTGAGGAAGTTTCCGGTGGACATTTCACATTGCTGTCTTCGTCACGATCAACAATTTGGGGGTTCGATCCGATTTGTCGTTACTAGTTTGTCTTCATTATTATTATCACAATCAATGAACTTTTCGGATGACATCCTCTGAAGGCCTGATACCGACTTTCGCATTCACGTCCACAAATTCAAGAATAGCCCCAAGCCCGTCTAACCATCATTCCATTTTCCTCCGCTCGGCAGCGAGGGTCTGTATCCGCCGTGGTATAAATATGTATGCGACAGAAGGTCTCGTCTCGCGGAAGTTGTTGCAACTGTGTCGTTGGATCTGGAAGATTGATCTTTTTAAGGAGGCCCCAGTTTATCATAGGAGATTGACGGGCAAGTATGCTAGCCCTGTTTCTCAGTTCTATTACTGATGTTTGTTCATGCAGGCTGCGGCTTCTTCCGAGGAAAAGTTGGATGACAGATATCTGGGCTTTCAAACGGTGAAAATCATAGAGCCACCTCAGATCATTCCCATAGACCCCCAAGGTACCATCTGAGGAATCTTATTGATGTACCTATCGAAGGAGCATTGGTCCGGCGCAGAGAGGAGTTATTTGGACGCAGAAGAGGTTACTTGCCTCTACTTGCCCGTTATCGATGGTGTGTCACGCTTGTTCTAAACTCTTTCCCCGAATAGATTGCTAGCCCCGCGCTTGTGGCCACCCATTGGTCCTCTCACCGTCGCTTCCACCATTGAACTCACATGTCACTTCGCCCCATGTTCAAGACTGCCACACTCTCGCACTGTTCTCATTGGTCACATAGCATAGAACCACATGCAAAAGATTATGCTTGGAACGCCAAGGAAATTGAAAACGTCGTTCCTGGAAAGCAAGGGCTTGCGGATCTATATTTAATTCATGTCCTCTGGCGCCATAAGGTGTGTGTGAGATGATAAATCTCGAAACACAATTTGGATCACATGTTGTATGCAAAAGATGCACTGTTATATGAGGTTATATGGCAGGTTTTCTCCTTCTCTCAGGAACCCGCGATTTTGGACGCATGGCTTTTTTTCACGAGACCATTGTCCATGAGGTATACATTCGAATTTGGAGAGCTGCATGACGATATAAAGGGGCATCAAGGCAAGAGGTATTGCTATAAGCAAAATGAAGTGGTTAGCAAGCCTCGCTTTGGCACTTTGCATTGCCAACGCCAGCCCTGTCGAAATTGAAAATCAGGCTCTTGACAAACGCGCCACGCCGTATGGCATCGACGTCTCAAGCTATCAAGGCAACGTCAACTGGTCCCAAGTCAAGGCCAATGGCATTTCATTCGCTTATATCAAAGCAACCGAGGGAACGTGTAAGATTTGATTGCTGGGACCTACAAAAAACTCGCACTTATGCATCACCATCGTAGCATATACGAACCCCTATTTTAGCTCGCAGTATACCGGGGCAACTAATGCAGGCTTGATCCGCGGTGGCTACCACTTTGCACGTCCGGACGTTTCCTCTGGCTCTTCCCAGGCAAGTTATTTCTTGAAACATGGCGGTACGAAGTTGTTCCATAAAATTCAAACAACCGCGCTGAACTGGTACCTGTATAGGTGGTTGGAGTGCTGACGGTGAGCATGGGACCATAGAGGTAAAAGTAAAGCACCCTTTACAATAAGTCAGGTATCACGCTCCCCGGTGCTCTCGATATCGAATGTAAGGCATTACTAATTGTCACTACTTCTTGTGTTAAAGAATTGCACAGACAACCCGTATGGCGCGGAATGTTATGGCTTGAGCGCCTCGTCAATGGTTTCTTGGATCACCAGCTTTTCCAACACTTACCACACTACCACTAAACGGTATGTGATTAGAATTTCGGACGTACTTGGCAGTCGCTAAACCAAACTCCAGTTATCCTAGTTTGTGTCCCTTTCTCTCTTCATGATGCAAGCTCATCGCTATAGTCATATATACCACCACCAACTGGTGGAAGACTTGCACAGGCAATAACGGCGGCTTTGCGAACAATAACCCATTGTGGATTGCCAGTTGGGGATCGAGCATTGGGCCGCTCCCCGCCGGTTATGCGTGAGCTTTGAGATTTTCAAACCATGTGCGGATGAAGCTAAGCGAGCATCACTAGTTATACGACGTTCTGGCAGTACGCTGACTCCGGGCCTAACCCTGGAGATGCCGATTTGTTCAACGGAGATTCGGCTGGTCTGAAAAGGATGGCTTTGGGATAGTAAATGAATCAATGAGAACATCGTAATTGTACTAGTATGTGTGGGCTCTAAATATAGCGTGGAGTCACAGCTCCATACTCAATGATCTTCTTACCCTTAATACCATGGACGAGATAACACCTGGTCTCTGGATTGGCGACCTTCCAAGTGCCCAGAATACCCAACTCTTGAAGGAACACAAGATCTACAGCATCCTTTCGGCTATGAGAGGAAGAATAACTATCAATGAGGTTGGGTCAAAGTGCTTCCAGCCAGCACTATCTCATGCCCCTGGCATCTCAGACGTTCATACGACATCAAATTATGCTAGATGATACTGAAGATGCAGACGTTCTCGTCCACTTGCTGCCATCTATCCATTTCATCCAAGCAGAGCTCGACAAAGGAAGAGGCGTACTAGTACATTGTCAAGCAGGAATTAGTAAGCATCAACCCGTCATCTTCACGTTGGCTTTGCTCAGTACAATGTATAGGTCGAAGTGCAACGATTGTCGCCGCATATTTGATGTACAGTCGCGATATAGACACAGGTTCCGCCTTGGAGTTAATCAAGAGGGCCCGTCCCAACGTCGAGTATGCCGATCTATTGTGGTGTATTTCTTTTTGTTAAATTTTGCTCAGGCCAAATCAAAACTTCTTGCAACAGCTTGAGATCTTCCATACAGCAAAATATCAGATATCACGCAAAGACAAATCAACCAGAATGTACTACATGGAGAGAACGGCCCAAGAACTACTTAGTGAGTAGAATTGATCCCGACTTTTTGATCGCCCAAAATTCTAATCAATCCCGACCCATATTATCCATGATCTTGATCTACGCACAGATGGAGATGGCAGCTTGGTCGAGACCGATATGTTTGCTAGATATCCAGATACGCCTGGCGGACCACGCAGACGCATAAGGTGTAAAATGTGTAGGTCAGTAACTTTCTCGCCGCTCAGCTTGCTTTTTCATATGTACAACATACACAGGCAAGAGCTTGCTTCCCGCGAACACATGCTCGATCACGGTCAATTAGGCCCCCCAACACCTGCAGTACTCACCCCAGCCTCTTCCCGACGTCCATCCACTAATCAGCCTGTCATTCACAAACCTTCCCTGTCTCAACCACGATCCCGTCACGGCTCATCAAGTGAAGTCCGACAGCGTCGGGCGTCTTTGTTAGGACTTGGTGGGCTGGGTGGGGCTCTATCCATGTCTGCGATAGATTCGGAACATGCCATTGATGACGAAGATCAGGATTCGGGATCAAGGATATCGCCTATCACGAGCGGATCGCACTTTGCTGATATAAAGAGGCGTTTGAGTGGCACGAAAACGCCACCTTCGCTACCTCAAATATCAGAAACTCCAGGTGGGTCGGCGGACCTGACGGAAACTGAGGGTGAGGAAGGCGAAAAGCAAAGTGGACAAGCAAAGGAAGATGCGACCCGTTCTTTGCCTCGTCTAAAGACTCGAATGTCCATGGAAGACGCTAAGCTACTCGGGCAGAGCTTATCAGACGCTGTTTTGACTCCCGCCGGTGATAAAGCATCCCACGACACTAATATACGCGAGGCTGAAGGTGGGAACGAAAAACATCTAGTCAATCCTGCGGAATTGGCTGCTCGACTATACTCAAATCCCAAACTTGCTGCGCTCAAGTCACCCACGGGCGCGACGCTGCCCGGGGTACCACCGAAGAACGCGGTGCCAATCAGCCCACCTATTCTGGCCAACCCGAAGTGTTCCGGTTATTTCGTGGAGCCAGTAAGTGCACATGGATATTTTTGATTGCGCTATATCATTTCCTGCTCTATATAGATGGCGTGGATGGAACCGTTTCTAGAAGAAGGCGACATTGCTGGGAAGATCATCTGTCCCAACAAAAAATGCAGGTGCGAAACTTGGCAATTACGACTGGGCAGGTGTGAAATGCGGCTGCAAGGAATGGGTGATACCGGTACGCCTTTCTTTTCATATTCCAATAAGATTACTGACCGCAATTTCAGGGATTCTGCATAAACCGTGCCAAGGTAGACGAGATCGTTGTATAGGCTTATATGGAACTGCGAGTCTGTCGTTATTGCATTAGTGACTTGATCTTTTTCGTACTATGTATACCAGAATTGAATGTAATTTAGATTGTACCACCAGTCGAGGAGAGAAATTCATTCCCAGGAAAGTGTAATAGTCGACAATAGTACGTAGAAAATACGGAATAGTCATGTCACTAGTCAAATTCTGGAAGTGGATACGGGTTTTTCATGAGCCGCTGGAACATTGGATCTTGTAGGCCTATTCACGACTGATGAGACATAGCCGTGTATATTTCCTCCCATTGCAGCCTCATGAAGCGCCAACGGATCCCCGTTGGGGCTGTTGAAGAAATCCTTGTACACTTTCCAGAGCCGCCGCTTCTCAGAGTCGTTCCTGCAGTTCGCGAAACCAGTAATCCACTGAAACAGCAGGTACCATGTTAGACTCTGCTTCGGTAAAGTCCTCTTGTGTGACGGTCTGTTTGAGATACCACACCGATATCCTCCAGCCCGCCTGAAGGACGTTTTGGAAGTGGACACGATTGTTCACTTGCAAACTCTTGGAATCAAAGAGATCGGGCAAGCGATGAGTGCGATATGCAATCGCAGAACTCTTTGAAAGTGCATGTACGGATCAAGTTCCGGTAAAGGCGTGCGAGCTCCATCTCCTCTTCTTGTGATCTACACGATGGGAATCCGAAGTTAACCCAAAGGTCTATCGACGGGGCTGGGTGCAACTCAGATAGGAGAAGGGTATACAGAAGATGACAATCTTGTTCTTCAACGGGTTTGCGAGCGAGGGCGGCCTTGATTTTTTCCACAGAATCCCCTTCACTGCCTCCTGTGAATCTCCAGGCGCGCATCTCCGCAGCATCGACGGGACATAGGGGCAGGCCAGCCAGTGCAATGACATGCTCGTTTTCTAAGAACCAGGGAAAGTAGAGGCCCCTTGAGCCCTCTGGGAGCTGGAAAAAATTGTTCTTTATTTCGTCTACCAACACCCCACGAACGCGCCATTTGTGGACGGTCTTGGGTGGAATATCAAAACATTTGATGAGACCTGTGTGCACTTTGAGAAAGATAGCACAGGCGAGCGAGGTTAATAGACATACCAACGTATAAGCCGAACAACATGGTTGTTTCACGTTCCGTGGATGTACGATCAAATCCATAGTCCCTACAGGTTTGGGGATGCACGGGAATCATGTCCTCGTACACAGCTCGCGCTAGGTAGTAGGCAGTGTTGATCTGACTGTGGGGTTTACAGTCGAATATATGATACACCCAGTGATTGTTCTGGCAAGCGGTTGAACAATAGTAAACTCTCTTGCAACCAGAACAAAGCTTGAGCGTGGTTTCGGGCGCCTTGAAGTACTTGTAATCATCGCCACAGGCACTGCATCTTGGGATCTGGTCCATTGTTAGTTGGACGACTGGCAGAAAAGGACTGAATTGTCATGTGATAGTCCCGGAGGTCACTGGTGTTGTCTTGTGGTGTCTTAGACCTCTGCTAATTATATCATAATTCTCACGCGAAATATGACCGACGTCGATGAGCGCACCGTCAACTGTCTTTCTTTACGCTCTAATTCTTGCGCTTGGCCGTGGTCACTTTTGTCATCTCAGGCAGCACAGGAGTCAAAATTCTTGACAAAACAACTCGAAAATTTACATACCACGTTTCAAAGTTTACGGTAGAAAGTACATAGGAAAAACAGAATAGTCGTGTCGCTAGTCAAATTCCGGAAGAGGGTATGGGTTTTTCATGAGCCACTGGAATATTGGATCTCGAAGATCCTTCACGACCGTTGAAATATACCCGTGTATATTTCCCTTGATTGCGGCTTCATGAAGTGCCAAAGGATCTCCATTGGGGCTGTTGAAGAAATCCTTGTACACTTTCTTGAGCCGCCGCTTCTCAGAGGCGTTCCTGCAGTTCGCGAAACCATAATCAACCAGGACCGCAGGTAGCATTTCAGACTCTTCTTTGGAAAAGTCCTCGTGTGCGAGGGCCTGCTTGAGATACCATACTGATTTCGTCAATTTTGACTGAAGGAGGTCACGAAATTGGACTCGATTGTTCACCTGCAACCCCTTGGAATCAAAGAGATGCGGCAAGCGATGGGTGCGATATGCATCGTAGAACTCTTTGAAAGTGCACATATGGATCAATCTCTGGTAAAGGCCTCCTAATCCCATCTCCTCTTGTTGTACTCTGCACGATGCGAATCCGAAATCAACCCAAAGCTCGAGAGACGGGGATGGGTGCCATTTGGATAAGAGAAGGTTGTACAGATGATGACAATTTTTTTCTTTAACGGGTTTGCGTTCGATGGCAGCCTTGATTTCTTCCGCAGAATCCTTTTCACTTCCTCCCGTGAATCTCCAAGCGCGTAACAGCGCGGCATCGACAGCGTGGTGCATCGTTTTCTCAGTCACGGGCTGGCCTGCTAGTGCAACGATATGTTCGTTTTGTAAGAACCAGGGAAAGTATGCGCCCCTCGACCCCTCTGGGAGCTTGTAAAACACGTTTTTTATTTCATCTACCAACACCCCGCGAACGCGCCAATTATGGACGGTCTTGGGTGGAATATCATTATATATTATGAGACCTGTGTACACACGTTGAGAAGGATGGCGCTGGAGCGTACGAGGTAGTAGACATACCAACGTATAGGCCAAACAACATGGTCTTTTGTTCGGGCGTGATTGCACGATCGAACCCATAATCCTTACAGGTCTGGGGGTGCTCAGGAATCAGGTCCCTGTACACTGCTCGTGCTAGGTAGTAGGCAGTGTTGATCTGATCGTGGGGTTTGCAATCGAATATATGATGCGCCCAGCTGGACTTCTGGCAAGCAGTCGAACAATAGTAAACTTTCTTGCATCCAGAACAGAGCTTGAGCGTAGCCCCCGACTCCTTGTAGTCATCGTCACAGGAACCACATCTTTGGTCCATGGCTAAGGCGATGAGCTGTGCAGCAAGTTGGTTGTTGGACGATTAGGAGACGCCCAAGCGCTGCGGAAGCCTGTGACCTTCAGAAAAGGAAAACGGGCGCTACGAGTTCTGAGTTCGATTATGTGTAAATGTGGCTGTCACTGGTGGGTGACGATAACGGCGTTTCCAAAAACATCCTTCAACGTTGCCTGTTACAGCCAATGATCTGCTTCTATACGAGAAGCGTGCTTAGGTCTTCCCAGGATAAACTCTTGTGGGAATCGGCATAGTTGGTGCGAGCAGAGCTGTCCTCTATACTTCAAGCCACATGTTGATACACCCCGTGGCGCGTGGTGAGCTTATCATGCGAGAAGAGTGGTCATTCGATACCGCACAAGTTCTTGCCGAAAGCCAAGGCTCTTGTGTTGCTCCCTATAGCGATGTCGAGCGAGGTGTCGATGATTAAATCTGGACATCGGATTTCTATCACATACAATCTCTATTTTGACGACGACACGCAAGCTCTTACCATCCCGACTCCGAATGTGCTAGGACTCCATGTTTCCCTTCGATCTGTCATTTCTTCCTACGGCTGCCTTGTAGCATTTAATGGATCAATTCGTGATCTCAAGGAGGTACCTGCAAAAGACATTGCTTACAGAAGGGCCTTGAATCTCAAAAAGGATACGCAACTTTACTGAACAACAGCTGAGAGCCTTCAAACCTAAATCGACATTATCCTACGGCAATCAGTTAGCCACGGAGCATGAAATACTGCTGCCTCTTCATCGAAATGGGTAAACTAACGACCCCACCAGAACCTGCGTCACAATCTGAAGTTATGGACGCGGAAGGAGCGTTGGAAGGGGTATAAATTAAAGGTGCTCTTCAAATGTCACATGTCACGGTTGCTATTTATATACACAGATGGGTGTGATACACGTATGGCGTACCAGCGCTGTACCGCCAGTCACCGCACCGGTTCACCGGTAACCGGGTCGCCTACCAGTACACAGGCCCCTACAACCTTCTCCTGGGATGTTGGGCATGGAAAATGAGGCGCTTTGCGTGCCCCGTCCTTCTTCAGGTTTGGACTGCAACAAGCTTGTCTTGAACAAACATCCATTTCCATCTAATTTTCCTGCGAACCACGTATTGATCAAGGTCGACCGGTTTGGCTTTTCGACCAACAATATCAGCTATCAAGCGCTAGGAGAGCACCCACATTTCAGGTGAGAAGCAAAGCTTTTGTACCCCGACGACTGCTAACCAATGAGCGAAGGTACTTTGACTTTCATCCAATCCCAGACTCGGATACTGGAAACATTTCCGATAAGACTCATGGACTAATCCCCGTCTGGGGTTTCGGCACGGTGGTTGCATCAACTCATCCAAAAATTCAAGTGGGAGAGAGAATATACGGCTACCTTTCACTTGCGAAATACCTTTTACTGCCAATCTCTCCTACTGACGTGACAAAGTATGCGTTCTACGTATCAAGGCCTCAACTCCCTGCAGGTACAGTACATATGCTCATAATGCATATGCCCATAATGCATATCCGTGAAAATGCATAGGATTTTGTGGGATCCCGCCTTGGGACCCACCCAAAAGCTGTAAATATTGCATATTGCATAATGCATGAACAAAATATGACAAATATGCATTATGAGGTAGCTCTGGCTGGTATTTGTACACCATATGCCGGGGCCCGGAGTGAAATTTGTCCCATCATGCATCACGCCCACTCTCGCCCACTGTTCTCCTACGTATATTTAGGTTGTAGAAATTCGTATCATACTAGGCAATGCATATCTCCGTACCCACTCAGTCAGCTGATCGCGAGCCAAACCTCCGGAAACGCAAGGCCGTTGACAAATCCTGTCCAAGAAGGCAAAACGGGCCCCTAAGCCAAAGGACGCTCCCGCTACATCTGCGGTGATCCCTCCAAAAACGTCTCGCCAGGACCTTACTCTTGTGGACTGGATGACAGTCTTTTCCTACTACATTGATTCACATCCAGATGTGAAGCAAGCGGCTGTTATGAGATCTGCTAACAGTCGATATCCTTGATCCCCTTGATGAGCAAGAGCAGGAAGAAGATCCCTACAGTTCATATCAAAGCCATGGTGACATCGTGAAGGGGATTGAAGAGGAGGTCCATCACGAGATTGCTGTTGAAAAAGGAGAAGTCATACAGGTAGACTCAGACGATGAGGATGATGCGCCGGGTTCACTGGATTCACTATCGCGCTCCAAACCAATATCTTTGTGTACCCAGATCCAGTCATCGTGCCTTCATTATGGTGATCCACAGTTGGCTTTTGAGCTTTCTGAGACTGCTAGAAGGTACTGCGTGCAGCTTAATAGGGAGGAAATGAGGAAGGCGAAGCAGACGAGCA
Organism: Amanita rubescens; assembly: GCA_015039365.1. Classification (NCBI taxonomy): domain Eukaryota; kingdom Fungi; phylum Basidiomycota; class Agaricomycetes; order Agaricales; family Amanitaceae; genus Amanita; species Amanita rubescens. The sequence continues at coordinate 450,858 of WION01000007.1, forward strand.
CAGAAGATTATCTCGTCGTTCAGTAGCCGTTATTTTGTCACAACAGTCACAACAGTCACAAACAGCTTAATGCATATTCGTCTTAATGCATAAGAATTTTTGGGTCCCGACCATATGCATTATTAGGATATGTACTGTATGTTATAGCCCATGCTGGAGTAAATGGTGCTCAATGCTAGAACAGATCGTCGGCCATATAATCAAATCATTCGCTGTGCTACTGATTCACAATATGATCCGGATCCTTTGCTAGAAGACTTGACAATGCTGTATCGACCCCTCTTTTGGACAGCCTACTGGTTTGAGGATTGGCTTTTCGCCTCCAATTACCGAGGTGCATCATTCATTCTCATTAGTTCCGCCTCGTCCAAAACGGCATTTTCATTCGCATACTTGGTCCGCAAACGAATCAACAATGGAGAGATCAAGTCAAACACGAAGATCATTGGCCTAACCTCAAGAAAAAACGTTGCGTTTACCAATGGTCTCAACTTATACCACGAGGTGCTCTCGTACGATACTTATCCTGGGTCACCCCTGCTGTACGCAAAAGCCACGGAAAGATGGATATATGTCGACGTTGCGGGGAACGAGAACCTAAACCGAAATCTTTTCGCCCACTTTTCATCACCATATACTGGACGTTTAGCCGCTTGCATAGGACTTGGGATCACAAACGTCTTACCGACGTCTGGACAAAGTAAACCTGTTGATTGGAGTGAAAACTCTGCAGCGTCTCTTACATCGACATCGCATGATGGCGATGTTTCGCAGTTTTGGCCCCGGATGCAGCACTTCTTCATGCCGGAATGGCTCGAGGTACGCCGCCGACAGCTATCTCCAAGCGAAATCGCCTACGAAAGCAGAACAAAGCGTGGAAAGAACTTATGCAAGATGGTGCTGGGTGGGTAAAGATGGAAAGGTGCTACGGTGTCGAGGGTGTCCAACGAGCATTCGAAAAGTTGGTGCAGAATGGAGTTGGACCTGAGGTTGGGCTAATCTGGAGCTTGTGGGGAGAATCACAGATGAAGGCACGGTTGTAAACGTCTTGCACGAAGGTTGTTATTATTGTAAGGCCGTCAAGCAGCTTTCTCGTGCGTCTTCTAATCCTTGCCTTTGGTATAGGGAATACAAATTATCTTGAATACAGTTAGACGGTTTGATACACATGCAAAGCTCATGCAGCATTTCTAAATGACGCCGACATGGCGGGAATCACGATTCTAATGCCTTGTACGCCGTTCAACTGCTCTGGATTGAGGAAACTGCTTCAAAGTGGAAGGCCCATTAGGTTTGTCGCGACTTTTTGATCGCCCCACAGTAGCTTTAAGCGTTGCCGATATGACCATTCTTTTCGCGCTGTCAGGAATCCTCAGCATATTTTCGAAGCCAAGCGTTCCGCACTGACTTCCGTAGAGAATGTAGCCTTGTCCCACTAGACGGATTTTTTTTGGTAAAAAAGTGTGTGTAAAGATGCGTTGGGCGGAAGTGTGGAGGAGAGGAGGAAGGCTAGGCTAGGTGGCATGGAGGGGAGGGGAGGAGAAGGGGCCCGGTCAAGATAGAGCTAAGAACCGTAAGCTGTTCCCATTTTGTATTTCTCGAAAGATTTGTGACAGCGAGCGCGGTTACCATTACTTATGTCCTCCGCATGCCACGATTATGATAGCGGTGCTTAAAAGCGCTGATGGGTGGGACATTTGTTCAGGTTTGCAATTGAATTCGACGAATACAACATTTGGTAGCTCCCCTTCATGTAACCATTTTAATTCACGGTAAATCACGCGTCATGGAAATTGCCGGGTAGAAGCTATGTTCATAACCGGTTATGTACAGCGGCCATATACCCACCACCCAAGGCTGTGCAGGGAAGTCGCGTGTTATCCGCGTGCGGATGGGTTATTTAAATGGCTGGGTCTTTTTTCGCTTCGCCGACTTTTCCCCGACATCATGTCGATTATCGTTGGTTTAGGTATTCTTGGTGTGCTTCTCGCGATGGCAACCAAGTTTCATGCGTCCAGAACTGCACCTACCGTTCGCTTTGGTCTCAAACCTGCCATACTGGAAGTAAAGACTCGGAAAGATGGCGACAAACGGACTGAACGGCTTTCCCTTCAAGAGTTGTTAGAGACAAGATGCCAGAGTCTTTTCAGTGTTTTCAAACCTGTATGGTGGCTTTTCAAGTTGGTCCATTCAGCACGGGGTAATTTTGACCATTACTGATGCCTCTAAGTGGACAACTCCAGACCATATACTGTGTGTTAGCCGACTTTTCAAAGATCGACCGTATCATCTACCGAAGGTAGTAATTTTACCCTAAAGATGTATTGCATGTGGAGATTGATTGGAACGACAGAAAATATCTTCAGCTAGCAGACGGCGGTACATTGTGAGCGTCCAAAACTCAGGTACTATTCTATCTGGTCCACTGAAAAAAATGTAGAGGTCTCGATTTCGCGACCGATGATCGTCCATGGCACAAACAAACCACACCTGTGATCGTAGTAGTGTCTGGCCTTACTGGCGGTATGTCACATTCAGCAAACCAACCAAAGCCTCACGAACTGATCATGGTACAGGATCACACGAACCATACATCAGGGCAATCCTTAGCAGGGCTTGTGCTTCCGTTGATGATGGAGGTTTGGGATATCGCGCAGTGGTCGTCAACTTCCGAGGATGTATGTTCCCAAGTACACCCATTTACCAGTTGTCCTACACATTTTACAGGTGCTGGAGTGCCGATCACGAGCCCTCAGCTGTATTCGGCTGGTCATACTGACGACTTCCGACAATCACTGGTTTACATTTCGCATTTGTTTCCAGAGGCACCCCTTCTAGGAATTGGGTTTTCCATGGGCGCTAACATGATGACGAGGTACGTCGCCGAGGAAGGCGAAAAGAGTAGGCTTCGATCGTGCTGCTCGCTATCTTCCGTGAGTCGTTCTTGTTTGTCCAATAAGAACCCATCTAAACGTCCTAGCCATGGAATCTTGCTGCGAATAATAGGCTGTAAGTATCCGCTAAGAGTCGCTTCGCAGCTCAGCTAACGTGATCTTCTCGGCTTGTAGTCTCCTTAGCACCTATTTGGGGAAAGAGATATTCTCCCGTGCACTGGGTACCAACTTCACTAAAGTAGTGAAGAGAAACTATAAGGGACTGACTATGGATCCGAATCACATCGCAACAATGGCTGCAAATGACACCATAGCGCTCAAGAAACCTACTTTGGATGAATTTGACCAGACATTCACATGTAGAGCAGGTGGTCCAATGCCTCCATTTCCCTTCGAGAAGGTGGACGATTATTATCGTTGGGCGTCAAGTCACAATGTCCTTCACGACATCAGGGTCCCCTACTTGGCAATCAACGCCGATGATGATCCATTTGTCCAAGACGTTCCCCGTGACGCGGGCGAAAACGGCTATGTTGTGCTGGAAATGACCGCAGGCGGTGGACACTTGGGATGGTTCCAGTTTGGGGATAGGCGGACGATGGAAAAGTGGACTACCAGACCCGTGTTGGAATGGTTTAAGCTTACGGGTGATGATGTGATCCACGGAGCAAATAAAGCGAGCGAGATATTTCAAGACGGTGACGGCTTCTTGAAGGAAAGAAGTAGACCTGACCTAGGTTGCAAGGAATTACGGGACGGGGGCTTGATTGATTGGACCACTGTGGAAATGGGAACATTACAGGGCCTGTAACGGGATACCATACATAGGATAGAACTGGATAGAAACTCCTGATAATGATCTATCATTCGCTGTCACTGAATCCTCCCGATCAGAATATGCCAAAGCGGAGATGGCCCTTTTGCTTCATTCATGAGGTTCACTCCTGGATCGCAGTGGATCACGATATAACTGAATTTGAATGTATCACTAAGCTGGCTATGCTGCTACAACTACGGAGGCTGTACTTTTGTCCGCTATGGATCGTCAAGTAATATACAAGCAATTCTAGAAATGTCACGCTACATAATCACCAGTGGCCCTTAAAGACGATATCTCTGAACCCATACGAGACCTCCGGCCTCTGCAGATGGGTCCATAATACATGAAAAATGGGTATTCTCGTTCTTTACAGGTTTTTCCTCAAGCCATTCCTTGATCTGACTCAGTGACCTCTGCTTGCGCCATGTTGGATTACCACTCTTCCGCATCATATACCTTTTCCTCAGGACACTGTCCGCATGTCGGATATCTTCAACTGCATCTTCGTTGGCCCCTTGCTTATGCAAAAGCTGGGCAAGCTCTTCCTCAGATAATTCCTCCATGTTCAGGTCGTGGTTAGTGCACACGAGGAAATCCTCTGATGACCGGCAGGCTACCGTTGCAAGATCTCGCTCGACTAGGAGCACAGACGTGGGGGAACAGAAAATCAGGTAGCAGGAGGGCAGTAGCGTTTTGGGATTACTCGCCCATTGCTTTAAGTCAGCGAGTGTTGGAGGGGGTCCTGGAGAAAGAAGGATTCGACGAAGGAAGCTGCCGACGGAGCGTCGAAAGCCAAGAAATAAGAGAAGCTGGTGCATCTTGTGATGGAGAGGTGGGGAGGTGGAAATGAGGTTTCCACGGAAGTTTAAAGACATGGAGAGTCCTTCCCTGTTCACCAATAGCATTGACATAAGAGATACATTCCAATGGTGCCGATATGACTAACCTGACGCCCGTAAGTACGCCAATGTACCCAGCGACAGTTACTCCCCTACGAGATCATTCTATTAGCGTTCGTTCACGACAAGAAAAGAAGGACCGACCTAGCAATAACTTTCCCCTCCCGCACGTACTCTACCCTCACAACCAACTCCCTCAGCGGGTCGAAGTCGCCCATATCCGACACCCTCAAATGCATCATTCTCTCCTCCTCCCCCTCCGAGCCCCGTATCATCACGCCCGCACTCATACACCCCGAATACAAATCCAGCATGGTATTGAATGCCACGACGTGGTACACTTCAATCCCTGCACTTTGCGCAATAGATATAGCCTCCTCAGTCTCCTCCTTGGTATAGAGTCTCCGCAGGAACAGCTTCCTCCCCGACTTCAGCAGTGCCCTAATCACCCACGAGGCGCTGAGGAACTCGGCAGCCTCATCATACAAGGTAGCGATTCCGGCAAGTTGGACTTTGTAATCAGTGGCGATTTGTACATAACGAATATGCGCCGGAAGAGAGAGGTCGATAACATAGAGAGGCGGAAGATCCTTGCTTGTTAACTGCCCATTGGACATGGTTCCTTTTGAAGCAACAGGCTGTGCCTCATCATATAAGCGGTTAGCGCAGTTAGCAAATGTACCCAAACAGTGGCAGTGTTCTAACTTCTCGGATCCATGAGTATGTCTTGCGGCGGTACTGGCAGGTCCCCACCTGATGATTGATCTGCCATTTGATCCCGGCAACCCGAGCTATTAATACTTCAATACTTGTAGTACTACCTAGTACTACGCGACGCGTCAGCGCGCCCTCGTCATGAATGCTCCGACGTAGAATCGTAGGTCAGGCTGGCACTCGCCGCTACAATCAAAATTTTATGTACATATATTAATAGCCTGCAATATATCACATCTCCATGGCCCCTAGGCCAGTTTGTAATCCGAGTCACGGTTGTCCTATGAGTTACTAATAAGTACAGGCGCCGTGTAGTTTTAATGGACCGAACGGGAGGCTTGGAGCAAGTAGCGGACTCGGACATTCCCGGGGTCGAGTCAGAATCAGATTACCGCGCGCCAGTCCGTCCACTTGGCACCACTTGGCACTCGCACGGCATTTCTTTCCTTCCACACTCATCTCTCGGAGCCTGACGCACTGCCTTGTCCTCAACTCTTAAGCCGAAGGTATCATCTCTCATCTTGCATATCTGTCTTCAAGTTAGCCTGACACACCATCCCTTCAAGTACTTTTACGTTGTACAGTGAAACTCCAAGATATACCATCTTTACTAGTGGAGATCCGAGACATCAGTGATGACAGGACATTGCTGGAGCTCCTGTAACAGGTATGTCAACAACATGTCTCAACTTAAACAAAGTTTGACATTGAAATAATAGACAAGAAAGGAATTGCTGTTCGCAGGGAACAATACAAATGCAACCACTTTCGTATTCTCGTCATGGGAAGGGCTAATGCTGGAAAGACTACAATTCTTGAGAAGGTTTGTGGTGTAGAAAAGGGGACAGTGCCAGTTGTTGTATATGATGCTGATGGTAAGTTGGACTCGGACACGGCCAAAGCCCAGTCTACTTGAGATCCTCAATACTATTTAGATGGAAGGCTGACACCTGATGGGACTCATGCAAGCCCATCAATTGAAGTGAGTTGAATCAAAATATGCATGTGCTCACCTACTGACATGTTTTAAATTGAAATTGTAAGAGGGGTGTACATGATATTGAGCATCAGATTACCTATCGAGGGAGCAACTTCATCTTCCATGACTCTCAAGGTTTTGAATCTGGTGCAACTGAGCAGTTAGAGATTGTCTGGGACTTTATCCAGAGGCGGTCTAATGAGACTAAGCTGGATGAACGGTTGCATGCAATTTGGTATTTTTGCATTTGTACTTTGTGTAAATAACTGAGATAGGCTTTCATAGGTATTGTATACCCATGGATAGTTCTCGCCCCCTTCTGTCTTCAGAACTAGAGTTCTTTAACAAAGGAACAGGGAATGGTAAGTCTCAACATCAATGAAGACTATTGACCAATATTCACAAGCAATACTCTCACATTAGTTCCTTTTATGGTTGTATTCACCAAATTTGATGGTCAGATTATCCAAGAATCTGGAAAATTAGATGACATAGAAGATGATGGAGTTAAGTGGGACTTGGCCAGGAAGAATGCTGAAATCACTTTTCAGAAAACTTATCTTCCTAGAGTTTTTGGTACTCAATATCCCCCAAAAACATATGTACAATTGGGAGGTGAGAATGCCAGTGAACATTCCTTTGTGAAAAGGGAGATGATGTTTCGATAGATATGGACATGCCAGAGAGTGACTGTCCTGAATTGACTGAGAAGACTGCTGATATAATTGATGATGCTGCTCTAAAAGAACTCTTTGTCACAACACAGATGAACAACCTCAGCCTTTGTGTTAAATATGGGCTTAAGTGAGTATTACATTAAAATATTGATTCCAAATGTTGAGAATCCAGACATGTCCTGAGCCGAGAGAAAACCATGTTAGAAGCTGCTTTTGTCATAGTACTCAGCAAGTTTCCACACTACTGGGTATATTTGAAACCATACTCCCTTGAGCATGGAAAAACTGAATGAAAAAAAGATTGGCAGAACAGTAAGCTTACTTTGGAAAAAATACATGACAACAACATTAATAATGATATTATTGGGAACTTTAAGGATGTGAGTACAGTGGTTTACTTTATTTGATGATGTACTGTGCTGAGCAGAATAATGAACAGGATGTATGTTACTTTGATTGCCTGAAAACTTTTGACATGATCTTGTATTTAGCAACATAATGAGGTTGATGTGAGTGATACCACAATATTTTGTACATAAATTTGATGTGCTACACAATAGTGGGCAAGTGATGTTAAAATGGTTGTATACTTCAATGAGTGCTGATCTTAGCAAACAGTTTGTGAGTGATACTGCCCATATATATATAGCCAGGAAGCATTACTGTGGGCAATAGGAAGTGAGTGAAACTGTAGCCATTTTTCCAAGAGGTAGTCTCAAAGTCCTTTCCTGCATCAAACAGAGTGTCAGTACAACTTTTCCAAGAAGTTCAATCACTTTTCATACCATGATCAACAGGCAGTGAGTGACAACATTATTGTAACCAGGCTGTCACATTCATGTGTCCTATTCCACACAGGATGTGAGTGTCTTCACACTCTAAAAAAAAAGCAGTTTCATCTTCTATTCCTGCTAACAGCGGGTATGTGATGCTCTACCACTGCTTTTCCTGAGGTCATCATGTGACCAACAGATTGTAAGCAATAATCAACTTTTTGTGCCAGGCAGTCTCTTCACACGTCTACCATGTCAAATAGGCAGTAAGTGACACTGCAGCCATTTCCATTCACTAGCTTTGGATTAATTCATTCATAGAGAGTGAGTGACTTGTGTAATTTATCTGCAGGGGTGTCTTTAACATTGCATAAACAACAGGTAGTGAGTGGCTATGTACATGTGTTGGCTGCATGATATGTAGTTTCATCTTAACCAACAGGAAGTGAGCAATATTACATATTTTTTGTCAAGCTGACCCAACACATCTAATCTACCAGAGAGTGAGTAATTATATATTTTTTCCTAAATTTGAACAAATCACACTGCATCATTAATAGAATGTTTGTGCCAGTACTGCAACTTTTGTGATTACACATCCTCATGCCTGTCACCATTCTATGTTTAACAGATTGTAAGTAATGTTACATTTGGTGCAGCCAGTCAGACATTAATTTGAGATCTCTTCACATGAACAACAGTATGTAAGTTACTGTGATTTTTTTTGCCTTTCAAGTGGTCTCACCACATCTCATTCCATGACCAACAGGAAGTGAGTGAATTTCTCTTCCAGGAAGTATTGTCACATTTCATCTCATGACCAACAGAAAGTGAGTAACACTGTGCCTTTCCTTTGCTGGACACCTTTATGCCACACATCTCATAGAGTGTCAGTGACTAAGTATTGTTTTTTTTCAAAGAGTCTCATTTCATTGTGTGATAAATAGGATGTGAGTGGCATGCAGTTTTCTTTATTATGAACTCATCATCAACAGCGAGTGAGTGATATTGGATTTTTTTTCTTTGTGCAGTCTCAACCCATGACCCATGATAACAGAGGGTGAGTGATCCTGCATCTTTGTTTTGGTGTGCACTCTCATCACAATGCATCCCATGGCTAACAGAAAGTGAGTAACTTTGTATTTTTTTTACATTTACATCCCATCTCATCCCATGGCCAACAGAATGTGAGTGAACACTTTGCTGGACTCTCACATCTCATCCCATGATTAGCTTGCAAGTGACACCATTTTTTCTGTCACAGTCTAATCCCATGATCAACAGGATGTGTGTAACACTGCCTTTTTTCCCTAGGCAATCTAATCATGTCTCATCCCATGACCAACAGAATGTGAGTGACATACATTATTTCTGTTTAGCATCCATCACAGTTCATCCCAAAATCATCAGTATGTGAGTGTTGCTGTTTGACCTTTGTTGTGCAGATGTATCCTAATCCAATGACCAACAGGGAGTGAGTGATAATGCATTTAGTACAAGGCAGTCTTTTCACTTCTCATTGTATGATGAACAGAAAGTGAGTGATATTGCCTCTTTTCCTTTGCCAGGCACTTGTCTTATCCTCTGATTAAACAGAAAGTGAGTGACATGTCATTTCTTTTCCAAGTCATGTCTCTCATCTCTGATGACCAACAGATGGTCAGTCCCACTGCCTTTGTTCTTTATCTAGGCACCTTGTCACATCATCTTATGACCAACAGGCTGTGAGTTACACAGTCATACTGCAGACTTACTCCATGTTATCCCATGCCTAACAGCATGTGAGTGATACTGTGCCAAGCAATGCTACTAATACATCTGATCCTATGACCAATAGTTGGTGAGTGACACTGCAGTTTTTTCCACCTGATATTCTTATTACATCTTATCCCATACCAACAGTCTGTGAGTGATACCATTTTGCTGCTAGCAGTCTCATCATATCTCATCCCATGACCAACAGTATGTGAGTGACACTGCAATGTTTTGCTGCTGGGCAGTCTCATAACATAGGCTTGTTCTATGACCAACAGAAAGTTAGTAATACTGCATTTTTCTCATTGCTAGGGAGTCACATTGATGTCCAATGACAAATAGGAAGTGAGTGGAATTGTGTTTTCATATGGAAGCAGTCTATCACATCACATCTTATATCCAAAAGAGAGTCAGTCAGGTTTTCTGCCAGAATGTTTTTTTGCATCTCATGTCATGTTCCACAGGATGTAAGTATTGGTTTTTCCAGCCAGTAATAACTTGACTTCTGCAATAAATAGAAAGTGAGTGGTATTGCACATGTGTTTGGCTAAGCAGCATCACACTCATGAGTAACAGAGAGTGAGTCTCACCATCACATCGGATAGACCTATCTTAGCCTATCTCACAACCAATAGCAAGTGAGTGTACTACACTTTTGATGGCAGGCAACTCCATCTTATCTCATTGCATGTTAGCAAGTGAGTTATGCTGCAATATTTTCAAGTTGTCCAACATGTCTCATATCCCCACCCATTCAACAGTTTGTAAGCAACAACAGTGTTTCTACTCTTCATGCAACCTATCCTTATGTCATTAGTTTGTGAGTGACACCAGGGCCTCTTCCATCTGACTGTCTTAACATATCTTTTTTTCATGAGCAACAGAAAGTAAGCATTTCATTTTTGTACTAAGGCATGCTTAGGGGAATGTACATTGATGTGAACTCAACAGGAAGTGAATGAACATCTAACTTTTGTGTGGTTTTCTCATGTATAATCCTTCCTTATATTTGCAGATTGTAAGAAACACTTTCAGATTTCCTGTGCCATTTTCATGACAGCTCTTTTCCCCTTTCTCTAGGTGAGAAATGATTTAACATGAAATATAAATAGTCATGCTTACTTACATTCAGATTGTATGTCCCCTACTGAGCTGGACTTGGTGTTTCACACTTCTTATCATCAGCCTGAACTCATCTCCTTGCTTGGAGATGATTCAACATCATTCTCAGCAACTGTAAGATACTTCTCTGAATTAATAATATGTCGTAATTTTCATTTCAGATTGTATGTTCACTACTGGGTCAGATTTGATAACTTGACATTTCAGCAGCAGCCTAAACTTCACTCTTTGTTTGGAATATCAAAAAAGTTTTCAGCAAATGTAAGACTTTTCCCTACCTGCATGATTAGTACTACATTGTTAAATTGACACTGTTGAAACTAGGCCACCTGTTGTCGAATTCTAGTTGGTAATGAATCTTACTTCATTTACTTTTTTAGGATACTAATATTTTAAAGCAATGAATATTATTGCAAAACTGTCATTCTGGATAATGAAGCCATCTAAGAAATCAATTGTTGATAAGAAAACACAGCCACTTGAGCAATCAATCATGGATGCCTTGGAACAGCTCAAAAGAGAGGGCTATGTGAAGAAACTGAAAACTTCCATTACTTCAGAGTCCATGCCTTCTGATCATCAAGAATTACTTGACTTTCTTTTTGATCAGACTGCTTATATCTGATAGTGTCTTGGTATGTGTCTCATCAACTTGAACAATATCTATGTTCCATGGAGCTCACATGTGCCATAAGATACCACACCAATTCCCAGAAATTTGCTGACAGAGCCTAACACATACTATGTTTTTTTCCTTTATGCTTTCCCTTTGTGTACAGTATGTCAAACTCCCCTCTGCATGAATTTGTTCCTGTTCAAGTTCAGTTTTACATAAATTTCATCCAGAGCTATATTTGTCATGAAGTCCCATTTTGATACAGCCTTTGTACTAGTAGTGTTCACAGATTAAGTCATGCAGTTGATGCTAGTGATTCTAAGTCCAGTTTCCAGAACCAGAAAAAAACCCACAACTCAACCAAACCCTTAGTAGCTGTAGCTGCAGTTTCTGGCATTATGTATGTAAATCTAGTCAATTCCAAAAAACACTCTTTCTGGATACAACTTGACATGTGTTATGGTTCATGCTGAGACTAGCAGCCCAATACTATATGCTACACTGGCAAAGGTATTCTAGGAATCTCTATCTTAAATCACAGGCTGTTCTCCTAAATGTCCATCATTTCCTTTAATTCACATTTCTTCTCCTCTTCAACATGATAGCTCAGATTTATAGTACCTCCCAGACTGAATGGGCCCTTGGCTATACTACTACACTCTAAAAGTATGGTGTACTAGCTGTGCCTCCAGTCACCAGTAACCAGGTCACCTACTACATCAGCAATTCTGGCAGCTTACTACTGGTTTGAGGATTGGCTTTTCGCCTCCAATTACCGAGGAGATGCATTCATTCTCATTAGTTCCGCCTCGTCCAAAACGGCATTTTCATTCGCATACTTGGTCCGCAAACGAATCAACAATGGAGAGATCAAGTCAAACACGAAGATCATTGGCCTGACATCACGAAAAAAATGTTGTATTTACCAATGGTCTCAACTTATACCACGAGGTGCTCTCGTACGATCATTATCCTGGGTCACCGGTCACCCCTGCTGTAACAGAAAGATGGATATGTCGACGTAGCAGGGAACGAGAACCTAAACCGGAATCTGTTCGCCCACTTTTCATCACCATATACTGGATGATTATCCGCCTGCATAGGACTTGGAATCACAAACGTCTCACCGACGCCTGGACAAAGTAAACCCGTTGACTGGAGCGAAAACTCAGCAGCATCTCTCACATCGACATCGCGTGATGGCGATGTTTCGCAGTTTTGGCCCCGAATGCAGCACTTCTTTATGCCGGAATAGCTCGAGGTACGCCGCCGACAGCTGTCTCCAAGCGAAATAGCTGCGAAGCAGAACAAAGCGTGGAAAGAACTCATGCAATATGGTGCTAATCTGGAGCCTGTGGGAAGAATCACAGATGAAGGCACGGTTGTAAACGTCTCGCACGAAGGTTGTAAAGTTATTGTAAGGCCGTCAAGCAGCTTTCTTGTGCGTCTTCTAATTCTTGCTTTTGGCATAGGGAATACAAATTATCTTAGACGACACGCAAAGCTCATTCAGCCATCATAACATTACTAAATGACACCCACGTAACGATTCTAATGCCTTGTACGCCGTTCAACGCTCGGGATTGAGGAAACTACTTCAAAGTTGAAGACCCATTTGTCGCGACATAGTCGTACCTTCTGATCGCCCCAAAGTAGCTCTAAGCGTTGCCGGTACGACCATTCTTTTCGCGCTGTCAGGAATCCTCAGCATTTATTTACATATTAATCAAGCTTCACTGACTTCCGTGGAGAATGTAGCCTTGCCCCACTAGACGGATTTCCCCTGGTAGAAAAGTGTGTGTATGCGCGTGCATCACATTTTTCACTGCTTGCTGGGCGCGGAGGAAGCGTTCACTGAGTCGGGCAGATTCTTGAACCACCTACTGTTATCTCTTTCTGGGACAGGTAGAATGTAGCGAGCTCTAGAGATGATGGTTGAGGTCTGTTCCAACTGGGCGCTAGCCTCGTGAGTAACAGAGAGAGGGTCGGAGTTGCAAACCGGGAGGTTTTGATTATTACTTGGACTACCGATGGATGTTCCGAGTCGTGTAGAGAAATGGGCGGAAACAGGACGAGTTCCGCTCTGTTGAGATACAGGTAGTGTTCCATCATGATTAGTTCATAGCACAGCCGCCGCCACACGAGTGTAAAACCACATGACTACGGTTGTTCAATTCGTTCTTGCCCTATTCACCAGATGATGCGCAAGCCTGGGGTACACCTTCGGGAAGGTCGGCAAGTGGTTAGAGCAGATCCGAGTCATACAACTCTTGATAGTAGGAATGCCCCTGCTGAGCAAAATTACTAATCAGAATCAGCTCAACAGCAAAGCATGTTGAACGTGCATATTATCATCACATCCGAGTCGACTAATATTAATGGTGCGCAGTGACCCGATCACAAGTTGACTCGGGAGTTGAAGTTTACCGTGATAGCGGAACCGAAAGCCGCCGTGGAGCCTTCAGAAGCTTCATTCATGCTCTGACTCGCAGCAAGACCGAGTTGCCGTTTAAGAACGGCGCCAGCAGGAAACCACCGTTGCAATGGACTTGAACGACCATTTAGAACCTCTCGGGCAACAGCCAGGGCTCAAGATATATACCCAGTTATCCCTTTGCTTTCCAGTGTCCGATGCTTCTTCTCATCCCGCAATCATCAACACCTTGACGAATGGTCTAGAGCAACTATCTGCAAGCTTTCCGTGGATCGCAGGCCAGCTCGTCAACGAAGGTTCAGGTTCAGGCGATACAGGTATCTTCAAGATCAAACCATTGGAGAAAATGCCTCCTCTGGTTGTGAAAGATTATACGCACGATGCCTCGATACCATCGATGAACGACCTCAGGCGTGCCAACTTCCCCTTTAGCATGCTGGACGAATCTATCATCGCCCCTCGTAAAACTATCCCTCAAGGAGACGAATCGGTGACACCAGTCTTCCTTGTCCAAGCCAACTTCATCATCGGCGGCCTCGTGCTTACGTTCGTCGGCCAGCATAACTCGATGGATATGACTGGCCAAGGTCAGATCATCCACTTGCTCTCAAAGGCTTGCCGCAACGAGGAGTTCACAAGCGAGGAACTGTCCTCTGGCAACCTTACGCGCCGCAACCTTATCCGCTTACTCGACGACTCCTGCAAACCAGGTACCCAACTCGCTCGCCAGGTTGCAAAACCAAGTCCGTCTGAGGGAACCGATGCCCCCCCAGCAAAGTGCACTTGGGCTTACTTTACCTTTTTTCCCACCTCTCTCGCCGCCCTAAAATCACTCGCCACAAAATCCATCACGCTGCCTGAAGGGGGCTACATCTCCACCGATGATACGCTCAGCGCCTTTATCTGGCAATCCATCACCCGCGCCCGCATTCCTCGCTTGAGTTCCGCGACCAAGTCAACATTCGCCCGTGCCGTCGACGTACGGCGCCATTTGGGTATTCCACAGACATACCCGGGTATTGTGCAGAATATGACATTTCACACTTACGTGCTCCAAGAGCTGGTCGAGGAACCGTTGGGTAGTATTGCATCCCAGCTTCGTTTGGCCGTTGACCCCAAAACATCGAGCTTGAAATATGACACCCGTGCCCTTGCAACCTTCCTTAATCGTTCGCCAGACAAGAGTACCGTTTCCTTCGTAGCGACGCTTGATCTATCTTCGGATATCATGCTCAGTTCATGGGCGAAGCTAGACTGTTATGAACTTGATTTTAACCTTGGGTTGGGAAAACCCGAAGCTGTGCGGAGACCGAAGTTTGTTCCGGTTGAAAGTTTGTTGTATTTGATGCCAAAAGCGCCGGACGGTGAGATTGCGGTTGCCATTTGTTTGAGGGATGAGGATATGGAGAGGTTGAGGGCGGATGAGGAGTTTGGGCGGTACGCGAGGTACATTGGGTGATGAATAGAAGAGCTGTGTACTGACGGTGGCTGACTCCCTTTACTGATATCATTTCTCAAACATATGATCAGTCTTTGTACGAGGGAAATGCATCACCCACAGAATAATACACTCGATACCGACTGCTGAAGGGTAAAAAAGCATGCGATCGGCAAGGCCGTTAAAATCAACGGCCAAATACAAGTACAGGAAAATAAAGGTCAGACAGCGTACGTTTTACAATCATGAGCCCTAAGTCTTAACATTTATTTGGATAATCGAACGCGTGTTCCACAGACATTTTGATACGTCAAATCTCCGTTGAGCGGTGACTGGTATTGATTTGCGTGTTGACTTAAAGACTTCGGGATCTTATATGTTGAGATTTTCTATGTATTAGAAAGTCTGGATCTCACCAATTTTTGCATAAATTATTTCTTCGTCTTCGCCGGCTTCAGCTAAAACTTGCGTCCTGTTGATAGCCATACTATATAGCAACCAATCAAGTAGAGGGAAGGATGTCACTCACATAGGGTCCACAACCATGGAATGCCCGTGCTGAACCCGATTAGCCAAGAATCAGCTCACGACTGACTGTTTGGTAAGGCGCGCTCATGTCTCGAGTTGATTATCGAGTGCTCTATAGATGATAGTATAATTCAATGAAAACTACGCGAAGAACATTAACATACCTGCAAAATTTTACAATGTAGGGGGCCAGTCACAGTATTAAAAGCAGCCGGATATATCAATAATTGACAACCTTACAAAAGCATAATTTAGCCGTGCACAGAAAATGTGTTGCGACAGAACATGCCCTTTCTCGCCGCTATCATCGCCGGTTCGGGGAAGCGGAGATCGTAGCATATCCCAAGACCTATCCTAGCGAAATCTGTAAACGAATTACGAGAATCATTAGAACAACAAATACAAATAGATCATGAAGTGTCACCTGTGTCGAATATCGCAAGTTCTTCATTTCCGGCGTCGAAGATATCACTCTCCTGCTCAAATTTTGTAGGAGCTATGATCTACGAGAGGTTTGGGTGACGTACTTTCAACGTAATCTTGTCACTCGGTATATCACCCTCGAACAAGTGGACCTTGTGATATAACGCAATCAGTTGTCCTATCATATACGATTCATGAAGAGCTTCCTAGGTCAATCTTATCTCACACCTTGTGGGTTATAGACAGTGGATGTGTTGTAGAGATCTTTGGAGTCGTCGTTGCTGTCCTTTGCTTTTATTTTGGACACGCTCTGAAATAGAACCTAGAGCGAAAAAGTTTATTATGTTGCGGAATGTTAACAATGGCCTGAATACCTCCCCTACGAGCCAGGTACGTGTCTCCATGGCAGCTCTAGCTAGTATCCTCACAGTCTCACTCGGAGAATTCAAGGCGTCGTAGGGTTTCTCGGGTGTATAGTCAATAACCTCTGAATAATCCTCCACTTGACCATAAGGACAGTTGAATAATTCCTAATACAATGAGAGTTTGTTGTCGGGCGGTAGGTACGAGGACGCACGGGTAGCACTATGAGATCCGGTTTCAAGTTCCCGGCTGCGGCACGAAAAATCATATCCCGCGCCTTGCTCAGGTTAGCTTGTTTATTATCAAGGACGATGGTAAATGGTTTGAAGTGAGGAGGATCGTCGAGTCCCATGGTTGCCTTTTGAGAGCTGGTTCAGCGTCTAGGCCGCTCAATCTACGTTGTCCTGAGCTGTTTCATGACCTTGATATATGCGGATGTCTACTATCAGTTCTGGTTGATGGCGCTTCTCCATCCGGAACATATAGAATCGCCGGACAGGCCCATGGAACTTGAAACCGTGTTATGACACTGTTTCCAGAAAACATATTTCAGTGTCAAGCGGGAACGAATGGCTTTCAGTAGTTGAAAGCATCGGAGACGTATCCCAACAGTTACAATGTGCGCTGATAAGAACAAGAACCTCGTGAGTTGATATGTGATGCAAGTTCATTGACACATATCTCGTAAGTTGGGTGAAATGAAACCTATTCTTTTTCAGAGTTATCTGTATGGAGACTGACGCACGGTCACTTCATACCAAATGACATCCAAGGTTTTATGGGGATAATCTGATAGAATCTTATTCCTTGATTGAAGGTCCGCCCGACAGATGTCGATGGAGTGTGAGCATGATGCCGAATTCTTTAACAAGAAATACATATATGCCATGCTAGTGCCATTCAAAGAATCAAGCACGTGAATCGGTTCGAATGATTGAAGGACTGCTATTATTGGTATTCAAAAGAGTAGTGTTGACCAACTAGTATACATGCAAAGCGTCTTCATGTGCTGCCTTCGTCTTGAAGATGTACACTCTATCCCAGCGACTGCATTTTAGACCGTAACCAAAAATATGGAAGATGCGCTATTCCTGACATTTCTGCTGCGGTCCTGGATCATGCCATCTCGATTGATCAGCGCCAGTATATTTCTGTTGCGTTGCGCATACACAGCTGGTGAACCGGTGACAGTTGACAGTTATTGCCATGACTCATCATGACAGGGTCGTGATATGCTAACCACAAGCACTTAGTCGGCTCAGGACTATTCCGGTATTTTTTTATGAATACTGGAGCGAACTAAGTGATAGCTGCAAGGACGTAGCGTAGAATGCGTACTTGCGCGTGAGATGATTATGTTTTCGAATTTCGAGGCCTGTTAATAGAACATGAGATGAAAATCGAATCCCACCTATTCCAGGACTAGCATGGGCACCGTCAACGCCGCAAATAATTATAAATGCAACGGGTCAAACCTTAAAAACGCGGCCCTAGACATGCTGAGTTCGACGAGAGATTCATGCAATGGATCGATTATTCGTGCAAAGATTGTGAGGCGTCAAGCTCAGGCTCAGATAGAGAGAAAGTACAGGGGGCGGCGCGGAAGAGCTGGGAAACTTAGCGGGGAAGAAAGGCGAATAGAAGAATGAGAACACGTGACCATGGGAAATTGAGCGATGTTCAGTAGAATCGGTAAAAGAACTCAAGTCAAGAGGTCCAGCTGTGAGGGAGGCGTGCACTAGCACCAACAATGGGTTCCTCCTCAGACGGGCTCCATACCCTGCCCGAATACCCTCAAAATTCTCTCTCGTCTGCAGGAGACATGCGTTTCTACCTTCAGAACCTCCTAGACAGCAAGGAAAAGCAGCTCCAACAGGCGGGTACTCTGGGCCAGCGGGTCTTGGCACAGCAAATGGAGCTAGAAGAACGTATAAGACAGCTCCAGGAACTCGAAGCAGACAAGTCAGACGATGACGAACTTGAACCGGACGTGAGCGACAGATACCGAGAATTGGCAGACTCCATTATGGCTTGGGATGCCGAGAATGCCCAGCTTTCAAGCGCTTTTGGTGCAAGTCTAAAGGTGTGTGGTCGCCACGTTTGTTGCTCTTAATTAATCACTCCTTCGACTCTAGCGGTCAGCCGCTGCAAAATCTTCACCACCCTTCAACTTCACGGACCTGCCTCATGAAAACCTGACGGCCTCTGCTGAACCTGATCGGTCCACCAAAGCTTCTTCTGCAACAAGCACGTCAGCCGCGGCTCAGTCACGTCGTGCTAAAAATGCTGCCCACCGTGCAGACGACGTCGGTATGTCACACGCCCTGATTGTCCTGTGAATTTCAAACTGACGTACCGCGCGAATTGCAGAGTTTGCTTTTGAAATTGGCAGTGGCTTGCTAACGGAAGTTCGTCGGCTACAAAGTTTACTAGGCGAACGCGACAAGGCTATCCAGGACATTAAGGAAGAAAAAGATGATCTCGAAAAAACGGTGGACAACCTCAAAACGGCCCTTCGTCAGCAAGAGCAATCCGCTGGTCGGTCTTATATCAATGGAGACGTTAACATGACTGACTCGATTTTGTTAAAGATAAATTCAAGGAGGAAAATTGGAACTTAGAGGTCACAATACAAGAGCTAGCGAACCCAGTTCGCGGACTCTGTCACCACGAATGCTCGTCTCGAGTCTGATCACAAGCGTATCAACAAACTTCTCGCTGCCTCCCGCGACGCTGCTGACACTCACCAAAACGAGTCAGAAGCGGGTTGGGAAACTCTATGAAGAGTTGAAGCTCAAGCACGAGAATGACATGGCCATAGCTAGAAAGAATACAGGCAGCCCATGCTAGAGAAAAGAATGAGCTGTCGCAGACCATTGACTCCTTGAAAGCGGACTTGACTCGCGCCACTCGCCGATTCGGTGGACGTTCGCCTCTAACGCCGGGTGGTCCTGAACAAGGAGATGGATTCCTTACACCTGCTCACGATATGGATCATAGCGATATCTTCACAGGTGGCTCAACAAGACGTCGGAACAAGTTGGACATCACCTGGCGTCTTTGCTGTCGATGATTTCGGCGAACTTCTAGATAGGGATGACTCACCCGAGCCATCTCCAATCAAGGGTACCTTCCCGGCGTCTAATCACCCCAGCAGTGAGATCGAAGCTTTGCAGAAACGTCTGGCCCATGCACAACGACAGATCAATACGCTCAAAGGTACATTAACGAAGGAGAAGCAGATGCGCCTCGAACTCCATAACAAGCTTAATGCCCCTGTTGTACGCTCGGACTCCGAAGAAGATGCCAATGAGCAAGATGCGCGCGGAAACAGACGTCTGACGCCTTTCAGAGTCGGTGGTCGTGGACGAGGCTTTAGCTCCGGTAACAGAGGCATGACTCTGATGCAGAGGTTGGGAATGGCCACCAGCAGTCCTGTTGCTTCATACGCAGACTACGGCGATGAAGATATCAACGGCGAAGAGATTCCACAAGCGTCCCATGTGCCGTCTATAGTCCATCGACATGATGACGACGACTGAAGTTGCAGAGTTCTTTGGCTCTAAGCAAAGCAAGGTTCAGCAGCCAAGCGAGGAAGCACCAGAGCAGCCTCAATCGAACCGTACGAGCGTTGCTTCCGTTACTTCTGTAGAAGGAATGGATCCTCAGTTTGCTAACGTTCTCAAACGTGTACCATCCAATGGTTCTTCGTATGGAAGCCCATTGCGTCAATCTGTTCTCAACCGATCTGCACGTGGAAGGGGCGCCATGAACCTGAGAAGATCCCGAGGTGGAGTTCCATTCAAAGATGGGGCTCGCCCACCTTCGCTGATAGACCCACCTGACTATTCTCGCTGCGGAACTAAGCGGTTTGATGGGCGCGGAGAGTACACCGTTGAAGGTTCTCGATATACCTGAAGAAGACGAGTTTAGGGAATTCCGCAAAGAACTCGTTGAATTTGGCTGCCAGACCGAGGACATGGAAGACCAGACCCCTGAACCAAAGTCTATCGCTGTCGAATTAGGCATCCAGGTCGACTTGGAGCCAGTTCCTGAGCAACCAAAGGTCGAGCTTGTAGAGATGTCCACGCAAACAGAGCCGGAACCCACACCTTTCGTGATTGAGCACAGCGAGTTCGGCGTCCAATGCTCGTTTGTTGAACCCTTGCCTGTCAGACCTGTGTTGTTGGATGTAGCCTATCGAGACGGAGACACCTGCACAAGCTGAAACTCAGACCCTCGAGCTAACGTATGCAGACAGTAAACGGACGACAATCACGTCGCCGGACCTATACTCCCGTTCGGCTAACACCAGCTCTTCCTCGTCCTGATGCTACTGTCATTAGGCAGTTCCTCGCTATTCCAGATGTCGAGGATGACCTGGATGAAGGTGAAGAGACGGAGACTGGTGCAGATACGGAGAACGAGGGAGAAACTGACGCTGATAACTATTTCGATGCCCGAAGTATCTCGATGTTGACACCCGCGAGCGAAAGCCGCGACGACTTCCATTCAGTCATGACTGTGACAGACAACGGCTACTCTGATGGCTCCGACTCCGACGGTGACGATGACGACGACGACGAGAGCATCAAAGCATCGCGGCTAAACAGTACCATCAGTCTATTGGACTCTGTTTCGTCTTCTGTTTTGGAGAGGTCATTCAGCGATGCAGTGATCATGGCGGAAGAGACACCCAAGTCGTACAGCACCGTCTGTGTTTCGGCTGACCTGTATGTTGAGAAGGAACCCGAGAAGGTGTATATTGTTCCTCCAAAACCCGAATCAAAAGAGATGTCCATTCAGACGGACGAATGGTTACCACCTCTTCCAATCCTTTCTACGACTCCCATCTCTCCTTCCCCGACATCATTCCGCACACAACATCAATTCCAATTTATCCCGCCGCCGCCACCCTCTGCTGCCCCCTCTTCTGGCTCAATATCAAATGGAACATCACAAGTACCCGCAAACGTCTCCCTTTCTCGAACCCGTTCGTCTGCTTCTGACCGCAGACAATCTATTGAGAGTGCGATATCCTCCATCAATGCCGTTGTTAACGCTCTCAACAATGACGAGACTCGCACTCGACCCGCCACTGCCTTGGGTGTTGTCGATAGATCCAAGCCACCAACGATGATTCTACCTCCTCCTCCCCGCGCCCCCCCTCCGCCGAACACCATGCTTCCTCCATCATTCATACCAGAGAGGAAGTCCCGCGAGGTGCCACCTCCGCGCCCATCGTCACCACCCCCACCCGAACTCGTACGCGCTGCCACGCCAGTTGGTGGAATGTATGGACCAAAGAGTAATCTTGCATTGCGGTCCCATGGATCGAGCGTGCCACCTTCCCAGACTGGTCTCAAACAGCCACCTTCAACGAGCAGCTTCCGTTCTACCGGAAATGCACAAATTCACTATGCCAATGGTCTGTCCGCACACAGCATCCGGGAGCGTTCGAATCCCTCTTCTGCTGCTTCTCCAAGATCCAGTGTATCGTCCGAGCGTGACCTCGCTATATTTGAACAATCGAGGTCTCCTCGCTCTGAACCACCAACGACTCCCAACAAGTCAGCAGATATAACGCCACGCGCCCATCACGTACCAAATGGCGATTCCAGGCAGACTACGGATCCTGTGGTTATTCATGCCATCACTCAGACTATGATTGGAGAGTTCCTGTACAAATACACGCGTCGCACTATCGGTAAAGGTCACGGAGAGCGCCGACATCTCAGGTTCTTCTGGGTACACCCTTATACGAAGACTTTATATTGGAGCTCTGCCGATCCCGGCTCATCCAATGTGACAGAGTCCATGGCAAAGAGCGGTATGTTACGGTTATGATGTCTACATGTCGTAGAAACTGACGGTGTTTTGCAGCATATATTGAGGGCGTCCGATCGGTCTTGGACCCCAATCCTATGCCTCCCGGTTTGTACCAGTATAGTGTGATAGTGTCTACACCACAAAGGGAGATGAAGATCACTTGTCCAACCAAGGAACGCCATGATATCTGGTTCAACGTGAGTATCGTTATATCGTGAAGACAGTCAAATTTATTTTTGATGTAGGCACTCAAATATCTATTGGCCCGACCTACTCCTCCTACTGCCACCTCGGGCGTGCAAGAGAGCCCGGCACCGCTCAGCGATTACGTTACAGATGATGAACGTCAAGGTTTACATACCTCACCGCAAAGCCAGAGGAGCGTACGTAGTGTACAAAAGAGCGAACAATGGACAAGTACACCTCGTGGTCAGCGAAGTCGATCGCAGCTCTCTGCCGGAGGCTCTATCGGGAAACGCTCCGGGACACCAGCGTTAGAATATCTACGATGGAACGGCCTCGAAAGTCCATATAGCCCGACCAAATCGTTCGTGAGCGTTCCAGGAAGGGACGACGATGAGGTTCTAGACTTTGAGTTGCACGGGGACTCGCTGTCTGATGATGGGTTTGAGGGACTGGAGAATGTCAGGGCATGCTGTGATGGCAGACACACCGTCGGCCACTCTAATAAACATCATCATCACCATCACCACCATCATGCGCAGAATCAGCAACCACCGACAATGGTTGATCGACGCAAAAGCAAAGATCACCAACTCCTAGATCCTCGTCATGAAATCGCACGTCCTGCTTCACCATCGACTTGGTCGTTCCGCTCGCGCGCTGGCAGCACACATTCTAATGAAGGTGGCAGTGGCCTATTTTCCCTCCGCTTTGGCTCTCGTCGATCCGCGAAGAACTCGGTAACCACACATGACTAATTAGAGTGCTTGCAATATCGCTTGATTGAATGTTGCCATCTTCCCTGATCGTATCTACTTCACCGTCGCTATTTTCTTTTTCTTGTTTTCAGTCTCTCTTTTTCACTGCTCCCACGTTACCATCCCTCATAATGACACTCGTAACACATCACTCTCTTTTATAATCTTGTGCTATTTGTCAATTCTGTGCGAAACAAAGACATTCCTTTAATACCCGCTCTACATTCCAACTGTGACAGCTCGAACAACGGAAAAAGCTGATATGCTTTCATAGGAAACAAATTTCATAATTGACTAATACTACCATGGTGAACCGCGAAGGCTAGGTGTCCCACTTAAAGAGTTTCCTGAATCTAGCTATAGATTATCAGTATCATGGCAATGCAATTGAAAATAAAACGTTACGCACGGTACTGGTTATTTGACGGTGTAAGACAGTAAGATCTGAGCAAACGGAGATGAGATGTTGGACCAATTGAAGCCATTCATTATACATACAGTCTAAGAACGAATTGACCCCATTATTCTGATCTTCAACAAGCATATCGCTGAATTCAATCTCAACGGCGTCCAAGTTTTGACGGGCAATTAAGAGTTTTGTACGCCGATGACGTTGCGCTTCTCGATAGGCAATGATATTTCTAACCTGGGTGGAAAAACGTGTTTCCAGTACGGGCAGCTCATGCTAAAAATGTAAATTGAGTATGTACATGCCGCCGGCTTAGATAGGGCTTACTAGATGTGGATCCAACTTCATGAAATCATCAACGCCGAACAAATCGCCCAGGATCTTTGGTGAGGCACTAGCACCAATCCAAATTATCACCATTTCCTCGTTATCTGCGTCATTAGTATAATACTCTGAAAAAAGGGAAAACGAAATACCCATTAGATATAAGCCATGGCCTTCCATATAAATATGACTTGCCCGCATTGCCGACGGAATTTCGATTCTGCCAGTGACGGGATCCGGGAGGGCGATGTCGTCACTAAGGTCATGAAGGGCGATAACACATGGATATAAATTATAAATCAGGCTTCGCAAGTTCATCGATAGTGCACGGTGCGCATGATAATTTCGCACGTCGGAGGAGACCAGACGACCTATTCCCTTGAACAGGACGAGTTTTCAATAAATTTTGGATGCAAACCTTTTAAAGGTTTTGTTTTGATGGCAGCCAGCGTGAAAGCCGCAAGAGCTCGATAAGCCTCTGGTATGATTAGCTGGGGCACGAATGTCGTAAACGTCGTAATGTATTTTGAACCATAAAGCTCACCTGGGAGGTGCGCGTCCCTGAGACACATTTGTTACGATAACCAATAAGAATGGATGAACATTGTTCCGTCATTTCCTCACGGATTGTCAACGTTTTTTTGCGCGCCATGGACGAGATGGCTTTATGAATCTCCGTATTAGTAAGGGGTCCCAAGAGCGCTCATCACGGAAAAGGCACACCTTGACGGAACATGTACGCAATGGTGGCATCCATGTCAGCGTATCGAAATACATTGCCGGCTAGCTCGACTACAGGCATAGCGAGGTTGCATACACGAACTCTTCGTTGACCAGAGACCGTCGTATAGAGAATAGCCGCTTGGATATGTGCATACTCTCGTAAATCAAGGCTGCCAGTGTGCTCTAGGCTAGCCGTGATCCCCTTGTCTGCGTCCAAAACACCGAACTCGATATCAGTTGGAGATCGTTGTAAAAAGTTGCCCAGATAGGTAGAAACGCGTAACCCTGCGGAAGGTTAATGAGAAAAGACTAACCAATCTAATGACCCACCCTTTGAGCACCGTACTTTCATGGTACAATTATATCCCTGATTACGCCTAACCAATCGCTGCAGTTGCGAGCCAAGGATATCAGAATCGTTCGCAAAGTCAAAGCGTGGATGATAATATAGATCTCCACCCGATATTGTAGCAACAACGCCTAAGTAATAGTTAGTTCATAATAAGCGTTCTTAAGACTAGAATGAATCATACCAATCGAGCCAATATCCATGAATTTAGTTGGTGCAAGGAACATGTGTACGCCGACACCTTCGTCAACGCATTCCTCGCCAATGGTACTCCAAATCATATCGCGCGGTCGGTACAGTGTCTTTTCTTTGTCAGTGTTGTAGAGGTCTGATTCGGGCGGTTGCCCATGCAACGCTCCCGGACCAAGTGACGGCATATTGCACTGGAACAAGACAAGCTGACCACCCCGACCAGCCTTGTTACGATGTCAATATCAGCATGAAGTTAAATTTGGGGATGCGCACCAACATGGATAGGGAACCCCTTATGACAGCACTCAACGCAGTATCTCGAACGACTGTGGTCCCGAACCTCTCGGGCAACGCAACAAGCAGGGACTCCACAGAAGAACTGAGTGTTATCAATCAGGCAAGTCAGGAAATGAGACCATGGGTCATTTACCGACTCTCTAGAGGATCGATAAAAAGCCCTTCATACGAAGGCGCAAACATCTCGTCTATGTCTGACACGACAAGCATGGAAGTGACATCTGACTAGTAAGCGATTAAAACGAACCAGTCTATGTCTCGTAAACACTCACTGAGAATGTATAAAAGTGGACCGTATGATCAAATGTTATTATGGCCAGCCGGCTTTCTAGAGGAAAACACGGCTCAAGCGACATATCCGCATCTCCGAAAAGAACACGACGGATGGCATCACATGCACTCTTCAAAAACCCGGTCGTGACAGAGTCATGCGATACATCGATGGCGAAGATGTAGTTCATGGGCATCGGTGGTCTTGAACCAGTTTGCGATAGCCCCACTTGCAGATAGGATGTCGATAGCCCTTTTCGAGGATTCTGGGCCCAGTAGTCCTCAGGTACAACGAAATCGACGATCCCTCTATTCAACTCTGGTCGCTCCAGGTGATCAAGTCTCATGAGGTTTGCATCCAAATTTGAGAAATACTGAGGTGCGACTGAACAACGCAGCGTGTGAGTGGCCGCCTTTTACGTTAGAATATGCATAGTACAGACCTTCTGTTTCAAATGAACACAAGTTACATTTCCACCTGTTACCACCCGCAACCCACTTGCACCATGGATTCACATACCCTCTACACTTGTTACATCGTGGAGGACCACCTTCAACCACAACAAGCGGTATTGGCTCCTCTTCGGGGTCAAGTTCTGCGAATGGGTGAATAACGGTCGCAAGAGGAATCCCACATTCATTTGCTAGCCGGGATGTGTTGGGCACGTTCCACGTTGAGACACGAATGAATTTGGGTGACGCGTTCCCTAAAGCACTGCTAAGCCGACCAATGACAGAAGACTCGACAATGTGTAAAACCTTGATCTACGGCTATGAAGTCGCTAGTGCTAAGTGGTGCATGCGCCCCCGGAAGAGTCGTGTATGTTTTGTCTGTCCAGTTATGTCTGTCAAGTTCGATGGCCTCGATTGGTGACGGTATTTGATTGGCATTAATATGTGGTCTAAAGCCTAGAACAAAAGTGAAAGACATATTCCCAGCGCATTTCAATAGCATACCTGGTAGGCTCGCTCCTGCAGAGTGTGGTGGTTGAGGAATATGGGTTGGGTGAGCATACATCTCGCATGCCGTTACAGTCACTAGCAATACTACTACGTCAAAGTGTACTTTTGTTTGCCCGCAAAAAGAAACAAATAGTATTGCCTGTAGCGATACAGATATCCCAACATCCAGGGAATGTACCAGTAAAATACTACGTCATCATAAAACACAGAGGGAATAAAGTGCGAGAACGAAACCGAACGAACGAACGAACCAGAATACCACTGCTACAGTGATTCACTATCATAATACACGTTATAACCAAACATCAAAAATGCCATCTAGGGCTGATGCCAATAAATCCAATATGCGTTTTAGGTGTTGGATGACCGGTAAAAGTATAGGGAGCAGTCGAAAGTCCAAATCATGCCACATCGGGAGGTAGGGATCCACTCGCCTCTTGAACATGTGCAAGCGGCGAGGCAGAAGGTTGCGTTCCGCTGAAACGGTCTGGTGAAGTGGCACACCAGGAATTACGATTAAAAATTTTCTGTTGCCTTGACCCCATTTTTCCAGCTGCGCGAATCGCGGCATGCTCTTCCAGCTTGGTAAGACTAAAAACACTTCTCGCATCAGAGGAAAGCTTATTGAGGAAATCAAGTAGCGCATACGTGTTGTCTGATCCGCATGGAGAGACAAGGCCAGAGTCAGACGGTGAAAGGTATACATCGTCTCCGGTAGATTGGCGGGAATGTGGCAGCGTAAGAGGGAAGACATTGACGTAGTCATCTACTGTTTGCGGAACAGCCTCATCTTTCCCGGAATAAGGTCTCGCTTCGAGTTCTTTCACTCGCGCTGTCCAGTAATCATTGTTCCGGACGCATTCTCGAAAGTATTTCTCCATTTCTTATTTAATAGTAAGAAACCAGTAGTATATCGGTCTTAGACTTTAACTCACCTGGAATAGCTTGTGTTGTTAATTGCAATAAAGGACGGGCGAACCTCCCGATGAAGGACACTTGGGATTTGGCCTCTTTCAATGGGGACGTACACTCCTGGACAGATGGCTTAAACGCCAAAGATTTCTCGTATATGGCTTGCTTAGACCACTCGTCCATTAGTGCTGTTGCCCAATGTTGCGAAACGATGTAAGGGCGACTCTATGCGATATGTAGGCTAATGTATAGATAATTGTCGAAGACACATACGGGATTGCTGATGTCAGCGCACTTGAGAAGCGCTTGACTAAGGAGCATTTGACGCGAACAAAGTGTGCCTTCTTCGTGATCGAGGTGGCGCTGAAGCCTTTCCATGAAATCGTCGTGCACGCTCATATCGGTCGCAAGGACGGAAGTGAGTAGCAATCTCCGTAAGTAAACCCCCTTGACGTGATCATTAAAAAGCGTCGTCAGACCATGATGTTGCATGATACGGAGTAATAATTGATAATGCATGTGTTCCAATGGGGACCGCCCATCGTATACTTTTGACAGCGGTGCTTCGGCAACTTTCTGGGACACGTTATGATTAGATCACAAACGCGTAGCCCAAAAGCTAGATCTTGTTTACCATAAAATAATTTGTGAACCCAGGGTGTCCAACATCATGACCAATGGCGGCGACAAAAAGAATAAAGATCTCTTCTTGTCGAAGTGTGGTCACAAGAGAGCCATTGTCAAACTCCTTGTTAGACTTCCACATCCGGTTAGCGTGGAGTAGTATATTCACCGACGGCACCATGTTTGCAGACCGGAGATATGAATAGGTGGCTTGAAGTACATCTAGCGCGTGTTCAAAATTATGGTATGAATTCTCAAGGCGGTATATGCGACGTAAATGGTGCACAAATGCAGAGATTTGCTCTAAATGGCAATGAGCTACTTGAATGTATTGTCCGTTACGACTTACGCATTGAGACTGGGATGACGTCCACCATGCCTTCAATTCGAAACAAAAGTTCGAATAGTAAGAGAGTACAGGCGATGCGTTCATCCTCCGGAAGAGCGTAAGGCTCAAAACGCCAACGATCGAGTTTCCCGATGAGGCGTGATCGAGACTCGGGTGATAGGTTTGCAGGGACACTGGAATTTGATCAGTCAATAGGCGCCGGACCAATCCATTTTGGATGACATACAACTCTACATGTTGCTCGTTAACAGCATGAATGGTTTGTTTATACATGTCAGTCAACAGCTCTGCAAAACCTGTTCTGGACAAAATCAATACGCTATCAACTATTCCGCTGAACTCGGACGACTTACTCGAGTGCTCCGGTATGGCCCATCCAACCTTGACCATGATCACTACTTCCTGTAGCGAGGTTGAGTCCGCCGATATCTGCGCTCCGCCTTCGCCAATGTTTCGGGAAGATATCATTTACAGTTGGTGGGAACAGCTTTGAATCACTCAAAGACATAAGGAATGGAGGGGTGTGACTTCGAACGTGAAAGAACGAAAAGAAGTTAAGAAAGAGATAAAGAGGAAGATATGGAGCTATAAAAATGAGGTGCGGATGATATGGTCGCTGAATTAGCACTCGGTCGCGTGGTGGAAGTCAAGTTCTCTCGTGGCAGCCGCGTGGCTTTTGTATCGATCGCTGTATCAGGACCCCGAAGGTAGAGCCGGTTACCAAACAAAGTTCCACTCACTTCAAAAAAAATCGTCACCTGAGCGATTCGAACACTCGCGGGCAAAGCCCAACCGCTGGCAGCTATGAATAGCAGGCGATCCCGTTAACCACTCCGGCAAAGTGACGTGCTTGTTTGACATCAAAATCATCATACAACCGCCCAAGGTCTATGCACAAGATCCCGGGGTCTTGCTCGAGTTCACGAACTGTTTACCCATGTGGAGTCGAGCAGTAGAAGTTTGTGGGTGCACTGCTGCGCACCGTCCCTTTTAATTTAAAGGGCCACATTGATGGCTGGCACACAAGGTTTAGCGTTCGCGTCCCTATCTCTCGGCTGCCACGGGGGCAAATCTAAACGGTCTCGAGCTAACCCGCGTTTTGAGGGGTAACAGCGGGCACAATAACCGTTCGCCTGTCCGATTAAAGCGCATCGCGCGCGTGTAGGGCATGTACATCGCGTAGATCAGGTCCCGACGTGGGCTGTCACTCGTATCATCGATATCGGACCATATCCATGCACTGACATGCAGCTTTGTAAATTTTCGAGCGCACGCTGATCACTTTACGAACCTTGGTGACGATCATTGACACCGGTCAACGCTCGATTACCGTTCCAGCCCATGTTTTATTTGTCCCTTGCAACGGGTATCGTTGAATGGGCGGACCGCCAGGATTCCGGCCTGCCCACTGGGATCTATACCATTCAACTTGTTCCGTATTGTCTAGCGTAAGGCATGAATAAAATTTATTTCCCTACAACGGCAATTCTAAACGGTAAAACAGCAAGAACAACAATCACCATACATAGTATTTATACGTTATCGTCCTGCACATGAATCAAGAAATTGTGATGACCAGTAGTAAACCTGACCGGACCAAAAGAAAGCCACGCGTATTTCATTATTGCATTAAAAATGGCACCTCGCTTGCCATATGGGAGTCTGGAACAGACCACCGTCTGGTGATTGTGGAGCTTATAGACGGAAGGACGGCATTCTAGATCATGATGTAAGGCGACGGCGAGAGACTCATAAATACTTCACTTACATCGCAACCGGGCGAATCAGCACTGTAAGTGGCGCCGCGGCGAGGTGGTGCATTAAATAGCCCATTTCGCGACCAATATTCGCCCCGATGCTGAGCGGTACCGGTGCCTTGTGTACATTTATGAAGGTACGCTGGTGCTATAGTTAGTACGCGAGAGGAAACAAAGGTAGCGTGAAGGCTTACTTTCGTGCAATTCTTGAAACTGTTGTTCATAAAACCCAGGCATAGGCTCAGACGATGGCTGTCTTTCGTCCCATTCTGACGCACAATCTGCTGGCTGGATTGACCCTGAATCGTTGCGACACTGGTGATTGTCCCATCCGGTCCCTGCAGGATCGCTGTCATCCGTCTGCGTTTCCAAGTCCCCATGGACCTGAGAAGGCTCTTGCGTGTAGGAACGGATGTTACCGACGTCCAGTTGGAATTCGAAAGTTCGCGGCTCCTCTTCTAGCGGGCACGCTTCACCACACCACGATGCGACAATACCGCGACTCTCGCCACTGTGAATCGCGAATGGATCGATTCGAAAACGACCCATCATTTTGCGCATCTCCTCTGAAGCGTGGGTCGCACGAAGAGGAACTTCGGTCGGAGGGGCCATTGATTGGCTTAAGGTGATAGCCTTGACTTGTGCTGCAGATAACTCCATGACGAAGCACCCGTCTCCATCTGGTTGTTCCATTTTGATGGGAGCGGGAGAAGGCGAGCGACGTGATGCTGGCGTCCCTACATCGTTCATCATATACAGACGATGGCCGTCGTCACTAAAATCGGGGGATTTGGAGGGTGACTTCGGAGCATCACCTCGATAACTGAAGTCGGCCGGGGTATTCACCGAGGACGAAGATAAATCTGTACGTTGGGACGATTCGGGATAGTCTGCGTGGGTGGCGTAACCGATAGTTTGCGGTGCATCAGCCGACAGAGGAGATGTATACGTCGTTGGAATAACGGGATCCATTGACCACTCATTTTCATGGGCGGGGAAGGAGCCAAATAGGGGAGAAAAATGGGAAGAATGTGCCAGATGGTCAGGTAACGAATACGGTGCCGTACGTATCGAAAGTTGCTGCCAGCAAGGGTTGGTGGCGGTAATGACTTGAGGTCTAGAGGCGTGGCAAAATGTCCTATCCAGGTGTGCGACGGGTAGGGTGGAATATCCCCGTTTATCCCGCATGATTGGTAGGTGTTGAGACATCGGGATGATTTCAGGCATGAAAGCGGGCAGGTCTTTTGAACGAGGAAAACAGAAGCAGGGATGACAAAATGGTGTAAAACAGTGGAGTCAGTTGGGCTGACTTATAGGTGGAAGAGGAAGAGTAAGTAAGATAATAGGTGAAGGGTGAAAAATCTCGATTAAAGATTAGGTTTTTGGAGAGGAAAGCGCGTGCCCGCACAGCGGCATAACCTGATGTAATCCAGGCGTCATAAAGAGATGAAACGGCATAAAATAATGAGTGGTGATGGCAGGCATACCGTCTGACCGAGGATCACAGATCTCGATCGCTTCTCTCGACCTGACCTCCAAGCAGCGCGAGTTGAGGGGAGCCTGCCTGACGTTCCTCTTTCTGGAAGTCTTCTTAACTGGATCCGCACGCCACTTCACTGCCGTTGCATGTCCTTGATGTTCGTCCCTTTCGTTCCGGGTATGCGTGTGGGCCTCGGAACGCCCGTGCTATCCGTAGCCTCTCCGCTCACAGTCTGCGGAACAAATCAGTTGAGAAAAGAGACTTGAGCAGGTTGATAACTATGATTTTAGCTACCTGCTAACTTCGGCCTCATGAGTCATGTACTATGGGTATTTTTGTCTGTAGCATATTTTGTGCCGTCATTTGGCGACGACCGACGCCGCGAGAGAGATCCAAACTTGGACTTCTGCCATGCTTCGCATTATCTTTATTATCCTCTGTCGCGACTCGTGAAGACCGGCTGAATTAAAGGTCAGAGAAACCACACTAACAGTAATCCGACCTGGCGGGATGCATCGGCCGTTGCCTCCGATAATCGACTGACGACAACCGCTTCGATCAGCGAGACCCACAATCTTTAAAATTTTCAAAGCTGGCGTTGCATAAGTTGAGACACACCTTGCATTTAATGTGCGGGGGTGGGAGAGAGAAGATCAATACCACTGGATTGTGACTGCTAGGATAACACTTTTGATCTGATATATGTAATTGTTTTGACAGCAAAGGACTGTCATAAAATGATAAACTTTCATGCGAACAGCATCAAGGAACCAGTGTGGAGCAAGTCCATACTGCGCCATTCGCTTTTCATCAGCGATGCACAAAGCGCTCACGTACGGAATCGTGTATTTACTGAGCTTGATAGACTCTGAGCCAAGCCGGTCCTTGAAGCGATAGGCTACACTCCGGAAAAGACGGCGAGGGGGAACAAAATTCTAGTGACCGAAGTTTGTCCCGCCGGCGTCTCCGACCAGGCATTAGTCTACATAAAGTTGGAGGATCGTAACCCAAACGCGTAGCGATTAAAGCGGCTGGGAAGAGGCTCACTTCCATCAAGAAGTACATCCGGAAGCACTACGCATCTGTGACAAGACCGGGTGTAGTGACTGCAGGGTACCAGGAGTTGTGAGTACAATACTGTTGACTCCTGAATGCGGAAGCATGATACGAGCGGACGGACATCGCTGGTAAGACAGAATATTGTCACAAAAGGCTTGTTGATGATTCCATTATATTCAAGCCAATGGTCTTTCATCTCCGCGGCAATACAGTTCTTGTCTAACTTCTTATAGACTAATCTGTTATTATCGTTCACCGATACGAAGCCTGGTCTAGAGCGCGATTGGAATTGTCGAGAGATACTGCGGAACAATGGACATAGGGGTTTGTCCAATTTGCAATGGTCGTGAAAGCCGGTCAGATGTCCGTTCGAGAAGTGAGAAGCGTCGTTAGCATTGAGAAACAGTGAGTCAAAAGACCATCGGTAAATTTTGTTACGTCAAAAGCTTGGAAACATAGAGTCTATGAATACCGGCCGGCAATTGGTGGGCGAAGAGGTCCGTATTTGATTACAGTACGGTTCTAGCTTCGTTGCCTTCGGCCATCGTGAATGCAGAACACCGAGTCGTCGACGGAAAGATGCTGTTAGCCTAATCATCCATGACATGGAAGTTGATCTCAATCGCTAAAAGCCGACGACCACTAGTTGATTTGAAGCAGGGGCTTCTGCTTGGCAATACCGGGACGGGACTCGGGCTATAGTTCCTGTGTACTCGGGTTTTCGTAGCGACCTGGATGTTGCGCTGGCTAGCCCATTCTCGTAATTTCACGTTCGATGCAGTTTGCCACGTTGAAGATATTGTTAGACATTTATATCATAATAAGATTGTACTCTGAGACTGACCGACTCGGATCCGGTTCATTTTTGAACCACAACCTGATACTCCCCACAATATCGGGATGTTTTCTGGGGCTGTCCAATCACCTGTGCTTTCTCTGTTCTCATCAACAGGCAGCGAACCCTTGAGGCTTTTCAGCGTGCACAAGGACAGCTCCCTGTCTGCGGACTCTTTTGTTCACCTACTTCACGATGAGAAATCCCTTCCTTTGCCAGCACCTCCTGCAAACCTCATTTCGTCTCCGTCGATCGATTATTCAGTTCCTGAAACGGAGTTCCCCGACTACACTCTCAATCAGACAGTGCTTCACATTCAATCGCCTACCTTGCGTACTACCTATGTACATTCCCCTCCCGAAGTTCCTTTGGGAGCCGGTGGGCAAGTATGCGACGACCTTTGGATAAAGCATCCCTGGATGCACATGCAAGTTCGTAACATGGG
This sequence comes from Amanita rubescens, assembly GCA_015039365.1. Lineage (NCBI taxonomy): Eukaryota > Fungi > Basidiomycota > Agaricomycetes > Agaricales > Amanitaceae > Amanita > Amanita rubescens. The sequence goes on from WION01000007.1 coordinate 485,051, forward strand.
ACGAGAATGGTCGCTCGAAGTCGGCATTGTAGACCAAACAGGACGAAAAGGCATTCTCAGGCTCTCGACGTTCCAGGTACATCTCATTATTTCTGGCTTAGCGAAGGCGAATCGGATCGTCATTTCCCTTCTACTGATCACACATCACTCCAATCAGTTGTTTTCTCAGATCATAAGTCTTCCGTTATCTGACCCGTGTTCTAGAAGCAGCCAAAGCTGATGCTGCGCAACCGTATCCCTTTGTTACACTTACCGTTGGCCTTCCCCCACACCTCCTCACGGCCCTTGACAGCATGGTCAACCTTGTCTCTCCATCTGCCCTATTACTTCCAACAATTCAACTCCAGGCATCTGCTCTCCGAAGACGATGACGCGACCCGTCGGCAAAGAATAGTTCCTACATGTGCTCCAAGTGGATCATACTCTCATTTATCATATGTCCGCGTGTACGCAACATGCCGCCTCCGCAGGATATGGTTTACAACCAGTGGTTCCACCCAACAATTACCTCAGGAGTTTCAACTGTACGGTCACGAGGTTTGAGGAAACAATCGATCTCATTAGACACTGGTGGAGGTATATATAGCATGCATGGTATCGTAAGTATTGTGAGCTTTTCGCGTTCAGTACCGTTTCACTTTCAATTATCCTTGAGTCTTCGTTGCCATGTATTTACGAATGGTTTCCTTCATTCGCGACAGTACTTCCACCCGATGGACTTCGTCTTTAGGAAGCTGTAGTTGGCCCATTGCTAGCTTGTACAAATATGCAAAATCTGCTTGCAGGGGAATAGGTAGCCGAGATGATCCCTCGTGTTTCTTCTTGGCCATTAATCTCTCTGTGAATTGCTGCGCGAAGTTCTTCGAAATGATCTCCGCTCGCTCAATAACGGGCAACGGTACACCTGCGAGGTTTGCAACGTGGGTGCCAAACGATGACGTCGCGACTCCTTCGGCAAGCTTGTAGAGAAAAACAATCTGAAAATAGGAAAATGAGGTGAGAGCCCAGCACGTTCAGCCAAAAGGACCTACGTCGCGTTTTTCATCGTCGACTATTGTAGTCATGTACATGGTGCGGATGTTTGGATGGTATGTGTAATCGTCTGTGAGAGTGCTATAATGGGTAGCAAAGAATCCCAAGGGTAAGGTATGCGTTGCTAATTGATGCAAGACAGCCTATGGTACTGTCTTGGTAAGACAGCGGGGTGATGGGCACGCAATACGTACCGCCGCAATGGCCATTCCATCCTAGGGCCAGATTTCAGTAAAATCTATTGCTAGCCTACAAGGAAACGCACGAATGTTGATGTCCCTCGTCCAAGCTCTGGAAGAGGTGCGTTAGATTATTCAGTTCACCGATGGCGTTGGAATAAGTTACCATCGAGTATTACTAAAGATCTTGGTGTAGCTTCACGTAATATTTTGCAGCTGTAAACTGTTTGTCAGGTTTTCAAGCACCAGACATAGAGTTTACCATTCGTCTAGTTCTACTTTGAACGTGCTCGCATGACTGAACATATTATCATAGGCACCCATGCGAGTGATAATGGCATCGATTGGGCACAACCTTGAGATGTCTGGTTAGCTTTGAAAGGTGAAGAAGAAAAAAATCCACGAACCTTGCACGAGTTGCGGGTACCAGCATGCCAAGTTGCGCCATGATCTATCAGTCATCAGTTGAGATCAGTAAGATGAACGGTCAACGTACGGCACCGGTCGCGGTCATCCTCATCACCTAGGAGACAGGTCAATGGTGCTCAAATTAATAGAGGATCGGATTACCGTCGACTTTCCACTAGTAATAAGGACCTAAATTAAATAAATATCAGGGACGGTGGATCGACACTCACGCCATATTGGGACCTAGGGGCTCTGTTAGTTATTTCGGCCTCTTATTTATAAGTTCTACAAACCTGTAAGCAAGGCAATCTTCGCTACATCTCCTCCCAACTTGACATTATTTGGAATAAACTCCTTCAGTGACGCGCTTAAACACAACGTTGGATGCCTTAGGTCCTGGAAATCAACCCAAGCGGAGCTGCCGTCAACGAATTCGGGACGACATGCAGGTTCCCCTAGTGCAATAGATGATTTTGCAAGACTGAACAGGCAGTCAAGCTCTGCAAAAACGCGGATAGCACGCAACCATAAATCTCTATCAGCATCGAACTCGTCGTACACCCGAACTTTAAAAGCCTTGATGATGGTATTACGATTCTCGCGAGCTTCCTTAAGTTGTCGGATTTTTTTCTGTAGGGAACTCACAACCCAACGACTTTTGGCCTATGGTTGGTAGTCTACTGTCGGATCTGAAATCACGAACATTTTCTCAGACTTACTTTTGTCCCGCTAGATTTCACCCAGTCTTTGGGGATGTTCTTTGCCTTCACATCAGTTTCCACAAGATATATTTCCTTAAGCGTTTTTTGTTCATTATAATAAGGATCGAACCATCACTGGACGTACCTTGTTTCCAATTGAGCTGTGCCAGTAAGCGAGCGGGATTCTGCATTATTAACCTCAGTAAGAGTCAGCGTGTCACGAAAGACTCTTACTTCAGTTTTTCTTTCATGGTCTCGAGATCTTGGTCAAACTCCTTCTCGAGGCCCTTGATCTCGTCCATGATTTCGTCGTACGCGTCATCTTTTTCCGGCTGCGGCATGAGCTCGTCGCTATCTACCGGAAGTCAGGGAACACCTGGTACATAGATTACTTGCACTCACCTGTCCCTTCTACGAACATGCTTTTCACATTCTTGATGTTAGGCAAGAGGTCGGGGGCACCTCGTAGATGCCCAAGAATAGTTTTGGATTCAAACGACTCTGACTCATCTGCAAGCTTAACGAAACCATGGCTAAGTTTTTTGAATGCCTGAAAGGACAAGAAATTATACACAAGGATTCCATAAGCGAGCTGCACATACCGAGAGGACTTTCAAGAAGTCCTTGACCCTACAGTTCTTGGAATGAATACGAGAAACAACGCGCTCAAGATCGGGTAACCCTTTTGCGATCTCGGTGAAGCTGGCTTCAAACGTAGGATGATTCATGATATCTTGCACAGCATCAAGTCTAAAAGTGGATGAGCATACGCTGCCGGATACCAACTCCATCAAAAAGTACCTTGCATTAATCGCTGGTATTTCGCGCAGTGGCATGCAAAGCCATATGCGGAACAATCTTTTGCCTACAACGAGTAAAGCTATGTCAAAAGGAATCGAACGGCATGCTCACCGAAGGGGGTCATACACCTATTTAAAAGTTTCAACAGCGTACCGGTTTCGGTACCTTCGTTATTCAGCAATATCTAATGATAGTGAGTAGCTGCCTATTCCAACTAAGCCTAAAACAAACCTCCAAATGTGCCAAGGTTTGGCCGTCAAGTGTTAATCCGTGTCCTTTCTTCATAGGATCGTAGATATTAAAGTTCTTCATGCTAAGAATGTCTTTAGCAATGTTCAGCTGGCGCAAATACCTAGAGGACGGTTTGACCTTGAGTTACCAGTCGGATAATGAACCTACCAAATCATGTTCCCCAACGCCTGTGCTGCAAGCATCGATGATAACATTTCTCGTATTGGTTGCGGGACTGAGGAAGGGAGCCCAGAACCGTCATCGTCTTCCATAGCATCACCCTCATTCGACGAAACGTAAAGCTTCCTCAGTTCCTCAATGGTTTGCTCTTGATTGAAGCCCTCAACAGTACGCAGACCTGTCCAGAGACATTCTGAAGGCAGAATGTTCTTCAAAAGCCTCGTAGTTGATACGGATAATGCTCCCTGGACATTTTCATCAGGTTCGAACCAGCGAATATGACTGATCAGATACCTTGGTGAAGAGAACTTCCTTGGGTCGCACTTGCCTCATCAATGTCTCTAGTTTGGTCCGACACACGTCGTCTTCCAGAGCGCTCAGGTTAAACTGAGATGTCGCACAATCCAACACGCATACACCAAACTTCTTGCCACCGTCAGGAAGTTCCTCCTCGTCTTCACATATCGCAATGCAATGACCAGCTTCGTCATCCGTAAGAAGCTGGGCGTCAACTAAAGTCCCGTTGGTGTACACTTTTTTGAGTTCGCTATGTCAGTACTCGATCAATATTCAACTTTATTTTTGAGGATGTAAGAAACAAACCGTCGGACAATTTTCTCTTTGCCATCATCAGCTTTAGCCTTCCCCTTGGATTTCGTTGCTGCCAGACGCATTTCTGCGCCTAAGGCCGTTTCCGCCTGCTCAACTCGTCCAACTTTGTATCCTGTTCAAGTATAAGTAAATGGATAAACTGTACGAAAGATGTTAAAACCTTTCCCAAGAAACTTTCTGTGCTCGATTTAGTACTTAAGCATATTAATAGCGCACAAACTCACGCAGCCCAGAACTCAAGTGCATACTCAGGTACTCCAACCTAATAATGAATCTTGAGCCAAATATGTGGAGGGAAACGACGGGCTGATACCATGGACATCTTGACTCTACTAGTAAGCTTTAGGTCAAACTCTTGATGACCGATACGAGCGTCGTCCTCATATAGCTACAAACCGAACATGAGTGTTGAACCGATTCAAATATTAAGCACTGTACCTCGTAAAATTTGCTAAGAACGTACAAAGATGACCCCTAGTGCGATGATACGTGCAAATGACTTACCCTTTTTGAAAGAATAAGACCTGCCCTGTAGATTAGCAAGACGTAACACAACACATTATCTTACATACCGTGTCATAATGATTCTGTTTGATCTACAGACAGGATATAAGCATTTTTAATAGCAAAGTTAGCATGACCCACCTCCCAGAACTAGAACAGACGTTCAGTCAAAAGGAAGGGAGTAGAAGGAGAGCTACATACCTGCTTTTCAAACGGCGTAAATCCCTTCCACGCCTTGGGAGGTATATAAAGTGTTCTAGGATCATATTTAGGATCTCCAGGTGCCTTTCCGTCTTTCTAGTGACAAAGTCAACGTTGAACTAGCCAATGAAATTCTCCTCACATCCCGAACATCTTGCAGAAAACCAAAAGGTTCCTCAGTAGATTTCTTTTCGAGTTTCTTGCCTTGCTCGCGTCGCTCCGCAGCAGTAAGCAGAGTGAATGCAGATCCAGCGTCGCTTGCCTCGAAATTATCCGCAACAGCAACGTTTCCTTTGGCCTTCCTTCCTGACTTCGCAGCCGGTTTTGATTTGGACTTTCGTGGATTGTCTTCCTCATCATCGTCTATGAAGTCACCCTCGGTATCGGAAGACGAGGGTGCCGATCGACGAGAAGATGAGGAGCGGAATGATTTAACAGATCTGGTTTCATCTTCATCTTGTTCCGATGCCGGATTGAACTCATCATCATCCGAGTGCAACGCGGAACGACGTTTTTCTGCATATATTCTGGTGAACCTTCATTCTCCAGCGCACAATGGGCACTCACCATTCTTCGACGGAGATTTCTTGAACCTGTTAAGCTTTTGCGAAAATAATATCTTGACGTCATCTTCATCGGATTTGGGAGTCAAAGCAACACGAGGTTTCTTTAGCCGGGCTAGCAAGGCCGGAGTTTTACACATCTGCGCATCGTTTGTTGACATGATCAACATTACCTTCAACTGGGGCTCCATGGTCCCTCTTCGCTCTTCCAGATGCTTTGGAAGTAGGTTGGTCCTCATCAGAGTCAACAACAAGTTTCCTTTTCCCCTGAACCAGGAGAAAGGTCAATTGAGCGCATAAACCTGGATAAAATATAACTAATATACCCTTGTATTCAATGGAAAATTCCCAGTTTCGTCTTCATCGTCATTAATTTGAAGCATGTCAATATCAGTAACATCACTTGTGGGTGGTGTGCTGCCTTGACGGGAAGGCGTGCTTGCGGGGACTTCGAGAGTCGCGCTGTAAGACATAGTATCTTCGTCATAATCCATATCAACGGACTTGTAGGAACCAGGGGAAGAGCTCGGTGGTAACAATTGACCATGTGAGGCCGACTTTCCAGAGTCGGTTTGTTTCTTTACATTTCTGCTGCTGGACGGGGTTTTAGTAGATTTAGCTGGATCCTTTGAGAACCAAGTCATAAGGCTCTTCTGTTTCAGAGACTCGTGAGATGCCTTGCTCTTAGGCGGCATTTTTGAACAGTTGCGATACGCGCCTGAGGCACCACGAACTTGAAGTAATTTATAGAGCGCGTGACGCGTTGGGTGGTGCTTTGTCCTATTTATCATTGATGCCAATGACAAATATCAGCCATCGTCCTGGTATGGAAAAGGCATGTCCGATAGATTGGCTGAGTGGTGCGGTCTAGACCATTGATCTCAAGTGTCAGGTATGTCGAGGAACGATGAAGAGTCTAGGCCATTCTATGATTCATTTTTCCAGATTCAACGATGCCCTCTCGTAACAACGAGTCGCAGGATGACTTCTTGGCACATGCACGTACCTTGTTTGGGGGTGAACCAATTGAAGATGACGAAAACATTATATATGGCCCCCTGACATTGTCCACAGCTCCGAAGGCAAGCTTATCTTCGTTCCGCAGCTAGTAGCATTCATGCAGAGCATTGCAGGAAGGCAAAGTTAGTCACCTTCCTCCCGCGCGCTCGTCCCGGTGATTAAGATGAGCGCTAGGCAAATACACTCCTGGCGGACCACTTATTTTCTCCTGCCCTTTTCATCGCAGAAAGAATCGAGCGTGGGCTGATTCCCTTGAACCGCCGTGCAGGTACGCCATTATAAAACTGTGTCGATGGTAAACTGCGATGGTCAGTGATTGAACTTGGCGCGGGTTGCGCCCTACCTTCCTTGTTCGCAACCACGCTTCCTGAGCCGCCGGCACTGGTCGTGGTTACAGATTATCCGGACGAGATCATCATCGGCAATTTGAAGTGTAATGTAGAGAGGAACAGGCGTGCCTCCACCGGATGTAATGTCCATGTCCAGGGACACGAATGGGGCAAGGGTGCCGCAGATCTCTTGTAAATGAATGATAACCTTCCTGAGAAGAAAATTAACATAGCGGGGCATCACAGGCAGTTATTACCAGATCCGCCGGCCGGATTTGATGTTGTCATTCTCTCGGATCTGCTCCACTTCAATAATTCTCATGAGGCGCTTGTTGATTCAGTCAACGCATTACTGTCCGCTGATCCGGACGCTCGAGTTTACATTTCCGTAAGTTTTGTTACTATTACATGGATGCATTCTCGAGATTTGTAGGCGGGCAAGTATACCACGGAAGCTGTATGTGCACATTTCGTGGAAGTGGCACGTGGGAAGGGAATATTGATCGACGAGGAGCATGACGACAGCGACTGGCAGGGTAGCATGAACTTCCGCGGTCTGGACATTCATGGGCTCACCTTGCGCAAGCGTAATTGCCGTTTTTGGATTGGTAGAAGGGCCCTGTGACGTCACGTACCGCGTGACCGATCGCGTCGCGTTATTTGTAGTCGCTTGCCTTTCGCGTTTGATGCTGTGATGTTTTGTACGAATTAAGTAGCCCGCTCATGGGTATCACCGGGCTCTTGCCCGCCTTGAAGCCAATCCAGGTCACCCGTGGCTTATCAGAGTTCGCAGGCCAGGTCATTGCAGTCGACGCCTACGTCTGGCTGCACAAAGGCATCTATTCATGCGCCACCGAACTCGCCACCGGAAAACCCACCCACAAGTATGTTGACTATGCCATGCATCGCGTCCGGCTCTTGCGCCACCATAAAATTGAACCGTACATCGTCTTCGATGGCGGTCCTCTTCCTGCAAAGCAAGAAACTGAACGTGACAGGAAACAGCGACGGGATGAATATCTTGCCCGCGGTAAAGCCCTCGCTTCCCAAGGAAAGCATACGCAAGCACGTGAATTCTTCGTCAAGTGTGTTGATGTGACACCACAAATGGCATATCAGCTTATCAAGGTATAGACTAATCAATCGTAATATGAACTGGTGAACAGTTTTTACACAGGCTTTGCGCGCTGAAAACGTGCCGTATATTGTGGCTCCATACGAAGCTGACGCTCAGCTGGCTTATTTGGAGCGTATCGGACTGGCTGACGGAATACTCACTGAGGACTCCGACCTGCTCGTCTACGGATGCCAGACGGTCCTATTCAAGTTAGACGTCGTTGCTGCTTCTGTCGTATGCATTTCTCGGAAGGATTTCGCCTCCGTTACCCTTTCTTCGTCAGAAATCTCCCTCGTTGGTTGGTCGGATGTGCAGTTTAGGGCCATGGCAATCTTGAGCGGATGTGATTATCTACCGAGTATACATGGCATCGGACTCAAAACTGCTTGCTCGCTCTTGAGAAATTGGAAAACGGTGGAACAGGTGATCAAAATTCTCATGATAGAGGGCAAGAAGTCTGTTCCTAAGGACTATCTCCGGCAGTATGAGAAAGCCGAGAAATGTTTTCTTCATCAGCGAGTTTATTGTCCATTGTCAGAAAAGCTCGAACACTTGGCACAGGTGGACGAGGCAGACTGGAGTGACGAATACGATGCCTACGTCGGCAGGTATGCTTACACCGCTTGGTCGCATAAATCGGCTGAAATGTTTTCTTCCTAGGTCAATAGAGCCCCATTTAGCCAGGCAGCTTGCCTTAGGCGACATAGATCCGATCACTCTTCTTCCCATGAACGATATCAATCCTACGTACAAACCGAAAGTTGCGGCCCGTACAACATCGCGTAATAACAAAGGAAAGGGACGAGAAACGAGTGTGACCACCCCAAAAGGTGGTCGTATTCTAGACTATTTCGGAGATGCCGTGACAGTACCTCATGTGGACACGGAATCCAAAATATCAAAATACCACACCCCTGCTAATGTTCCACGGGCTACGACTGGAAGAAGCGGCAAGCGAACACTCGCAGAGGTAATGGAACAAGACATTGCCTCCCGCAGGCAAAAGAAGTGTTCAACTTCTTGCTCATCCCCAGCCAGCCAGCCTCATCAGGGGGTCCTAACTCAGTCGAAATTTTTCATGAATGCAGGCGAAGGGTCTAGACTTAAGAGTTCGTCACCAACGGATATGTCTGCCACTGAGAAGGAAAACATTTTTCACGATGTTGATCCTGCGGTTCGCCCGAACGGCAGTGACGATGAATTGGTTTCTGAATCATCACACCGTGCCGATGACGGCGGCGAGTTAATAGATCTTGAAGTTGGGAACGAAGAAATTGTGAAACAGGAGGAGGGCTATATCTCTCCTCTCGAAATGGATGACTCTCAGCTCTCAGCTCCGGAGTTGTCTTCACCTGTGCGACCATCAAAAAGAAGGAAAGCACATCCCCATGCAAACAACTGCTCAAGCCGGACCTTCGGTCTGAATGAAGATGGAACTGATACGGAGGATGATTTTGGCGCGGAGGCTCTCTCTAGCCCACCACCCGCGACTAAGGCATTGACCGTCAGTAATTTGTTCGGTAAATGGGAATACCGCCGCGATCATGAAACGGACCCTGCAGCTGCGGGGATTGCCAGGCGACACTCATTCCCACTGTGGTCCCTGCCACGTGCGAGAACAATTTTTTCTCCAAAAAGGACGAGTGCAAAACAAGGTGAAAAGAGTGTAGGGTCAGCAGATCAGCCAAGCTCATCAAGGAGCGACAAGCAGGAAGATACGCCATACGGGGAACCGCACAATGCTTTTAGTTCCGGCTTGTTGTCCGGATACGTCACAGAAGTGGATAGTACAATTGACATTGAAGACGGGAACCAGAATGTCGGTGCACTTCTTTCAACACCGTTATCACCCGAAACACCTACGCAGGAAGGGGATAATATGCAGCTGATCATCGATACTGACAATGAGCCAGGGATGACCGACAAAGCGAGGGTTAACGCGGTTATAAACGGCTGGAAGGCGCGCTGGGCAAGGTCTCAAACGCGATCGTTGGCCAAGTCTTCGGATGTTTCACCGAAATCAACGCATAGACGACGTCCGTTTGCCTCGAGCCTGAAACGCAGCGAAACTAATGTCACTCCATGTGGAAGGCACTCTTTGAGAAGTAATCAACCTCAGGCTAGGATCGTCCAACCCGTGCTCGGCAGGAGATTGCGGGCAAGTCCCTGCATTGACTTGACCAGAATGGGTTAGGAGAAACGACCAACAAGGGCACAACTGAGATTAGGTAGATCCGGACGAACCTTTCGGGGCATTGTTATCTATACAGGATACATACTTATCAGGAATTTTCATTGTTATACTCGACACGTTTCGGACATAATACACAGCTTAAATTAATTTCAGATGCGGCGCTGCAGACGAATTGAATCAAACGCATATATTGCAATTGGTCGCATGTATATGACCAACAAGTATCCATTCCCGTCACATGTACAGGGAGTATAACTATACAACGTAAAGCCCAAAGCCAAAATACAAGATCGTAGAACCCAAGCAAAAGGAAGAATATATGGCTACAGATGGTGCTATGCTGACATGAATGTCCCATCTATCTATATAAGATTGGGTATAAATGGTGTAGGAGTCAGTGGTATACAATCAAATATTGTTCACATAACATTCAGAAAATTATACCACGAGAGACGAGCGAATCACTGCTGGCCCAGGAAGAACGCGGAACTAGGTCAAGTTGGCAGTTTCGGTACGAATTCACTGTGATAAATTATATTTGTCCACATACCTGAGCTGGATGGTACGGGTGGGAACCTGCCTCCCTAAACGAATTTCGTTCTTCATATCGGGCATAACAGTCGGAATTTACACCACCGCAAGAAGAGATGGCAAGGTCGAAAGGCGCGCAGCGCAAAGTGGGTAACGGAAGCGGAGGTGATGTCGGCACGATGGGGCGCAGTGGAATAGACAACGCTGACCTTCCTTCCCGATTTGGGCCTCTTTTTGAGACCCTGCACGAGCCCCCTCCCTCTGGTTGAGGGCCAGTGCTATCTTCCCTCGTGTTGGAACTGAGAGTCGAAAATCCATCATATTCGTCATCGTCAGCATCAGACTCTTCGGCGTCAGAAACTGCCCTAAGCCTTGCAGCGTTTGACATCTTGGACAGGCTAGGCGGCATCCATTTGAGTGTGAAAGGGGCACGTCTCATTTGATGCATCTCCCCTTCGGGTGGCGGTATAATCGTAGGAGGACTGAACCCCACCACGTATGGCGCAGTTGAAGACGATCCAAGGGATGAAGAAGTGGATGCTGGTGCTGGTATTATTCCGTGCGTTCGTAAATGCCTCTTGGCGTTAGACCGCACAGCAAATTTACGGTTACAACCCGGAAATGTGCATGGGTATGCTGTGACAAGGCAACATGAGAGGACGAAGCAAGCAGAGTTTCGCATTACTCACGTCTAACATTATTATGGATATTCATGTGCGTCCTAAGTCCGCTTGGTCTATTTTGGAAAATCATAAATATTCCATATCTTTGCATGCATTCATATGCTCACCTAGGAAATTTCTTATGACATATCTCGCAATCGTGCATTTTCGATTTTTTCTTCTTCGGAATAGCTACTGGAGGAGGAACGGGGTCCTCCGATAGTGGCGTGCTGGTGCCGGCGTTTGAGTCGGGGAACTGGTGAGATAAGGAAAGGGACGGGTGAGGGTCATCCAAATCTGCCAGTTTGACCGGAGGATCTGGCGCGGAGGCGTCGCTCGCGTCAGCCTTTCTAGTATACACGTGCTTTCGATCAAAAGGAAGTTGTCGAGGGGTAAATGCTTGTGCTAGTTCCCCCGTGTAATGCACATGTGACATTTGGCCGCGTTTCAATAGGTGCCTGGCTGTCTCTTCGGCAACGGCAGGACCTGTCGCACAACCTGCTGATGGCTGGGCGACTTGCACGTATGCGTTACTCGGCATGGAAGGGAAGGCGAAATGGTTGGTGGAAGCATTGTGTTGACTAATGAAAGAGGCATTTGGCGCATAGGCGCGACCCACCTCTGCTGTACGAGGGGTAGATGATGTATAGATTTCGGTCTCAGCGCATAGAGCACTTGAATTTGTCTCTATGGCGAGATCAGAGAAAGGATGCAATACATGGGACGGTGTGTGGTCAGTGGATGTGTGTTGGAAAGGATTGTTGTCGAATGGGCCGTCTGGTGGGTCATAGCTTTGCCCGCGAAAGGGAGATGGGTCATAGGTGGAAGAGTAAGAAGTCGAGTGGGTAATGCTCCGCTGAGATGATTCTGGATAATGCGTGGATAACGAGTGTTCCATCAGTGGTGCCAGTTCATAATACGTCTGTTGGACACCACGGACATGGTGGGGCTGTCCTGCATAAGGATAAGAACGGGATGACCTATCCGCAGTATGATATGATCGGTCATCTTGCTCCATGGACAGAAGAACTGCTATTCCACAAACGTCAGCGATGTCAGAAGCTTGACCTAGATCAATGCTTACCAGTATGATGTCCAAAATAAAGGAGATTCGGAAGATACCTGAGGCTTTGACGTTGGAGAAAGCGGAAAGTTATAGTCCTGTATGTATTCCGATTTTTTCTCGTAGAACAGCAATATCAATGAATGAATGGACGGCGAAGTTGGGGTGTACAGAACAACGCGAGGAGAGCGTAGCTTCTGTACGCAGGACAACAACCAGTGCTGGGTTAACAAGCAATTGAAGAAACCCGACGCTCTTTATACTGGCGGTGGGTTACATATGGGGGAGTGCCACGACGTGACGTCACAGCATGGTAAGTGGCCTGTTGGCTTCAACCGGCAACATTTCACTGAATGTTCACAGCTTTCCCTAGCTTTCATGATGGTGGGAAAAGGACTGTCTCCGTTACTTTGGTTTGATTGATGAGATCGTCCAAATTCCATCTCCGCGAACCTCGAAGCGGTCATGATTAATTGTCATAACTATGCCCTGCCATCAATCCGTAAGGATGACCCTCGCGGGTGCGCGCCAAATTGTACCGTACAAGTTCATGCCCAATTCACCGATCACCCTGCTAGATCATACAAGCTCCCTGTTTTGCTGCGGTTACCCAATATTTGAGAAAGACGTTGACCACGATTTATTCAGTTTACATACCCATCGATATGGCTGCGCTGCAGTACTGGCAGCAGACGATGCAATGAGCTTCAAGGTTCTGATCCGAGCATTAGGAAATGGTGAGAACTTAACATAAATTCACGAACCCGGTCGTGCGATCCCCGGGGATCACAATTACCTTGTGCGACTTAGCGGATGAAACATATGAATTTCCTGTCAATCCCTATTAGCTTCCGCGATGCAACTCGTTTCCGTGCGTACCAAGGGCTGGTTGCATAATTCCTCTGGCTCCGTCGTCAAACGTTCCGGGAGATCCATCAGGCTTTAACATCTTTGTAGCTAATTGACTCGTTGTCAATACCTATAAAAATGTCAAAAGTACATTGAGTAATTCAGAAAGAACAGACTGTGAGTTGTCGCAGAGCACACGCTTTGCTGAATGCTTGCTTCACCTGATCGAGAAGCATGTTCTTGGCTGACGCGGTTATTGTCGGATTGGCCTGAAACAAGTAAGAAATAGAGTTCACAACAAGCAGACTTGTCTAAAAGGATTAAAACTAGGGATAGACGTGGAGTTTCGGCTACCTACAGAAGGGTGGCCCTCTAGAAATGGAGCTAGACCGTGTATGAAGATCATGAAATTGGACAAAGAATGGATCTTGAGGAATCGGACGAGTCGTAAATAACCAGGTGGAAGATCTGCGGACTCCTCGATTGCCTCGTTAACGTACTCAATAGAATACTACCATACTAACTTCCCAGAGCCTTGTGGAGGGTGGCTGGCGACACCATATTCTGCGTCTCTTCACAATACCTGACAGTTAATATGGATGTTAAACGGTCCTCTCAGTGATTTACCTAAGAAGACCACTTCCTTCCCAAGTTCAACGAACGCAAGAACTACTTTGAGTAGCAAAGCTTCTTTGGGACTTCCTGGGGGGCCAGATATTTCCAGCACATGTCCGCGACGCACGCCCCCACCTAGCAATTTGTCCAAGGGGTCGTACTTGGTTGGAATAATCTGCGGTGCATTCACCAACAATGATGCAGCCTGTGTAAAACGTTGTGTTTGTTGTCTAGGCGTCGATGCAGCAACATGACCTGGGTTGGAATGCCATTTGATGGAGGATAGTACACTCTCGGCGACGTCTATGGTAACCTCCATTTCTAGGATTTGTCAAAGGTCAAAAGTTACGCGAGTAGACAAGAATTATAAAAAACCTTTGGATAAAGTTTCTGCAGACACGTCTATAATGTCTTTTACAGTCTCGTAACCTAACCTTGTGAGGACGGCCAACGTGCCCGGAGGCAGCGCCACCGATGAGAGGGGCCGTATTGACATTGTGGATCGCCTAACGAGCAGTGCTGCGACTCGATTTGGCAAGAGCGCCGATCAATTTCCCAGCACATGACCGCAGCACGTTTGTCGTGGGAATATATATGCGCGTTAAATAGCCGGGCTCTTCTCATTACACGCGTCTTCTTGCTTTCCTTCTTTTCGCAGATTGCTGCTCCTTGCTTTTGCTTCTCAGCGCATAGTACCCAGTTTTATCTTGCTTTTTACTCAGCGATCCCCTCCCCTCCAATGTTCATGGCAGCTCGCTCGACCTCGGGTTCAAAGTTCTGTCATTCGACGAATTCAGTAAAAATTTCCAATATTTCCGCCCGTGGGTGTACTCGCTCTGACACATTTCGGGCTTACGTTCTCTTAGTTAACAAGCGCCAAGTAGTTTCATTGTTTAGTACGCTCATCGGTATCTTTACTACCCGCCGTCATCCTGCTCGCAATGAACTGATCTTGCGCAGGAGAAGTGTGCGATTCTCAAGAAGTAAAAGATTGTGGAAGCTATGCTCTTGAAATAACCTTTTGCAACCGCGATGCTGCCACGTACGTTGATATCTGGCTTTCTCGCGGCATTCAGTGAATGCGTTGACAGGAAAGCCCTTTGTATGTCTGGATATACTATTTCTGGCACATCACTGTGCGTAATGGGTTCTTGATATTCCGTGCATATATATATGCGCTTCCCTTTGAACCCATAATATGTACTGATCAAGCATTCCAGAAAAGTTACGCCAGTTCTCTCCTTCAGCAAGGATTTGAATGAGGTCCAGAAAGACGATCGTCGAAATCTATATGTTCTAGGGCTACCTTTTTCTCTTACAAAGTGGGTGACATTTATTTCAAACGCCATTTTTCTGACCATGGACAAGAGCGGAACTAGTGAATATGTTCTCATGCTACGGGACTGTCACACATTGCGTAATCCTAGCGACCTTGGATAATTCGTCGCGCCGTCGGGGCTTTGTGGTCATGTCTACTCACGGAGAGGCGAAACAAGTTATGGAAGCCTTGACCTGCACGCAGTTCAAGTAAGTACATGTATCTTGGGCTTTATTTTTCTAAACTTATGTTTCAGGGGGCATACCCTTGACATATCATGGGCTGTTGTTCAGCGATCGCAAGGTGAATAATGATAGCGTTTTCATAAATCACCTATTCTACTCTTGATAATCAGGTTTTTTAGACGGCGGTGATCGTTCAATGGCCTTGGATCTCAGGCCATCGTCTCGGGTTAATTTTCGACGTAGCCATTCAACGTATACCTCCGCCAACTCGGATTCGTCTATCAACAGCAATGGACTCGATTTCTCCTCGCTTGTTCCCAGTACTACTCCCACATCGACCGTTCTGGTCTCTAATCTCCCGACTCTCTTGTTTGGCCAGCTTCACGATTTACACCCATTATTTGTTCCGTTCGGTCCAGTCAAAGAGCTTCGGGTTGTTGAAAACTCACCTGGCGGCTCGACGACTGCCCTTGTTGTTTATGCTACAGCTGTGTCCGCGAAAGATGCTAAGGAGTCTCTCGCCGGACAGTGCTATGCCAATTTCCGAGTTGAAACCTGTTATGTTCGCTCAAGCAACCTTCAAGATGTACCATCGTACGGGTTCAAGACGTCAAAAAACACATTCTCTGATGATCCCATGGAATCTAGCCGTCATTCTCTAGCGTCAGGTCTCGTAAATGCCTACTATAATGCAAAGACATGGCAATACTTCAACAACCACACCGAGTCTCGGGCAAAACTCGACGCAATACCATCCATGCATTCATCTATGCAAGTAGGCTCTGCTTTGTTGTCCGGAGGCAATTCTTCTGGTTCTAGGGGAGTCTGGACGTTCTGTTCAGGTTGATTGCTATCATCGTCTCGTTGCATCGTCGGACATCAAACCGGCCTGGTCGGAGAGATACCCAATTTCAGGTCATTGAGTTATAACATTCCCACAAACCGAAGAACAACCGTGTAACATACTACGAGCCTGCTGCCCCTTTACACTACTAGGATAAATACATAATACAGCTAGAGGAATAGACGTCGGCCGAATAACGGCAAACCTCTGAATTACAATTTGAGAATCAGATATCAATCATGCTGCGCAAACGGCAAAATTGACCGTGATTACAACACAACAAACGTAAAATTCTCTCATTTGTACCCCTTCCACTCCTTGTCTTCTTATACGATGCACCCCAATTCCGTTCTTTTATACACACTCCTTTTAGCGTCTTACGTCCGCATAGTAGCCGCAAGTTGGTAAGATCATACCAGTGGTCTCAAGCCGAACATTCACACAACTTCTTCAGCAATGCAACGAATCCGTGCCCCGCCTCCTCGCCCTGTTGCAGTTTGTCCACACTTTCTGTCTTTTTTTCAAATCTGTAATTCTGCGTCATAGGCCAATATGGCTTTTGCGGATCGGAAACAGTGAGTTCCTTTTGGATGCCCTTATTTCATACTGGATCTTTTTCCAGTATTGCCTAGGGGGGTGCAACCCACTTGCTTCTTATTCTCTCGACTCTTGTACGCCAAATCCAGTGTGCCAGAACACAAAAGTAAGCTACGGTGGTCAACTGTCAGGCAATCAAGGCTGATTGTCATTTAGCTTGTTTTCCCGAACACCTCCAGAATTCTACAGAATGCAACGCTGTACAATGGAAACGCTTCTGAATATGGTCTGTGGAATATCTTACATCACATGTTCATGGTATTCCAATGGTTTTGTTGCAGACTGGGTCATGAGTAAAGGGAATATCCTCAATACGAACGACACCCTTATAATGACGCTTACTGAATCCAACGGAGGCACGCTTCTTTCAACAACCCGTTACGTTCATTACGGGACCATCACTGCGAAGCGTGCGCATATAACCCATATTTTATGTTTATCTACTGACGTGGGTCATAGTCAGGACCGGACGTTGGGCCGGTGTTGTCACCGCATTCATCACAATGAGCGACATAAAGGATGAGATTGACTGGGAATTTCCTGGTTTTAACACCACCCAAGGTCAAACGAACCTCTTCTGGGAAGGCATTATCCGTATGTGTCCTTAGTTCATCCCGCATATGTAGCTAATATCCTTGATCCCACAGCTGCCCAAACCCAAGGTGAAGCAACCGGTGGCATCCAAGATACGTATAGCACGTATCATGACTACACGGTACGTCGTGGATATGTCGATTACGCATTTATTCATTCCGTACTAGGTCGACTGGACTCCGGAGGCGCTGTCATGGCTGGTGGATGGCAAGATGGTCCGAACGGTTTATAGAAATGCTACCATCGATTCGTCTGGAGTTGCACATTTCCCGTCCACTCCTTCCAGGGTCCAGATATCGTACGCAAGACGTTGATTAGCGACCAGCCTGGACTAACGCGTTCTATAGGCTCTGGCCCGCCGGCATCAACTCAAGTGCTCCAGGAACCATTGCGTGGGCCGATGGTGGGTATTTCAATAACCTTAACTGGCGTACCCTTGTCTTAATGCAGATTCTTATTTGTCAGGAATGATCAATTGGACTAACCCTGACTATCTCTCCGCCGGTACGCTTTGTATTTCTCCGACTCCTTCAGTGCGATGACTGGTTGATATTGTACAGGTTACTTCTATGCCGAGGTCGAATCAGTCACGATTCAATGTGGTGATCCCATAACACCTGGACCCAATGTAACATCTTACGTGTACCAGTCGAAAAATGCCTCCAATCCCGCCATAGGCTTCAGTAATGCAAGCACGCTTCTCAGTGGCGCGAAACGCGCCGCGTTCGCCGTTCCTGGCCCTGTACATGCCGGATTTGCTTTGGTCGCCGTATTGATATTCGCTGCTCGGTTTATCTGAGATATACTCAGCCATGTTTTTTATTCGCCCTGGTTTTAAACGATGGTCATTAAATTAAATTAATGGAGCTCTGACTGGTTACATGTTACATACAGCAGGCCATTTATTATATACCCATTTTTATCAATTAAAACCGTGTTCAACAGTAACGCTGTCATGTAGATGTTCCTGGAAGAGTTGGCCAAACTCCTCAATCAACTCGTCTGTCTCGTTTTTGATCGCCTCCAATGCCTCATACTTGGTCCAGGACGAGAGAACCACTCCGTTGCTATTGTTATCCACATCTCCGTGAGGTAAAGGGAGGATATTACGATAGCCCATGTAAGTCTGGACCACACGTACTCTGCGGTATGTCGCACGGATGAGGGATGGCGACTCGATTTTAGCGACCCCTGTCACGACGGACATCCCGCCGACGCCGCCAGGTGACATGATAGGCCGCGACAGAGAAGGACCGAGGTGTACGATTCGTGGATCAAGTTCAGCTTCTTGCGAAGTTGGAGATGTACCCTGATACTGGTTGCCAAACTGGCGGCTATCCGAGACGGTAAGATATGCAGAGGTTTGAAAAGAATCACGACCTTGGTTTAAATGGGGCGAAACGGGGGAAGGCGTGGCAGGGGCACGTCGGTATGGTTTAGAAAATACAGATGTTGACGCAGGGCGGCTCCGTGGACTACCAAGTACAGGACTTGAGGGAAATGAATGCCATCTGTGCTGCAGGGCTTGATCAAGGTCCAGCACTTTTTCTATGATGAAGTGGCGTGTTTGGAGCAAGAGCGGAAAACGGTAAGAACATAACAACTCAAACAGCGACCACATTGCGTAGTCGACAATTCTAGGGCTCAGATATTCGTCTTGGCGATTTGAAAAGCCTCGGGAGTCTGTTCTTACCCAGGGGTCTGGCCGCAGGCCCGCCCTTGGCGTCGTGGCTGGAGAAACCATAGGCGATGATGGAAGTGATTGCTCAGGAGGTCGTAGGGCAAACTCGGCATTGCCATCCTCGAGCATAGATCTAAAGAAAACGGCCATGCGATTCCATACGCCGGGCAGATGAGTGCCGAAGTCATGGGCCGCTCGGACAAGAATCGCTTTTATCACCTGTAATGCAATGACAAAAATTGGAACTTGCGTCGAGAGGTTCGTCTTAGTTGATTCGGCTGACCGTCGCCGATCCATGGACTTTCTGTCGACGCTGTCAGAGTAAACATTAAGTAGTTGTTGGTTATGCTGGCAGGCTGACATCGTGTATTGCAGAAGACGGATCAACAAAACACTATGCCGCGACCCTGACTGGTTTGTAGCTGGAGCATGCGCTTCCGTTTTCAAGGTCATGACAAGGGGGAGAATAATTCCCGCCAAATAATCGTGGGTTGGCGTTTGCTTTTCCAGTTCTGTCACGATATCGGAGCCGCAAATGTCAATTGCTCGGGACAACAACTCTACAAGAGTTGAACGATGTGGTAGAGACATGATCATATTATGTTTGCTGGCCAACGAACAAGCAGCCAGACCTGCATTACAGATTTGCGAACTCAGAACCTGGGTATAGGTACTGTTGGCAGAGTATGTTGGCAGTGCACTAAGCTTTGCCAGTACTGCATATATTCTCGCCAGGTTTAGTGATGTGCCATGTACTTTGATGAATTGCGCAAGGTCCCGTAAATAAGCCACGTCTCTCTTGATATCGGGAGGAGTTTCACGAAGCAACGAGGCTTCCGTAAAGTTGGATAAGAAAAGTGATATAAAGTCATTGAAATTGTTTGACTCCTTCAACATGCCTTTGGCCATTTCGAACATCCAGTAAATTGTCGATTGCGTAACTATCCCTCCAGCCCGAGAAAAAGCCACAATTAACGATAGATAATCCAGGCGCATTGTCATAATATCGCTCTTAGATCTGGACGTTTCAGAGAGCTTCTCTGTCCCTTCTTCTCCCAGTAAAGAATCGTCCTGCTCGGCACTTGTGGATTTCAGTTTCGTGGGAGACTTCGCGAGTATGGCGCCCAATGCGTCAATTCCGTCTTGCAAAGTCTGACGGCCTCCCGTTGACGCTTGGAACACGTGTGGAACAATGAGCTTGAACAACTTCAAGAAGTTTTCAGCGCGCAACGAAGATACGTCATGGGCAATAATGGTTAAAAACAATTTTATGAAATCGTTGATGCGCAGTCTCGAAGCTTGATATTCTTCTGGCAGGTCAAATGTAATCAGTCCACTATCGTCTGGTCTGCTGCGTTTGATAGCTGCTAGAAAGGTTTGTGGCTTTTCCTCCGCAGTGTTTACTAGAAGGGCTTCACGCTCTTGTCCCTTATTAGCATCGTGTATCCCTGCTGTATCAGGGGTCGAGGGAGGGATGCCATGGCGAAGGCTTCCGAATAGATCAAAAACGTTTTTGCCGAATTTTTCTTCATTAATGGTCGAGTGCACAGCCAACCGAGAAATTACATCCAGGCTCTGAAAAATGAAGGCGTCTTTATACTGGGTGTAGAAACGACCTGCCGTGTATTCAATGGCAAGCCGAATTCCAGGATGGCCCTCAGACTCCGCATACACCTTCAGAAGTGCTGGCATAAATAGCGTGAATACGCCTCCTGAAACGAATAACCGGCGGAACCGCGTGGTGGCGGCCATTAAGACTGAAGAAATCCGTGAGTTTACTGAAGAGAGTAATAATAACGACATGCATACTGATTAGCGCTTGACCAACAATACCAATATCATCCCCATGAATAAGCAATATTCGATTCAAGCCGTCAATGAACAGTGCCAGCTCACTGCGGTCGCTGAGATGTCGAGACATGGAAGAGATTATTTGTGCCACAAGGAGCAAATAGCTACGGGACAGCATCGTAGATAAGGTGTAGAGGGTATCGTTCATTCTGGGCTTTTCTTCACATCCTTCCAGGGGCAAAAAATCTCGTAAGTCCAGGCTAAGCGACCTTGGACTCCCTTGTAGAGAGGGCAGCTCGAGCTGAGAAAAGTGTTTACGAATGAACTGAACGTCTTGTTGGTTCTTGCGGAGCATAGCAGCAAATAATAGATATTGAGAGACGCGGATCAATGTAATGGATATCAAGCCGGGCGGCACGCTTGCGGAGGGGCTGCGTGGTGTCATAAGGCTAGTTGGAAACATTTGCTCATTTGGTGTGGGTTTCGGAAACCACAAAGACCCCGTAGGTACAAAATACAGGTCTAGTTTTGAGCGGCGTAACTCGCGGATAGACATGCCGCAGACGTGCGGAACCAAATCTGCCAGAAGAGGAATTATGCGTGCAAAATCATCCACAAGGCCATAATCGTCGGTTTGCCTTGCTGCCATTTTTAAATAGCCCGCCAAATGATTAAATAAATAGTGCGCCATTGAAGGAGGAACGGCTTTATGAACACGAAGGAGTAAGTTCAACGATGACATTGCGGAGTTTATGTCGTTCTCGTCAGATAACAAGTCCAGGATCGGCCGCGACAAAAGGCTTGGATCATTCCGCATGAGGTCAAAAATTACGATCCTTGCTGCAGATGCGACGGCGATGTTCGTGTCGAAAGCCA
The DNA here is from genome assembly GCA_015039365.1 of Amanita rubescens. Taxonomy (NCBI): domain Eukaryota; kingdom Fungi; phylum Basidiomycota; class Agaricomycetes; order Agaricales; family Amanitaceae; genus Amanita; species Amanita rubescens. The sequence continues at coordinate 506,729 of WION01000007.1, forward strand.
AGGTAGCAATCCTTGGAAATGCAACCGCCAGTGATGGAACAAACACAGCCTTACGTTTCGCGGAATAGGGTGGGCCTCCGGTGCTCGAGTTGCGACGAAGTAAGGGCTGGTCACCAAGTTTCTCGCTCGATGGGAAAACAGGAGAACTTTGAGGTGTAAGAACAGGGCTTGTAAGCACGCTTTCTGACATCTCTAGTCGGCTGTGGCTGAACTGGAGACTAGGAATGAGTAACATTGGGGTATGTAACCATTCTCGACGTTGATCTTCTAGCGTGCCTTCCTCTGTCCAACCGATCTCTGCTAGCCGCTTCTTCAACTCGGGCGGCATCGTGTTTTGCCCTTGGTCGTAGTTATCATCGAGAATGTATAAGCTGGACCCCATGTCGGTTGGGACAAATGGAAGAGGACCCCGAGCTAGTTTCAGGGCGCGACGGTTGCGATCTGATATAACAGGCAGTGACGCAAGGTCGAATCTGCGATTGCACAAGATGCTGAGCTTTCGGAGCGCTTTCAATCTTGTCAAGTCGTCGGAACTGCCATCGTTTCGCTTCATTCAGATATACATGGCGAGGAATATAAAAAGTTAACCTTTGTACATCAATTTCAATTGAAGCAAGGAAGTCTTGGGAAATTTTGTCTGCGCACTGCATTGCCAAATAAGCGGCCTTTCAATGGTACTCAGCACAACGAAATATCGCGAGAAGTCCGTTCTCACCGACTTCAAAGCAGACGGTTCACTTTCATCAAGGCCGCATTTCCAGACGATGGGACCAAGTCTCACGAAGTCTTCAGTCGCCAAGAACGTAGACATCAAAACCAAAAGTTTCATTGCCTTTGCCGCAAAACCTTTTTGCGCTGATTTCAATACGTGCAAACCACGCGAAAGCGGCTCGAAAACGTCGTGTTTTTGCTGGTCATCGTTCGTGTCTAGTCGTGCCGATAGTAACATAGTGGTTCGCCTTTGCTGTAGTCTCATGAATATAATAGATCGTCTTGAGGTATCAGACTTACGTTGCCTGGCGACTGTACGCCATGTTGCGCTGCCTCATATAAAGCTTGAAGACGAGTAAAAGTATCTTCTAATTCTTCGTATTCGGCGTCACTTATAGACTCTTCATTAAAATAATTGATGAACCAAGCTACGATCTTAGGTAACCATGAAGCACTGAACGATTAAAGACATCATCTTCGATTGAGAATGGAAGAAACCTACGGTTTCGAAGACCGGGTAAATAGTCTGATTTCGCGAAAGAGGATGCAATAGAGAGCTTGGGTTGAAAACGGGTAGAGATACACTTTTTCCTGCACATGCTTAGTATGAGTTAGATCGAGAGACGGCGCACAAGGTACAAACCCTAGCATTCAGCAAGATAAACAGCCGAGACTCCAGAGAAACCAGGAACCTGACGAAATCAAGAAATGCGCTGTCTGTTTGCTTGGAGAAGATAAGCCGATGAAAGAAAATAATTACACTGGTTCTTACGGACAGCTCCTCTTTCTTGTGGCGAGCGGCTTGCACTTGACAAATTAGCTCTATAAGAATGATCATTTGCCCTAACTGCGCGGACTTGAACGTGGGGGCCTCCTTCTGCTCATCCAGGTTGCCGACATCGCTTACGAGTGCGACGGAGATCATCTCAGCGCTGCGAATCCAATAATCAGGGACATATTTCCCAATTGCTGTCAGTGTACACAGATGGTCCATGACAATGAACTCCTTTGATGACGCAGCACAGGAGAAAAGTGGTTTATAGAATATGGGCGGATACTGATGCGATAACTGGACAAGAATATTCGATAAATCCACGGAGGGATAGGGTGGTGGATCCTGAGCAATTCGCTGGAGAAATTCTCTATAATTTTTTTTACTCCACGACATCAAATATGGACAATGCTTACCTGGTTTACCAGAGGTAGAACAAATGAAAATATGATTTGACGCCCGGGATCGTGTGTCAAATGAAACAGGGATTTCAATGACTTCACAATAGTTTCCCAGGTTTCATCGTTGAGCTCCATAACATCCATGAGCAAACGAAGGAAGAACGACATATCATTTTCTCACCATATCCCGTAGGACCAATTCAAAGGCTTGTTTCCAGTCAGTCGAACCACGATACCAGTCGTGGATTTTGGAGGCCACCCATTGTTTCAAAGAGTTATACTGGTCTAAGATGACTGCGTGGAGAACGACCCTTGCTACGCCTTGCCTGATCTCTACAGCTTTTTGTTCCTGAATGAAACCGATTTCTGGAAGAAGTCTAGTGTCCAATAGTTGTAGGAGTAAGTGGACGTCCTTCTCTGAAAGGTCGGTTCCATGCGGAGAGAGGATATATGCTGCTGCACGAGATAGGCTGCTTAACTTTTCAGCATGCAAAAGGTGAGTCGGATTCCCTTCCAGAGAGACCCATCCTTCCTAGGTAAACACATAAAAATCCATAATGAATGACAGTAAACCGGATTTCACATTACATGCATACTGAATAAGCCAAGCCCTCGCTGAACCCGTGGTTATCTCCAAGCATTTCGTCAGACTTTCAAGTGCAAGCAAGTCATAGATGTCTGTTCCATCTCTCTCCGAAAATGTAACTCCATATCGATCATTGAGTAACTTCGGGTCGAACGCAACGCGCGCCCCCGAGCGTACGATATTTATGCAACTCTGTATGGTTCTTAGAGCATTGGTATCTTGCGAAAATATCGGGTTTGTGATTGACACGGACAAGAGGTACAAAAGGCCAGAAATCAGAGATTGGAATGCAGCAGGAGTAGAAATGAGTTTGGTATCCCGCGAACCGAGTAAGCCGTGGAGTCCGTTCAATGCACGCAGACGAAGCGCACTGGGTGGTATTATAGCAACATTGCAACACCAAAGGCAATAATTCACAAATGAAGACTGTCCCAAAGACGTCAGCGCAATCAAATTGTAACAACCTACCCGCTCACCTCATTATCGGGAAACCATGTCCGAAATATGATTTCAAACGATTCCATCGCTATCCGTCGCTCGTCGGGCACTCCATCCTGTAACCGACTTTGCTTCAAAAACGGACCTTGCAACACAAACAAGACTAGGGTTTCGTGCGGAAGGTTGGCACAACGCAGCGCTCCGTCAGGAGATGGTGTCGCATAGGTCATTAGCAACTGCCATAGCGGTTTAAGTGTGGGCATGGCGCGCTGATTCGTTGGGGTAGTCGGCGAAGGCACCGACGACCGTGACATCATTGTGTCTTGCCGCTTGGAAATACCGCCTGACATGCCGCTAGCACCAGACAACGAAGCATTCGACATGAATGGCAAATAAAGGGAGGAATTCATCGTCGCGGTAAAGTGGTCTCGTTCACCTCTCAACTTGAAATGTTCTGGATAGCGCGACATCCAACATGCTTTACGGATCTCGTTGGAAAATATGCGCGTGTCTTGCTCGATGACTTGACGAAATCCTAGACGTGGAAAACGCGAGAGCTTGGGTGTTGTAGAACGGGGAGGTGGAGTAGGCTGAGGTTGCGGTGAGGCTTGTCGAGCATTGACGGCAGAAAAAAGCACATGTTGTCTTATCTTGTCCCACCTAGCGCGAGAGGAAGAAGTTGCCGAGGAAAGAGAGTCAGGTGTGGAGGATCTCGACGGCTGGTCAGGCGGTTTACTAGCCCCATCATCTAGTCGGATTTCCTGCCTAGCAGCCCCCATGTCATCCCCGAATGGGTCTTCCTCAACAGGTTCGTCAACTTGAGAATACAAGCTGGTACGCTCGTCATTGCTATATTGACTCGGAGTGCGGCCGCTTCTCAAAGAATCGAATGAGAAAAGCCGACGTGGAAGATACTTTTTACTTCTGTCATTCATAGGCGTTTGCCAATGCAAGTATTGCTTGTGATGAACTTTGATCTTTCCCACAATGAATTACTTTAGTCAGCCTAGTTCAACATTCAATTCAATCTACCAAAACAACCATTCCATGGCGTGGGATCGCCTTTTCAACATGAAGTGTTTATCTACTGCAAAAAAGAAATAAAGAGATTGCGAGAGTGCAATTGACAAATTTCCCGATACATCAATGGTTCTTGCCAGCTCAATAAGGAAGACGTTTGAACTCGTCTGAAATATGCTGGGCTTCTGGATCGTACGTATCGTTCTTCATATTACCGACAGCATCATATTCTATGTTAGGGCTTTCGAAAGTCTCCATCTACAGGCGATCAGCAACACAGATATGGGACAGACACGCGTCAAACCTGAACGTGAACACCGTCTGCCGCTTGAGTCGCTGTAACTTTGGTGGCAATTTTCTGACGGAATGCTAGCGCTGTACCTGGCGCTGACGCGCTGCAAGGATACCTTGAGAGAACGGAATTAAGGTAAAGAAATTACGCACGTGAACATTTCTGGAGTCTGAATAGCATACTTTGACAATCTTCGCACAGCTCGGCATGCTACGATCTACAAGTGTACCCATAAGTTCTGAAATAGTCAAATGGTCAAGGACAACATACAGTCGCCGCAGTAGCAGCTGGGACATTGGCAATGACTGACATAATGGCGTTGAGATTCAGTAACATGAAAGTCTGACACAGCTTCATTAGAAAAAGTATAATGGAACTCGGTCAAGCAAAAGGTACCGTTGCGACCAAATTCGCCAAGAAACTAACTCAGATTGAGCGCGACATTGACATCAAAGAACAGGATACGAACGCAATCACGAAATAAATCAGGCCATCATTGAAAATAAGGTTGACGAGACGTGAATGCCCGTTTCCTGATATGAGCCTCACTCCCGTAAGGATCAAGGTAACGAAGTCGAACGACATTGTATAGATAAACGTTGCAGCAAGAAGCGTGTTATTGGTCTCGGTGATAGCGCACTGTTGCAACTGGGGACTGTACACTGCCGTCAATTGCATACCTTGCAGGACATTAGCTTCATGCAATGCAGTCTTCTGCGGTTACGTGCCTTGTAATAGTAACGACCAATGTCCAAGAATAACTACAGTTAAAGGTGCGACAATGTACCATTTTCTGGACCAAATGGCTATGCTGAATTTAAAAAAAGCTAGGATTAGCTATGAACGTGATAACATTACCACACGGCATACGTTCTAAGGGCCAAGTTGATGCTCGCCGTACCTATAGCAAAATTACCTGCAACCTATCAAAGTATCGGTCAGTGAACGGTTGCGAGTAACGTAGACCTGCGTACCTGATTGAAAGTATATAGCGCTTGACAATTAATCTCGCTGATGGAATAGCATCAACGGACACACGGAATGCCAATCAGTGAACGTACTATGTGGTATTGAGCGCTATGGTGCTAACGGAAGGGTAAGTTTCTCCCGATACGCGCAACAAAAAGGCTCACATTCCGACCAGGGCAAAAAGTAGGGAATAGCGGTTTACGAAATAAAATATCTATAATAAACCTCAGAAAAACGTTTCCCTGGGGCCAATAGTGTTGTATACCATAGGCCACTTGAACTTTCTTTTCCCAGAGACAAACTCCCAATCAAACAGCAGTGAGGTAAACCACTCCCATCTAAGTGTTGTTCAACACGCTGAACAAAAGTAGACACCAGAAATACGCGCATATATAAACCAAGAAGAACATGCATAAAGCGCTCGAAGACCTCTACCGCTCGGGTTAATGTGCAGCATATGAACCACGACGCATAGACCCACTTGACTCTTTCAGAAGCTCTTCAGGGGAATTCCAGTTCACCATTGAGAGAGAGAGGAAAACGAGCGACAGCGTAGGGAAGTGAAGGAAACTTTTATAGCTGAGACATGCTTGCCAAGCGATTTTAACGACCTGTGGCTATAGGTACGAGGGGATAGATTCCACTCTGGTACTTAACTTACTTAGTGGTGTTGCCGCAGACGTTGCGTTACGTCACTGGCTTCGATCATCTGCAGTAGTGTCAATTACACCGCAATAACTTCTTTGCATCGTTCAGCGTTCTTTCTGACCCACATTGTGTTACATCTGCTATGTTGAGGTCGTTCCCTATACCTAGGCTATGGTTTGATTATTAGAAAATCAGGGATGAGATTGGCGAGCGCCTCGCTTCCGCCCGTTTCCATTCTGATGTTTAATTTTGAGGTATATATGGTACGGAGTCTGGAGGAAAGCATTCGCTCGGAGTAATGCTATCAATTTATGTTATCTTTCTGCCAAATAAACTTTTGATACCATCACCTTCAACTCCTTTCAGTTCGGGTCAGAAGAGGTGATCTTTCCCTGCCCTGGCTTCAATGTTTGCGGAGATATTTCTCAAATGTCAAGTTCGTGTGCATTTCTTTATTTTTTTCTGGGAAGAGCAACATGGAAGGGTGGGGAAAACCCCCGTTTCCAGGTTAGACTCATCAGAAGGGAAACATCCATTTTCCATCCTTTGCTACCAAATGCAGAGTTTGAGCTCCACTATATTCAGCATGCGCATATTTCTTGGACGTAAGACGCCGCGACGGTACCAGTAATTATGCTCTGTATCGTCAGTCTATAGGCGAGCTCTTGGAACTAGGGAGATTCAGCGTAAGACTTAGCCCAAAATGAGAGTAGTAGCGCTCGTCCATTCCCCAACATGGGTATATCACATTCGCCTAGATAAATAAATAAAATTTCCCCTAGCAAGATGTATACATTGTATTGACTATCGCGCGGTAGAAACGCTGTCCACCTATCCTCTATACTTGACGACGGCACTGCCATGGCGGAAGACAGGATCACAACGTACTCCACAATTTGAAACAGTTGATCAGCGCGCCTGGAGATTCAAATCATAGGGCAGCGCCTTTGGCTTCTATATCTTCCACTCCTTCCACGCTATAATCAACGTGGATCGTTGGTTGCTCTTCCTTTTCTTCTTTGGAATCAAAATCAAAATGACTCGATTCGTCTATGAACTCCGCGCGGGTGTATGTCTCCATCTGTATCAATCTGTCAAAACTTCTCCGGGGATATTTATGACTGAACTCACTTGTACATGAACACCTGTCGGCATCGGTTGGCTCATGGAACCGATAGTAGTACCTACCGAGAGTAGTTACGGTTCTACCACGCTTCATTTGCCATGCACCTCCAGACGAATGCGTACGTACTGACCCAATAAGCGTGGTCCATATCAACATAATTTTGACTTACTATACTTCTTGATTCTTGAAATTTGTTAGCCTTCGCACGACACGACAAGCTACGATCTATATCAACTAGTTAACAACACATATTTTCGATCAAAAAAGCAACGCACAGTGGAGAAGACGGCAGCTGGAATATTGAACATGACGCCCAAGATTGGATTCAGCTTCAACAAGAGAAATACTGTGGCGGACAAGTTGGCAGCGAAGCTGTGACGATGTTTTTTAAAAAAATACCAAGCCAAGGAACACAAAAAATACGCACGCAATCAGGAAATAAATAAGACCGTCAGTGAAGATCAACTTCCTAAGACGATTTGTGCCAAATACGCGTGGAGGCCCAACGCCAATGCCGAGCAACTTGTACATGTTCAGGACGATCACCAGAAGATCGAAGCACATGGAGTAAATGAAGACTGCAGCCAAGATGGTGTTATTAGTTTCTGTAATGATGCAGCCGGATCCCGCAACCCATTCAGCTCGCACCCTGATACCTTACGAGGCGATTTAGCTTCACCAGTCTTACAATTTACAGTCGTCATACCTTGCAAGATCAAAGTCCAATGACCCAAGATGACGAGAAGCAATAAACCGACAATGTATCGGTTGTGAGACCAGACCACTATTCTATAGAAATGGTCACGTCAAGTCTACTTGTTGCTTTATGTCTACTTACGTCCGGATTGAGAGATTGATACTCGCTAAGCCTATAGCGGCATCACCCGCTAGCTGGGTAATTGTTCAATCAGGAATACATCTAGGGATCTGAATAACCAGTACTCACTTGGTTGAAAATAAACAGGTCTTGGCAGTTGATCTCCCTAACTCAATAAGGACGGAATGTCTCGTAAAAACTGGACAAGACCTACGAATAACTATCCACAGCAATGGCACTGTGATAGGCCGCATTCAACGAGCATACAAGACGATGATAGGTCGCCACTCACACTCCGATCAATGTAAACAGCAGCACGTATCTGTTGGCAAAGTAGAAAAACTAACTTCAACTTAGTATGTGAAGATTAATATCTGCTAGATATCGTCACCATTGGCCAGCGAAATTTCTTTTTTCCAGTTATGAAGTCCCACTCGAAGTCAAGCGAAATAATAAATTCGAATCTACAGCCAAGTCAGAACCGAAAATTACTAGCAGACCGTAACTCACCCATAGAGGCCCAGAAGTGCATGCATAAACTTGGCAAAAATATCTGCTGACCTCGTAATCTCTGTAGGTGAAGTCCACTCAGGCATTGCGATCAGCCTTGAGGAGTCCGGGAGGGAAGAAAAGGAACGGGAGTGTATTAACGAATGAAAAGGACTGTCAACCATGGCAAGTGTCAGCTTAAAATGCCAGATACCTCCCGACCAGGGTTTCTGTCTGTGAAGGTAAAATGTCAGTCGCGAGGGAAGACGACTTGACAAAATAAATAAACGCTTCGGGCTAATAAGTTGTTCGATAAAAGTCACAGGGCTGGCAGAAGGTGTACATTGAACACAGGGCAGCCGCGTACCTCCAATGCTTAGATCAATCATTATGATGCTGTAGTCAAGGGTCACTTTGTATCGCATCAGGCCCAAACATTCCCAGATAAAATCACTGATGCAGTGATAGAAATTAGAATGCAAAGGAGAGGCATTGGAGACATCCGAACCCGAGGCGCAATGTCAATCGTAGCGACCGAGTATTACGTGCTAGCACAGTTTTAAAGATATTTAGTTGCCCTTCCGGAAGGGAAGGAGGCGGACGCGAACTGGACGGGCTTCTTGTAATGTTTACTTACGAGATCAATTTGGTTCAGGGTCGTTGATACACATGATGAGGCCGGCGCCGTTCGGCAGTGGGGCCTACTAAATTGATCTCCGCCGCGCGCACGAAAATAGACAGGTCCAACGCCGAAGTACAATTGAATTTGGAATTTTTTCCTCATGACACGTTCAGTCATATCGCACGCTCCCCATTTTTTGTTGGTAAAATGAGATATAAGGAGGTTTGGTCTGGAACTCCTTGCAACTAAGCTCAGATTCTATGCAAGACAATCAGATGCCTCAGTAACTTAGACTTGACCGCTAGAAACTCCAAGGAGGAAATGCTCACGATAAAGCTATTTCCTTTTACGCCACAAATAGCCAAAATCGTTGATGGCGGAGGGCAATGTGTAACGGACAGATAAATGAGTGTGGTGAGCCTGAGGCACTGTGATACAAGGTGTTCGAGACTAACAGTGAAAGTCCAGGTACTATATTTGAATTTTGACGACCTGTAATTTGTAAATAAAAACAGTGTGTCATGTCTCCCCGACATTGTCTCGCATAACGGCGACCGAAGGCCTTGCGGTGCAAGTTGGCGGTGCACTGCAACGCCGAGCACCTCGCGCGATGGACAACTTCTGGGCACCGGGATCCGCAGCGGGCGGCGGTACCCTTTAGCCGTGACTCGGATATCTCTTGTTTGCCTCTGCTTGCCCACTGCACGCCTGGCGTTGTTGCTTTAAAGCTCTTGCCTGCCGTTCATTCTCCTTCATTGCCTCCAACTACTTTTCAACCCTTCTGTTATCAACCGTGGGTCCGTAAACTCGAACTGATTTCCGATCTTAATTGTTGCTCCCAGTTATCATCTACTTGCACTCACGATGTGTGGTATCTTTGGCTATTGCAGCTTTCTGAAAGAGAAGGTATGTCATCGGTTATATTTTCGCTTGACGATCGTTATCATATACCCCATATACCCCTTCTGCTTTTAATCGCCTGACATCTGTGATTTACGATTAACTTATGACTGAATTCACAGCGTCGTCAAGAGGTCTTGGAGACCCTCTGCGCTGGTCTCGCACGCCAAGAGTACCGTGGCTACGATTCCGCTGGACTCTGTGTCGACGGCGATAAGCCCGGCGACGTGCTCTTCTTCAAGGAGGTCGGCAAGGTTGCCGGGCTACGCAAGAAGATCGCCGAGTCTAACATCAATTTTGATAAAACTATGCTCGCCCAAGTTTCAATCGCACACACAAGATGGGCTACTCACGGTCCCCCTTCCGAGGTGAACTGTCATCCTGTAAAATCCGATCCCGAGGCCGACTTCTGTCTCGTACACAACGGAATTGTCACCAACAGCGCCGAACTTAGGACTGTCCTCCAAAAGCGTGGCTATAAATTTTCAACTGAAACGGATACCGAATCCGTCGCTGTACTTGCAAAATATATCTATGACTCTCAGGGTGGTAACAAGAGGTTGACCTTTACGGATCTCGTCAAGGCTGTTCTCAAAGAACTTGAAGGATCCTTCGCGTTCGTTTTCAAAACCAAACACTTCCCAAATGAAGTGGTCACTGCTCGCCGCGGGTCTCCTCTACTTATTGGTGTAAAGACGGACAAGAAGCTCAAGGTAGACTTCGTAGACGTTGAATTTGCGGGTCAAGATGACAGAGCAGACGGCCTGGAAACCCGTAAGTGATTGCGCATGCGTCTACGAAGCGTCATTGACGCGCACATTAGTACAGCCGAAACCTGTACACCCGAAGTCGCCTACCGGACTCCTTGCCCCGCCCACTATAAATCCGAAAGTTATGCAAACTCAGTCTCGTGCCTTTATGTCTGATGATGGCCTCCCACAACCTATTGAATTTTTTATTGCATCGGATGCGGCTGCCATCGTGGAACATACCAAGCGTGTTCTCTACCTTGAAGACGATGACATTGCTCATATCTCCGATGGCGAGCTTCACATTCACCGTTTGCGACGCACCGCGGATGGCTCTCAATCGCCGAGTCAATTAGCGACCACACGTACGATCGAAACCCTCGAGCTGGAAATTGCCGCTATCATGAAAGGCAAATTCGACACCTTCATGCAAAAGGAGATCTACGAACAGCCAGAATCGGTTGTCAACACCATGCGTGGCCGAGTTAACTTTGATCTCAATAAAATCACCCTTGGTGGGTTGAGGGCATATCTTCACATCATCCGTCGTGGCCGAAGAGTTGTGTTCGTTGCCTGCGGCACCAGTTATCACTCCTGCATTGCTACCCGTGCAATCTTTGAAGAATTGACTGAAATACCTGTCAGCGTCGAGCTTGCAAGCGACTTCCTTGATCGCAAGACTCCCATCTTCCGAGACGATGTTTGCATATTCGTTAGCCAGAGTGGTGAGACGGCAGACACCATCATGGCTTTGCGTTACTCCTTGGAGAGGGGTGCTTTGTGTGTCGGTGTTGTTAACACCGTCGGTTCGACGATCTCTAGAGAAACTCACTGCGGTGTTCACATCAACGCTGGACCAGAAGTTGGTGTTGCCTCTACGAAAGTTAGTATGTTTTCTTTTCGCATTTCAAGCAAGCTCATCTATGGTTTAAAGGCTTATACATCCCAATACGTCGCTCTTTTGATGATAGCATTGCAGCTATCTGAGGATCGGATTTCTTTCACTGAGCGTCGTAGTCAAATCATCAATGGTCTTCACGCTTTACCTGCCATGATCAAGCAGGTCCTCGAGCAAGATGCATCTTTGCAAGAACTCGGTGCTGAGATATCCCATAACAAGAGTTTACTTATCATGGGTAGAGGCTATCAGTACGTTCGATAAACAGAGAGGAAAGGAAACCACTGACAGACGAGCAGATATGCTACTTGCCTTGAGGGTGCCTTGAAGATTAAAGAAATTAGCTACATGCATTCTGAGGGTATGTGACGCAAGGGCCTTTGCTTCGTTGGTCTGACGACAGCCCAGGAATTTTGGCCGGAGAGCTTAAGCACGGCCCCCTTGCTCTGATTGATGAGAACATGCCCGTCATTATCATCATGACCCAGGATTCACTCTACCCAAAGGTGCAATCAGCATTCGCCCAGATTACAGCCCGAAGGGCAAAACCTGTTGTCCTTTGCAATGAAGGCGACGAGAGTATACCCGCTGGCGCGAAGACCATCCGTGTTCCCAAGACAGTTGACTGTCTTCAGGGCCTTTTGAACGTTATACCCCTTCAACTCCTCAGCTACCACCTGGCAGTCAAGAACGGCTGTGACGTTGACTTCCCGCGTAACTTGTATGTATATGTCTGGCCATAAAGACTCGTGTACTCATCTATCTTCTCAGGGCCAAGTCGGTGACTGTCGAGTAAACGAGGAAAAATGATGAAATTAGTGGACATTGTACTTTTACATAATGGGAATCTCGTCGTGCATATCATTCTCTTATAGACTTTATACCTACCTACGTCAGTGGCTAGTTACCATACAGGTAGAAATCATATGCGTCATTGGTTATCGATTATCCCTTGATTTTGAACGAAACGAAGAACTTGGCCGTCGTACCATAATGTGTACGCGACAATATTTTACCGATAGGCTAAGAATCTAAGCACCTAGCGTCAAGGGGTCGTGCAGAAGTATTTAATCCCTCGGATTGCGGACACGGCCAGCTCCGACGAGGGCCGTGGGGGTTAGTCCATAGTACGAGCTTGAAGCAGATGCGCCACTTGCGCATGCTGTGCGAGGTGCATCTTCAAGGTGACAGCATCCGGAGACACGAAAGGACCGTATTGCCCCTTGTTCTTCGCACATGGGCCATGCAATATGGTAGTAGCCAAGCTCAATTTGACGTAGCAAGGTACTCACTAAACCCGTACCAGATAAACGAAAATCACATCAGACCATGACTTCCTTTCAATCTGATCAATGACTAGCATGACTAGTACAGCGTAATGGCCCCCAAAAAAGTCGCCGCTATTGCCGTTATCGTTCAAACTGGCTTCCTGTATCCTGCCAGTTCCTAGTCCAGCCGATTGTGCTGAGACGCTAACGCCAACGCCATCGGCCGTCACATGGTCCCTGTTTCAGATGAGCAAATTCAACGCGTGTGCCCGTCAAGGATTTCCAGTCTAGGCGATGGATTTCAGACTAGAAGCACTCCGTTCAGCATGCACACTCTCAGGAAATCGAGTTCCCTGTGATGACCTCTTCTCACAAGCTGAAGTTGTCGTATGCTTGTGGCAGGGCGACTGGAACAAACACGCTGGAAATTCAACCGACATATTGTTGAATAGAAAACAGAACTGTCAAGGAGCGTGTGGGGTGCTTGGCTCTGGCCCCAGTAAATTAGATTCTACCGCCTTAACTACGATCTCATGCCAGATTAACAGAAGCCCGAGGAGACGCAGTTAAACAGGTGAGCGTTTTACCGTTTGCAGCTAACAAGACAGCCTTTATACAACATCCGACTCTATAGCATCGATCGGACATGTCAGATTAGGAGTCACAGAAATAGGTGACAAATTGACGGACCGTACTTCGAACCGTGTTTGTCTAAAGGGAACAAAAAAGAAGCAATTTGAAAGCTGTTGTACGTTGCTGACTTTATTGTACATTCTATTGCCTATTTCGCTGATGCGGGTGGCTCTCTCTATAGTTGAACGTTATGGACACCCAGACCATCCCTGCTGTTACAGCAGGGGAGATGTCAATGCGGACGGCATACCCTCTTTTTCAGATAAGATTACGGACAAGACTGATTGACTCTATCAGTGAAATTGCGGATGTCCGGATGTGTTTATGAGTACGACAGCATCAATTCAATAAGTACGGCACGGAAACACCTCTTCACTTCACCGAAAGGCAGAAGGAAGCGCGGCACGGCGGTGCATGTACTAGAAGCTCCGACATCGTTGGAGTAGCACGACACCGGCTCACCCTGTCTGTCAGGTTCTGGATCTTAATCGGCGCAACAAGGCAAATAACTGCCGACGTGGATTGACCAATGTCAACGTACAATTTATTTTTTTTGGTATTGCCATTCATGGGTTTAGCTAGAAGGGCTGGAGTCGCATAAAAGGCTGAGCTCAGACGACTTTGAAGCCCCAGTCCGACCAACAACTTGGCCTCTATTGCATCTTCACCAGTTCACTGCTCCTCGTCGTTAACAATGTTAGCTCGCGTCTCTGTACTCCTTCTCGTTGTTCCCTACCTCGTCGCTGCCACTGCTGTTCGTCGTGGCGGTTCAACCGTTAATCAATGCAACACGGGTACCCTTCAGTGCTGCAACTCTGTTCAAGACGTATGTATTTCAATACACTCTATGAAACTTGGATTGACACGGACCAGGCCAGTGACCCGACAATGAGCGGTCTCGCTGGGCTTATGGGGATTGATTTGTCTTCACCCAAGGGGCAAGTCGGGCGTAAGTGACTTTATTCAATTGCTCTACGAATCCAACCGGCATAACCTATTCACTGTAGTTAATTGCTCCCCTGTTCTTGCACTCTCTGGCAATAATTGGTAAGTCTCCGGATGCTCTCCGTACCAAGGCCTACGTTTAAGATGGCTCCCCAATCCAGCGCTTCCCAGCCAGTTTGCTGCTCCAACAATGACTTCGTAAGACACTCGCGAGAACCGATCCATTTTGATATGCTTACTGGTTTGTCATCTGCAGAACGGCCTCATCAACGTCGGCTGCACCCCGATCAATGTGAACCTCTAGATACGCACATCGTGCAATGGTGGTGGCGCTCTATGTAGATTGTGTCCTGTCACCCGAACTCTATGTTTCGTACTGCTCTGTATACGCTCGTTTGCAATGTCATGTGTTTTCGTTACAATCATTCGGTCTGAATCACGGCAGCATGAGCAGCGGATGCTCATGTATTGTGCGGCAGGAAGTTGTGATCTGAGCTGTCCGAAACGAGACACAGGGGACGCGTGGATGAAAATTGTATAAAAATAATCGTAATACATGCTCGAGTCATTGTTACTAACAACGCATGATGCATTCTTAAGAAGTCAGGCGGCGTCATACAGAAACAATCTAAACGACTTCACCATTGATCATTCAGGCGAGGCGTTGTCTCTTTTCTTCTCCAGCGTTAGGCCAGAACTCGGCTTCGAGCTCAATTACTCTGTTCCAAATTTGTTCGGCATTGATCCACGCCTGCGTCCCAGGCTTGATGTTCAAGTCATTGACGAGAGCTTCGATCTCATCAACGAACTTGACAAACTGCGGTGTGCTCCAGTGTTGAGCAAAAGGCATGACGCATTGTTTGGACTTGGACATTTCTGCGACGGAAGCCAATCGCTTATGAACGCCAGACCACGCGTCCAGGTAAACCTTATGATGAGATGTTAAACATTCGATTATA
The DNA here is from genome assembly GCA_015039365.1 of Amanita rubescens. Classification (NCBI taxonomy): domain Eukaryota; kingdom Fungi; phylum Basidiomycota; class Agaricomycetes; order Agaricales; family Amanitaceae; genus Amanita; species Amanita rubescens. Next base: position 521,972 of record WION01000007.1, read on the forward strand.
TGCGCTTGGAAATGATTACCTTCTCCATGGCCCACAAGAAAACCAGGCCGTCTTCAATGCTCATAGTGTTAACGACGCGGCACATTTCTGCCGTGTAATCTCTGGTGGCCTTTCTCTCTTTCCAGCCGTCCAGGGACAAGTTATTCTTCTTGGCCATGTCTTTGAAGAACTCGGCTTCTTTTATGACGCTGTCAAGAGCAAAAGCGAGCATGTTGAGAATGCGCAGGTTCATGAGATCTTCACGGGAAGAGATGCTGTGCGCCGAATTGAAATTAATTTTTGCAATGAGGGCCCCGATAAAGCGGGGGTAGGCGTGCATCGCGTAGATGCGATCCTGAGAGAGCCATAACGCAAGAAGAGTAGGATCAAGAGTACCTTTAGCGGCTGACTCTAGGAAAGGGTGTGCTATGGCGCTCGAGTATGAAGTGTCTGTGCGCAAAGAAAGCAGATGCTTGGAGATGGAAGACATGTGGAAATGAAGTTCTCCATAGATGTGGCGTTTCTTAAATATCTCGCGATCGATTGCGACGAAATGTTTGAGATCAGGGGTGTTGCCAAACAACCCAGCCGTTTGCCGATTTTGAAACTCGCTGGCCAAAGACAATTTCAGTATGTCCGCCGCCGCTCTCCAGGCCATCAGGAAATTTCGAGTCCAGGAATTCAAGGGCCTGGAGAAGCACATTCTCCGTTTTGGGCCATTGTCGCCACCCAAGTCTGTGAATGACTCCACACTTCCAAGAATGCCAAATCCATTCGTGCCCAGGAAAAACCCGAAAACGGGCAGATGGAGCGAGCCAAAGTACTCGCTCCGCCAGCAAGCGGAACTTGTGAAAAAAGCCAAAACAGCAGGGTTGCTTCACCTCCTCCCACCCGGTCCAAAGAATCGTACACCCATTGCTTCATCGGAATCTGGCAGTCAAGCCAGCGAAAGTAATGAGTTGGAGGAGCTGTGGGCCATGCAGATAGAATGGGAAGGGTCACCGGAGTACAAAGTAGTTCCTGGAGCGGAGCTGGGTGCACGTCTCTACGTAGGCAAGAAGCGTATGTTCAAGGGCCACAAATGGGAGCGTGTCAAGGCGAGGCGGAAGGCTTGGAGACGAGATTTGCTGCGGGATATGGACCGCCGTGTACGCAGTTACAAGAACGTATGTTCGGCCCACGCTTTTTGGTGGTTCTCCCGCTGACATGAAGTACAGTACTACAAACGGAGGAGACCACATCCACTCAAGCCTCCGCGCACAACGAAGGCACCTAAATTGCCATTTTAGAGTAGTCGTACTAGTTCCAAATACAGTAATCATCGTGTTGTCGCCGCTTCAATTTCGATCTCCGCGCGTGTATCACGTAACTTCTTTCTGTTGTAAACCACCAAGTTCTCGTCATCCTTTGTCCCCTTCTCACTCTACCAAATGGCTGCATTTCGTTCGGATCAAATAGCTAGGAAACCATATAGCGTCGGTGCTCATTTTCTTCACATACGACGCGAAAAACTTACCCTGGTGCTCACCGCAGCGCCCTGCAACTCGTGGTGCAGACAGCAAGTGGCTACATGACAAAGGTTCGGCAGGCCCCGCCAACGGAGCGTCAAAGCCTGCCCCAGCTGCCAGCGTCAACAGCAAAATTGTCGTGTCTAATTTGCACTACGAAATCACCCCAAAAGACTTAGCGGTATGGTTGCATTCATTTTTCCGTTCCCCACGCATGCTAATTAGTTTTCTCACAGGCCATATTTGGCCAGATTGGAACGCTCGTTCGCGAGCCACTAATTAGGGTACGACCCACCCCGAACTTAACGTGAAAGAGAACCAATGCGAACTGTCGACTCTTGTTAATTCGTGTTAAAAAGTACGACCGCAGCGGCCGTTCTTCGGGAACAGCAATTATTTCATTTGAAACCCCTGCGGAGGCTACGAGGGCGAAGAAGCAATTCGATGGTATCTTGGCCAAGGGTAATGCCTTTTTCCCCTACGTCGCCTGGCCGCATTGGCCCATAAAGAAGATATTGATCGAATATTTAGGACAGCCCATGTCCATTGTCTATGATACCCCTCCGCCCGTTCGACCAGCGAGACGTTCAGCAAGCGCCCCGCAGTCCCTCCTCAATAGAATTCAAAAGCCACCCCTGTTGGATAGGTTAAGTCGTGATGATACTGCAGTCAAGACACCAGCTGCTGCTGCGTAAGTATTCCCTTGAAGTCTTTTATTTCGTCCCCAACAGCTGTACATTTAGAAAAGGCACCGTCGGCCCAATTCGTTCGAGGGTTCGAGGTCCCAAGCCAAGAAGGGATCCAAAGAAGCCTAAGACTGCTGAAGAGTTGGATAAGGAGCTCGATGCCTTTATGGGTGATGCTGAACCTGCCAGTGCCTCAGCTGCACCAGCGACGACTGGTCAGGAAGACGTTGAGATGTCTTGAGGCGCGCGTTTGATGGATTTGGTTTTCCTTTTGCGTCGATATATGATTACTTTAGCTGTACGATATATTATTCAATCACTCTCTCATCTTCATATAAATTTATGCGATGCCTTAAAGCTTTGGTCTGGATTGATCCGTTTAACCTGATTCATGTCACTCCAAACGGCGCTGAGAGGCCAGAAGAATGCTCTGCGCAAGGCTGTGCGTGCAATTCTTCGTGAGCTTCCTTTATCATCCATAGATGACCAATGTTGGTGTTTTTCACGCTTCCTTCGCTACATATGAGCTTGACTACCTACCCATACAGCGCGAGCGGTGGCGGCACACGTCATTTCATCCCCATTCTTTGCTCGTTCCAAGACACTAAGCTGTTATCTGAGCATGCCGAGCGGAGAACTATGCACTGATACCCTGATATCATCAATTTTACAATCCGGTGAGTAACCTGTCCCGCTCCAGGAGATGAAAAGAATAAACAATTCTCAAGATAAGACGCTATTTGTACCGAGGATTGAGTCGATGGACGGACAAATGGACTTTGTGAGACTCTATGATAATGATGATCTTTCTTCGTTACCCAGTGGGATGTGGGGTATAAAAGAGCCAGGAAGAGAATGGCAGGGAAGTGCTCGGTCAAGTGGTGCGTCCCGTGCTATATAAGTCATCATGGGCTAACATATATACATTAACGAAGTTATGGGCACTAGTTGCGAGCCGCTAGATTTGATTCTGCTCCCGGGTATGCGTCCCCCCGTCTCCAACCTTTTACGATAAGGTCCATTCATGCGATCAGGTCTCGCCTTTGACCGCAGTTTGTCTCGTCTCGGGCACGGCAAAGGGTTCTACGATCGATTCATCCGAAAATACGTCTCGAGCGGGCGTCAACGTCCTATCTTAGGTGCGTCCCTGAGACGCGATTGCAGCTTGCCGCTGACCATGGGTCCAGTTGGATTGGCGCTCCGAGAACAACTGCTGGGATCCGGCAAAGTTCCAACGGAAGAGACCGACTGGAAGATGGATTTGGTCGTGACGCCAGATGGTATCATTGGAGATATAGAAAGAGTTCTGCAGAACTAATAGAAAATCAAGTCGTATGAATACTCTATGTAGGCTGCAGCTTGAGCCCGATTGTTAGTATCGGCTAATAGTATGATTATTCTGGAATGTGTTACTATTAGCGAGTAGGACAAGCAAGAAATCATTGAGATGGACACCCCTTTAGAGAAATATCAGTCTTAGACTATCACCATATGCGTAGAATTAATAGCACCTGCTACCTTATAATAATATGGGCGTGGGAACTATACCCGCCGACCAAGCTAAATACAAAAGTCGGTTTGGGTGGTTAGAAATAGTTCATACAACTATTGGCAGCAGCCGAGTCAACAATAAGACAATCCCCTCGCCTTTTACTAGGGGATTCCGTGGTGACTCGGCATCTAATGTTGCCTTACAATCTTTGGAACCCCGCACTCTTCGAGGGCTGCTGTTTATTTCTTCTTTTCTTTTTCCCATTTATTTTTATTTTTTAAAAAATGCATCACATGGATTTCTAATATTACGCAGGTACGATGTTATGGAAAGTGACCTCCCATGTCCTAACACAACCGTCTGCTCCCGCGCTGGCGAGCTTCCCGCTCTTGCCCGTCGACTCCCCCAGCCAAAGGACAACGTTGATACCACCTGGCCCTGCATTTCGGATCGGAATGTTCTTTAGTGGCTTGACGACGCTGAAAATGCAGATATGCGTGTCCAACGATCCTGATGCGCAGTGCAAGGAGTCGGCGGTCCATGCAAATGAGTTAATACGTGCAGAGTGGAACGACCAACGCATCGTTACAAGCTGAAACGCAGTAATTAGCATGTGGTGTCGACAAGACGGTAGTAAACGCACCTTCTTTTCCGTGGCACTGAACAATGCTATACGTCCAGTTGACTTGGGGAGAGCACAATTAGCTGCGGTCGAATATGCAAAGGAACACTTACGTCGCCCGACGCGATTAATTTGCCATCCGGAGAGAAGGAAAGCGCTGAGATAGTACTGGTATTGCCTTCTAGCACGCCTGCCTCTTTAAGCACTTTACCATCCCAGTCATATAATCGGACTTTACGGTCCTTTGTAATAGTTAGCATTATCCTGAATTATGATAACTAGGTAACCCACGTCTCCAACTGCTACAAGGGCGCCAGAAGTTGATACAGCTCCAGGGGTGTACGATGTCTTCGTCTCATGCACCTTCTGGTTCGACCTAAAGGCTTCGATCCCATTTTGTTCAATCACAAACACAGTGTCGTCTTCTGCTACAGTTACAGACTTTGGCTGTGAATTCAGTTTCGTTGCTGCTTGTCTAGTGTCACAGTCATCAGCAGCTCTCGATTCAAGGACAGGATAACCAACTTACATGAAACTTAGGCTGCTGCTGCTATCGATCTCTCGGACATGATCATCATAGCCGACGCTATAGATTGTGCTAGTCTTGGATGAGGCAGCCACCCCGACTACGAGGTTGCTGTGTCCTTGTCCCTCTACATATTTCGTCTCATTGTCAAATGAAAACACGCGTCCGTCTGCACAACCACCAATAAACGTGTCGGAGCTGATCGGTACAGCCGCTGTTATGGCCTTTTGAGGTGCCTGTACATAATCCACTTCAATCATAGAAAAGAAGTTCCGCGTAATCAACACTCACCACGAGCACACGTACGGGTTTGTCTCCCGTCCTTGGATCAAAGACATTCAGATCCCCGTTGAGCGACAAGGATACAAACTCGTTCTCCTCACTCCATACGTTCCCAACCTGCTGGTCGCCTATGCTATTCCCTAATGACCAAGTATTGACAACTTTCCGAGTTTCTACGTCCCCTTGATACGCATGTCAGAGTTTGCAAAGTATGAGAATGATTCAATAGGCGTACAGAGTTTGACTGAACAATCCGCCGCGGAAGTGACGAAGGATTTACTGTCGATACTCCATGTGCATGCCATCTTCAAGTTCAAATGAGTTTTATCCTTCAAGAAGCGGGTTCCGACATACAATGCTTCCTTCATGTGGACTGTCAGTCACTTCATGTAGAACGTCACCCGTCTTTCCATCGTACAGGAAAATCTTTGAATCGGATCCGACACTGGCAAAGACGTTGCCTGAGGGAGCGTAGCGAACGTCTTGCACGAATTTGGTGTGCGTCTTGAGAGTCTGAGAGAAAATAAATAACTCAAGCTCGACCGAAAAAGTAAGCGACGTGGATTAACCTTTTCATACTTATACGGTGCTCCTACAGATCATTGAGCGCAGAGGGAGGACTTTCTTATCATGTGCTCTTACCATGATAAAACAGGACCTGCCCGTCGTCTCCGCCCGTCGCAGGCCCTGAAAGGCCTGTCTGGTCGCATAGAAACTGCATTAATAGGCTAGGATACATGGTTAATAAACATAGATGTTGAAAGTGAACTCTATTTACCTTGCTGTGGCCCATGATCTCTCCGACCGATGATCCAGTCTCCATCAGAAAGGCATGTCCAAATCTAACGAAGGCCAGAGTCGATGAACAGTCCTATTCTTATGATGAACACGAACTTACTTCTCTCGTCCATTTCCGACAGCAATGATACGCTTGCTCTCTCCATCCCATGCGAGATCATGACTACGATGTGGACGATTAACCTAATATCAAACGAGCGCACAGATTCGACATACATCGGCCCAGATATGACTTTGTATTCTCCCTTGAGTACATTGTCCTGGCCAACCGTGTCCCAGATGCGTACTGTCTCCGAAGGTCGTTATCTCATCCTGGTATTGTCAAACAAGAAACCCACCAGTCCCGGATGTGTCAGCGGATGCGCAGTAGAAGCCTGATGGCGAGATGCGGGCTACAGTCGTTGGATGCACATGTTCTGAATACGCAAGCGCGGGGGATGCATTCTGGTTGTTCAAACGCGGCCAGATTCAGAACAATAGCAAGCTTCGCTACGCTTTGGAAAGACTTACCTTAGTGTCGCGGATCTACCAGTGAAAACGTTAGTTTGGATTGTGTGGGAGATAGTACAGCAAGGGTCACGGCATGAAGGGACGTACAATGATCGTCTTCCCATTAGCGTAGACGATCTTACCCTTGGAAGCGCTTAGCTTTGTCGATGTGCCTCTGGTGGTGTTGGGATTAGCGGGCAAAAGTCCAACAAACTTGGAAGACATGGTATAGATTCCTTCTGCAGACGCGTCTCATCAAAGTCACACAAGTGCGGGTATATTAGCTAGTGGTTTAACTCTAGATAGGTAGAACTAAAGTATAAACTATTTCTGAAAAACATCGAAAGCCGGCCTCGCTAATTTTTGGGTTTCCGAGAGATGACTAGGTACATAGGTGTGAAGAGCTGGAAAACACAAGTCAGGCGCATTGCCAATGGTCGGCGGGACGAGACCATACCTTTGTTTGACCACCCTTGACGAGGGATAAAGCTGCCACCTTCAGCGACTCGCTAACATCATGCGTGCCCTTGGGAAGAACACCAAACCATTCCATCACCCGTATGGCATTGTGGCTGACCAACTGTCCACTCCAACTCATTCGCCAAACAGTGAAGTAGTCCCAGAAAGTTTGCGCTTTTGTGATATCACCCTCCAAAGGATAATACCAGGGCACTGGGTCTGATCGCTCAGCCAAATCCTCCTCATGTTCAATCTCGAATCCAACAGTTTTAAGTGCCTGGCGAGCTAGCCGCAACGGTCGCATTTCAGGAATTCCGTTTCCGAGCTCAAGTTGATGAGCGAGCTCTTTATGCTCTGGGATAGACGGGTCCCAAGCATCCGTCATACACCATTCGTAGACACCGAACTTTCGGTAAACATATTAATCGTTGCCTTATGGACTAAAACTGAACATACCACACCACCGGGCTTCAAAACCTTGAAAATTTCTGAATAGACGCCTTCCCATGTGGGTGCATGGACAGTGGCCTCGATTGCGTAGACTTTTCGTGAGAAGTTAGATAGAACATTGTACGACACATAGATACCATACCTGCATCGAAATAATTTTCGCCAAATTGCTCAGACAACTTCATGAAGTCACCCTTTACGAATGTGACTTGATTCTCCAAACCAGCTCGCTTGGTATATTTCCTAGCACGCTGGATTTGGAAATCATTGTTGTTCAGGCCAATAACTTGAGCATCCGAGAATTGGGCAATCTCACGCGCCGGCCCTCCGACGCCACAACCAACATCGAGGACGCGCATACCGGGACGAAGAATCATATGCGAGGAGAGATAATGTTCGTGCCTTGCAAGAGAAGCTAGGAATGCCTCGCCCTTGTAAAACCGGGAGAAATGGAAAGATTGACTCCAGCCGTACTCGTACAAATCGGTGGCACCATCATAGTAACCTATTGAAAGCGTTAAACGATGCGGAATTTTTTTTTATGACGATCAAACCATGCATACCATTGACGACGTCCGTATAGCTCTGGAGCCGCTTCTCATTGTCGTCTGATCTTTCTTGGTTCGGATCCTTATTCCAGAACTTCGTGTAGTTCTCCACACGGCTTTCGATACGACCATCAGCACGTTGGATTGTAGACATTTTTAGACCTGCAAGAAGAACAAGTTTCGCAAGCGTATGACAATGCCTTGAAGGCGTTGTCAGATGATAAAAAAAGAGAAGGTACACGTAGAGAGCACGAAGAACTCACTAGGAAGGAACGGTAGAGATGGGAGTTAAAGAAAGACGAGAAGCTCTAAAGCCAAGTTATAATTTACTGAAGAATCAGGTCATTCTTTTTTTAGTTGAATTTCTCGCGTTATGCGTCACGCGCTGCGCACGGCCAAAGAAAAAACATCCTCGAAATTGAATACTAGTGCTGTCCTTCCCAGTTTCTTCAGTCGCAATCCAGCTGAAGGTTTTAACTGTTCCTGAAAACAGAAACAAGAGGCCAAGCTTGGCCGCCATACTCACAAAAATGCATAAACGCTTTTTCCATTTTCGCACGACTTCATCGCGGTTCCCACACTCACAGTACAGCAAATGAGTTCAACCGCGAAATCGAATCAAAGGAATGTCTGCTACGCCATAGTCGTGAGGTTATACTATGCAAATATCTAACACAGTCCTCGGACGTCCGATGGTGTATAGGGGTTTCACAACAAGTCCCTTAGAGTAGAAACTAGGAAATATCGTTGACGGCGAACTGCTTCCCCGCGGTCAACGAATCCCAAGTGGGGCACAATTCTTTCCAAGCCTCTGTGACTATTTCGCTTTGACCTCCCGCCAACTGTCCTGGTACGTTCTCGGCAAAGACAACCGTTAGACCACTGTAACATAACAATCTCAGTCTCAAGTCACTGCCACTTCACATAATACTCACGCTGCAAGATGATAGTTGATATGACAATGGAACATCCTTTGACAGAAGAGCTTCAGCAACCCTATATTCGGCAAAAAAATCGAAAGACTCTTACCAAGGGCCAGGTGTATTCGTCCTGAACCGGATCGTCACGGCATCGGTGGTCAGGCTACCGGTGTTGACAGTATCTCGGATTACCGGCCACTTAGTGTTAACGCGCGTGCTGCCGGCGCTGCGTACGACACCGAACTTGTGCTGCCATTTTACGCACATTAGACGTGAACAACAAAGACGGTATAGAAACTTACACCATGTAAATGGAACGGATGCTATGGCAAACAAACGTCAGAGCTGACACACGGGTATGCTGGCAAGATTACATACCGGAGCTGCTATACTTCCTCCTGGAATCGTCAGCTCGATCAAACTACCTCCAGGCAAAGGAATAACGGTTCCCGAGGGTAGAAGGTCAAACGGGCTCACGCCGTTCAAGATTTGCAATAAGATTGGTACAGATGGAGGAGTAAATTCCTGGCCGTTCATCGTAAATGCGGTGAATTCCGCGTTTATCCCGATATTAAGGGTAAGGCTAAGGTCTGGAGTCCCACCGAGATTCTGGGGAGGCGTAATTGACTAAGCAGGGCATTATCCAATCAATTATAATTAAGGGTTGAGCGCTGAGCGAGAATACGCACTATAAGATTCTGTTCTTGAAATAAAGTGGAGCCTGTCTGTGTAGTGGTTGGCTCTGCATCGGGTGCACCCGCGTATCGAAGGATAGCAGCATTGACTCCGTCCTCGTTGCTGGGTGTAGATCCCAGGATGAACGGCACTGCCCTGATCCCTGTGGAAGATCCAAATCAGCGTTCATGGTCTCTTTCTCAAAGCCACACTCACAATAGTTGCCAATAGACTGGTTAGCGTGCACAATGACAGAGACTCTCTGCCCTGTCCAAACCGTAACTACGTCTACTCTTTCAGTAGGTAGGGCTTCGGTGCCATCCGTTTCGATCACAGTCATCTTATGATCATCGATTGAGAAGTTAAAGCCTGCCACACATGCTATGTTGACTAGGCGGAAACGATATCGCAGCTTGGGCTGAACATTGACGACAGCAAGTGGCGACTTTGCACCGCCAGGGATACGTCCGAGGCCATTGATCAGGACCGTCTCAGGGTTTTGAAAATGGGCGAAAGCGTAAGGTGAAGGATTTTGATTCCTACAAGTGACGAATACATGAATAATGATAAGGTTAGGGGTCACAAAGACTTTACCAATCTGAGAGGGTGATCACAGTATTGGCTAATCACGAAGTGTGAGTCGATAAACAGGACATCGGATGGACCCTTACCATTATCAACATCATACAAAAAGTGAAGCGGATCTTTTGGATCTGTTCAGGATATTAATACCTCGCCTGCCCGAAACGGAAACCAAATACCGTATATGACAAGAGCACCTCTGCCATACGTTATCAATACCATAAGCAGCTGCAGAAAAAGGTACCCACCTTAACCCATCACAGTATTGCGTCACGACATGTGAGTGATACCAGTATGTCCTGTACGAATGCCGGTATAAGTTATAGATCGAACTCGCCGTCAAGTCGCCTACCCAGAATCATAAAGGGTTATGTTGTATCTATCGGATCATCAGATGAAGTAAGGACATGCGGAAATCAAACAACGCACGTAAAATCATGACCAGGTGCAATAGGACACTGCGTAACCCACGTTGGACCATCCATCTCGGCCGTTCGTGGTTGGAATAGACCATGCCAATGCTTTGGAACGCTTCAGAAATCTTTCGGCCACCGACTGGAAATAACACCCACGATAGAAGTCCCTTGCGCCATGGTGGTATCCGTCAATTGGTCGATAATCTTGATCTGAATTCACAAAGCACCTAAGCCTCAAGGCTCCATGGCGAAGGCGCTTGACATACCTGTACCGAATCACCCACGTTTCCTGTTATGAGAGGACCTGGAGTCTGCCCATTCACGACGACGGCGCTTTTCTATACATCAGGACCAACTTCCAGCACCGCGAGACGCGTGTAAGGGCCTCTCACCTTCTACTAGGGTCCTCCATTTGGCGACACCTGTTGGTTGGTGATAGTAAACTCATATTGCGAAGACTTGCATAAAGCAGAAAGAGAAAGCGCAAATAGCAATGACGCCAGCATTCATGTCAGAAAGTGACACTTGCAAGCTGATGAAATGCTAGGTTGAAGAGATTTTTAAAGTAATAGCTAGCAATGGCGGTGCAAGCGAGAGAAATGGGGGAACGATGTTTCGGTGGATACGATCATTCACTGTTGACTTGAATATGTACTTGACTTCCGTGGCAAGGCGGTGTTAAAGTGGGCGCTCAATGTGTGAGGTATTCTCAGCGGGATGCCGTGATTTGATCAGCAACGGCTAGATGGGTACCACCAGGCGTCCTTAATTCGTGCCCGCAAAGGACCGTTTTGACAGGCACTACCAAATCGTTAGAAAGAGCATGACAAGGCTAGGGAGAAACTTGGCACTTTCGAACTTGACTCACTTGAGATTGCTGCAACAGTCTTGTAGAGATAGTCAGGGTCACTAGGAATATTTTAAAGTAACCACGTCACAGCCCATGGGCGCTCAGAGGAGCACTAACCGGCCGGCAAGATATTTTGCTAGCTAGCCGGGACCGTACTGTTGATCGGAATGGTTTGGCCCTCAATTGACATTCGTTGCGTCTCAAGGGCAGGGCAGGATTTAGACAAATTCCCCATATGTGTATGCACATGCCTTGTGTACGTTAAAACCCTTGAATGCACTTGAGCATGCTGTAGGGCACGACTTAAAATATATCACGTTCTCATGTTCCTGTGGCGACCAGTATTGACAGCCAGGAGAAGCAGGCACATAACCTGTCTTAACATGTTAACATGTTAACAGTCACCACCCGATAGGATAGGATAGGATAGTGAGTAGACGTCAGCGCACAATACTACAGTCAAACCTCTCCTAACCCATACCGGTCGAGAGTCACCTTTTTCTATGGGTCAAGAGGAAGTATGGGTTTTGAGGGGAGCTATTTCAGTTACACAAGCTCACTTGGGATCCCAGAAACCCTATGGGTTATGGGGGAGTATGGGTTGCAAGAGGTATGGGTTAGGAGAGGTTTGACTGTAACTAGATTGGAAGAGTAACCGAAAACAATGTCGTTGTGGAATGAAAAAAAATGCGACTTAAATCCTTCCACGGTATAGTTTTTGCATACGAAGCACAAGCACCATTCAATCATTAATAGTTAGTGAAGAAAAAAAACATCATCATCAGTATTGTGCAAATAATGCACGGATCGTCAGAGTAGCAAAATAACAGCAACAGAACAACTGGTAAAACCGAATGAACGGAACGAACGAGGGATGCGCCTGGGCATTAAGAGAATTATCTGGTATTACCAAGCACGGACAATGCCTTTTCCTTTAAAACCAAAGGATAACTGTTCATGAGGTGAGCAAGTGATCGAAGGTCTTCTTGGTCAAGAAGGGCGATGGTGACCTTCGGCTAGGACATGCGTTAGCCAATCAAGTCCTCATGTACCTAGATAATAAAACCTACAGCCCCCTTAATTCCAAACGTTTTGATGGCTCGAAACCTACGTCACAATCGGGTCACTAACAAACCCATATATCGATATATTGAAACATACAATTTATCACCGAGTTGCTGCTTCTGGATGTGAAGGGGTTTATCTAGAAGTCCATCAATGAAATCGTCTGTGCCTTGCACCACTGTAGGATCAGGTTTGGGTAATGGGAAGTCGGTTGTTGAAGATGAATTGGCAAGTCTGATGACTTCGCCAGCTGGCAACTTCGCCAATGTCGCAATCGCCTTGGCTGTGTTTGGCGTGACTTCTGTGTTTGCCATTCCAGGTGTCGCGGGAAGTGGCGATGACGTAGCGGAAGCACCCCTTGAGGAGAGCTCGGGTGTTCTCGGCGTTTCCGTTAAACGTGAGGGCGCTTTCTTTGACTGGGGCGTGTATGGGGATGGTGAACTCTTGGTCTGTGCTTTCTCATCTGGATCATCATCACTTTCTAGTACCATCTTGGCATCGGCCAGCTTCGCACGAAGGACTTCCACATTAAAGAGGCACATGGCGCGTTCTCTCTTGGGCAAAGTCATCAACAAGTCCGTTAGCTCCGTTAACCGTGATGACTCAAGTTTGCTAACTGCAGCTAGCATACGGTCACGTTCTGATACCGGAGGTACGGAACCAGAAGGAGATGATGTTCTCGGAGGTGTGGATGTTGCGCTGATCGAAACAGGAGTTGAAGGGTGCTCTGGCGCGCTTGCTGTGGCATTGTGAATATTGGGGTCCACCGAACTAGAATCATTGGAGGCGGAAGCAGAAGCCACGGGTGAGGGTGACTTCTCGGATACTTTTTCGGATGCCTTCTCTGGACTGGGCTCCTTGAATTTGATACCTTTTTCGATGGAAAGCACTTGATCCTTTAATTTATTCGGTTCTTCAATGTATTTAATAACCTCGCTAAGCGATACGGTGACCAAGGATCGAACGATTTTATCAATATCGTCAGCGGGAACGACATCCATCGTCTTGACCCTTCGGCTAAGTTCCCCTGTCAACACTTCTCTTCTAACGACAGGTGATAGAGCCGCCAAGTCGTCATAGCGCATGGGCAGATTGAGGGTCCCAGAAAGAGCCGCCTAGGCAGGAAGTTGAGTGGCTAGACCGAACGTAGACGCTCAGACCTACATTATAGTAGCTTCCAGAACCTCGTCTGCCTCGTTCTTGACGTTCAGAAGCGACTAGGGCGGTAGAATGTCCACGAGGACTTTGCCAGCCAGCAAAGTCACCAGCTTCGCTTGGCGTCGGGCTAGTGGCCCCACTAGCACTCCTAGGATGACCGTTGTGTGCAAATCGCTGGGCGAGCTTCTCTTGTCGCAATTGCTTCGGTTCATGCAAACGAACCACAATTTGCTTTGAGCCTAACTGAACCCCATTCATGGCGTGCATCGCAGCCGTCGCTGGAAGTGGCGTCAAATTATGAGGTTCAAATGAAACACGTCTTTCTTACCTTGTTCGGGCGTTTGGTACGAAACGAAACCGAAACCTCTACTTTCACCACTTTCATTGCGCATGACGCGCGCACTACGCACAAGACTCAATAAGGCCAATCATAACCCTAATAGGGAGGGTCCTTACCTCACGATTTGACCAAACTGTAATCGTGATTAGATGATGTGCTAAGCCATACATATAGATCATACCTGACGGAAATGTGAAAACAGTGCATTCGAATCAATCTCGGGGTCTAGATTCTGAACACCCGTGAATGAAGCGTACAAGCCTTGCATAGATAAGATAGGACGTACTTTACAAAATAGATTACAAGGATCTATTAAGCCACTGTGGCTATTCGAACCAGGGCCCGAAACGGGGGCCAATTGTACTTGTTGTCCGGGACCATGAATGAATTGAGCAGCTTGGGGTGACCGCATGAGATAGGGAGCCGTCCGAGGAGGTGAATACTAAACGTCACATTAGAATGCGACTGCAGCCACAAACAAAACGTACTTGAGTTGGGTATGGACTGTATACGGAGGCGGCAGGGACGAATGGAGGTGCCGCGGGACTGAATTCTGGAATAGAACCACTTGGTGTCCTTCTAGGTTGGTAAACTTGCACAGCGATATTTTGACCGTCTATTTCAGCACAGTGCATAGCTTCTTCCGCATACCGTGCATCGTCCTCGTGCCAGTATTCAATCATACCAGTATCCGGGCCGAATTGCGTTTGGGTACGGACGGACGCAAGGGCGCCAAAAGGTCTGAAAAGGTCATATAGTTGAAGGTCAGTGTATCCGTTTGGAAGATGTTTAACGAGTCGAGGTATGGCGGCAGGAGGAGGCATCGGCGTCGGGGGGACGGTTGGAGGGTATGGCGATAGGACAAGCATTACGGGTGGCGATAAATTCGGTATAAAACGTGACTGTAGAGTAGCGAGAGCCTTTTCGGCTACGCGTGTCGAGGTGAATGACTGTGCCGAGATGCTTAAACGATGCGATTAAGCTAACCTTTGTCCAGAAACTTGAATTCGATGGTAGCGGTGATGTAATTACTTGTGACATCGCGCACGGCCTTGGGTCTAAAGGGACCACAGTTGACAAATGCCATAGCGATATTCTCCTCTGTGACATAATTGGGAAGATTTGAGATATACAAGAGTGGCTCTCGGAGGTAAGGATGTGAATGGGGCGAGAGTTGTAGAGGTTGAGGATCGTAATGGGGATTCATAGTCAACGTAGGGACGTAAGTGTATTAGAGAGAGAAAGGCGAGAAAGACAGCGCTGATTGTGTGAGGCGACTGCCTCGACTAGACCGCCTGCTTCCGAAAACACAACTCAAAATCAACCCTCTGCCTGCTTAGCTAAGCAAATCTGGTCCAGCTCCCTGCAGCCACTGCCATCTGTGGTGTCACGCTCCTTGTTCGTAAATCGCCATATAGCTCGTCATTCATTACTGCAAGTGGTGAGAACCAAAGGTTACTTCGATGGGACAGAAGCTTACAGGATGTCGCCGGCGGAATCGGGATCTACCAGCCTGACGTGGTTTACTATCTCTAAATAATTTCGTCATTACATACGATATGATGACCCACGTTAATATACTCACTTTTTCCCAACAACAGTCTGCTCGGTTGTCGTTGCTGCGCTAAGTTGCGCATGCCGGGCAATCCACTCGTGCGCCGCGTCGAGTGAATCCGCCAGTGGTGCTGCATTGACAAACAATGCAAGGAACGTCATGAACATGACGAGCACTGTGAAGCGAGAACACATCATCTTGTTCGTGACGAGGACGCTTGGAGAGTAGAAAGGGGGGAATGGCTACTGGAGACCATAGTACTAGCTCTTAAATGTATCGCCGAGCACCGCAGTTCACACTTACACGTCGGGACATCGGAAGGAGATACATCCCAAATCGGTATCTGCTTCAACCTCGGACTGCTGAGTTGCTCATTAATTAAATAAACTTCTTACATCCCGAGAAAGGGGTTTTTCCGAGACGTTTGAAAAAGGAAGACAGCTAACCTTCTGGCTCATGGCGTACGAGATATATGCTTCCAGTTTCTAGAGAGTGTTCCAATTCCGCGGTACTCGATGCTATTTTGTTCTGCGGTGGACCCGAGTACCCGTGACGCCAAGCACTTAAAGTTAAACACATACACAATATCAAATCAAAGGTATGTCAATGCCCACACCTCATATTCATAGACATTCCCAGCCCAGAAACAGTGTGGCATGCATCGGCGGTGTCGGATCGTCTTCGACCGATTGATGATGAACAAGCTTTGGACTCGAACGTTTACCAGGTTACCGATCACACTACAAGTTGTACTCAGAGTATGCAAATCTATGAGCCAAAGGTCAGATATACACAGAAACATGTCTTCGCCAGAATAAAACCTAGAAGCTTATTCATCTCCATTCACCCATCCTCGAACGCCCCAGATCCATAATTCTTCAGTGGGTCTTTTCTTAGCGCTTCAGTTTCACTCGCCGGCATGGGTTGTTTCGTGCCGGCCTTCTTTACTTTGATCACTGATTCCACATCTGCGACAGCACTTGACGTTGCTTGCGCGTCCTAGTCGGAGATTGATCCACGACATTATGGAATGATCATAGCTTGGGACTTACATCATCTCGGAATGGCGTGAACCTCGGCGTAGCGGGAGGGGATGGCGCCGTTGGTGCCGCACCTCCGCCGTCCATAAACGGTACAAATCCCCCAGTTTTCTTCGACGTAGGGATCACGGGGGGCAACCCGACAGGGTCTGGATCTCGATATGGTACTATTCTCGAACCCGACGTTCCAGCGGAATTGCCACTGCTTCCCGAGGCAACTCTCTTGGACCGCCCGCTCTGCTTGATAGTGGTCCCAGCGAGCCTTTTCACCTCGGGAACGTTTTCTTTGACCCGTGACTTCCGTGTGCCGAGGTCTGGCCATGCACCAGCTTCGGCCGCTTCTGCTTCTGCGCCTGAAGGGTCCACAAAGACCTGGAGGCGCGAATTGGGCACCGATGGCGTCAACGAACTTGGGCGCGAGGACCCCGAGGGCGCAAGTGTTGTCCTTGTTGTAGTCAAGGCTGGCCTTTGAGGTCTCGAAGAAGACCTGCTTTCTGATGTCGATGACGATGCATCCGAAGAAGTAACCGTGGATGGCATAGCTGCGCCGCTCAGCATCCGCTTCTGAAATTCATTATATCTATTTTGCAGATGATCGAGAGGCGATGCCTTCCGGGCAATACCAAGATTATAGATATCGTCGGCATCCTTTTTGCTGCCGTTCATAATCAGACCGTAGAACTTGCTTTTCACAAGATCACAACTCACCGGCCATCACGTTCAAGAACAGCTGCGAGTTCTCCGTATAGCAGTGCAAAATTTGTGCCAATTTCATTCGCGATCAAGAATCTGTAAATGACGGTTGGCTTCTCCACGTAGCTGGCGTAGAGTAGCCACAATTTCAGATATTTCATTTCTTGTCTCCATTTTCCACCTCTGTCATCTTTCAGAACTCTCGTAGCCTCCTCCAGGAGCTCTAAGAGTCCTGATTCTGCCGTATGCCCCTGTGGATAGTTCTCAAGCGTCCAATTCACAAGCCGGCTATACGCTTCAAGCGGATCACCGTCCTCATCCTCAAACGCTAGCTCAACATTGATGCGGAGCCGATTGCGCGTCGCGGAGAGCTTTGCCTCGCGCTGGGCATGTGGGGTAGTCAAGATCTGGGAAAGTGTTGTGACCCGGCGACCAGTCGCCAGTGGTTGGACATTCTCCTTGGCTGCTTCAAGGACATCGAAGTCCACAATATCTTCTTGTTCGTCCGTGAAGACATCATGCGTTGACATGCTATTCGGTCGAGAGTGCAGGGTCGTTCTGCAACTTCATTGTCAAAAGCCAAAACGGTTCAAAACCGAGAAGCTTCACGTGACCGCGTGCGACTCTTTGACCTCCCGAGGAAAACATTTCGTATGCTTCACCTCCAACCTTAGAGTCCCTTATGTCCGCATGCTCGTGTGTTACTTAATACCGAGAGCGTAGACCGCGGCGAGCCGCGAGTTAGGAGCAAAATCCATCGAGCTTGTGCACTTTGGTTTCCATGCTGCTCGGCTTAGCACACACCCGAGTCCGATGATGGACCCTAAGCCCCACACTCTGCGCAATTTGAGCTCCTTTACGCCCTAGGACGGTAACGTGCTAATCCACCATTGCTCAAATCTTTGATTTACCCTTCGATAGGTGGGTCTCAGGAGCGGTTTCCGCTCTGATTTTTGTTGCTCAAGTTGTTGTATAAGCCTTCTTCAGCCAAGGACAGGATTATCTTCAGGTGTCAACTTGTCCTCTAGTCTACTCGTCGACATATTAACCTGCAGAGTTACAATCTGTCGTCAATTTGCCTCACCTAGGCCCGCGGAACAGCGATGAGGCAGCACAAGCTCTTAGCTTTTCGTACCGCAGGTGATTGACCAAATTCTCAGGCATTCAGGTCCGCCCACCGAGGTACCTCCTTTGACGTCTCCGATCCGATGTTCAGGCAAAGTCCAAAACGACAGTTCCGGCTATACTCTTTTAAGACCGCCGTGGACTTAGTGTCGGGACTTCGTAGCTTCCAAAATTCGAACTTGGCCTAGATGCGATTACCTCGTACTCCTTTGCCTTTCCATGTCTGGGCGACATTTTCTGCTCAATCGCTGTTGTAGTTAACTATGTTTGTATGCCATCCAATGAAGTTTTTTCGCCAACGCAAGCAACGAATATAAATAATATATTTAACACATTGGTCGCTCATCACATCTGTCGAATGTAATTCCGACACATCATACGCGATAACTCCGATCACTGTTGAAGGACAATCAGGGGACATAGCGGAATTCCGGTGCCTGGACAGCAATTCATTAGCAGTGTTAATTTTACATGTGAACGACAAGGCATACTTTATCTGCAAGTTCGCTTGTGTCGACCCTGGCATCAGGTTCCGGGACCCCATATTTTCTGTCTCGACGAGCGTTATCCCGTCGATATGAGGTCTGATTTCAGGGTTAATATACCGTTAGATGCGAGATCAGTGAACCTATACTTACAGTCAAGATTAAAGCGCAGATGACGGCGAGCCACGACAAAGCACAAGAAACTGTCAAAAGTTACAGTCTATACGGTGGCATAGGAATCGCAACTTACTGGCAAATCCGCGGCTATAAAGGAATATGTAAATTGCATCAGTATAAAAGGTTACGGCTACTCACATATAAAAGTCTTTGGCATCCGTCTTTGGGAATATATGGGATCCGAGCACGCTGCCACACTGACCGATTGCCATGAAAGTCGGTATCCCCGCCGCCTTCTTTGTCTCTGAACCCAAGTTATGGGCGACTAGAGAAACTAGTATCCAGAACGAAAGGCAAAGACGCGGTATCACTCACACCATGCAATGGTCAATCCAATAGATGTATACGTCCCACTCGTGATGCAGAAGATTGCGAAGTACCGGACGTGCTTATTTTGGTGAACGACAAGTAACAGCCTGAATAACCGGATGAGCTCGAGAAACTCCAGGATGAAAAATCGTACAGGTAACCAACTGCGCTAATGGTGCATGCAATCGAGATGGGAACACCACGAGTCTGGAGTTTGTCAGAAATGAAAGAAAATGTTATCAGGACCACGGCAGTGACGACGTATGGAGGAACGGTGAAAAGCTGAGCTCTTGCATCGCCTGGAACGTCAGTCAAGACATGTTAACTGGGATCAATCGCTTGAACTGACTATATCCAAACGATGCTATGATAGTAGGTAGGAATGCGGATATGGATGACAAAGCACAGTTCAAGCCGAAGTAGATCACCCCAGCGGTCCACACCTTGATCCCTAGTCAGCTAATAACAAGGAGAGATATTAAAGCATACCCTCCAATCGCGTAACGCCATCCACACGTGCCCTATAGGAATGGTCAATCTAATCTGAGGCACCATGGAGAGAACAATATACTTTTCTGAACCACAGCACCTACATCACCGCTCGTCGCCCTGTTCATTCTGGCAACGGCTAATTTACGTTCACGAGCGGTGAGGTATGTTGTCGCCTCGGGTCGATCCGGCAAAAAGAAGTATGTAAATATGCTGAGGATAATGGTTGGAATGCCCTGTTCATGTTAGCGAAGGTTTCCCTGGGATTACCGAAAAAAATTACCTCGACGATGAAGAGCAGCCTCCAGTTTTCAATGTGGGCTTTGCATGTGAGATGCCGAAGGCTAGAATACCTCCGAATGCACCAGCGACGGCAGCAAACCCGAACCAATAAGCCATCTAGGTTCTGCGTGAGTTATCGCAAGCCAACGGCATTAATATATCATACTGACCCGTAGACCCATTTCCTTCTTGGTGTAGAAGAGCGCTATTGCGACATGGATAAACTGAGCGAAAGACCCACAGGATACTCACAAAAGTACAGGGGGATTGCAGGGCCAAATCCGGCCTCGAAAATTCCAAGGAAGATTCTGGCAGTCATCAATCCTCCAAAGTCAAAACCAGTGGACTACGAGTAATTAGATACTAGCAAGCGTTAGCTTGATACTCTTACCATAAGGGTTGACGTTAGTCCCCAGCCGGCGGCACAACACGCCATCCATACCCTGGGCGGGTACAACTTGGATACCACGGTTGCTGGTGTTTGACATAATATCTACGAAATCAGTTACAACAATCGTCTGCAAGATATTTGTGGATCTTACGTATGAAAAGAAGAAAGCAGAATTGACCCAGTCAAAAAGCACGCCAGTGGGATCCTTATTTTTACCGAGGATACTCGGCAACCCCATGAGTCGCGCATTGCCTAGATTTGAGCGGTCGAGGTCTAATATGAAGATTTAGTTTCCTCCCATGTTTTTAGGGCAGCGTTGGAACGGACATGCGAAGAGATATAAAAGACATGTAATCGGAAGAATGCGTCGATCGAGTTTGTTAAGCAGTTGCTGCTCTTCTATGGCGGTTTCGGCATCGCTCAGCTCCTCTTGCCCACCATCTTCGTAGCGCTCCTGGAGCTTCTCGTCGGAATGGAGTTTGGGATCCATGTAGGGCGGACCAACGAGGTGCACGGTCAGGAGGCTAAGCCCCAGCTATTTATTAATGACGGCACTCACCAAAAAATAGGTGACTTCGTCTTTTGGCCCATGGAGAAACTTAGCAACGGTCCGGGCTAATTGCATCATCAAAAGATCGCTTAAAAAAAGATCGCCCAAAAATTGTAATGCAAAGTGGCTGTCGAGGCTTTATTGGGATCTAGCGGTCCATATGCTCGAGCATAATGTGAGAATGGCTGGGAATGGATGTAGACAGGTGCTGCGTTTCGGTTACCTATATATGGGTATAACTCTAAATCTCACGGTGATTGGGAGGCTTTTAGTGGCACGCGACTTTGGATTACTACACCACGTACGGAACGCGTGGCATGTAATAACACGCGGGTAGAAAATTTTCGTTGAAACAAGAGAAGGTAGCAGGAATCCAAACATGCATCACGCTGGTGCCATAATACAATTTGTGGTGAAGTTTCGTAGTTCGACATAAGGGTGAGCTGAAACCCGAATAGCCTTTTAGGGAAGGATCTCAACCGGCATTCCCGGCCACGTGCGCGATTACAATCCGATACGCAATGACCAGCGATCCTAGGATACCCAAACCTCGGTCACCAAAGGTCTACACCGATCAACAACTAGCATTTCTCAGAAGGTGCGACAGTCTACTCAACTTAACTCAACGTTTCTAAACATGTCAATAGCAGTCTACCAGAATTTGAGAGGCGACTTCAAGGCCCCATTAGAGGCGATGCCAAAAAGTTTGCTCTGGAAAAGGCCACTGAATTTATCGCGCAATTTGGAATTCCAGATGAATTTGCGGGTATCGAGGAATCTGAGTCACGGTTCAAAGAGGTATATTACTAACTTTTTATGTGCATTTTTTCCCATTCATTTCCCGTGCGATCCAGCAAATCTACAATTGGTTTAAGAATACTGTAGGCAGAGCAAGGCGTAAGCAGGAGGGTCGGTCGCGACAAGATAAAAAAACGCCCGAAACAGGTTGAATACGTTTTCTTGATGACTTATTGACGCCTGCTCATTTATTCCGCTTTGTAGGGTCATTGGACAATCTTCGATGGTCAAGTAATAATGGTGCAGTAGCAACATCACCGGTGATGCCTTATTCGCCAGTAGATACCAGTAGCGCCGCTCTTATTTCCCCACGGAGCACGGTTCCGCAATTCGGCACCATACAGGCTAGCATAAGCTCTTCCGTCCCTCAGACCACGATACTTCAGAACCGCACGATGGCACTCCCCGCATCCCGTGCGACCTTGCGTGACGCATTTATCCAGGGAATGGACACGGCGTCCTTGGCTTCCATGATACAAGCGTTTGTCATGTCAAATCCTTCCACAATTCCTCTTACTCCTGTCATTGACGCGCTATACGATGCAATATCGGCTAATTCGTTCCATCAAGATCCCACGCCGTTTCTCCGTCGATATTTGGATGCGACCGACCTCTTTAGCCATAATCTCATCCATGCCGGCGTGGCTGGTCCGCAAGCCGGATTACGTGCCCTGGAGTTGCAGATACGCAGAAATTCGATTTGGGTGTCAAGTATAACTGGCACGCCATCGCCTGCCTTCTCTGTCAATTCGAATTCCATGGCAGAGGAGATGAACCGAATTGCATTTGAACGTCAGCGGAGAAAAGATCATATCCAATGGGCGCGCATACATGCTGCTACCTTGGAACTTTGTGCAATGAGCACTTCACGGAGGACTGCCACTGACGGTGCCCACATTGCAAGCAAGATGTTCTCCGATACTATAGCAAGGGATGCTGTGTGGGGTTCGGATGAAGTCGAGTGGGTTGCTGGAATGTGCATTTTAAGGGCTGTCATACGCACGACCCCCGGAACTAACCGTCAACAGAGGGATGACTATAACGAACTCTTGAGAGCATATGAGAATAGGTGGAAGGAAATCAAAGATGACGCTAGACAAGCTCTTGTAACAGTGGGTCCTCCTTTCGAAACCAACCATTTCTCGTTAATAACATCCCTCCACAGGAGATATTATTGGCTGCAAAAGAAGATCTTACCCGCTGGGATGAAATTTTAAGATAATGTGCGTTATGATTAAAGGCGTCTCCTATAAGATATTTTCTCATGGACTTATCTAGTGTTACCAATACTCGCTCTGCTCAAACGTACCGCATCATATCATGTCATTGTCTTTATAGGTCCGCTGTATCCCTTACTTTCTGTTGTATTTCACGTCGCTGTCGATATGCTTTCCGCGTAATATATGTCTCTCACGCCGATCTTGTTGCGACAGGTCAATCGCAGGCTTCTCCGGGCACACGCGGGATTCCATTTGTTCATAATGACCGTTGTCTCGCAAATAAATTTTGCCTAGGTGATTATTCACACGTCTCCCTGAAAGTGGCTACCGAACAATTGGGATCATGAGCGAAGTTCGATATTCCAGTATAAGTGGCCGGCTCAATCTCGTCATCTGATCGGTACGGCCCTCCCTCTATTGATCACTTGATTCTTACAAGTCTATCTATACATGCAGCCATATGCTTACATGCCCATGCAATGTTGAAAGACGCCGTTGGCTGCGAATAGGACTGTTCCTCGCCGCACAATCTATTAACCGAATTCAGTTATCTCTGTCAGCAAATGATTCTAATTCTAAATCGGACAGCGACTGCACATTATCGCCTGACAGTCGCTCGTCCAACACTCACTTCTGATACGTCAGCTTGACAGATTCTCATCAATGTCATCCATGAGGTCTGAAATCCAGCATGGCCCTTGTTGACCTCGGGCTTGATTAGACAAAGCCGGGAGTCTTCTTCTCTTCGTTCTATTTCTATTCACGATGCAAACCGTAGGCTCCGCCGTATTCACAGAAAAGGAACAACTCGTATTGCACATGCTGTCGCAACCTTGGGTTCCCGTTCTTCAATGCCGATGAGTACGTCCTTCGAGTTCTACTGTATGCCAGCTAACTGATCGGCCGCTAATACGCCTGCTCGACCTCGATAATGGTCGGCCTTACCTGGTTTCTCAGCGTCCAGTGGACTAAGAATTAATGATCTTTC
Source organism: Amanita rubescens (assembly GCA_015039365.1). NCBI lineage: Eukaryota > Fungi > Basidiomycota > Agaricomycetes > Agaricales > Amanitaceae > Amanita > Amanita rubescens. The sequence goes on from WION01000007.1 coordinate 545,919, forward strand.
TCGGCAATTACCTGGCCGCGCTCAACTACAGTCTCACTCCATGTCTGGGTTGTGTCTGTGAGGCCAAGTAGTTGGGACCTAGAGAGCAGGAGGACAGAGGGGCATACCAGCAGACCTTCATGCTCCACATCTTGTCCAGCGCTGTGCGCAAGTACAACCTGATATCTGGATCATTTGGACGACAAATTGTCCAGTCCCTGTATCGTTGTACAATCAAACAAGCTCCGTCAATGATCAAGCCTCATTGTAGGAATATCCTTGTAGGCCTTCCGTCAACTTTTAACTATGTTATACCTTGCGCTTTGAACGTTTGAACTCCTTTTTGGAAGATTCTTTGCCATCGCACGTGCTTGATCGGGGTTAGCGACACATCGCCTATGAACCCATCGTCCCTGATCTAACGCGATCCATTGTGTATAATTGGGGCAACGGTTCATACGGTTCATACTACTAGTGGATTATAATGTTGAGTAGGAATAGATGTTTAGCGGCTCCGACTCGGATCTCGGACCGGAGTCCGGATGTATGTCACGATCATCTCTCACAGGCTGCCCGATATTATCATACTCCATCTACAGTGCCCACGAACTCATCTCTTGGTTTCAACTCGCCATCCACGACCGTTATTCGAAGTCTTCACTAGTTAGCCCAGGATACCGTGTTTGTGATCTTGTTCAATTGCTTGTTCAGACACTCATAACATGTCAGTCACGACGGTGATCATCTCCGATTTCTGGCACACCAACTCCTGGGCTTTAACTTGCTCCATACACTGTCCAGTTCAAGCTTCTCCATCTTTCACACCCTTTGCTGGAGCCTCTATTTGACCATCAGTAATGGCAGAGACTCAGACTTCTGCTACAGATGCATCACGTATGCTGAAGTGTTGACTTCTCTAAATCTTTAATTCATGCTGTACTAGTACTAGAACCTCCTATTAATATGCTCAAGGAGAGATACAAATGCCCCCATTTCCGTATTCTCGTCATAGGAAGGGCCAATGCAGGCAAAACAACTATTCTTGAGAAGGTTTGTGGTGTAGCAAGGGGTACCAAACCAATTGTATATAATGGGCATGGTGTTGAACTTAAAGGCAAGTTGAATGTACACAATGTTCCAGTGCATATTTAGGATTAACAGTGGATAACAGGCCCTTCTGTACTTGAAGCTCACTTAACACCAACAGTTGAGGTGAGTCTACTTCAGGTAACATCAGTGGATGCTTCCAATGATGTGCAACAATTATTTAGCGAGGCATACATGATATTGAATCCCAGATTACATACCCTGGAAGCAACTTTATCTTCCATGATTCACAGGGTTTTGAATCTGGTGACAACAAGGAACTGCATGATGTTTGGAATTTTATTGAGAAAAGAAATAGTGTCACTGCAGTGAAAGATCAGTTGCATGCAATTTGGTACACTTATATTATTTCTTTTCCGGCTTCAATGATGACTGACTAAGCTTTTCATCATAGGTACTGCATACCCTATGGATAGTGCTCGTCCCATTCTGTCTTCAGAGCTTGAATTCTTCAATGAAGGGACAGGGAAGGGTTAGGTCTAATCCCAAATCTCCAGGAGACTATTCTAATCAATAAATGTCATTTTCCAGTTCCTTTGGTGACAATATTTACCAAATTTGATGCTCAAGTGATTCAACAATATGGTGACTTGGATGATGTAATGGATGATGGAGAAAGGTGGGTAAAGGCCAGGGAGAATGCAAGCAGGACTTTGCAAGAAGTTTATCTTTCTAAAATCTTGAATGCCAACAATCCTCCAAGGGCATATGTCCAACTGGAAGGTGGGAATCATGGACTGTGCTCAATGCAGAAAGAGATAATGATTTCTAGCAGATATGGATTTGCCAGAGACAGACTGTCATGAAGTGACAGAGACAACTGCTAATGCTATTGATGATGCTAGTTTATATGAACTATTTGTTTCAACACAAAGGAACAATCTTGATCTTTGTGTTAAGTCAGCACTTGAGTAAGAATCATTTCATTTCAGATACCAATGTCAAAGTTTGACATGTTCCAGAAAAGTCTTAATTGCAAACAAACCTAGATGGGAGAAGGTTCTCTCTGTTGTTCTTCCCAACTTTCCAAATTATTGGGTGAGTTTGAAAGTGCACATCAGAGATACTGAATTACATAAAAACAGCTTAGGAGAAAAGTAGGTTTCTTCAATAAGAGGTTCATAACAACATTGCTAAGTGATGAACACCCTTTTGATACAGCATGTGAGTGCACCAGTACATATTCAATTGTGTGACAGAATTGCACTTTAATAAATGCCATGGTGGGCAGGATGTACATATGTCTCCTTTCAAGTGGGTCAAACAAAAAAATGCTGATGAGAAATGGTATACTTTCCCACAAACAGCATGTTTTAATGAGTGTGGGTAGCCCCAATTGATCTGCAAACTGAATCTTATGGTATAAACAATAGTGGGCAAGCAATATCAAAATATTTTTCACTGACAAGCCTCTAATCTCTCAGCATACAGGCTGTGAGTGGCACTGCAACATTGAAAACAAGCAATTTCTTTACTGTGCATTCCATGGTCAAAGACAGTGAGTGATACTAGTTCCATTTCATCAGTCAGATGATCTCACATTTTCAAATCTGATGAATGATAGGAAGTGGGTGGCACTGCACTTGATTTTGAAATATTCCCATGCCTTAACTGAAAACAGGCAGTGAGTAACACTATCCTGTGAAACTATCTTATCCCAAGATCAATAATAGGAAGTGAGTGACACTGCTTTTTCCCCTCTAAGCAATTTGATACCACACAAATAATATAGTATGTAAGTGGTATTGTGCTATATATTTATCTGTACATTAGTAGAGTGACAACACTTCAACCCATGACTCTCAACAGAAAGTGAGTGATGATTCATACTCCCCACCAGGCAATCTCATCTTTTGATGAACAGAGAGTAAATAAAACTTTTATCTTCCAGGCATTCTCATTCTATTCCTTCCCAACAGATGGTGAGTAATGACACTGCACATTATTTCTTATTAATCACACTTCACCTGACCAACAGTTGGTGAGTGAGACTGCACCTTTTTATGTCCACATCCGATCATCCCACACCAATCAACAGGATGTGAGCTTTTATTTGCAACATGTGGCCTCACTACATCTTGTCCCATGACCAACAGAGAGTGAGTGCTGCTGGACATTTTATTTTCTCAATACAATGTACTCATGACCAACTTTACTAGACAGTGAGTAACTTTCTGTCCTTCTATCTGCCAGACAGTCTCACCACAATATGCCTTCTCTTGACCAATAGACAGTAAGTTATATTACACTTCATTTATGTGCCAGATTATCTCACTGCCCTGACCAACAGTTGGTGAGTGAATTGCACTTTCTTATGGTATCACACCTCATCCCATGATTAACAGAAAGTGAGTGACACTCAGAAACTTCTTTTTTATCTCACATCTCATCCCATGAAAACTTAAAGCATGTAAGTGAAACTGAAGTTTATTTCTATTGGTCAGATGATATTTATCATTGTCACATCTCATTCATTGATCAACAGTATGTGAGTAGTATGGCGTTTACTTCTTTCTGCCAGACAATCTCACATGATTGACAGAGAGTGAGTCGCACTCATCTTCCAGATACTCATTTGGACCCCTCATCTCTTGACCAATAGGGTGTGAGTGCCATTGCATCTGCTTTATTAGGGCCCTCTTTCATCCTATGATCAACAGCATGTGAGTAATACTGTGCTTCTTTCTACCAGTGAGTCATTTTATCATGACCAATAGGATGTCAGTGCCAGATATGCTTCATCTGATGGAGTCTCATCACATCCACTTCATGATCAATACCCATTAGGATGTGAGTCACACACCACTTCTTTTTGTTACCACTTCTCATCCCATGATAACAGCATGTAAGTGACTCCTTTGTTACGGGCCCCAAGAGGCTCACTGTCATCATATTTCATGATCAATAGTTTGTGAGTGATGCACCCTTCCTTTTATTCCATAATCTACCTATGTATGACCAATAGAAAGTGTGTGATACATGCACTTGTTTTATCCACCAGACAGACTCACCATATCTCATCATATGACCAACAGCATGTGAGTGGCTCAAGTCCAGCATTTATCTTCCAGATACATAATCTCATCACATCATGTCTCATGACATAGAGAGTGGGTAACACACTGCTTTTTCTGTTATAATCATACATACTTGTTGACCAACAGAAAGTAAGTAGTAACACTTTCATTTGTTTATCTGGAAGAAAATTTTACCATATCTCATTTCATATTGAACAAACAAACAGAGAGTAAGTGACATGGCACTTCTTGCTACCCTCCCACCACACCTTATTCCACAATGAACAGACAGTGAGTGACATTGTGGCATGCACTGCACTCTAATAGGCAGCTACACCACCTTGACCAAAAGGAAGTAAATGGTGCCAAACATTTTTTAGATACAATTCTGATCCCAGGTTAAACAGTCAGTGAGTGTGCTTCTTACATCTTCTAGAAAGCCTTGCTACATCTCATCTGATGTGGATTGACAGGAAGTGAGTTGTGCTGCACTTCCATTTAGCTACCAGATTTTCTCATATCTCATCACATGGTCATCAGTTTGTGAGTGACAACTGGACTTCTATTTATCTGCCAGACTCACTGTCTCAACCCATGAGTAATAGACAGTGAGTGATACTACAGATCTGCTAGAAAGTCTCATCACATCTTATCCCATGACTCCCAACAGAGAGTGAGTAGTGCTTCATTTCCCTTTCTGCCAGACTGTCCCAATTTTTGCCCAATAGGAAGTGAGTAACACTGTGATTTTTTTGACATCTACCATTTGAAAAAATAATCAACAGCTGGTGAGTAACACTGAACTTTTCCACTTCCACTATCTGCAAGGCACTTTGCCTATCTCATTCCATAACCAACAGGATGTAAGCAGCATGCACTTTTTTCATCTACAAGATAATCTCACAATATCTCATCTCATGATCAAAAGACCGTGAGTAACACTGTACTTTGTTTATCTCTCAAAGAAGTCTCACATTCATATCCCATAATCAGTATGTAAGTAAAATATACCCTTTTTTATCTGCCAACAGTCTCCCCATGTCATCTCATGATAACAGGGAGTGAGTGATGCTTCACTTTGTTTATTTGCCAGACAGTCTCACCACACCTTATAATGACCAACTTGCAGAGAGTGAGTGAAACTTTATTTACTCTATCCACCAGAAAGGCTCATCTAATGAGAAACAGGCAGTGAGTGGCATTCTATGTTTTACCTGTGACAGTCTCACCACATCTGACCCCATGACAAACAGGATGTGAATGCCACTCCAGTTCTTTTATCTGATAGCCAACCTGACCTCATCTCATTACCTGACAAACAGGCAGTGTGTAATTTTGTATCTGCAGAGAATCTTACTACATCTCATCCCATGATTAACAGAGGGTGAGTGCCTCAGCACTTGACTCCTGTTGATCTGCTGGATAGTCACTCACTGCATGACAAACAGAAAGTAAGAGTACATAATTCTTTGTAATTTTAACTTTGATGATTCTACAACACACAGCTTGTACATCCACTTATTGTACTTCTATCACTGCCTTCTGATCTTTTCTAGGTAAGCAGTAGCCATTTAACAGACATAGTAAATTACATTTCACTCCATATCACAGGTTGTATGTCTACTGTTCAATTTGATCATCAATAATTACTTTTTATTAGCAAGAGCTGCTGTTTTTGTTTCAAGAAAAAACAAAGACACTCTCCAGCACTGTACTAAGTTTATTATTATTATTATTGATATAAGTTGCTGACATTGATGCAACTAGCATACAGGTTTTCAGGTCTTAGCAGGTAATCTCATGATTCTTGCCTACCTCCTTAACTTTTTAATTAAAGTGACTCTATTCAAAGCAATGATCATCATTGTCAAACAATCTTTCTGGATAAAAAAGGCATTCACAGAATCTATGACAGATGCTTTTTATCAGTTCCAGATGCAGGGCCATGCTGAGAAACTGAAGATTCTCATAAGCCCCATATCTCTACCATCCAGCTCTGAAGATTTCTTTGCATTTCTGCATGGCCATATTGTCCACTTTTGATAGTAATGATGTACTTCACATACCATACCTGCCAGTAACCATCCATGCTAATCCCTAATGATAGGTTACAATATGCAGCACCTCAAGTACCTCTGGCAGATGAGGCCTACTCTGGCTGTGACATTTATCATGTTACTTTGTACAAATATCATTTTTCCCAGGCTGTTGTTGCTGTACTACTTGTTGTATTCACATTTAACACTGTCTCCTGCAATGCCTGTTCAAGTTTTTTCTTTTGCGTGTAAATGTATTTATCTATCTTCTGAAGCCCAAAAGTCTGCCTAGTATTCCAAGTCCAGCCTCAACTCTTCAAAGTACATCATATATATAACCTTCTGATTTTGACCTCTGCTATCAGCCTGTCACTATCATTTCCCAATAGGCCAAATCCAACAACTTCTCAGGAAATTCAATGATTTTGTAATGGCGGTCAACACTTAGGCTTGGTAGTGGCAGCATATAAGTGGAAGAATGTTATCACATTCCAAGGTTAAGTGATGAGCAAAAGGTTGGAAGGTAATAGAGGTTCAGACTCTGCCAAGTGGCATTCAGAGTATTGCAGTGTATTGCCAAAGCTAGGGAAGTACAGTGTAGCTACTGGGGTTTATATACTCCTAGGGTATGAGTCATACATATGTATGTAGTATTGTACATGAGGAAGAGTAAAGAAAAGTAATGGGGGGGCCCAGCTGTGTGATATGACTGGTACAGTGAGTCATACTACACAGTAAAATATAGTCCATATTTGTAATATTAGTCCACAATCATAGTAACAGATTTGCATTACACCAAATAACTTGACAGTACTGATAGCTGGACTCTGCTGTGTAGCCAAACAATAATTAAGCATCACTATTTACATCCAACTTAAGAATGCTTAGTGAGAAATAGGAGTTCTAGTTATCCCCAGAACATTCTTGTCTTAAGAATCACCAGCAGCATAACAATAACATCACTTGTTTAGCTGGCCACTCCTTCCTTCTGTCTCTCATATAGAGAGAAGTGACCATACAGGAGATTGACCATCCAAACTATGTTCATACTTTTATTAACAGGTGGTTAAGCTGCAAGCACACATATGTAAGTTTAAGGTAAGGCTGCTTGCTTAAATAGCCAGTACAAAAGGTCCTTCTTCATTGGCACATCACTGTGCAGCTGCTGAGTGCTCCGACAAGCTTGAAGTGGAAAGCAGCAAATTCTTTCATACCTATCCATTCTTTGTGTGGGACAATGGGCTGAGCTTTTGTGTTGTTGTTGATCAATTGGAGGCTGAGAGAATGAAGTTGCTGATGTAAACAGATGATATTCGAAAGGAAAAACAATGTCTTGAATTTTGGACATTGAAATTGTAGCGCCATAGATCCGAGGCCGAAGCATTGTCAAAAATGACAAAAAATACTTAAGCAGGGCAAAGTCACTCTGTTTCCTACTAGGAGCCACCAAAGCTTCAAGAAAACCGTGCCTCGGGGCCTAGAAGAGTTCCAATGATAGCGATGGACGCGAGATGTGCACCCATGCCACAGGCAATGACAACTAGGAAAAGGTAGCAAGATCAGGTCCAACTCTTTCAAACAAGTGCGAAATAAGCCGAGGAGCCCTCGGCGAGCTTAAATTGGAGGAAGGCCCGTTGCAGGGAGGAGGACGTCGTGCCATGCCACTGGTGTGCCTTCAATAAAGGCAAACAAAAATAGACTGAGAGGCGGCGAGAGCTGGATGTAGTGGAAGACACGTCGAAGGACTCGGAGACGCCGAGTACACAGGTATTATATACTATCTTGCCCACCACTAGCAATTCGTAACGGAAGTAATGGCGTGCAATAGCTCTCCTGCTGCCTGTGCACCGTAAGAACCTTAAAGAACTCTTTAATTAACTTTCTGAGGGCCGTCTCCATTGTGGAATTTAAGAATGACTCATTGGTCGATGGGAATAGTGTCTGCAGAGGGATTGTAGGCTGAACTGCCGATGCATGAATGTCTGGTATCGGCATGTCCAACTTTTAGCTTTGACCGGGAAGTAGCGCTTCCCGTTCTTGATTACGCCAACCGCACGAAGAAAAAGAGAATTGTGCTGAGGTCGCCCTGGAAATGGTTGCTAAACCAGAACTTACTCGTAATAGAGACCCGGATGGTATGACTCTGCGTGCGCGCTACTCACTGGCAGACGTTATAGTAAACTCTAGCAATCTCACTCTAAGCATCACACTGTGACCCGTGACTGGGTTGTTTTTCGGCGTGAAAATGACAAGTTTGCTCGTTTCCACACATAAACGGCAACATTGATCAGCCACCGTTTTTCAACATTTAGTGTCAAATTTGAAAGTTGCCATTAAAGGTGCAAAAAGTATGCTCTTCAGGTAAATTGTACTAATGCCATATGTACTCGTTAGTGATACAATATAATACTGTTCTAAGTCGTTTTTATGGTGTAATTGCGAAGACAATGAGATGAAGCGCGACTACGACTCGCCGCGGAATGATAACAAGCTGTGAGAAAGATCAATAGAGTCATGTGCCATAGACAATAATCACAAACAATGGACTTGGCAATTTTCGCTGTCACCCGAGTCAGCCCCAGTCTCGACTCTCGACTATCACCATTGCCGCCGTTGCAGGCGCGGGAAAGACTTTGGGTCACCCCGCGTCGCTCGCAGACAAGACTTTGGGTCCGTCTGTGGGCAGGGAAAGACTATGGGTTGCCCCTTGCACAGAATTGCGAGATTTTGTACGTGCCTGAAGACCACGCCAAGTCCTCATTCTTTGGTTGCGCACTGACTCACCGATAATGTCTAGGTGCCGTAGTGATGTCCGCGCGAGGAGAAGCGAACTCAAGAGTCAAGACCTGTCCTCGAAACATTTAAGGCTTAGACCTATGTCAGCCTCTCTCGCTTGGCTCGGCTACAATAACTTGTCCTTCAAGAGTCCCGCAATAGTACTACAGCCAAGGATCAGAGCGGGACTTGTGCGTAAGTCACCATTTTCCATTTCTTGTTATTCGAGCTGACAGCGTCATGTAGGCGTTGTCCATCTGATCTTTGTGCCGAATCTCGACAAGGACTCAACTGGTGTTGTAATAGAGGGCCTCTAGAGCTCTTGCCGGCGCTAGGACCTACAATGAATCGACTGCGACTATCTCCAGTCCTTTCCCCTCCAAGAAGAAAGGGAGTGCAAGAGAAAATTAGAGACAAGGGCTCGAGCAAGTCCTGTCTAACGTCAAATATAATTAGGTGAGTCGTTGAATGACTCAAATGTATTGTCTATGTTAACCTTTATATTGTGGGTACCAGATCAGCTTAAAATCTGATTTCTAGGGCTGTACGAAGATAGCAAGGGATGAGGTAGAGGGAGGAGAGCCACGAACTAGGTGCGTAGCATACTCTTCATCTCAGTTCAATGTTAATAACGGCCATGTTTAAAGGCCGTGGGCTAGCCACCCCATAGTGGGTGGCTTAAGGACTTGCCAGACCCGTTTGTGAGATGTATCAGTCCAAGCACAGTCGGGCTTGGAGACGGGTAGAGTGTCTCGAACTCAGGTGAATGGTGGCATATCACTTCAAACGATCAACATATGATAAGTGTCATTGGGTTACTACCACCAGTGTGCCGCGTTCGGTAGTCTGATTGTGAAAAACAGAAGACTTTAAAGTCAAGGGACTCGAGGCGAACGACGAGGGCAGCAATGGAATGACGTGCATTGATGTACATATATACTATGTAAATACTACCAGATAATAACATCTTTTCTGCCAAAAATTGAGCATTCTAAACTGACTGCATTGGGTGGAATTGAGGTCGTTAAATGATTGTTCAGCGAATAATGTTACACATTATGGCGAAAATAATCTTACCAACAATTGACGATAATGTCACCACAATCGGTGCAATTCGTAGTGCTAAAATTTTAACGTGTGCTGGCGGAAAGGCACAATTTAAGATCTGAATTTCATACCCTAAAATCAAGTTAATCAACCGAAATACTTTGTGGTAGGTGTCTATAAATACGCTCCTTTAATTCTGTTTTCACCGTGTGAAAAACAGCCATCCCACGGCGCCCAGTGTCAGCAATGAAGTTACATAAACAAGAAACAATATGAATAATCACTGGGCGCCGTGGGATGGCTGTTTTTCACACGGTGAAAACAGAATTAAAGGAGCGTATTTATAGACACCTACCACAAAGTATTTCGGTTGATTAACTTGATTTTAGGGTATGAAATTCAGATCTTAAATTGTGCCTTTCCGCCAGCACACGTTAAAATTTTAGCACTACGAATTGCACCGATTGTGGTGACATTATCGTCAATTGTTGGTAAGATTATTTTCGCCATAATGTGTAACATTATTCGCTGAACAATCATTTAACGACCTCAATTCCACCCAATGCAGTCAGTTTAGAATGCTCAATTTTTGGCAGAAAAGATGTTATTATCTGGTAGTATTTACATAGTATATATGTACATCAATGCACGTCATTCCATTGCTGCCCTCGTCGTTCGCCTCGAGTCCCTTGACTTTAAAGTCTTCTGTTTTTCACAATCAGACTACCGAACGCGGCACACTGGTGGTAGTAACCCAATGACACTTATCATATGTTGATCGTTTGAAGTGATATGCCACCATTCACCTGAGTTCGAGACACTCTACCCGTCTCCAAGCCCGACTGTGCTTGGACTGATACATCTCACAAACGGGTCTGGCAAGTCCTTAAGCCACCCACTATGGGGTGGCTAGCCCACGGCCTTTAAACATGGCCGTTATTAACATTGAACTGAGATGAAGAGTATGCTACGCACCTAGTTCGTGGCTCTCCTCCCTCTACCTCATCCCTTGCTATCTTCGTACAGCCCTAGAAATCAGATTTTAAGCTGATCTGGTACCCACAATATAAAGGTTAACATAGACAATACATTTGAGTCATTCAACGACTCACCTAATTATATTTGACGTTAGACAGGACTTGCTCGAGCCCTTGTCTCTAATTTTCTCTTGCACTCCCTTTCTTCTTGGAGGGGAAAGGACTGGAGATAGTCGCAGTCGATTCATTGTAGGTCCTAGCGCCGGCAAGAGCTCTAGAGGCCCTCTATTACAACACCAGTTGAGTCCTTGTCGAGATTCGGCACAAAGATCAGATGGACAACGCCTACATGACGCTGTCAGCTCGAATAACAAGAAATGGAAAATGGTGACTTACGCACAAGTCCCGCTCTGATCCTTGGCTGTAGTACTATTGCGGGACTCTTGAAGGACAAGTTATTGTAGCCGAGCCAAGCGAGAGAGGCTGACATAGGTCTAAGCCTTAAATGTTTCGAGGACAGGTCTTGACTCTTGAGTTCGCTTCTCCTCGCGCGGACATCACTACGGCACCTAGACATTATCGGTGAGTCAGTGCGCAACCAAAGAATGAGGACTTGGCGTGGTCTTCAGGCACGTACAAAATCTCGCAATTCTGTGCAAGGGGCAACCCATAGTCTTTCCCTGCCCACAGACGGACCCAAAGTCTTGTCTGCGAGCGACGCGGGGTGACCCAAAGTCTTTCCCGCGCCTGCAACGGCGGCAATGGTGATAGTCGAGAGTCGAGACTGGGGCTGACTCGGGTGACAGCGAAAATTGCCAAGTCCATTGTTTGTGATTATTGTCTATGGCACATGACTCTATTGATCTTTCTCACAGCTTGTTATCATTCCGCGGCGAGTCGTAGTCGCGCTTCATCTCATTGTCTTCGCAATTACACCATAAAAACGACTTAGAACAGTATTATATTGTATCACTAACGAGTACATATGGCATTAGTACAATTTACCTGAAGAGCATACTTTTTGCACCTTTAATGGCAACTTTCAAATTTGACACTAAATGTTGAAAAACGGTGGCTGATCAATGTTGCCGTTTATGTGTGGAAACGAGCAAACTTGTCATTTTCACGCCGAAAAACAACCCAGTCACGGGTCACAGTGAATGGCACAACTCACTGTCACCCCATGACCTTCAAGCTTCATGCCTGATGCAATCTATCCCGCTACAAAACTTTCCCTTGCGCTGAACTGCAACGGCGTCAGCAAGGCTAAACCGTCTCCAGGTGGCGGCTGCGTTGCAAAATACTTTTCGGCTGAGAAGTTGGTGCAGCGTGTTTCCTATGTACCGCCATCACTGCCTTTACCTAACTCGATGTTCATAAAATGCAAAATTATCGTTGAAGCTGGAGTGAATTCAACTACCAGTCTGAGTCGGACGTATATCAATTCCATCATGATCATGATGATCTATTTGTCCTTAATAGGACGAGAATACGACGAGGCGGGGATGTGAGAAGAAGAATGAAGAGACGCGTCGGGGTCAGTCAATAACCCACGGTTTATATATTGAACACGCTTACACGGAAGAGTAAAATTTGTATGCTGACATTTCATGATCGTACAAACGTTACGCTAGAATATAGTACTATCGTGATTGGGATCACAACGGAGGACATCATATGAGTGCAGAATAAGTACTCTTTGCTTAAAGTAGTAAGGGCTTTTCTAATCTTCGTCCGCAATTGCATTCGAGTCCGTACGTGCTGCTGGGATAGGTGGCGTCGTCCTCATCCCGGGTCTACCCACTTCGATGAAGAGGCAGAAGGATTTGTACTCGTACTGCTCGCTTGGTTGATTACCGCGGACATCGACGGGTTCGTACTGATTCAGTTTCGAAGGCTGTGTTACCCAGTAAACTTGCACGTCATTTTTGAGATCAACGGCACCTGCTTTTTCGGCTATGTCTTCCGCAGAGACATCCGTGAGATCGGGAATCGGCCCTTGGAATGCGATAAGCTTGCGATTGGCAGAAACAAAAGCTCGAAGGGAAACAGGGAGCGAAAGTTTCTTTGCGACCCGTGCGATGTCGGCGTCTACTCCCTTGAGACATTTCCTGATTTCGTCCAAATCAAAGTACGTTCCTCCCGAGTACGTTTCGACCGGGTATTTATGTTCCAAGTTGAAACCGAGCCATCCACCCTCTGGGAGAAATGTAGCGTCAAGAAGGAGGGCTTCCAGCGCGTTTTTGAGACCCAGTGCATTCGGAGATAGAAATAAGGGGATGATAGGAGCTGGAGCATCGTCATCAAAATAGAGATTGTATGTGACAGAAATCCGGTGTCCAGATTTGACCATCGAAACCTCATGTTCGACATCGCTATAAAGAGCGACGTAAGCCAAATGGGGGCTATGGCATTCCGCGAGAGCTTGTGCAGCGTCGAACGACCATTCTTTCTCTTCTTTTCGCATGATAAGCTCGCCACCTTCGAATGGAGTCGGAAATAAGACGACGAGAGAACCAAACATCTGCGTGCTACGGGGTGTATCGACATGTGCCTTGAAGAATGATCCTTCTCCTGAAGCATAATTGTCAGTGATATGATCTCAGGACGAGTATAGATGTATGACCATAGACATTCAAATTGTACAACTCCGCCCGCACCGGCCTTGCCGATTTTTCTCCAAGTATAAGATTTTCACGGATGACGTTGATAAGACCCAGCTTAACCACGTCTAGTCCAACCATGAATGAATCAGCGTTGAGTTTCTTGGCCTTTCTGTAAGACTCGTCATACACGTCGTCTTTGTTCCTCCCGAATGTTGCGGGATCACAGGCTTTTTCCAGTAGCCCCAGTGACTCCGAAGGAGGATCAAAAAGGCTTATTCGGCTAGAAGTCATTATCAGCGATATTTATGTTGGAGGAGGAAATATGTATCGTACCTCGCATTTTCACCCTTCCCATAGTATAGGAGCAGATCATTGGGTGTAACAGGCAGCACGCCACGGCAGAAAGGAACATATCCAGAGGAGAACTGTTGGAGTGATCGAAGGTGCTCCTTGGTCATGATGGGTTGTTGAGACATGGTTGGAAATTTGAGAAACGACGTATTGACGTTTTATATATGTTCGCGCTACCTGTGGCACGCGCCGCTTCACGGAGTATCGTGAAAGGATGCGGCAGCTCTCTCAAGATCATGGACTCACCATTGTTCCCTTCGGGTAGGACGGGGGGGGTACAGCTGCCGAAATGCATTCCACCAATCAGTGGCTCTTTGTGATGGCTCTTTGCATGCACGCAAGCTTCACCAAATGCGGCAATGTTAGAAACTTGGTCACTCCGTCGAGCGAGGACCTTAAATCCACCTTGTCCCAAAATGGAATAACCAGTTGGCCACGGTGAACAGTATCCGAGGCCTCAATGCTTCTCGTAGCCAGCCGAGCCCGGTTCCGATATCGATAATCAAACGATAGTCATATTTCGTACGACGGTACCAATGCGGAATCTCGGCCATATCCGCTACGGTCAAATCTTCGCCTTGTCCTGATTATGAACCTTTGAGGCTGGCTTCCCATCAAATTGAAGCCGTAGGTCATACACGAGTTTTATCGGAATCTGCATCTGAGAGGTTGGTGGCATGACTGTGAAAGGGCCCGAGTTGCCATAATAGGCAATTCAACGTCAACGTTCACTGCGTCACATCATAAGGACCTCAGATCTCAGAACCATATTATGCCGTTTAACTGTCCTTGTCATCGTCTTTATTTAAGGTTGTGGTTGTACGCCATTCATAATCACCATATGGCTGCCTAATTTTCCTTTGATGACAAACTCTAGACGTGAGCAGAAATTTAGATATATTACAGTGGCGACGGAAGGCGCTGACGTGTTACACAGAAGCAATGTAAAGAGTAAATACCCTCGCTCCAGGAATGGGCCTTTTTAATCTTCATCCGATTCCATAAATTCTGACTGTGGCGCCAGTGTAGGTGGGGTCGTCCTCATCCCAGGTTTACCCACCTCGATAAAGAGGCAGAAGGATTCGTACTCATACTCTACGGCTGGTTCATTGCCGTTAACATCAGGAGGGTAATGTTGATTCAGTCCCGAAGGCTCTGTTATCCAGTGAACCCGCATATCCTCTTCGAGATCTATGGCCCCACTAACACAGAGTATATCTCTTTCAAGCACATGATTGAGATAGGGAATCGACCCTTCGAATGCTATTAGGGTGTCACAGGCAGCGACGAAAGCTCGAAGGGAAACACGGAGCGAAAGTTCCTTTGCAACCCGAACAATCTCGGCATCTATTCCTTTGAGGCATGCCCCGATTTTGTTCAAGTTGATATAATTTCCCTCCTCGCCACACGCTACCGGATATTTATGTTCTAGATTGAAACCGAGCCATCCACCCTCGGGGAAAAACGTAGCATCGAGAAGAAGGGTTTCTAGCGTATTTTTGAGTCCCAGCGCACCGTGAGACAGAGACATGGGGATAGTAAGAGCCTGAGTATCGTCGTCGAGATAGAGATTGTATGTGATGGAAATCCGGTGCCCGGATTTGACCATCGACACCTCGTGTTCGACGTCGCTATATAGAGCAACATAAGCTATGTGATGGCCTTGGCATCCGGCAAGAGCTTGGGCGGCGTCAAATGACCACTCATTCTCTCCTTTTCTCATGATAAGCTCGCCGCCCTCAAACGATGTCGGAAATAAGATAACAAGGGAACCAAACATCTTCGTGCCACGGGGTGTATCGACATGTGCCTTGAAGAAGGATCCTTCACCTGAAAGCGCGTTGTCAGCAAAACGATCTTAGAATAAGCACGAGTGTAACCATAGATGTTCAATTTGTACAACTCTGCTCGCACTGACTTCGGTGATGTTTGTCCGACTACAAGGGCTTCACTGATGATCCTGGGAAGACCTAAACGAACTACGTCTAGCCCAACCATGAATGAACCAGTGTTGAGTTTCTTGGCTTTTCTGTAAGACTCGTCGTACACGTCTTCTTTGTTCCTTCCAAACGTCGCAGGGTCACACGCTTTGACCAATAATTCCAGTGACTGCGAGGGAGGATAAAAAAGATTTAATCGGCTAGAAATCGTTATCAGCGATATTGTACGATGGAGGAGGAATGAGCTACGCTACCGCGCGCTTTCGTCGTTCCCGGACCCGTAGTATAGAAGCAGATCATTGGGTGCGACAGGCAACACTCCACGGCAGAACGGAAAAGTGGAAGAAAAGGATTTTCGGAGCAGTTGAGAGTGCTCGACGGTCACAAAGTCTTGCTGCATGAACGATTGAAGTGTGCTGGGTGCTAGGAGTAGTAACTCAGTGTGACTCGAACTTGTGCATGCGTGTATAAGGCTTCGCAAAGTCACTCACACGAGTCGGAGTCACATCAAGAAGGGGCAAACGAGGCATGTTCAATCGTAGTATCTACTCGGCAATACACTTAGGCTTCGTCCTCATAATATTCCTCAGAATCGTCCCGAGCCTCGTCATCCTGGGAACCTGAATCTTTGTTCCTGTCAGATTGAGGCTGTTAATCCTGTGAATCAGTGAACCCAACAACTTCACCATACCTATTTGAGGGCTTCTCATCGGAATCTGAGTCATCTGAGGGTTCCCTTAGTTCTGGTCGCAAAGACCGCTGGCCAGGCATGCCAACTTCAACGAAGAGGCAAAATGAATTATAGCTGTATCCTGCCTCCGGCGAGTTGCCATAATAGGCGTATATCTTGCGCTTTCGGTTCAACCTCGACGGCCGTGTGACCCAGTTAACATGCATTTGCCTTTTCTCCTCGCCCCGTTCCCTGTCAACTTCCACGACCTTGGCACCTTGAGAAATGAGGTAAGTAGAAACATCCTCGTCATCGTCGTAATAGGCTCTTTCATTGAAGGCAGGAATGCTATCTTCGATTGCAAGGAGTGTACCATCTAATTTAGAATTGAAAGTGATCAAGCCCCTGACTGAGACGTGGAGTGAAAGCCCTTTCGTGACTGCCATGATTTCTGCGTCAATTCCCTTAAGACATTGTTCAACGTGGTCAAGGTCAACGTAAGCGCTGGAGTCATTTTGAACCGGATAGTGATGTTCCAAGTTAAAGCCTAGCAATCCGCCATCAGGAAGAAATGCGGGGTCGAGGAGGAGAGTTTGAAGTTCGTTCCTGAAATCGGTGGCGCCCGGGGACAAAGACAACAAAGACGTAGAAGCTGAAGTTTCGTCGTCAAAGTAGAGATTGTATGTGACAGTAACCCGATATCCAGATGTGACTGTAGACACCTCGTGTTCAACGTCGCTGTAAAGGGCGACATAAGCGATATGGGGCTCTTCACATTCAGCGAGTTCTTTTGCAGCATCAAAAGACCATTCTTCTCCTTTTCGCCTCATGATAAGACTTCCGCCTTCATACGAGGTCGGAAAGAAAACGACAAGTGAGCCGAACATGTGAGTACTACGAGGTGTATCGACATGCGCCTTGAAGAATGATTTTTCACCTAATACAGCGTCGGAAACAATAATTGATGATTAGACGAAGAGTGACCATAAACGTTCAGATTGTAGAGTTCCGCGCGCACTTGCTTCTGGGCTTGAAATCCGCGCAATAGGTTTTCGCGTACGATTTTAACGAGCTTACAGTTAACGACGTCAAGGGTCGGAGAGAATTCGCCAGAGCTAAGCTTCACAGCTTTCCTATATGATTCATCATATACATCTTGATTATTTTTCCCGAACGTGGCAGGATCGCATGCCCTGGCTAATCGCTCCAGTGCTTCCCGAGAAGGACGGAAGAGGTTCAATCGGCTGCAGCTCTATTGTCAGGGATTGATTGTCTGAATTGATGAACAGAGTACCAAGCGTTTTCCTCCTTTCCGTAATACAAGACCAAGTCTTTTTGAGCGACTGGGAGAGTTCCACTACAGAATGGATGAGGATGAGCAATTAAACTTTGCAAAAACTTGAGCTGTTCTTCGGGGAGGACTTGGGACATGGTGGATTGGGACAGAGATGTCTCATGTCTCTGATTCGCGCGCGATAATATAATGTCGATCGAATGTCTCAGAGTTGTGTTGTAGTACAGTGTGTGAATTGCGTTACGTCACTGTGACAGACGCGATTGTGACGGTATCCGTTTACGTTTATTCCTCCTCCTGTCTTCTTGGATAGTCGATGGCAGGCGCAATGAGTGGACATCTTCTCGAGTCATTCAATGCAACTAAACCCACGAATCTTGTTTATTCCGGGCCTATGTCCTTTAACGCGAGCATGCATGGTTCCCAGGCATTCGCACCATATTTTTTCGGTACCCAAAGTTCTTACATGTCAGAGGACATATCCGAAGCGACGGCCAAGAAAATCGCAACCCTGCAAGCGAAATTGAACCAAAAGCTTGGTCCCGAGTACATCTCTCAGCGCCCGGGTCCCAGTGGCGGGCCAAAACTGACATACGCTGAGGGTTGGAAAATCATCAACCTGGCCAATGAAGTCTTTGGCTTTAATGGATGGAGCTCTAGCCTCGTCAACATCACGACAGACTTTGTTGACTATAACGAAGAGTCGAAACGGTACTCTGTCGGGGTGACAGCCATAGTCAGAGTGACCTTGAGGGATGGCGTGTATCACGAAGACGTCGGGTATGGAATGCTGGAAAATTCCAAAAGCAAAGGTATGGCTTTAGACAAGGTAAGAAATTGTCAGATCTCCAATTAAAAAGATCGATAAACTTTTATAGTGCAAGAAAGAAGCCGTGACAGACGGCCTAAAGCGCGCTCTCAGGAATTTCGGGAACCTTCTGGGTAACTGCATATATGATAAAGCATATACTCAAGAAATTGTCAAGATGAAAGTTGTGCCCGTGCGTATATTGCCGTCAAGACGCGATCCGACTCTGATAACGCCATAAAGCCGAAGTTTGATCCTAGCGAACTACATAGGAGACCTGAGTTCGACGTGAAACCAACTTCCTCTTCAAATGCTAATGCTATTCTTCCCGAAAAACCTAGCAATAATGCAGGAAGTGTGAACAAGAGTATACATCCTGCGCAACAGAGTTCCAACACACTATCATCACTTCCTCCTCATATAAAGAACGAGGTCCGTCCTGTGGCAAGCGTGACTGCAAGGCGAAGCGGTTCTCCCCAGACACCTTTGCACCAACACCAGAATATTCCAATTTCTCCTGTGTCTATTACCCATCAAGGACGAACAACAAATGACAGGATGCCACAACAACTAAATCAACAGCCTCAGCGAAAAGTAACCTTCTCCAACACCATCAACAAGAGCGTAAACGGAACCGTCTCGAGGCCTCTAGAACCTATAGCGTCTTCGTCTAAGACTGAGGTTTTGGAACCGGAGAAGGACAATTTCTTGGAGGAATCTTTTGGCTATTCAGAAGACGACGCTTTCTTTGCCTCCGTTGACCTGGAAGACCTTGGTAGGCCCATAGACAACGAGGTGGACGGTGGCAGACCTATCAACTTTGACGAAGGCCTAGGGAATACTTCTATGGAATCAGTAACTAAAGATGCCAATCGTTTTCACGTCGGCGCACCACCTCAAAGGACGGGTCCCGCGACAGGCATGCTATCTGCGCTATTACCACAACAATCTCGAAGAACACAGCAGAGCAACCTTCCATCCAAACAAACCCTATATCAAGATCAGAACGTCCCACCAGCAAAACCTATCACACACACGAAGAGAACAGCAACACCATCCATAGGGGGTTTCCACTTTCCACCAGGAATGGTGCGTCCTTTCGTTGTTGTACCTGAGCACGAGCGTAACTCTCCATACGTACTCAGGATCCATTTGATCAATACAAGTCATCAGGACAGTCTAATCAAACTTTCAATGCACGAGCCGGCGTGAAAAGGCCTGCCGAATCTGTTAATACTCCGACAGGGTTTGATCTTTTTTTTTTCAGGCAAAAATATTGTTCATGCTCGTCACTAGGTATCAGTCTGGGTTTAAACGAGGAATGGGTCTACAACAACAAGTCGGTCCGACGAACTATACAGGAGGCCGAGAAATTCTTGGACAGCTAGATATAGGAGAGGGGGGTGATGTAAAGCGAATCAAGCGATAATCGATTCGACTGCGCAGTTCCAGATTTTTCATTCACTTGGATTTCATGTTAGCTGTCCTGTATGTATTGTCGCACCAGGGTCATCCCCTTAGTATGTCACACTCGCACGCATTTCTAATTTTGACTCATCTGTCACTTCGTGCGCGTTCGAGGTTAACTCATTGCCACTTAGTACACACCTCCCGTTAATTTCATGAGTTTTACGACCGTCTCCAATACTACTGAAACGCATCCGCATCGGACGACAAGAATATTGTTGACCCCTACCAAGAGGCAGAGGGTTTCGAATGAAATAAGGAAAGAGGGTTGTTCTGACACAAAGGCGATGGAATCTCCGAACATGGAAGAAATCTGGAAGTGGACGATGACGCCGGATGCAATTGCCACATGCTTTGTGCGGGATGTTTTTGATATGAGGGAAAACCTAGAAGGAGGTGTGTGTGTGTCTTTGATTCCTATCATGGCCAGGAGCGATGTGATATTGACCAGGATGTCTCCTCTCTTTCACAGGCGCGGATTTTTACTGGCTAGGACGCGTACCCTGTCGCACTGTGTGTTTGATTGGGTTGGTGGTAGGGGTACAAGTGTTTGAGGGCAAGATTCTTTACTCGAGTGAGTGAGTGGGGACTGTGACTAGGAGAGGGTTGTGCTTACGAACGCGTAGTTGATGATGGAACGGCTGTTATTGATTGTGCTCATCGCGTGCAAAGGGCACCGAAGACGCTGACGAAGAAGGATAAACCACACTTTGGTGATTCAAAGTTCGTGATGAGAGATATGCCCAAGCCCGTGGCTCGTATTGGCTTGTCTGTCAGAGTCGTTGGCAAGGTCCAACGCGCTTATGGTACGAGACAGGTTCAGATCGATGACGTAGGTGAGTCGAGTTGTTCTCTGCCATATGTTGGATCTCAGAATCTGTTAAGAGTTATGCAGGTCGAGGAACGAGGAGCCATTGCATTGGATAAAAGTGCGAGAACTGCACAAGACGAACTATGATGTCAAGGAGCAGTTCGTCATACCCAAACCTCCTGCGGTGCCTGTTGTTGCGGAGCCATCAACACCATCTACGATTGTATCGTCCCCTGTATCATCTGTCGCAAATAGCCCCGTGAAGCGTTCCACAGTACGTCTGTATTTTTAACAAATTTGTCAGGTGTTAAAGTTATCTAGTCTCCTCCCCGGCTTCGCCATCCTTCCCGTTTGCATTCACGGGACCTCACGGACAACACTTTCCGCATCTATGTAAAACATTATATGGTTTACGCGCCGAGTGTTGTTCCTGTATCAGATGATCCGGACCTCTTTGGTGGGCCTTCAACGCCTACCAAACGGGTCATGGATCAGCTTACACCCCTGCCGGCGAACAGCAAGATGGCCGCGATCGATCGGACTCCGCGGCACCGTAATCGACATACTGACAGTAGTGGTCTGCGGGAAGAGACTATTTGTCATCGTGGCTTCACCTTATCATATCTCCGGCGCGTACCCGAGCTGGCGGAGATGGCACGACGTGTGGTTGTGGCGGAGGCCAAGAGGCGTGCGAAAGAACACCGTAAAAAGGGTGCCGAGAGGAGAAGCCAAGAATCAGCACCGCTCGCGTCTTCTTCCGCCGGTCTACATGATCTCCCAAGAGATAAGGTAGGATCGAAGGTGAAAAGGCTGTTCAAGTGGGTCGTGGTGCAGCTGCTGCATGAGGGGAGCATCGTGTTGTGGGATGGACCAATGCACGCCTGCGGCGAGGAAGCCCACGCTGAGATGTTATGGAAAACGTGTACCTCCATCTCTACCAATGCCGAAAAGAGTGGTTTCGGCCAATCAGGGGAGGGTCACGATGAACTCCTGGATGAAGAGCTATCAGATCCTGCTGCGGACGAGGAGGGTTACATGCCGATCACATCACTCTTTTTGGCCAGATATATTGAAGATGTGATCCGGGAATTGTCTGGCGCGACAAAGGAGGGTATCTTGAGAAAGCTTCACAGGGACGACCGCTGGAGATTTATAGGGGAATGGCAGATACAGGACGCGCTGGAATATTTGCAGCAGGAGAGCAGAGCATGGCGAATAGGCGATAAATGGGCGCTGACTGCGTAACTAGCTGCTATAAATAGATTGCTGTGTGACCTAGATTGTAGGAACAACAAAAATGATATTGCCAGATATGACATGAATAACATATATAGTAGAAAATGGAGATAAACGGGCCCGAGGGTGAGCGCTAGGTAGAGAAGGGTAAAGAGGAGGATTAGGATATGTCTGTGACGGCAGAGTCTGAGTACCGGTGCCAAGGCTGTTACCCAATCCGGATGTTATAAATAGGGTTCAATAAATACTCTGGCATGCGGCTGACTTGCGAGTAGCGAGCGCCATGAAACCCTCATCCGACGTATTTCGGCCTCGCCTCCCAATTGATCCATTCGTCGACCTGGACGTCGACCAAGAATGGTTTGTCCACACAAATGCTCCCGCCCCCTCACCCTCCGTCGTCCTCGTTCTTGGAGGTATGCCGCGCTACCCCGCGTTCGTTGTTCCAATCTGATGTATTTTCGTTAGCTCCATCCCACGCCGATTTACAACCCCTCTTTGCCTCCCAGTTCCTGTCCGACTCTCTGCTTTTGATTGCGACCCACGTCCCGCCGACGCTTGTTCACCGTCCGTGTCCAACAGTTCGCATTCTGCGTCTTCCAACCCTAGCGGATGAACTGAGTGCTGTGCACATCGTCGGCCTCTTCGAGCGTGCCGGACACGTCGCAGAACAGTGGCGTGCCCGGCCATCTTCGTTTGGGGACAGCAGAATAGCCGTCCTCGCAGAAAAGTTCCCTGGTGGTGACTTTACACAGGTGGCAGGCGAAGATGTGGCTGCCACGCAATATCCGTCCCCCGCATCTTCGTTCTCGAACATCAGACACTCGCGGATACTCTCAAAACGCAAAAGCGTTATCTCAACTTCTACGCTTTCCTTACCCTCGCCCACCAAAACTAAAACTAAGACTCAATCTAACCAGCGAACGTTTGACGCTGTCATCAATTTTCTGCCGGCATCTTTGCCCGAGAAGGACATTCTCAAACATGCTATTCTTGTAACCTCTTTATCTGTCCCGTTTTTAACGTGCACCAAGGTTCCACCGTTTTCTGCTTCTATCGATCCTTCCAAAAAACGCCTTTCATCCCTTTTACGTTCTAGACATGCCCCAGATGATTATCTCAATTCTGACGTTCACGGAGCGCTTGCTGCATGCTCTGCTCACCTTATTCATATACTACCTCTCTCTGCATCACGGACTATTTCACCTTCTTCTTCAGGAACATCTCTTTCCTCACAAGCTGGAATTCCGTCACCTGGTTACCGGTCACGACCTTCAATACGTACACCTTCATTCATATCTCGTCATCCTTCCTCCACGTCTATGCAACCATCTTCCTCATCGCCCGCACTTTACATTCCATCATCACCCTCATCTACATCTTCAGTCACTCATCTACATCCCAATTACCGGCCCATCTCCTCACCCATTCACTCCAGGGTGGGATCGCAATCAAGTGCTCGTTCTGCCCCTCCGTGCCCCAAAAAGCCAAAATTGGCTCAGACTATTGAGCACTTTCTTCTCTCTTATCCACCTCGTCCAACATTGCCGACGCCTACTAATGACCTGCATGGATTCCAAGGGAAGACAGTACCCTACCTCCTCGCACCCGGGGTCATGAGGAGTCTTGTGCAAGGAAATAGCGATGGCGGCCATGACGGCACGGAAAGTGAAGTGGAAATGCTGGCAAATGAGGGTCGATTGACTGTCGGTGAAGTCATTCTACTCGGCTTGTTGGACGTATCCGCCAAAGGAGACGATCCCGGCAAGAGCTTGAAGAGTGTCGGTGGGCTCTCTGCCAGAGCTTGGATTGGCGAGGCACAGCAAGTGGTTCTGGCATCGAAAGGCGACACTAAAGCAAAGGACGACGCGATGGCGCCTTCTCTCGTGCGGTCACCCCCTCTTGCTGTTCCTGTTCCCGCTTGCAGCCCAAGCGGAAGGGAGAAGGAGCGAGACGGCAGCGTGATTAGAGACGATGGTTCGAGTGAAAGCCCCATGTTGACTCCGAGCCGGTACTCACCGCCGATGAGATCTGCTAGTCCACAGTCCGACAAGTCGTCGATCAGGAAACCCCCAGCCGTTGTTCCCAAGGTATCCGTTTCTATAACGCCACCTATTGGTCCAGATGTCCTCGCGGATCAGCCGTACAATGGTTTGGCTACGCCTCCGGACAGCAGTACGGAGAATGGAGAGACGGAATACGTGACCTGTGAGACGTACGCCACGGTTACAAATGACTTTGGGGCGCATCTCAAGTCGGTGAGCGGCCCGGGCTCATACGATCCCTACCAAGCTGCTTTCATAGACCCCAACTGGAGTACTGTGGACACTCAATTCGGGCTGCTTGTGGACGATGTGCCGACGACGAAGACGGGATTCATGAAGGGCCGTCTGGGATTCAAGAGATTGAGTCAAGCGCTTTCATTATCCAGCAAAGCGGCGTCGCCGATGGTGACGATGGCATTGCCAACGATCGCCCGGCGACGGAACATACTGCGGAGAGAGCGGGATGTTCTTCGACCAGTTGTTGTGTAGACCTCATAGACAATTTAGAGTACGACTCAATCTATTATTGACACGCCGATCTAACACGATCGAACCATGACGTCACGCGACGCTTGGCCGGCAAATTCCGTGAACACGTTTTTAGCGCCAGCCACGGCGAATCCACGTTCAGCCATTCTGATTATATCCATATCAGGCAAGTCAATCCCCCACCTCCCATGGCGTTCTCCTATATAATCCCTGCTGTTCGTCTCCGTCTTCTCAATCCAAATGTCTTCCGCTTCCTCATCATCTAGCCCGCCACATTACCCGGCGTATTCTCGTAAGTTTTCTTATCGCATATTGGTGGCATTGATTGACCTTCTTGTTTGCAGAAGAGGACCCGGATTCCCCTCCCCCAAGCTACTCGGATATAGGCTCGCCGGCGAGCCCTTCGGCTTACATCCCCACCCCTCATCCGGCGGAGTCCGACCCTGACCTTTCTATTTCTTCCCGGTCGTCGTCCAAGGCGCAGACGCATATCCCGCGTCCGCGTAACGCGTTCATCATCTTCCGTTCCCACTACTATATGCGAGCCAAGGCGACCCAGACCGGTATCAACCAGAATTCGCTCAGCTGCGCTGCTGCTTCAGCTTGGAAAGCTCTCTCGGATGACGAGAAGCGACCTTACAGGAGGCAGGCGGAAGAGGAAAAGCTGATGCATTACAGGAAGCATCCAAACTACGTTTATACCCCGATCAACAAGGCGGTTAAACGCGCGCAAAGGAAGGCAAGGATAGTCGCTTGTAGGAGACAGTCCGCTCGTTCTTCGCTAGCTCGACGCGCGTCTGCTAGGAGCGTCAAAACGGAGAACGGCCAAGTCCCTTCGTACTCACTCCGTTCGCCATCATGGCATGCCTCGCCCTCATCTGACGCGTCCGATGCGTATTTGACAAAATTTATACCGCTAGACGACATCCCCCCCTTGGATCTCACTCGGGTTCGTTGTATGCCACGGATCTCACGTTCTTTTTTGCTGACATTGCGTTAGATTACAAAAATCGATAAAACTGATTGTTCACTTCGCCCCTCATTCTATGACCGAATCGACCCCCAGTTCGGCTTCAGGCCAGATTTGTGCCCAACTTCTCTTCCACCCATTTTTTACCCGGATGATGAATCGGAAGCTCCCTTTGTCTCCACGTCGACGCTCCTGGATCTTCCCACTACCATCTTAACGACTACAGATGCGGCGTACCCACACTGGGTCTATAATGACCTTGCACCTGACACCGGAATACACGCCGGTTGGAACCCGATTCAAACGACCCTGGACGCTTACGGCGACGCTTATCTTCTCGAAAGGTATAATGAAATGGCCACTTTTCACCACTACGACAACTGCGACGTTACGGATACGACTGGCCTAGCTGATGGCGCACATTGCATTTTCAGCCAAGATGGAGTATGGACTGGTCTGTAAAAAATCAGTTTTGCTGCTGCGCATTGCATTCTTCTTCTTCCTCATCACATCACAATCACATCTCATCACCATCTGTACATATATCTTCACCTCACACACACAACTCATGATCACGCGGCATTCCGATATGACTCTAATATTAATATTGCATTGTTGATGTACTGTATTCGATACCAAGGGACCAGTAGTTGTAGATAAGTATATTATTAAAAAGATTTGACATCTTTGCATCATTACACTTCGAGAAGACCAACCTTTCCAAAAACAAATGCAGCTACTTACGAGCCGTTCTCGGCGACAATCACTTTCCAAGTCGAAAACTTTCTCGTAAAAGAAGAAATACCATTTCCGCCGATTTCAGGATTTTCTCTCTAAGGCATAGAATCGTTGGGCGGACCGGTTTATTGCTCCGTCGAATATAGCACAGGTTATCGGTCCGGAATTATTGATCAGATTAATAGGGTGCTCGAGTTCACTGGTATTTTCGGCCACGTGCAGTTCGAGGTCAAGATAGTCGACGAAAGCTTCTTTATTAATAGCCTACCAGGAGAAAGGTATAATATGATTATTATGAAGCTACCAGAGAAAGGCGGTGCGAAGAAGCTATTGGGACTGAATTTAAGAGCCTCTGAAGCCTTCGTCGACTAGACAGCCCAGACTCCCCGCACCACACTCATGATTTCTGGCAGCCGCACAAAGGTAACCCGAATCGGATCTATAAAGTACTTCCCTGCACGCTTCTTGTCGAGGAAGAAGTCATTTAGGGATAGGTGATGCGTCGTGATATCATGGCGTGAAATATGAACAAGCGAACGTAGCTTGAGTAACTTGCGCTCGAGTCGCTCTTCCCTGATCCGAAGTCGTCGACAGACGAATTCAATTTTTGGGTAACGCAAGGCAATAATCAGCGTAAATAGATCTCGCAATAGCCTAATGTCTGGCTGTTGCGAAAGTATCTGGATGTAAAGCCGATCCAACTCTGCAAATGGTTCCGCAGAGTTAACTGGACGGGTCTTCAACACGGTGTCAAGTCGTTCTCTTGGATCATCATATATGTCGTCGACAAACTTGACCACAGTAGAAGCATAAATGAACTGCCCGGATGATTTCCAGACTAGCTGGTCAATTGCCCTATCCGGCGGCCATCCTGACAACTTGCGTTTCGCACGAATACGAGCGAATTCGTCCTTCAGATATTTTCGAATGTCATCATCTGGCTTGAATCCGAGTTGATCATTTAATGAAACCGAATGGGTGATCCTGGTCATGACTTCTGATTCAAATGTTTCTTGAATGTGGGCTTCCGGTCGGCTGCATATCAGGAAATGTAATGGGATATGTATCTTTGAGAGAGCATCGCCGATGAGCATCAGAAAGAGCATCTGGTCTCGATCAGGCGAGCATTCGTCTACACCGTCGATTACGACGAGAGACTTTGGTGGACAAAAGTCTGGTTTATCACGTAAAAGTTCTTGTAATGGCTGTATTATGAGATGGTCGAACTGGACATCGATGGACCTGGTGGGAAGGAGAGGTTCTGTCTCGACGGCCGATTCAATGTAGGAAAGCAATTCAGGTATGTTCTTTGCAAGTTGCCAGGCTAACGTTGTGAATAAACGCGTCGCATTACCTCGGTCAGAGCTATTTCTATGAAAGAAAAATGACGCTGCTAATTCGGCCGAGCAGCGCCCGGCAATCGTCTGGGCAATGGCAGATTTACCGGCTCCTGCGGGGCCGTTTAGCCATACGATAGGCTGTCGCACGTGCGAATCGTTCACCCAATCCGTGATTATTTTCAAGACCTTTTCACGGGTTTTGGGATGGCACATGGGTGGAGGAAAACGTGCCATCGAATCATGAAGTGCACCTTCCGAAATGAATTGTTGAAGATGCTCAAGATCTAACTCTCAGTCAGAACGGTGATCATAAAAATCCAAAGAGCAAACGACATTCACATGACTTTTCTTGCGGTCTTCGTGATAATGGATATGACTGAAGTCATTAAGCTGGGAGTTGTGGATTTGAACGTGCTCAGGGCCCGAGAGGAATCCCGTAGATTGTGTAGCAGCCTCGCCATTTACCAAATGTGGTGGCCTGTGCTGTGAGCCATTGCCAGCTGGAGTGTTGTGCTTGGGTCCCATTCAGTTGGGAGATGTTAACGTTAGAACGGGAAGGGATGTCACTGCCACACGTGTGTTCACCACGTTTTCGACGCTATACATAAAAGACATCTTTGCATCATTGCACTTCACTTTGACCTCATTACACTCAGGAGACCCACCTTCCCAAAAACAAATATTCTATTTTAATGGTCAAGTCGAAAACTTTCTCGCAGAGGGAGAAATACCATTTCCGCCAATTTCAGGCATTTGTCTCGAGGGCATCGGATCGTTGGGCGGACTGGTTCGTTGCTCTGTCGAATATGGCACGAGTCATCGGCCCAGTGTCCGATTTTAACGGTAAATCAATACACTTCCCACCTGGTCCAGGGTGTTCGAATGAAATAACTTCGTCACGCCCCACGCGTGTCGCTGTCGTCAACTTTGCATCATACCTCGTTCGTTACTACGTCTCTGTGGTTGAGTTTTATTTGTTTTTGATAACTTATTGGAATTGGATCGTTCTGGTAAGCAGTGAAATAGATTGCATTTACGACAAGGTATATAGCCATAAGGAGGAGACTTGAAGTTGGTAAATAAGGAGACAGAGGGCTGTGATGAGTGGGGACAGCAGGATGATGGTCAACTTCTCCCACTCCAACTGGAATATCTGATGGGTCCTTGCTAAGCAAAATCCGAGGAATCCTAAGAAGAACATCATGATCACATAGGCACGTAAGCCATTAACAAAGGTAAGATAATTCATCACGGCAGATTGGATGAGGAAGAAGCGCAGAATTCCTGGTGTAATGGGAAGATCAGTTCTCCACTTTGGCCTCCGAGCCTTGCCGTAGACCAATGTGGTAAAGGCCCAAAACCCGACAAGTTGCGGAGTTGTTATGAGTGCAACGAGTAGCCCGATTATGGGTTCCCGCGCCGAACTCATGATTTTTGGTAGCCGCACGAAGGTAACTCGAATCGGATGTATAAAGTACTTCCCTGCACGCTGCTTGTCGAGAAAGAAATCGTGTAGGGATAGATGATACGTCGTGATATCACGGTGTGAAATGCGAACAAGCGAACGTAGCCTGAGCAACTTGCGCTCGAGTTGCTCTTTCTTGATCCGAAGTCGTCGACAGACGAATTTGATTTCTGGGTTACGCAAGGCGATAATAAGTGTGAATAGATCTCGTAATAACCTGATGTTTGGCTGTTGCGAAAGTATCTGGGTATAAAGCTGGTCCAACTCTGCAAATGGTGACGCAGAGTTAACTGGACGGGTCTTCAACACGGTGTCAAGTCGTTCTCTGGGATCATCGTATATGTCGTCAACAAACTTGACTACAGTAGAGGCGTATATGAACTGCCCGGATGATTTCGAGACCAGCTGGTTAATCGCCCTTCCCGGTGGCCATTCATGTGCCGAAAGTTTGTGTTCAACGCAGATACGAGCGAATTCATCCTCCAGATATCTTCGAATGTCATCGTCTGGCTTGAACTGATCGTTTAATGAAACTGAATGGGTGATCCTGGTCATGACTGCTGATTCAAACACTGCTTGAATGTGGGCTTCTGGTCTGCTGCATATCAGAAAACGTAATGGGATATGTATCTTTGAGAGTGCATTGCCGATGAGCCTCAAAAAGAGCATCTGGTCCCGATCAGGCGCGCATTCGTCTACACCGTCAATTACGACGAGAGACTTTTGTGGACAAAAGTCTGGTTTGTCACGTAAAAGTTCTTGTAATGGCTGTATTATGAGATGGGCGAACTGGACATCAATGGATCTGGTGGGAAAGAGAGGTTCTGTCTCAACGGCCGATTCAATGTAGGAAAGCAATTCAGGTATGTTCTTTGCAAGTTGCCAGGCCAAGGTTGCGAATAAATGTGTCGCAGTACCTCGGTCGGAGCTGTTTCTAAGAAAGAAAAACGACGCTGCTAATTGACCACCCGAGCAGCGCCCGGCAATTGTTTGGGCAATGGCAGATTTCCCGGCTCCAGCAGGGCCGTTTAACCATATGATGGACTGTTGCGCATGTGGATTCTTAACCCAATCCGCGATTATTTTCAAGACATTTTCACGGGTTTGGGGATGGCACATGGGTGGAGGAAAACGTGCCATTGAATCATGAAGCGCACCTTCCGAAATGTATTGTTGAAGATGCTCAAGATCTATGGCTCACAATTAGAACGGTGATCATAAAATCCAAAGGGTAAACGACATTCACACGACTTTTTCTTGCGGTTATCGTGATAATGGACATGGCTGAAGTCATTAAGCTGGGAGTTGTTGATTTGAACGTGGTCAGAGCCCGAGAAGAGTCCCGTAGGTTGTGTAGGAGCCTCGCTATTTGAATGCGATCGCCTGTGCTGTAAGCTATTGCCAGCCGGAATGTTGTACTTGGATCCCATTCATTTGGGAGATGTTAACGTTAGAAGAGAAGCGATGTCTGTGTTCGACTGTTAGGCCACACGTGTGTTCATCCTGTTTTCGACGCTATAGATAAGTATATTATTAAAAAAGATTTGCATCATTGCACTTCACTTTGGCCTCATTACACTGCTCTTTACGAGCCGTTCTTGGCAACAATCTATTTTAGCGGTCAGGTCGAAGGAAGAAGGTCAAGTTTGCCACAAGAATGGCTTCTGCCAGAAGCATCAGCTGCAATGTTCAACGCATCCAAAGGTCTTCTATTATAAACCAGGTACCACCGGATACCCACAAAAGTGCAAACAATGTACGAATTCTTGAGGCAATGAGGAAAATAATTCAGAGTAGGAGTGAGGACAGTGGGTTATTTTCGGACTCGAATATCGTGAAACTCGGGGAGGGAGGCTACAACGATGTGTTCTTAATATCCTCCGTAAGCTCTCTGCTACTCTACTAGCTGAGAAATGAAGCGAACTTACGTAATACTTATACATCAGGACGTTAATTCAAATCCATTCGAGATTTTTTTTGTTCTGCGGCTCCCGAAGGAAGAATGCCTTCTCCCTTACCAAGTATTAAACGAGATTACCTGCATCTCCGTCGTCGCTTCATATTGTCCCGATATCCCTGTTCCGGTCGTCCATGCGTTCGCCACAGACACTTCTGGCGCTTTCATTGCGCAAGAGTACATACGCGGAGAACCTTTAAGTTCCTGTTGGAACCGCTTCACTGAAAACGAAAAGTATCAAGTGTCGCAACGAATAGCCGAGATCATCGTGAACATGGGAGAAATGCGTTTCGATGGGATAGGAGGTTTCACGGGTGGCAAGAATTGTTTACTGGGACCAACCGTGGAAGGAAGTAAGCTTTTTAAAGGGCGGGTTAGTTCCTCTCCATTTTTGTATCTATTATGTGCAACTGACGGCAGTGGATAGGACAAATTCCATTCGAATAACTACTACCATATTGGCCCCTACAAAAGCACCAAGGAGTATGTCCTCGCTTGCTACGACAAGGAGATATATTACTATACACATGCTTCCGCATCGGATATCGATTCTGATCTCTTCCAAGATACGCCTCTTGAACTCTTCGTGCAGCAGTTGCGGGATAAAAGGAGCTCTCTAGAAGCAAATTATACCCCGGTAGATGAGCCGTTCGTACTCGTTCACGGTGACTTCAACGGCCGGAACGTTATGGTGCAAGGGACTGACGTCGTGGCTGTGCTAGACTGGGAGTTCTCGGGAGCGTATCCTTTGAGCGAACTTATAGGAGGAGTCGGGGTGGACGTCCTTGAAATCATTGACGAGGAATCAGAAAAGGAAAATTCCGAGTGGAGTGCAAAGATTCTAGAAATGGTAGCGGTTATGGCGAGGAAGAAGGGTTGGCCTGAGAATGAAGTAACAATGTTGGTTGGCACCGGAGACCCAATTGTTAGTTATGCGAGGACAGAGATGTTCCCAGCTGTGTAATATACTAGTTATCCTGTTTTTTTCTTGTCTAGATCATCTTTCCGCTACTAAGTATACATCTTAGACGATACCACCCTTTTCTCAGGGATGAAGCATTTTATTCTGTCCGTTCTTTCAACCATCTTTCACCTGTTCCAAAATAACTCCCTGCCTGCAGTGGGATCCGTTTGTTGCCATCCTCATGAATGCTATCGAACGTGCGTATCACCGAGTATGCACCGCCAGTCCTCCGAGCACCTTCTCCTGCAAGTTCTGTGGGTACTGTATATGGCGAAGATCAAACATCTTTCTCGGACCTGGAGTTGAGCGACGACGCTTTAGCTAAAAAATACGAGGATCGGCTTGAGCTGCGAAAGCCAAGGAAAGAGGAAGAAAAAGCGAATGGACCTGTTCTGTTGGAACGTCCGGAGAGCGGATCGAAGAAAAAGGTATAACTACTGGACTAATTCTAGATCAGACTGATATCCGCCATGCATAGATATGTACGAGAACGTGATGCTGGACCTGCGCAGAAAAGTGCGCGAGGCAGAAGAGAACGAGTTGTTTGATCAGGCGCTGCTGCGTGGCTCGCGAGCTGGTCTCGTTCAACCGCCATCGACAAACGACGTTGATCAGCTCCTGCGGAGTATGATGGGAACCAATGTTCAGGCTACAAGCACATTTACACGTCCGACTTTGGGCGGTCAACGATCAGAAACTGTAGCTCCGGGACCGTGGCTGAAAAAGGAGGTGATTATCCCACCTTTTGCCCCAACGGACGAGGATTCAGAGGCCGATGCGGAATTCGTGTTTGCAGCGCTCGGGAAATGAGGTCATAGCAGTACGTAGCAAAGCTGGCGCCTATTACTTTAGGTAAAACAATCGTTGACCTCGTGTACGATATTCTATCCCGAGAGGACTACCTTAGTGACCTCGTGACTCGGATAAATGATCCCTCCCTGCGGAAGAGAAAACATGGTGCTAAAGCTTGACGCATCCTTGTTAAGGATGGACCGGTGGAGCTATGGGATAAGTTGAGGTCATTAAAATGTTCTTCTACAAAACGAACTTTGCACTGACATTGAAGAGGGTGTCTTCGACTTGAATGACGCAGCTACCATCGTCGAAGTAGAATGTGTCGTCCCTTGTACATGTCTCGTGTGTTCTGTAATTACTTTCGTCATCACTATTAGCATCATGCTGATACGTCCAGCACATGTACACGGACTTCCACCAAGAAACAGGAACGAACGGTTGGTTACATTTACGACAAGGCCTATAACCATAAGGGAGACACAAGTTGGCATATAAGAAGATAGAGGGGTGTGATATGCGGGGACAGCACGATGACAACAAGGGTAGAGTTGAACTTCTTCTCCTCCAAATTGAGAATCCAACCGGCCCTGTCCATATAATATCCAAGGGATCCTAAGAGAAACATCATGATCAAATAGGCACGTAGGCCATTAAATAATTCATCACAGCAGATTGGATGAGAAAGAAGAGTAGAATTCCTGGCGTAACGGGAAAATTACTAGTTTTCTGCTTTGGCTTCATTCCATAGACCAATACGGCAAAAACCCCAAACCCGACACAATGCGGACATGCCGTGTATCGAACGAACAGCTTGACTATAGGTCCCCGAGCCGAACTCATGATGTTTGGTAGCCGCACAAAGGTAACCCGGATCGGATGTATAAAGTACTTCCCTGCACGCTTCTTGTCGAGAAAGAAGTCATGTAGGGATAGATGATACGCCGTGATATCATGGCGTGAAATATGAACAAGCGAACGTAGCCTGAGCAACTTGCGCTCGAGTTGCTCTTCCCTGATCCGAAGTCGTCGACAGACGAATTCAATTTTTGGATAATGCAAGGCGATAATCAGTGTGAATAGATCTCGCAATAGCTTAATGTTTGGCTGTTCGGAAAGGATCTGGATATAAAGCTGGTCCAACTCTGCAAATGGTGACACAGAGTTAACTGGACGGGTCTTCAACACGGTGTCAAGTCGTTCTCTGGGATCATCGTATATGTCGTCAACAAACTTGACCACAGTAGAAGCATATATGAACTGCCCGGATGATTTCGAGACCAGCTGGTCAATCGTCTCGCCTGGTGGCCATTCAAATGCCATAAGTTTATGTTCGGCGCGGATACGAGCGAATTCGTCCCCCAGATATCTTCGAACGTCCTCGTCTGGCTTGAACTGATCGTTTAATGAAACTGAATGGGTGATCCCGGTCATGATTTCTGATTCAAACGTTTCTTGAATGTGGGCTTCTGGTCGGCTGCATATCAGAAAACGTAATGGGATACGCATCTTTGAGAGTGCATTGCCGATGAGCCTCAGAAATAGCATCTGGTCTCGATCAGGCGCGCATTCGTCTACACCGTCGATTACGACGAGAAACTTTTGTGGACAAAAGTCTGGTTTATCACGTAAAAGTTCTTGTAATGGCTGTATTATGAGATGGTCGAACTGGACATCGATGGATCTGGTGGGAAAGAGAGGTTCTGTCTCGACGGCCGATTCAATATAGGAAAGCAATTCAGGTATGTTCATTGCAAGTGGCCAGGCTAACGTTGTGAATAAACACGTCGCAGTGCCTCGGTCTGAGCTGTTTCTAAAAAGAAAAATGACGCTGCTAATTCGGCCGAGCAGCGCCCGGCAATCGTCTGGGCAATGGCAGATTTACCGGCTCCTGCGGGGCCATTTAACCATATGATAGGCTGTCGCGCGTGTGGATTCTTAACCCAAT
The DNA here is from genome assembly GCA_015039365.1 of Amanita rubescens. Classification (NCBI taxonomy): domain Eukaryota; kingdom Fungi; phylum Basidiomycota; class Agaricomycetes; order Agaricales; family Amanitaceae; genus Amanita; species Amanita rubescens. Next base: position 580,748 of record WION01000007.1, read on the forward strand.
CCGTGATTATTTTCAAGACCTTTTCACGGGTTTGGGGATGGCACATGGGCGGAGGAAAACGTGCGATAGAATCATGAAGTGCACCTTCCGAAATGTACTTTTGAAGGTACTCAAGATCTATAGCTCACAATCAGAATGGTGATCATAAAAATCCAAAGGGCAAACAGTATTCACATGTCCCCTCCTTGGGGTAATAGACATTCTGACTCAAGTCGGTCAGCTGGGAGTTATTGATTTGGAAGTCATGAGAGCCTGGAAGGAGTCCTGTTGCAGCCTCGCTATTTGAAAGCTGTTGCCTGCCGGCTGGAGTGTTGTGCTTGGATCCCATTCATGTGAGGCTCAGGCCGCGTTCAACGGTTGTTGGGCTTTTTTAGGCTACCGTAGCGTGTGTTCATTATCTATTCGTGAACGCAAGTGCTGAAAGACTTGTGAAACGGACATCTGTTACTATCAGTAAGCAGAGTGAGCATAAACTTTCGCGTACGCTCGATGTCAACAAACCCCACGCCATTCTCGGCTGAAAAGTATTTCGCAACGCAACCGCCACCCCCGACACTTGAGCATGACATTGCTGCTGTAAGGGAATTTGTAGCGAGACAGTCTAAGACAGGCAAGAGGGTCGTGCTGGTGACGGTGAGTGTAGTACCCTCACCTCGTCAATTTATCCCAATGTTTTACACACTGCCACTCAGAGTGGTGGAACGACGGTGCCTTTAGAGCTCAACGTGTGAGCCGCCCGCATCTTATCATGTCATTCATCCAAGTCTTAATCACAGGCGGCCCTGAACCAGCGTCCGTTTTCTAGACAACTTTAGCGCTGGTACGTCTCTCTCTCCGATTATTCATCGATCTTTGTTTTCATTCCTTCGGCGTAAACAGGAACGAGAGGTGCAACATCTGCAGAGTACTTCCTCAAAGCCGGATATGCCGTCATCTTTATGCATCGGCAGTTTAGCCTCCAGCCCTTCAGCAGACATTATTCCCATTCGACCAACCCGTTTCTCGATTTCCTCGAGATTCACAACGGCAACGACCTCCCTCAAATAACTGTAGCACCCGAGAAGCGAAAACACCTTCTCGAGGTCCTAACGGCGTACAAATCCGTGCAGGCAGCGGGAATACTGCACACTCTGACCTTTGTAACGGTGAACGACTACTTGTGGCTCCTTCGCGCCATTAGCCACGAACTGTCGGTTCTTGGAAAGAACGCGATGTACTACCTCGCAGCCGCTGTGAGTGACTTCTTCCTACCGCGACAAAAGATGGTAAGCGTAAAATGACCGCGTTTGATCGTCTGTTGATGGCACGTTGCCTAGTCGGAACACAAGATTCAATCGGGAAAAGGTAACCTTAGCATCGAGATGGACCAGGTACCCAAGATTCTTAAATCCATGGTGGATGAGTGGACAAAGGACGGGTTTATCGTTTCTTTCAAGGTCCGTTATCTCTACGCAATTTGGCCTTATCTTATGTCTAAATTAAAAAAAACTAGCTCGAAACAGATCCAACGCTCTTGATACCCAAAGCTTGTGCTGCACTGAAGATATATGGTCACCAAGTCGTGATCGGAAACGATCTCAATAGACGCAAGTTTGAAGTCGTTTTCGTCTCCAGAAAGCACGGCAAAGAAGATAACTCTGAACCTGCGTTCGAAGAGTCGTGGTTGAACATTGAACAGCACCAAAGTGAAACCTCTGGAAATATAAAAGAGATCGAAGAAGATATAGTGGCAGAGCTAGTTAGACGACACGGCGAGTGGATCGTGCATGGTCGCAGTTCCCTTTGAAAGAAAGCCTTCAGATACCCCCACCCCCAGATCTCGCAGTAAAACATATGACCCCAATGCATCATTAAATAAATGTAAAAACCCAATGTTCGTGTTAATACCGAGAATGCACACTAAAACCATTACAATGAGAGTGAAGTGAAAGAACCATTAGTATTATTATCGTAGTCCGCCAATCCGCGCCCAGAACATGTCCTCTCTAAGTCTAACCAACTCTTTCCACGTACGCTCCTCCCATGTTGTATCCCCAACGTAAACTTCCTTGTGCTCTCCCTCTTTTTCTTCAGCCGATCGATCACCATTTGAGAACGCGTCAGACCCTGCTCCTCCCGACCCTATTGACCAGTTCGATTGGAATGGGGACACCGCCTTGCTGCTACCAAAGACGGACTTGTCAGACGGAATCAAAGATTCTTCCTCTCCTTGAGATGACGGGGAGGCGATACCAGAACCATTCGAACTCGGCTGTGCTTTCTCTGCGGACGCCGTCACCTCGACCGTAGGCGACACGGAAGGAAATGCCGGAGACTTTGTCTCCAAATGGGGCGCCGCTTCTTCTTGTGGAGATCCTACACCAACGGGTGTGACATTTACACTTTTCCACTCTTCCGTCGATGGCGATGGGCTTTCCTCTATCCTCGTGGCAGCAGGATCCGGAAGTTTCAAAGAATCTAATACGACGTCGCATGTCGCGTTGAACGTCTTGGCACTAGCAGGCGCATCCACTTTTGTTTCCACTATGGGCACAGGCGCAGGAATGGATATAGACGGTGCAGGAGCCTCAGTCGTCCCTGCTGCCACAGGTGTACCAGGTCGTGACCCAGCATCGCCCGAGTTCGTCAACCTCGTTCTAGCCGCAGCACGTCTTGGTATGGGAGGAGGTGCGCTGGCACCTGGCGCAGGTGAATTTGTGCGCGATGGCGGTCCACCATGTAACGGCGTCCCGGGCCGGGAATCCGGAAGGGCTATTCGTTCTGGTAGCGTGGCAGATTGTCGTTTGTGTCTGGATGCTCGAGGAGGGATGGGAGGAGCTGCCTGGCTGGTAGTTGATGCCGTTGCTGGTGGGGCAGGTGAAGGACTAGGTGAAGGTACGGATTGGGTACTGGTTTGGGGCTTTAACTGAGGAGGCTCCTTTTCAGCCAGAGGAACGGCTTCGTCAGGTCTTTGAAAGGATGAACTGGTTGCTATGACGGGACTAGAATCGGGTTGCGTTGGAGGTGGAGTTGCACTAGGCGGGGCGCGTTCCACACTCCGCCTGGGAACGGCAGGGGGAGGGTGGGTATCAGGCTTTTGCAGATTAGATGTCTCAGGAAGGCGATTCGAGGCGCGCGGTGGTATCGGTGGCGATGCAGTCGGATGAGAAAACTGCTCGGTTGATGATTTGCGTGTCGTCTCTCGCGGTGTCTGGTGTTCAAGTTGAGGTGAAGGAGCCATCTTCATCGCCGCCTCGCCCCAACTCGCCGCTCGCTCACCCAAGACGGAAGCCATACCCCACAACCCTCTCTTTCGAGGCGGAATCGGAGGCCTGGTAGTCTCCGGTTGCACCGAAATCTTTGGGGGAGGTAAAACAGGAACCTCTTCTTCCCAGATCTTCTCGATAATGCCAGTACGAACGAATGACCAAAGTGAACATGTCGTCCGTAAACGGGACAAACACCAACTACCTCGGCAAAGGGGGTAGATCGTAGATGATTGAGAGTTGGATGATGAGTTGGACATGGGCGGTGGTGTTGGGGCTGCCGGAATCGGGAGTGAGGGGATGGGGATGGATGCTGGGTAGGAGGCAATGCGGAAAATGAAAACTTGGGGAAGGTCAGTGGAAAGCGAGCGATGAGGTGTTGGGGGGTTAGAGCCAGAGTATGGATTACTGGTCGACTTTTTGAACAATGTTGAAGACCATAGATTGTTGCCCCCGTTCGACCGCGCCAACGTTAATGGATGTGAGTTTGAATTCCTTGAGAGGTCGTCCCTGGAAAAGATAGGAACGCCACAAAGAGCACAAGGTATGTCGTTGCTATTACTATTCATCCCAGACACCGCAACGACATTAGAATCGGTTAATAGGGAACCAATCGATATTGGCTCGACGATGAGCTGACCATTGTGAACAGCAGCCAATACAGACCGCCGCGATAGCCAGTTCAGTGCAGGAGCTAAATCAAGACGAACTGTTGGTTCCCTTGTACCGTGTCAGCTAGCAGCGAGTAGATGAGAAAAATGCACATACGAATCCTCTGTCAGAAGACGCTGCAAGAACGGCAATGTCAATAACGTCGACATAGAGGGTAGTTGAGGGGTTGAGGTATGGATGGAGCGCAAGTGGGCTGCAAAGAGTAGGAACTCCTGGTACGGAGGATGCGAGCTCAGCAAACGCAGTGATCGGGTAATGTTCACCCCTTCGCGTTGTTCAACCCACTGTGTTTTTCCAGCAGATGCTTGAATATCGCGTGCTCTCATCTCTGCAAGCTCCTTTTCCTGGCGCAGTTCTTGGAGTTGCTGCTGCATGACACTGACGGCCTCCTCTGCCCCTTTCAATGCATTTTCTGCTTCCTCCGTCTTGCGCTCGCTGATATGCCGTGCATATCTGGCTTCTGCAACCATAGTGTTGGCTTGGTTGAATAAGCTGGCGCTGAGGTCGTCCAGGTCTTTCTCTATTGCAGCTCGAGCCGACTCGGCCTGTCCACGCTGAGCTGCCTCTTCTGTGGCTTTCTCCATGAGGCGGGTGAGCTCGCTGGTGACATGAGTTTTCTCGACGAGGAGGCCGGTACTGAGCGCAGAGATATGCTGGCTACGTTCGAGCTCGAGCTGTGAAATTTTGATGGACGAGTTGCGGAGGTGGGCTGCACCGATGTGAAGTTCATCCTCGAGGTCTGAGACACGATCGTAAGACTTTACGAGTTTGTTGTTGAGTTGAGTGACCTGGCCAACAAGGTCTTGAATTTGAGCGCGAAGAGATGTGATGACCATCTGCTGTGCATCAGCGTCTTGGACAGAGCCATTGCTCTTGAGCGAACGGTGCTCAGGGCTGACTGGTGCGTCTCCGAGAGAGTTTCTGCCGTCGCTGATATCCTCAACATTGTCAGCGGTGGACATGACGGAGTAGTAGTGGACGCCACAGTCACATGGTTATATTTGTCGTTACACTACTAGTTAGTCTACTCTAACTGTATCGTAATCCCATTTAGTAGGGCGCCGCTGCTGTCTGGCACTACTTCCGCGTCAGTTATAACTCAAAAAAAGCCTAATAGAACGTGCTTACAGCCTTAAGTTGTTCAAGGTACCATGTGCATGATGGCAGGTCCGCCTTGTCTAGACACTTGGTGAACTCTGCGCAAGTTGATCAGTACACCCGGATCAAGTCATTAGTAATAGGACGCAACCTTTAGCCTGAGCTTCACAGTTAACATTACTTTGGAACTGCTGTTGCTGGACAGGTGGTGCCTGGGCCTCTTGGGCAGGAGCAGCATGACTGGATCCAAAAAGCATGTTCGAAAGACCGTGACCGATGGTCGAACCGACAGCAACTGATCCGGCTGTCGCCGCCATCTGGGTGAGGAGACCGGGCGCCTTCCCCTGCGCAGTTGCGTTTGCGGCTGCAGCAGGGGGAGCAGGAGCGCGTGTTGGAGCATATCCTGCAGGTGCAGCGGCGGTATGGGCACCCCGGGATTGTGCCGGAGCTGCTGCTGGACGGGGAGCGGCACGACTGCGAGATTGACGCTTCTCTATGTCAGAAACTTGTCCGGAGCAATAAAAAGTAAAATGCTTACAGGCATGGTGGTAAAAGTAAAAAATGAAGAAAGTGACGGTCGCTTATAAACGTCCAAGAATCAAATTCTTGCCGTCGCGTTTGCGTGTCCGTTAAATGCCGAACGGCACAAACAAACCATAATACTCGGGACCCTTGGAAAAACACATCACCACACAAACCTCTTTCATGCTACCAAGGCTTTACGTGCCCTCATTGTGCCAGAGGTTTGCTCTACGCCGATATGCATCCTCGCTTCAAAAACCTGTAGCTCAAAACGCTCCTGACAAGGCCAACAAAACCAAGACAGAGCCTAAAAAAAGAGTATCTACTAAAAAGTCTACCATTACAGTCACGAAGAGCGATGAGCCCTTGTCGGAAGAGGACTTGGTGAAACAAATCGAGAATGTTCGCTTTATGTCGAAAGCACACCCAACCTTTGATCCCTGGGGACAACGCGTTGAGACTCTAGGTGCGTTATGCGGCCATACCCCGTTTCACACCTGATTTTTACAAGAAAAGACGTTATACTACCCTATCCTGTAAATTTTACCACCCGATCACAATTTCCAAGTGTTCGTGCCATGCTGGACCAGTTTCTCAAAAACCGTTTGAACGACGGCAAGAATGCTGTAGGGTGTGTCGATGCGTCGATATTAATACGTCAACTAATTTACTCTCAGCTTATGGGCTCTCGCATCTTCAAATGCGATTCCTGGTTTTGACTTATCTGGGGCAGGGTCGTTTCCAGAAATTTGTTACAAGTTGGCCATGGAGGGCTATTCACAACAAAGTCCACAAAGACTGGGTCGTGGATGGAACCGTTGCGGCGAATAGCTCTCTCGACGTATCAAGACTTGAACGTCGCGGTAGCCAAGTATGTGACCTCGTATCGTCTCGGAAACCTCGCATTAATTTTAATTTCAAGGGGTGATGAGAAGAACATTAAACGACTGACCACCACAAGCTACCAGGACGACATTTTCCGTATGCTCAAAAAGAACCAAAACTTCACGCGTACCTGCATCTGGCGCTTCCATCGTGAAATATCTCCTACCAAAGTGTTGTCGATCCGGGGAGTCGAAGGTAATCTTGGGGTTGATGCGCCAAAGATCGGTAACCGGATGATGCTTCATGCTCTTATCAAGTTCGATACGGAACAAGTTAGTGTTGTTCTTTTTAATGCTCGTTTCTGCTATTTACCTTGATTCGCTGCAGAGCCTCGAAATATATGATAAACGTGGCAAGGCATTGCATAAATCTGCGGATGGTGGGCCCGCTGTCGGCCTAGGTATCGTCCCTGCAGAAAGACGCAAAGTAACAGAGTACTTGGTACTAGAAAAACGTATGTGGTATGATGGCCCTTGGATGGTTAGGGAGCAGATGTATGAAAGCCCCCCTACCCAGTAGAGAGGTTTTATTCCTTATTGTTCTAATATAATCTAATACCATTTGCTGAAATGACTATATATACACGGTGAAATCAGCCTTCTGTTTGTTCAGTTTGTTTGCTTTCATGTGGTCGTTCTGTTTCTCGCCCAACCTCGGTCAAGCCGCAGGATAGTCAAATATCCTCCGATTTGCTTAATAAAGTCATCTACGGCGCAAGATTAATTCGAGGACAAAGATGCCAAAAAAAAACGTGACAGATTTCCCATCATTTCGCCATGGGTGTACCTGAAGATACACTGCAGTGCATGGTTGTGTACAAGACAAGTTGCACACCTGTTTCGACTACGAACTTGAAAAGATTTGATCATATGGCCATCCGGTTGCAAAACTGCTGCACAGGGTGCCAGTTTCTCTCGGACGGAAGGGGAAGTGAACAAGATTGTACAATCGCGAATGTATAAAGGACACCTGCCAATAGTGCACTTGACGTCGCAATGTTTTCAAGCTTTCCAATCGGAGCTAGGGACTTGTCCAATCTCACACTCTGGCGCGCCGGGGCACAGGCCATTCGGCTTCCTCCTGTCTTTGACACGGAAGCCGAGTCCATCATATTTTAGCAATACGGCCGCAGGACCCTGAGGAAACAGTTTCTATCCCCTCGAGTCGAGACATGAATCCATATATCCAGCGATCGGATTGGGATTGGGCGAATGTTGGTAAAGCTTGGATAGTCGTCCTGGCGTCGGACCGTGCGTACATTTCTCATACTGCTGGTATCAGATTCATAAGTATTCACTGAAGATTACTAGTACGGCATCATCACTGAGCATTATGTGGACTCCGTGATCTTCGCAAACTACAAAATCTGTTTCAAGGATATTCTGGCACAGTTTCTGCTAGTAACGTACTATGATCCTGATCGCGCTAAGACAGTGAAACAAAGGGATGGGAGTCATCCCGCCTTCAGCATAATGAGGGTCATATGTCCGCGGCGCCATGCTGGACTTCACCACTCCAAACATAACGTGAACTTGATATTAATAACATGACCCAGCTTACGTCACTTGATAATGGGAAGGACGACACAGTGAACGGCGCTAGACAAGCGAGCCACACCCCTGTGTATCCTGGCACTTACATCAATCACCTCCTTGATAGACTTTGTAAGTTGTTATTACCCTACAGCCAGTTACTGCTATACCTGTGAACTAACGAACATCTATATCGGTGTGGTCTTAGGCGGCCGGGGTGACAGATTCCGCAAAGACAAATATATCTCGCCCACTTGGTCAAATGGGCATGGCGAAACGTGTCAGGAATATATAACCCCCAAGTTAACCGCACGGATTTACCATAACCTCCCATTCACTTTGCGCAAAAATGGCGGGTGTCTCTAGCACCGACGCTACTGTGGTACTGTCCGCCGTCCTTCTCTTCCTCTGGTTTAGGGGAAATAAGACGTCTGGTCCTCCTCTTCCTCCAGGGCCGAAGAAGCTTCCCCTTCTTGGAAACCTCCTGGACATGCCCACGGAGCACGAGTGGTTAAAATTCACTACTTGGGCCGGCCAATATGGTATGTGATCACACTTGATTTGGATATTGGTGCTTGATGTCGTCGCACAGGAAATATGGTTTCGGTATCGGTCTTTGGACAGCAATACATCATTGTGAACTCAGCAAAGACAGCTGTGGAGTTGCTTGAAAAGAAAAGTCGTATCCACTCTGATAGGCCTGTCATACAAATGGGCGGAGAGCTTGTGGGCTGGAGAGATACTTTGGTATTGATTCCATACGGACATCGCTTCCGTAATTATCGCAAGATGTTCCATCAAGTCATCGGTACTCATGACGCAATGAGTAAATTCTATCATATCGAAGAAATGGAGACACATCGCTTTCTCAAAGACATCCAAGCCAAACCGGAGCAGCTAGCGGCCCACATTCGACGGTACGTTGTCAGGCATAAACGAAAAGTGAAAAAACAAACCCGCCTCACTGTCCTTCAGAACCGCTGGTGCAATAATTCTTCGCATTGCTTACGGATATGAAGTCAAGGAGGGGCGTGATCCATTTGTCTCCGCCGCAGATGAGGCAGTGGAACAGTTCTCAATATCCACTTCCCCTGGAGCCTTCCTCGTGAATCTAGTTCCATCCCGTACGTCACTATAACATTTCATTACTCGCTCCATTCATTAATGCCTTTGTGCTAGTGCGACACGTCCCAGACTGGTTTCCAGGAGCTGGTTTTAAGCAAACTGCACGAGCTTGGAAACAAACGCTTTACGATATGGTAGAGGGCCCCTACAAATTTGTCAAGGAACAGAGGGTTCGCGAATTTCATGCCAAAATAATTCTGCTCTAATCAGACTACCAGGACCTTGGGACGGCCGAGCCATCGATGCTTTTGAATCTCTTGCAAGATGAATCAAATCTATCTGCTAGCGATATTTATGACATCAAATGGGTAACCGCATCATTATACAGTGGTGGTGCCGACACAGTTCGTATCGACTAAAGATGCTCTAAACGCTAATCCTAACTTCTTTTAATAGACTGTATCGGCTATCTATTCCTTTTTCAAGGCTATGGTGCTCTATCCAGATGTACAGGCGCAGGCGCAGGCAGAAATTGATGAAGTTATTGGAAACGACGCATTGCCTACGGTGGACGACCGTGTAAGGTTACCTTTTGTCTCTGCGCTGGCTATGGAAGCTCTGCGTTGGCATATCGTCACTCCGACGGGCGTTCCACACCGTGTTATGGAAGATGATATTCATGACGGATATCTTATACCCAAGGGTGCTTTAATAATACCCAATATATGGTGTGTACTCCGTTTACCCGTGATTTACTTGCAAGCCCGATCTCAATCTCGATGATCCCTTAACAGGATGATGGGTCACGACCCTAGTATTTATCAAGATCCTATGGAATTTAAACCCGCGAGGTTCATCAAGACCGAAAGTCACAATCCAGAACCTGATCCACGGGACCTATGTTTCGGATTTGGGAGGAGGTATGAGCATATTCACGTAAATGATTGACGTCCATTAACATGGATTAATTGCGTCAGAATTTGTCCAGGTGAGGAAGACTGTAATCGACATTTGACATTATCAGCTCACACCCCGTATAGGCCGTGTTCTTGCTGACGTATCCGTTTTCCTGTCATGTGCCGTGACTCTTGCTGTATTCAAGATTACCCCTCACATGGAGAATGGAAAGCCTGTCATGCCAGACTTGACACAAAGTACAGGGACTATCAGGTAAGATGTTTGAACCATTACCCTTCGACGGACGATGCTAACAGAAGTCAGCCACCCATCGGAATTCAAGTGTACAATCAAACCCAGGTCCCAAAAGGCGCTTGAGCTGATTAACGCAGTCTAGTTTACCGCTCGATTAATTTAACTTTGAATTATCTAATATCTTTGACGTACTGATAACGGGCCCGGCTGACTAATCCAATCGAACCTATTGTTAAACACTTCACCTTTCCTGTGATCAATACGCACATATGCAATGGTCCATTGCTCAAAGCGCTCGATGTCACAACTGTGTGAGCTACGGAATCTGACAGGGGATCGACTCTCTCCGCACCTACCCAATGGTTGTTGAACCAGGTCAGCGGTTGTGTTGTGCTGGTCATGACAAACACGCTCCAGCCACGCCGCACCCTTAAATTACTGGAGAGCGGGCGGAGCTGCAGATGAGTCAATCTCAATTACCTTCCCCTGCCTATTCGGTGGTTATTCTTCTGAATGGCATAGTAACCGTGGTTGGTGTGTTATTTGTGCGCCCGTGGTTTTCTCGTGTATGAAGAATGTTTCAGCTGTTCAAGAGTGCGGCGCACGGATGCGGATCAGAAACCACGATATCTTCCGACCTTCCGGTGTTAGAGAAACCGAGGCTTTCGTGTAGAGGCCGCGCCACAATCCAAGGAGTGGAGGTTCGTACCGTTTCAAGCGCTTTTTCGGCCTCCAGCTGATCTATCATAGACGTGTCTTTTTTTCTTTTCCTTTTACATCCGTTGATCCTCTTGCTCGTTCAGAAGCAAACACTTTATTGTTTAGTAGGCATACAGGTGGGATGCTAATATTAGCAAGCAGGATGCAGCCCCACACACGCATGGTAGCACACACCAACCACTCGGTACCGGTACTCATTAGGTCACGAATCGTACTATCTCGGGCCATCTCCCGATTCGGAACGTAAGTCATTTCTGGTCTCCTCTTTCACGTGTTATCTAACCGTGCCGGCATTTACAGGTAACATATGATGTTAACGAGCCTAATACAGCGAAACGAAAGGGAGCGATTGGGCCTTAGCTTTGCTCAGTCATTTGCGTTAACGGCTGAAGGTCTCAATATCTCAATGACGGTATAACCACGCAATGACATGCATTAATAAGTGGGTTCGCGGAGCACGTATAAGCATTCTGCCCTCTGGTTAGCCTCATGACCTACGATTTGAGATGCTAACATTAAAGTGGAGACGAGGCCCCTCGTGGGAGAACAGTACCACAGCACATGGTGCATGCCGGCTTCTCTATACTCACGAAGCCAACAATGTTCAGTCATTTACCGGATGGGTAAGAGGAGCAACGAATTTTGGGCGGTTGTAGCACCAAATTTTGTTAACACATTACAGCTATCTTCCATCGAACGTCTTCAAAATTTCCTCACCTTTCCAAGCGCGGGACTGTTGAGTTTGTGACCCGATTCATGAAGCGTTCGATAGGCAAGTCGACAGATCCAATGATCCTAAGTCATTCTTGCTTAACGTCACTAGGATAGGATCACCGGAACCGGGAGAAGAGCGCACTTAAGATTTCGCAGTTTTACCAAAAATACCTACTTAAATAGGTTGGTGAAGCACTTTTACATCTTCGGCCCCCTGTTTACCAACGTTGGCCCTTGCGCAAGAATGACCACCGTCCTTGACACTACTACTGCTGTTGCTGTAGTGATTGCCATACTTCTCTTCTTCTGGCTTCGCGGTAGGGGCCCATCTACTACTCTTCTTCCACCTGGGCCAAAGAAACTTCCTGTTCTTGGAAACCTTCTGGACATACCCACTGAACGCCAGTGGTTAAAATTCGCCATGTGGGGGGGTTTATATGGTATGGTTGTATATATATACGCAATCTAAATGCTGGAGCATGATTTCGCCTTCCAGGAAACCTAGTTTCGGTATCAGCCTTCGGGCAGCAATACATAATTATCAACTCTTCACAAATCGCGATAGAAATGCTTGAAAAGAAGAGTCGTATCTACTCCGATAGACCTGTTATCCCAATGGGCGGGGAGCTTGTGGGTTGGAAGGATGCCTTGGGATTACTCCCATATGGACAGCGCTTCCGCAGCTATCGCAAGATGATTCACCAAGTTATCGGTACACATGAAGCAATGAGTAAATTCCACCGTATCGAAGAATTGGAAACGCATCGCTTCCTAAAGCTTATCCAAACCAAGCCAGAAGAATTGGCAAGCCACATTCGAAGGTAGTTCGTCGTCAGAATCCACACAGTGACAACCTGCCTTACGGCCTTTTAGAACCGCCGGTGCAATTATTCTTCGCATTTCTTATGGTTACAAAGTTGACGAGGGGACTGACCCCTTTGTCTCCATCGCAGACGAGGCACTCGAACAGTTCTCGTTATCCACTGCTCCCGGAATCTTTCTTGTGAATGTGGTTCCATCCAGTATGTTCTTATAGCGTTGCTTCCCAAACGCTATCCGTTTAAGATGTGTTTGTGCTAGTGCGATACCTCCCAGACTGGTTTCCTGGAGCTGGTTTCAAGCAAACTGCACGAGCATGGAGGCAAACACTTTACACTGCGGTAGAGGGTCCATACAAATTTGTCATGAAACAGCTGGTCTGGCGCAACCCATTCACATATATCTTTGTCTAATTTGGTACCACAGGATATGGGGACAGCTGAGCCTTCGATGCTCTCGAACCTTTTGCGGGATGAATCAAACTTATCTGACAGCGATATTTACGATGTCAAATGGGCATGCGCATCATTATATGCCGGTGGTGCCGATACTGTTCGTATCAACTGGCGAGGCAAACAGAGTATTGCTAACCATAATTTTTGTGACAGACCGTGTCGGCCATTTATGCTTTTTTTAAAGCGATGGTGCTTTATCCAGATGTACAGGCTCAAGCACAGGCAGAAATTGACGCTATTATTGGCAACAACCGACTGCCAACTGTTGAGGATCGCGAAAAGCTTCCTTTTCTTTCTGCATTGACCATGGAAGTTCTGCGCTGGCATGTCGTGGGTCCAATAGGCATTCCACACTGTGCTATGGAAGATGATATCCATGATGGTTATCTCATACCCAAGGGTGCTTCGATAATAACCAACATATGGTATGTACCTTGTTCGTGGACGTTGCATAACGCTGAATCGGAGGTCCATCGGGGCGTCCTCTCACAGGAAGATGGCCCACGACCCAGATGTCTACCAAGAACCCATGGAATTCAACCCCGCAAGGTTCATCAAGACCGAGAATCATCAACCAGAACAAGATCCGAGGGAACTATGCTTCGGATTCGGGAGAAGGTACGAGTGGCTTAACACGAATAATCTGCAGTCGTCGTTCAATTACGTTAGAATATGCCCAGGTGCAGAAGGCCATATACTCGACATTATAAGCTGACGCCTCTCCACAGGTCGTGTTCTTGCTGACATATCTGTGTTCTTATCATGTGCCATGACACTCGCTGTATTCAACATTACCCCCCACGTGGAGAATGGAATCCCTGTGATGCCGGACTTGACACAAAGCACTGGGATTATTAGGTAAGATGAAGTTTGAATTCAACATTGCCCCTCCGATTAACAAGCATCAAATTAGCCACCCTTCGACGTTCAAGTGTACAATCACGCCTAGATCCCAAAAGGCACTTCAGCTGATTAACACATGGGAAGCTAGCTAATTTACCACTCGGGACATCTTTGGTACGGAGTCGGTTGGACATACTTTTTCTCTTCAATGCCTATGAGAATCTGATCGAGATCATGTCGAAATATTGACTGTGGACACTGAATGCGTGATTGGTTGATTATTTATATTCCCAGCTAACCAATTCAAGCGAACTATTAATATTCAGTAACCAGCAATGTGGCAGGCATGTCGAATCGGGGGTGGTCGACTGCAGTATAAAGCTCGGACACTGATATTTTTATTAGGATGAGTGGCTTGACTTTGCAAACAAAGCTCTTCATGCAATCTTTCACTCCGAATTAGTATCTAATAACGGGTATGGGAATGGGATATCTTTTTTGTCGAGACTCATCGACATCACGTCAAGCTTATCGGACTTGACATTCAGGCCCCGTTACGTGTGTAGTATCGACACAAGACAAATCCGGCAATGGAATTGCTTGAAAAGAAGAGCCGCATCTACTCCGACAGACCTGTTATGCCAATGGCTGGGGAACTTATGGGTTGGAAAGATACTCTGCCATTCCTCCAATATGGACAGCGCCTCCGCAACCATCGCAGAATGTTTCACTGGTACATAAGAGGCGATGAGTAAATTTCACCACGTCGCATCACTTCCTAAAGCTTATCCAAACCGAGCTGGAAAGCTATATACGAAAGTAGGCCGTCGTCGGAAACCACACAGTGCTTACTGTCTTCCAGAACTGCCGGTGCAATAATTCTTCCATTACATACGGTTACACAGTCCAGGAGGGGAAAGATCATTGTCTCCCTTGCAGATGAAGTACTCAAACAGCTGGTGGTATCCACTGCTCTCAGTAACTTTCTCGTAAATCTAGTTCCATCCCGAACGTTTCTAGACCGTTTCTTCCCTGACACCATCGCTTATTGCCCGTTCATGCCAGTGCGATATCTTCCGGACTGGTTTCTCGGGGCTGGTTTCAAACGAATTCCACGGGAACGGAGGCAATTACAGGATGGTCGAGGGTCCATCTCAATTTGTTCGGAAATTCTACGACTAACTTAGATATAACTACTGCTACAGGAGCTTGGGACAGTTGAGCCTTCGATGCTCTCGAACCTTTTGCAAGATGAATCAAACCCATCCGACAGCGATCTCCGGGAAATCAAATTCGGTTTCGATACTGTTCGTACCATCTAGTAACTAAGTGGCAGAATGTCGCTAACAATAGGGTTTTTTCTTGACAGACCGTGTGGTCTATCTATGCCTTTTTTAAGACGATGGTGCTTTATCCAGATGTACAGGCGCAAGCACAAGCAGAAACTGATGCTGTTATTGGCGACAACAGGTTGCCAATGGTCGAGGACCACGAAAGGTTACCCTTCCTTTCAGCACTAGCCATGGAAGACATGTCGTGGCCCCAACAGGCTTTCCACATTGTACTACAGAAGATGATAGGTTATCTTATACCTAAGGGTGCTTTGATAATACCCAACAT
Source organism: Amanita rubescens (assembly GCA_015039365.1). Lineage (NCBI taxonomy): Eukaryota > Fungi > Basidiomycota > Agaricomycetes > Agaricales > Amanitaceae > Amanita > Amanita rubescens. Next base: position 596,090 of record WION01000007.1, read on the forward strand.
ATGGCATGTACCTTTTTCGCTGACATTGTATCTTTCTAACGTCCTTTTGAAGGAAGATGGTCCACGATCCCGACGGTGCGAGCGTAGATGAGCGGGCAGTGGTGCGCAGCTGTGAACGTGATTTGGATGAGGAGAATTTGACCTGATCGTGTGCATGCGATGTTGTGGCTCTGCAATCTCGGAGCCGCTAGATCATCAATATTAGCTTAGATATCACTGGCAGGAGATAGACGAAGCTGATAAGCCGACATCCAATAGTATGTGCGCTTGTTGCGAGGAACAATTCGTGATTGAAACGGCGTCATTGCGGGCGGCGCGAGTCCAGCGAAAGGGTACAAGGAATATCTGAAGTTCCGCAAAACTTGAGGGAACGTCGACATGGCAGTTTTGTTTAATTGTCAATAGGCTGTGGCAGTGCCGCAGACGGAATACCATTGGCACGGTCGAATGGAGTGCTCTGATACGGTCCGTAATTGTATCATCGCCAACACAGTCGACTCACCATACCATTTTTGTCAGGCTAAAACGGTCCGAATCACTACTCTAATTTAAAACGCACTAGCCATATATATGCTTAGTCGCAGGCATTCAAATTGGCACTACTGCGGCTATTAACTTGAACATGATATGTTGCCCGCTATGGAAGAGTTTATCGCCGCACTAGCCACGGAGGTTCGAACTCGGCGCTGGGCGCCGACATATCATCGTCGCAGCGACTATAGCCCCGACAGAGATAACAACACACGCGTGATGAAGAATGCTAACGTTATCTATCACGTACACCGTCCGACACTCATTGAAGAGAATTGAATATCTTGGTGGGTTTAGTACCGCAGACAGCTAAAAGTTGAGTTACGGTTTTCAGACAAAGAGAGTAGTATATAGACAAATTGCCTCGCAAGGATGTTTCCTCCGTAGGCGTTGACTCCCGTAACTTTCGTCAAGGATAAATCGATATCTAATCTTCGAGAAAAAAGACGCTCAGGGGGGGGGGGGGGGGGGGGTATGGGGTATCTTATCGTCGGTCGCAGGCGTAATAATAAAAGACCGACCGCGATCATGGCGTATCTCCTCAATCGCGTTGACATACGCCTGACTATACAATTACCCGGCGCTCCGACCTTCGAACCATTCTTTTGCTCAAACGGCCGCATTCTACCCAACGCGTCGATGTTCCTTTCACTTAGTTTAATATCAGATTCTATATGGAGAATTGTGAAAGCCTATTATGCCGGGCCCGGGCCTGGTGAGAGGGTTATCAGATAACAGCCTCTTGTAGGTAGTTGCATTCCAACCCCGAGTCCGTATGACACTTAGTCTGCAAAGGGTCCGACTCCACGTACGAATTTAACCAATGTCGTACCGCCAAGTGAATGGCATTTTTTGCGCTAATATATCAGATCAACCTTCCAGAGAACATGTCGATATGCTATTGGGCGTAATGCGTCCGGTAAAAGGCTCCGTGATTTCGGGACGCACATGTGATGCTATTGTTGACTTCGCATCAATGACGACATCACTTACGGTGGCGAAACGCGAAAGTACAATATATATCAAATATATCTACATACAATTTTATAGAGCATCTAGTGACCGGTCGCTAGAATACAAATGAGCCAAGATCGGGATGTATAGATAGTGATTAATGTTGTATCAAGAAAGCTTGGTGTAGTGAAAGGAATGTGCCAAGTCCATTGAATGGTCCATTGAGAGAGCGATGCAGACTAGAAGAACAACCAAAACGAGCGTGTGCTGAAAGAATGTGTCACTCCCGAGCGAGTGAAGATGTTTAAATGCCAGGATTCATCCTGTGAATCGTCTAGAATAATCTGTAGATTAGTGCGCACGTTCAATGAGCCTGCGAGTAATGAGGAGAAAGCTCTAGACACCGACCAAGTATAAATTTATTAATTTTAACTCAGCCTATCGGTCTTCTTACGCCCTCCGAGGCGAAAGGTGCACGACACGACTTTTCTTGACTTCGCGTCCAGTTTTGCTAAAGTACCGTTCTGTTTCGAACGACCAATGAAGTGAGCCAGTGATCCAGTCGGCTAGGCCTTGAACGTAGATTTCAACCTCTCGGTCAATTTCAAGGCCCCAACAGGGCAGCTCCAGACGGTCCCGGTTGAAGCGATCTATCGACCGTTTGCACATGTCACCAACAAAGTCGACGGCTGATTGCAAGTCAAGACCATGTTCATCCATAACGACGGATATCATGTTGTGCGTATCGCCCTTGGACTGTTCTACGTTGTACGAGAAGATATCCTACGGGGAGGGCCGGCACGATCGAGTCAGATAAGGTGCATTTATCAAAAGTTCCGTTTCCAGATACGTACATTTGACCAAGTAACCACATCATTGGCGGCTTCGCCCAGGCTGAGAATAATAGGGTGGTCCATAACCTCGTCGGGTATTTTAAGGTTATTCGCATCTATGGGTGAAATCAGCGGCTTGCCAATCTGGCGGATTCGCGTTACGTTACATTCTATGAGCGCCCAGCATGGTTTGCAACCAGATGTGTCCCGGCGAAGAGCGATGTAGGACTCGAGATCTGGAATGCAACCCGAGGCACGATCGGCCGCTTGTTGAGTCACGCTCTGGAAGAAAAAGTCAAATGTCTCGAGAAAGCGCTGCTGGGTGCCTGGCGACGCAGTTAAAAGTATGCGTTTGTAGAAGCTACAAGAAAGGGATAAATCGGGAAAATGTGATAGCACATGTTATCACTTACTCGGCAGCCATCCTTCCTACACGCGTAGAAGAACGATGCGCGTAGGGATGGTAGAGTGAATTCATGACAGCGTCGCCGATAAACTTGGTTCCGCGGTTGTCCATATCGTCAGACAAGTTGTCCAGGTAAAACAGGTACGTGAGGAAATCGTTCACGGCCCGTAGCTGAGGATAACCTGCATTGGGATAACACATGGAAGTCAAGAGACCGGCCTTGAGACCATGAAAAGCATCCCGCTGAGCGGTACAGAGATTATCTCCTTTAAACAACCATTTCTTGGTTTCCGCTGTGACCTGCTTGCGGTGACGGTTATGATGCAGCACAAAGTCGCAATGAGATACTAGATCTGGCAGGATAAATTTAGCCGTTGCTGAGCGCTTTTCGATAGGACATTTTAGGGCGGGTGCGGCTGTCATGGAGGTGGTGGATCGGGTGGGCGGGGCGAGTAAAAGGACAATAAGGGAAAAAGAGAGACGTAGGAGAAAGAGAAGGAGCGAAAGTAGACGACAGAGAAGCGACGCCAGTTTGAAGGATATTAACGAGGAGAAGCGAAATCGAGTGCTGAGTTTTTAAGAAAACATTTAAAGTGATCGGTCTTGTTTCATATTGGGCGGCTGGCATTGGAAGTTGATACTTCGTGAGGAGGAAGAGAAGTGGGGGGTGAGGATTGGCGGGTGCGGATGGTTGTTTGTGCCGTTATAATGAGCAGATACCGCCTGATCCGTTCGCGTCATGACAGATGAAGAAATGTATTGAGGATCGGTTAATCGGTACGAGGTACGCGAGTAAATCAAGGGCGGGTGACGGACATACCGCAAAAGGGGGAACACGTTCGTATTGCTATACGCTCCGTATAAGCCGGTGTACGTATATTGTTCTGATGTTGAAGAAGTAGAAAAGCGGAGAGTCGGAGCGTTAGTGCGATACTTTAGCTGACAAATATGGCAAAAAGCGCATTTGGATCGGGCCACGCGCGATATTCGCTACTTTGATCCTTCATAATGCCTCCTCAGCGCCATATAAGATTCGGTCCACCAGAGCGGGTTTTCGATATCCAGGAGCCCACAATGGATGAATCCTTATCTGCTCGCAAGGGTTCTTCCCGTCTCCGCCACTTTCTCAGTAGTCTCTCCCTTGCTCGCAGTGGAACCCGTCTTACCCGCACGAACACCTTTGACTC